>JANRMT010062840.1:50924332-51025884 GCA_026402145.1 Polypterus bichir lapradei | reverse complement strand
GATAGATAGATAGATAGATAGATAGATAGATAGATAGATAGATAGATAGATAGATAGATAGATAGATAGATAGATAGAACAATAAAGGCCAGATGGAGGCTACCTTGCAGCATGGAGATGCCCCGAATGCCAGCAGGGAATTATAGACAGTGGACTTTTAATGCACAGCCCTGCTGGATACCATGGGGGCCGCCAGGAGTCGCTGTAGGGAGGCCCAGGGACTATTTTCCCTACACCTCGGAAGTACTTCCCAGTCACATGGACAGAAGAAATGAAATGCTTCCGGGATGAAGAAAAGGAGTTTTTACCTGACCCGGAAGTGATAGAAAGTCACATGGACTAAGGGACAAACACTTCCGGGTCAAGGACTATAAAGGAGTCTGGGAAATCCCGGACAGACAAGCTGAGTTGGGAGGCAGGGTGGCTAAGCGTCTGAGAGAGTGGGGGATTGATTATTGGTTATTATTATTGGAGTATTGTGGAGAGGAGTGTGCTTTGTGCACTTTATTATTATAATAAATATTCATCTTTGGACTTTTACCTGGTGTCTGACGTGTGGTCTGAGGGTTCAAGGGAGCGAGAGAGCCCCTAATCTGTCACAATAGATAGATAGATAGATAGATAGATAGATAGATAGATAGATAGATATTTTTAGTATAGTAAGGTTTGGGTTAAGGTTAGGCTTAGGGTTATAGATAGATAGATAGATAGATAGATAGATAGATAGATAGATAGATAGATAGATAGATAGATAGATAGATAGATAGATGCACTTCTTTAGACATTATGGACATTACTAATAAACTGGAGAACCTTAGGTGGGATTGCCCGGAAACTGCTAGAAGATTATTCTACACTAGAAAGATAATGTTTTTTATTAATATATGCAAGAGTGAAATTGCCTCCCTCCATTATTTGCTTACTCATTTACTGGCATACTTTTATATTGCCCATATCTGGCTGTCACTAAGGGACTTCAGATCCTCATTTGACATTTCTGTTTCCCTCTCAAAGCAGTGTGAGCTCCAGGATTTGCATAATATATTTTTAGCAACTGTTCAGACATAAACATACTATTCAAATTTTAATCTTGAAGAGTCAGCCTGTAGTTCATCCCATTCCATTTCCTGAACCTGCTTGTGAGTAAAGGGTGTAGGAAGCTGAAACCTGCCTCTGCAGTAATGAGTTGAAAGCCAAAATGAAAACATGATGCCATTACATCACAGGAGTACACACTTAGATACTCTCACTGGCACTGTGTCGTAATGGCTAAGTCACTAGATCTTAGAACACAAGAATATGGATTCATTTCCCACCTCTGACTCACTATATGACATTGAACAAGTCACTTAAGCCGCCTAAGCTCCAGTTTTAAGAAAATATATGTAAATGTCTGCAATGTATATTGGACTTGTACTTCACCCAGATAAAAAGGCATTAGTGACATACAAAAACATGCAAGTTTTTGAATAATGGAACAAAATGCAACTCCTTAAATGGGACACAACAAAACAGAACGCACAGAAATTGGGGACCAGTCACTGTGAGGTTTATGGTTGTTTACTGTACAGTTACATTTTATCAGTAGTTGTCTCATTACATTTACTAAATGAAACACTGAATATTCATGATATGCTTTGATATATTAAATCATTTATATGTGAAGTTAGAACTTGTACAAAAATATATATATTTCATATACTTTCCTCACAATATACCATAAAACTCATCACTAGCCTTCTCTTTAGCCCAGATGAATTTCTTCAAAAGGCCAAAATGGGAAATCCTAGATTAGAACTTTTCTCCTCTAGTATATCTTACCCCTCTAACTGCTGAGTCCGGTCCTCTATAGACTTTAAACATAAGACATAAATAGAAAAAATGTCCCTACTTTTTTTTTAAAACCAGTCCATAATAAGGCAGGCACTAATACAGACAGGCACTGTAGTGTACTGGTTAAGACACAAATCTTTAAACCACAAGATTCTGGTTTAATTTCCACCTCCAACTAACCCTGAGAAACCCACTTAACGTGTCTGTGCTCCAACTCTAAAATGTAAATTTAAAACAAATTCACTATGGATCTGTACTTGTAAGTTACCTTGGAAAATAGCATCAACCAATTATGCAATAATAACAGAAAAAAAATCACATGTGGCCAAAATATTGGTAAATGCATTAATAACAACTGGTTTCCTCCTGGTGCTCCGGTTTCATCCCACAGTCCAAAGACATGCAGGTTAGGTGCATTGGTGATTCTAAATTGTCCCTGGTGTGTGCTTGGTGTGTGTGTGTGTGTGTGTGCCCTGCGGTGGGCTGGTGCCCTGCTCGGGGTTTGTTTCCTGCCTTGCGCCATGTGTTGGCTGGGATTGGCTCCAGCAGACCACCGTGACCCTGTAGTTAGGATATAGCGGGTTGGATAATGGATGGATGGATAAATAACAACTTACAAATAAGCAAGAAAAGCACAACAGATGACAGAGAATAATACTACAATGTATGAGATAAAGGGGGATGCTTTACTTCATCTGAGCTCTTTTTATTCATAATGGCGATAGAGACTGTGACCAAAGAAGTAAATAAAAGATGGTCATGCAAACTTTTGTATGCCCGTGATCTTGTATTGAGTTTGATATTGAAGTGGAAGAATCCACGATGTAACAATGTTTTGTAAGCAAAAGACCTTTAGGAAATGCAGAAAAAAAAACGTGATTGGAAATAAAGAGATAAGAGGTGTGCAGGAGAAGAATGCACAGTTTGTAGTGTGTTAGAAATGCAAATAAAAATTTCAGTAGAGGCTGTACATGGGACAGAAAATCTGAACTTGAATTTAGGATGTATCAGATTACAAAAAAAAAATTCCATCGCAGTTTTTGATTTTGACAGAACTTGGTATATGAATTACACTTGTTTTTGTTTATTAAAAAAAGCTGGTTGAGATATAGGCACTTTTCTTCACTGCAGACTGCATATAAATTATGATTTGGAATATTTTCTTATGAGCTGTAACACTTTTACTATGAAAGCTACACTGCTCATCTAGAGCTCATTGGAAAGCCTTTTCTTTTACCTTTTATATTTTATTCCTATTTTGTATTTTCCATGTTCCATGTGAAGTACTTTGTGCTGCCTGGCTTGAAATGTGCTAATGTGCTATACAAAGTAATGATTATTATTTATCATTATGAAACAGTATTTTCATCCATTATCCAACCCGCTATAACCTAACTACAGGGTCACGGGGGACTGCTGGAGCCAATCCCAGCCAACACAGGGTCGCAAGGCAGGAAACAAACCCTGGGCAGGGCGCCAGCCCACCGCAGATGAAACAGTATTTTTTAAAGATATAGTCAAAGTTTTATCTAGGTTTTTATTTTCTTAAGGTTGAAGTTCATGTCACAGACTGCATTTTTACTACTTTTGGTCATTTTTTTTAAAATTTCCCCTTGCAGACAAATAAACATACTATATCAATTGTCACGCATACATGTCTGAGGAACTCTTCACCAGTTTATTCGAGGTGTGTAATAACCCGCCAGGGCGAGAGATGGCGTTGTCGCTTATGGTTTCTTCTCCTTTTCTCCCGGCAGCTCAGAGAAACAGCCCAGTGAGGGCACTTAGCCCCGCCCCTTCCAGTCCACATAACATAAGATGCCCAGAAGGGGGCGTCTTTTACAAGCAGAGCAGACCGCCAGACAGAACTCCTATGAGGGACCAGCATAGAGTCAACTGTTCCTTTATGTTTTTGCCCCAAAAGGGCTGAGCATTGAAGCCAGAAAAGCATTTATTTTGTATTGGATTTTCCCATTAAATTGGACAACCTGATTGGTATCCCAACTCTTTTCCGTTTTGTTATCTGTCGTTCCTGCACCTGGCCACATTTTATAGATATACCTATTAAGAAAATAATGAAGGGCTTAGAGTAATAAGTCATTTTTTAAAACTGAAATACATACGCATCAGTACTACTTGTAATAAAAAAAGTGATTTGGCACTGGTTTTCCTGTAATTAGATAACCACCCCAAAAGTGGTTTAAAAGTTTATTAAAAAATGCAGTTTTCAATCTTCAAAAAGAGCACGTGGAAGAGGGTACTTTTTTTTTCACTTGAATTTGAAGAAAAAATGTGTTGCTATTCAAAAGGGTTTAGAAGCTACGAGGCTCTGAACTTGTGAAACAAAATCACTGAAACTACCCACTAATCTCACTCTCTGTTAATCCTCTTATTTCATAAAAACAGCCTAAGGTATAAATATGTTATATTGTTGGGTAGTTTTTTTTTTTGGGGGGGGGGAGATAAGCTCAAGAGTAGAAAAGCAAAAAACAATCCTAAGTTATTAAAATCTTGTGCTTTATTGTACTGATGATAAACCAAGCATTGACAAGCAAAAAGCTATGGCTTGTAAGAAAACACTAAATGATCATTTGTAGGCTGTCTGCAGTGAAGAAAAGTCCCTATATTTTTTTTAAATAAGCAAAAATTATTTTGGGGCTCTTGATGGTACTTTAAATGCCAGGTATCATTAAAATGAAAAACTGTCATTTGTTGAACAAAAATGGAGTGACTCAGAAGTGTTAGGAGGACATACCTTTTGTGTAAGGGCTGCTGGATGCAGATTCATGGAGGATGTTTTGTTGTGAGACTCAGTTTGTAAGCAGAAACAATGCAAATGGATTTTTCATGTGTATGTTATAATGACTGCTAACATTTTTTTAAAAAAAAATGTCATTCTGAACTGGGAAATTCAAGTTTCCCAGTTATATTATGCCAGGTATGTTATGAAGGGTACTATTAAAATAAAGCATCTCAGTGATACACACTACGCCATGCAGTATGCAGAGGTGGGTGCCAGAACGAACAAAAGAACATAGAAAATAAAGAATATGACAAATGAGGCCATTCCGATCATCAAGCTTGTTTGCCTACCTAATAGCTAAGGTGTCCCAATATCCATCCATCCATTTTCTAACTCGCTGAATCCAAATACAGGGTCACAGGGGTCTGCTGGAGCCACTCCCAGGGCAGGAACCAATCATGGGCAGGGTGCCAACCCACTGCAGGACACACACAAACACACACTAGGGCCAATTTAGAATCACCAATCCACCTAACCTGCATGTCTTTGGATTGTGGGAGGAAACCAGAGCACCAGGAGGAAACCCACGCAGACACGGGGAGAACATGCAAAGTCCACGCAGGGAGGACCCAGGAAGCGAACCCGGGTCCCCTAACTGCAAGGCAGCAGCACTACCACTGTGCCACTGTGCCCCAATATCTCATCTATATATCAAGGTTTCTGCTCCAAAAACATGTCTTGGTAGTTTGTTTCAGATTCCCATAACTCTTTGCCTAAAGAGGTGCTTCCTGGCTTTAGTCCTAAACACACTTCCCTTTAATTTTCAAAAAACTTTGTTGTCACAAGTAGAATTTGAACTCACACCTACATTTGTAGACTGAATAACCATTCATAATTTTTTCTTAAGCCTGGTGCTTTACACCACTTGGCCATCTTGAATGAATTGAACGAATGCCAGACAGAGTGTAAGTGCTGTGCTGGATGGACCGGCATCCTGACTGGGATGGAAGACGGATACTTACTCGGCCGGTGAGGCCATAACGGAAGGTCTACAGGACAGTGGTAGATTCCTATCCCAGTCGGGACAAACAAATAATGGATGGGCAATTAATTTCCCAGTATAAAAGGGGGCAGTGCTTCTCTGGTTTGGCCCCAATATGGACACCCACAGGGTGGAGTTTTGTATGGCAACCCTGTTGGGGTCCTTGAGGGCACTATTAGGAGTAGTCATGTTTTAGAGGACTTCCATCTGACCTGGAAGCTCTCCTGTTACGTTACATGTATCGTTCCTGAAAGTTGAGCCGGTGTTGGGAGGGAGTGAGACGAAGATTGACGAGGTGGAGGAGGATGGAAAAAGACAAATGAATTGTGTCATGTTACTGATTTGAGGCCTGAAAAAGGTATTGTTGTCAATAAATCTTTATTTAAAGTGTTTGGAACAGTCTGTGGGTGAGTTGTGTCTGGAGTCAGGGCAACAAAGCACTCCCTGGTGGTCACAAGAGCTAATCTCCTGATATTGTTCTTAGCAAGCAAAGGCCCTACACATCCTTAAGGGTTTTTTTTATGTAGATGAGACAGAGCTCATAAAAGGCTATGCTACTTACAGGAAAATTTTTGTGAGCAACTGAACTGGTGATGTAGTGAAGATGCAACGACAAAGAATGCTAGACAGCCTGGAGGGTTTCTGTACCAATGACTTACAGCAGGATTTAGCAAACGTTTCTAAGAACACACTTCTGATGTTTACCAATAATCTCAGCTGACATGATATACACCTACCATTATCAGTGTTACATTCATTGTAATTGTGTATTTGTGCAAAGATTTAGAAAGTAAGTATATATAACAGAATATATACTATAACAGAAGCAAAGTATGCTTGTCCGGAAGTTCTGAAAAGAAAATTAGAAACAATTCTGTTTGCTTAAGTATCATCAAGCCTGTGAGTAACCAAAACTTTGATTTAAATGTTATTTTAAGCAGGAATTAACTTTCATCTTTTTATAGTTGCTCACCAATGCTTTCCTTCTCAACTTATTGGATACACAGAAATAGATGCCGTGCACCTACACAACCAATCGAAAGCTTGAGCACACCCAAAATGTATTCATTTCTAGAAAAACTTGGAACTTTTCTTTATTAAGATACTATTAAATTGATTTAAAAATGCAGCCAAGACATTATTTGGTTTTCTAAAGGCGATATATGCAGTCATATGTGAATGCCTTTAGAAAACCAAGTAATATCTTGGCTGTATTTTTAAATCACTTTAATGGTATCTTGATAAAGAAAAGTATCAATTTCTATCATAAACATAACATTTCTGGGTATGACCAAATGTTTGTTTGGCACAGTAATTGCATGAAAAACAGAACTAAAGCAAAGTATGCTCATGCAATAGATCACCAAAGAAAAATAGAAACAAAGTAATTTTGGCTGTCTAAATACCACCAAGCTTGTAAGTGACCACAATGTTCATCCATCCATCCATTATCCAACCTGCTATATCCAAACACAGGGTCACGGGTGTCTGCTGGAGCCAATCCCAGCCAACACAGGGCACAAGGCAGGAAACAAACCCCAGACAGGGTGCCAGCCCACCGC
This sequence comes from Polypterus bichir lapradei, assembly GCA_026402145.1. Taxonomy (NCBI): domain Eukaryota; kingdom Metazoa; phylum Chordata; class Cladistia; order Polypteriformes; family Polypteridae; genus Polypterus; species Polypterus bichir. The sequence goes on along the minus strand of JANRMT010062840.1, from coordinate 51,018,704 downwards.
AGGGCACACACACACACACTAGGGACAATTTAAAATCGCCAATGCACCTAACCTGAATGTCTTTGGACTGTGGGAGGAAACCCACACAGACACGGGGAGTAACATGCAAACTCCACACAGGGAGGACATGGGAAGCAAACCCAGGTCCTCTAACTGTGAGGCAGCAGCGCTACCCACTGCGCCACCGTGACCACCCCACAATGTTCATTTAAACATTATTTTTGCCACTAAATAGCTTTAATCTTATTTAATTGCGCACTGATGCTTTTCTTTTCAACTCGTTGCATACACACATATTGATGCTGCACATCCATAACTTACAATCTATATTTATTTTAAAAGAACTCATGGTTCTTCATGGTTTTGATGCTTTCACTTCCAGTATGTAAAGGACAAAATCATTGAAGTTCAGTGAAAACCACACTGGGACCAAGTCCTGGCACTGGTGGGGTTTAGGTTGCTGGGGATATTCTCACAATTTCTGAAGACAGTAATATACATCTAATTTAACAAAGTCCAGAGTATTTATGCTTTATCTCTAAGAATCATGATCTCCTCTTGGTTCAATGAACTGTTTATGAAGGCAACCAGACCAGGCCGCCGTAGCTTTTCTGAAAACGCAATACTTTCTTCCAGGTATAAAGCAACCAACAACTGAACTGCTCAAGTTCTATATTTTACCTGCACTGGTTACGTTTTCACAGCACAGGCAGGGCCTGCTTCTAAAATTGTACTCCAAGTAACAGCCCACGCTATGTATACCCGTATGCCTGCCTCTCTGTCACTCTCTCACTCTCTCTCTCTTTCCCCACAGGTCGCTCTTCTGCTCACTTCTCACCGATTCCTGACATCAGAAAAGAAAAATGTACCACTCCCCGGTTTTAATTGGCTTGCTTTCCAAGCATCCTACGTGTGATTGACTAAAAGCGTGTCCATCATTCAGTTTACCCCGCCCCTTTGTGGGACGTCGCCTGGGCGGTGTGCGCGCAGGGGGTTGCGCAAACTCAGTTTGCTCGAGGCGCTGTTGCCTCTGTGAGTGTGTGTGTCTGCTATTCAATATGGCGGTCATTACGAGAGGAGGGGGACAACTTGCGTGGATTTGCCTTCAGCCCTGCGAGAGGAGACGTTAATTTTCTGTGCGGTAGTCAACACTCAGTTATTAAAGACAAGCAGGGGAAACAAATGGCTTAGCGGCTACCCCTCTAGAAATATTTTATCTATATATGGAACACGCGAAGCTGCGTGGAGGGTCCGGCATGAAATTTCCGTGTCTGCTTCTTAAAGGAGGGGCGCTGTTTTGATTTTCGCGTTGGAAAGTTAACACCGTTGCCTGTACCTTTCCTTTCCTCGTGTCCCGTGAGAAGTGGGTTTCAAACGCCGCCTTGTTCTGAGGCCTGGATTGGGACATTTTCTTGGGGATATTTAAAGTTTGGCATCGCACGCCAGGTGAACGTGTTTCTAAGTGAAAACGGAATGCTGCGCTCATCTTGATTGTAGGTGCAGCCTGTGGGGTGCTCGCTGTTGGGACTGGTGTTCTGATAACTGAAGGCGGATTCACCACAGCAAGATCAAACGAGACCAGCATTTTGGATTATTAACCTCTTCGAGTTGGCCTTGTAGGTGATCCGGAAAATGAACGGGTAAAAGTGGCTCTCCGTGTTACACTCGCTAGGCCGGCCGAGGGGGGCTGGTCCGGGTGGATTGTTATTCTCACCTGATTCGCAGGTGAAGCCGCAATGACATATCTGTAAGGTGTGCAAAAACCGGTGCTTATTCTTTCGCCAGGACCTTTAAATGATCGGCTACTTGCCTTCACACTTTATGTGCTTCAGAGGAAATCTGAAAGAGAGGTTGCTGCTCCCGCCGAAGGTTGCCGCTTGTGCCGCTGCTTCGATCCGGCGTGATCAATAATGGGCCTTTTGGCGGACGGACGGGAAGGTGGAACAGATATCCAACAAGCTGTCCGCTCCTAGTGCAACCCTTCTATGTGGCTTACTGCTAAATATACTGTCGTCATTCCGCATTTAGCAAGAAATCTGCAAGTCAGCCGGCCGCAGTGCCTCCTGAAACCTGTTCTTTCCCCTGTGCTGCTAGTGACGTGCCCCGGCTGTCATCAATGCCTTCCGCTTTGGCGGTCTTCACCTGCCGGCCCAACTCGCATCCCTTCCAGGAGCGCCATGTGTACCTGGACGAGCCTGTCAAGATCGGGCGATCGGTGGCCCGCTGTCGCCCGGCGCAGAACAACGCCACGTTTGACTGTAAGGTGCTGTCCCGGAACCATGCCCTTGTTTGGTTCGACCACAAGACTGGAAAGGTAGGCCAGGTGGTTAATGATCAACCTCTTTAGTGAAAGTTGCTGTTGACAGTCACTTCTGTTTGTAAGACTTGACAAGTGCACACTGGTGTGTTCACTGGAACATTAAATCCTTCTGCTTGGTTTTTTATTTACCTGCGTTTAAATCAAATATTACTTGGGAGGGGTGCCCATGGCAATAATAAAACAAACAAGAACCTCTAAGTGTGAATTTCAATGGGCGAACACTGAATCCAATAATTTTTGATAACCTGTTTAGGAGGGTAACATTTTAAAATCTTCAATATTTTATCTGCCAAAAAGGATTTGAAATTAGCTGCTTTGGTGAGCAGCAGGCTTCCACTCCAGGCACTTTCTAAATCAGAAGGAAATTGTTGTTAATGAAACATGTAATTTGTATTACTTGATAGTGTTGTCATTCTTTCACATGAGACATTTTAAATGCTGTAGATTTTCCTTTTCTTTAAATATTTGAATATTCTGTGTAATAGAGGAGATTTTTCAGCTTTGTATCTTATAGAAGATTTCTCACTGTCTACTTCCAGACAGTGTTCAGAAGCCATTAAGAAGGCTAACAGAATGTTAGATTTTGTAGCACAATGTAGAGAGTAAAACTCAAAGGAGGTTGTGCTTAAGCTATATAATGCACTTGTGAAGTCGCACCTGGAGTACCATATGCAATTTTGGTCTCCAGGTTACTAAAAAGACAAAAAAAAAAAAAAAAAGAGAAACCTGAGCAGGCTGATTCCAGGTCTGTAGGGGATGAGTTATGTGGAAAGATCAGAGGTTTTTTCAGTTTAAGCAAAATGAAATTAACAGGTGACATGATTGAAGTGCTAAAAAATGATGAAAGAAATTCATACAGTGGATTGAGAGGCAAGTTTTGCACAAATATTCAGAAGTTCTTTTTTACACAGAGATCCATAGACACATGGATTAAGTTACCAAGTGGTGTGGTGGACTGTAGGGCTTTAGGGGCCTTCAAAACTCTACTTGATGTTATTTGTGGATAGGTTTGGTGAGCTGAATGGCCTGTACTTGTCAAAATGTTTTCTTATGTTCTAATGTTAGGCTAAAACTGAGGGATAGTACCATTTTAAAATCTTTTAATATTTTATCACCTTAGCACTAGACCAAGGTTTGCAATTAGGTTCTTGGTCAGCTGCAGTGGCTGCGGGTTGGCACACCAGTCACTTTTCTAAATCAGAAGCCTATTTTTGTTGCTAGTGAATTGTGCGTGTTCATAGCTTGCTTTCATTATACAGTACTACTTGAGGCATTTTTTCATAATGGAGATTTTTTTTCTCTTATATATATATATAATTTTCTGTAATAGATGAGATTTTCCAGCTTCTTCCACACCGCCAAGTGTTTTGTTAAACCTTTAAAATGACTACACACAGTTTCAAGTGGGACCAGATTAGCATTTGGTTCACTTGTTAATTGCATCTGCCTGTTAATTAGTAGAAAGAAACAAAGACACAACATGCAGCTGTTTTAGAGCACAAGATGCAATTAAAGGTTAAAAATGGTACCAAGTGAGTAAGCTAAAACTAATTCAAAATAATGTTTCACTGGTTTAAAACTAACAGATCACCAGGACCAGGTAACATTTATCCCTGGGTGTTTAAGGAGCTTATTGTGTGTGTGTGTAAGTGTAATAGATATATATCTCATTGATGAATATTTTTAGAAAGTCACTTCTCATTGGACAAATTCCTAAGGACTGAAAAATTAGCAATAATTCCATTGTATAAACAGGGTAATGTGAAGTTCCATGTAACTGTAGGCAAGCAGTATTAATGTGTATCACAGGTAAGTTAATGGAAGAAATTAATAAGGAGAAGATTGAGCAGCATATGGAAAGAACAGAGATTTTAGGGAGCAGTCATCTTATGTTCTGATGGGAGAGTTCATGTTTTACTATTATGCTGGAATTCTATGAGGAGGCAATGAAAGCATGCAATAAGAGTGGTGTATATGATAATGCTTGTTCTTTACAAAACATTTCATAAGGCCCCCATGAGAGGATTGGTATCGCACTAAAAGAACTGGGAGTTTAGGGTATGGTGTGTAGATGGGTACAGAATTGGTTAAACACAGATCACAGAGGGTTTATGCTGAAAGGAACCTTTTTAGAAGTAGGGAGATGCTAAGAGGGGTGTACCTCAGGGGCCAGTACTAGGGTCAGTACTGTTATTTTTATATATATATATATAATATATAAATATATAAATGATCTAGATAGGGATATGAACAACAAGCTGGTTAAGTTTGCAGATGTTACCAAGCTGGAATCTGTTGAATCATTATAGATAAAATTGGACCACATGCAGGCTTTGTCAGATTTGTGGCAGATGAAATTTTAATTTAAGTAATTGTAAGGTATTACATGTAGGAAGTAAAAGTGTTAGATTTTAGTATACTATTGGAGGTCTGAAAATTGGTAGTACTCTATGAAGTTTTGGCCTCCATATTACAAAAAAGACAGCAGTGCTAGAACCAGTCCAAACTATGGTGACGAGACTGATTAGGACTGAGAGGTGTGAGTAGAGACTGAAGGAGTTGAACCCTTTTTGGGTTAGCACACTTGATTTTTTCCCCAGGGGGAAATTTGGCAAAAAAAAAAAAAAAGTTAATGGGTTTTTGAGGTGATGTGATTGAAGTATTCGAAATCATGAGTAGAATTAGTATAATGGATCATGAAGGTTACTTTAAAATTTAATTAAACAAGAACATGGGGACAAAGTTGGAAATTTAAAAGAAATTTTCACCCAAATGTTTGGAAGTTTTTCTCTACACAGAGAGCCCATAGGCTTATGGAATAAGTTACCCAGTAGAACTTTAGGGACCTTCAAAACTAAACTTATTTGGAGGAATTAAGTGGACAGAATTGATGAGCTTGGTTGGGCCCCTTCTCATCAAAAGTGTTTTCTAATCTTGAAGTAAAACTAAGGCTGGACATCATTTAGAAATTTTGAATTCCCCTTCAAATAGATCAGGGCTTAATAATAGGTTCTTGGTTCGCTGCAGTGGATGCAGGGTTATACTTCATCATTAAATCCTAAGTCAATTCTTGCTTTTAATGAAACATGTCATTTTATGGCTTGACGGTGATTGTCAATATACCACAAACGTTAATACTATAGATTTGCATTTTCTTTAAATATTGGAATATTCTGTGTAATAGATAAGATTTTTCAGCTTTCATTTTTTTTTTTTTTAACAAACCTTTATGATGGCTACTCGGTTTCAAGTGGAACCAGATTAACATTTGGTTTTCTTGTTAATTGCATCTCCTTCTTAATTGGTAGAAAGAAACAGACACAGAATGCAGCTGTTTAAGAGTACACAATGTAATTAAAGATTAAAAATGGTACCAAGTGAATAGGCTAAGATTAATCCTAAAAATAGGTTTCTGTATATAAATTGCTGGGAGTGAAAATTGTAGCCACCGAGACCCTATCAAATGAATTTGACAGCCTTGTAAGAGACACCATGTAGTAGAACTAAGCAGATCGTCGGACTGGAACAGACTTTACTTATCAAATAAGCCTATATTGCTTTTCATTTTATAAACTCTTATAATCATTTAATTCTAAGTATCATTGTAAGAAAATCCTACAGAATATTGTTCAGACACAGTTAATCACTGTGATGTACACACTGGGAAAAAGGGCCTACAAAGGTGAAAATTACAAGTGCTCAGGAGTAGGCTGATAGTTGAGAGTTGATTAATAGCACATTAGACCCAGGTAAAAAGTGGCAGAGAATAACATCTGCTCTAGTCAATTTAAAATGCAAGAGAGTAAAGCTGAGTTTAAAAAACACTCCCAGAATGACCGGGAGTGAGAGCGTTAGGTAAGAAACTAAATTATATTCCTGCCACAGTCCAAAGACATACAGGTTAGGTTAACTGGCGATACTCAATGGACCTTAGTATCCTCTTGTGACGGATTGGCAACCTTGCCCAGAGATTGTCCCTTCCATGCACCCTTTTCTTGCTAGGATTGGCTCCAGCTTCCCTGTGACCCTGCTCTATATAATCAGATTACAAAAATGGATAGATGAAAATTGTTGCATGGTGACAATATGTAGAAGAAAATAGTCAGTCACAAGCTCTAGAGTATCTGAGAGGTTGATCTGTAGGAAAGAAATGTTAACAGATAGTTTGGGTTGTTGAAAAGCTTACTTTTATTAGACACAGTTTTTCATAAGGTAATATGCTGCCCAGGAAGACAATATGGTTTTTCCAAAAATGATGGCTTATGGTGGCTCATTTAGGTCTTTGCTAACTGTATTTGGAATTTAATATTTTGGGGAAATCTATTCATAAATCACTAGTAAAATATTGATGATAAGTGTAACTTATGTAATATTTTAGTAATGAAACACAGTAGATATATTGATGTTATTTTGTACATATATATAGGATTTAAGAATACTCTAACTTTTTCATTCATCAAAAATGTTTTGGATTTATTCTATGGTGATTAAGCTAGATTTAGCAAAATATTTCAAACATTGAGCCTTTATCAATCAGGTTTGTATAATCAGCACACACATGTCCTTGGGGCATATGGTAACAGAGGTTTCATATCTCTATCCTATGTACAGAGTAAGTAGGTTTGTAAACATTCTGTTTACATTATATTTAAATGTGTTACAAAAGAGTCATTTCCAGGGATGTACTGCAGTTTATTTTTTTTTTTTTTAGTGTGAATCTCTTAGTTGAAGGGGCATAATTTCCTCAGTTTTAAAATTCCATATGTCACATACACATGATGTATTTACTGACTCGCTACTTTTGGATGAAGAAGGTGACAGGTCACAGGACTAAAGATAGTATCGTCAAAGTCTCCTAAAGTAAATTTAAATAAAAGGGGAAGACGGATAAACTGTACATACTGATAACAAGTAGTTTCATGAAATATTCTGCATCATTATATCTTGTATAAAACTCACTGTGATGTGACTTAATTTCTTTAACACTTTTCTTTTTTAACACACGCTAACATTATTCAAAGTTATTGTCTGTTTTTACATTTGTTTTTATTACTCTTTAATTTAATATATATATATATATATTTGGTATCAGTATACTGCTGCTGGATGATGTGAATTTCCCCTTGGGATTAATAAAGTATCCTATCTATCTATCCTATCTATCTATCTATCTAAAGCTTCATCAAAGTAAATGTTTTTAGAAAAGGCAGGGCTTAAAGTTGACATAAATAATAATCGCACTTGGTAGTAATACTGCTAATACATTTTCAATTAGCATAATCTTATCTACACCAGAAACTTTTTTTTTTTTTTTTTAATTTTTAATTAAACTTTTAATTGTCAAATTGAAGACATGTTGGAGAGATAATAAGCAAATGCTGATACATTTTAAACATTGATCAGAAGTTCAATTACAAGAATAGATGATGTTTAAAGCCAAAATAATACAACAGTTGAATCATTGAAAAATAGTTTGATGTTCTAAGGTATCTTTTTGGAAAATATTTATTGTTGGAAGCCAACTGCATTCATGTTTGTTGAAAGTATCAATTTTGTTTTCTTCATACATTAATTATTATTTCATTCAGTATACATGAACAATAGTACTCCTCTGTTTAGACTTCTACATTTAGTTTATTGTAATCCAAACTCTTCATACATCAAATCCTCACGTGCACACTTTCTTTAAAGACCAGCAGCCTGTGTCATTTAATTATGTTCTAGCTGATTATATATGCAATTTATCCTTATTTGTGTTATTTGCCTTTGTGAAGTAAATGTACATGTTCAGCAGTAATAGTCTAAATAGGAAGTCTTTTTCCCAGGCTTATTGTAGCACTTCATCATATGCAATCATCTTTAATAACGCTTCTGTTTTTTTCTGGGCAATTAATTGATCTGTCAGTGTTAATCTGACACATCATTTATGTGCTTGCTGCAGAGAGAAAGAAATTTTAATTTTCTCTTGTCAGGTATAACATCCCATGTGTAGGCAATCTAAATAAGGCATTTTAGTGTATTTTGTTTGAAAATGTACCAGTGGTTCTAGTTGTGGCTGATTTTTGTATGATGCATGGATGCACTGTCTGGTATTTGTGCTGTTTTTATAGTTGCATGAGTGGAAGCTGACATTTATTTAACTGTACTGGATGAATTACTTAAGGATGATCATTTTTTGTTCTTTGATCTATCCAGCACTTAATCCATTTTTAAACCTGGTTAATCTAGTTCAGGATAGGGGGACCGAAGGCTATTATGATACAGCTCAAAGCAAGAATCATTATTGCTGCAGGAATATCAGTCTGTTATAGTTATTTTTTTACTGTAGCATTAATTTAAGTGTGTAATGTTTTCATAGTTAGTTAAAGATTTGTATAAAATGACAAACCTTTCTCTTATTTGCATCATTGCATTTTATTTATGAACTCCTGTTTATTCTTATGTAAAATTAATGTTTTTTTGTTTTATATGTATTTTATTGTAAAATATTTTATTTTGTAATTTGTTTTAAAAATATTGTAAGTTTGTACCAATCTCCAAATTTGTAAATGGGGAAAATCTACTTTAATATCTATTAAATTACTTATAATCCATAGAGCTATATATAATTCAGTCTAAAAACATTACACATGCCAGAAGCAACTGCTATTGCATATATTTGTAACTGCGGTGAGCCTTGAAATCCATCTGTTACTCTGCTTGCTTAATCATTTTCATGATTTGGTAGCTAAAGCCTATCACATAATCTGAACTGCATAAAGGGAACTCGATAATGTTTCAAAATTTAGTATGCCGTAAGCATTTTTGTGCTAACCCACCTTAATGGATGGATAAGTGTCTGTCTGGTTGCTTTTTCTCTGTCATTCCAACAGATGGTGCATCACAGACATCTGGAGTAATAAAATGCATTGCATTTCTTATTCCAACAGATGGCGCATTAGTCATTAACACTGCTTTTAAGAATCCCATACCAAATGGCATATAACAGAGACATATGCATTGCATGGTGTACTGCAAACTGTAGCGCTGAGGTTTATGTTAATTACTTGGGTTTCAACCCTAGCACAGCTAGTGGAATGAGTAAAACTAATGAGTCCTGACATTTTATGAGAGAAAGTATTATTACTAACTAATCATGGTGCCGGAGAGTTGCAATGTGTTGCATGTAGCTTTACACATTTAAGTAAGGGTGTCACTGTAATCTGTACTTGTGATGACAATCCACCTTAATAAAAGGAAAAATATTTGTGTGTTTGTCTGGCTGCTGTGTCTCTCTCATTCCAATAGATGGCACATCACAAACATTTTTAGTAATAAAATGCATTGCATTTGTCATTCCAACAGATGTACATCACAGACATTAATATCACTGCTTTTACAAATCCCATACCAAATGGAAGATGACAGCGACATATACATTGCATGGCCCACTTGCAGACATTAAACCTGTGATCTCTGTTGATAACTTAGATTTCAACCCGTCTTAAATGGGTACACAGCTGGTGACCTTATAGGCCTGGCGCTAGATGGGACTCAGAGCAACAGTGTATCTTTTGACTTACGTAACGCACACACCCATTTATTCAGGGAATTTTAGTTTCCACAGTTAACCTAATTTGCATGTCTGTGAAATATGGAACGAAAATCAATGGACACAGTGGTAATGTGCAAATTCTACACCAATGGAGTCCAAGCCTAGCACGAGTCTAGACCTGCAAGGCACCAGTGCTAACAACTACTCCATAACACTGTCCAAAATGATGCAAAAATAAAAAGTTTAGCTAAGACTGAGGCAGTTAACATTTGTTTTTTGTTTTTGATTTACAAGAAAATTGCTTCCTAAATGCGGAGGATTAACAGAAATAGAAACATAATATTAAATAGTCCAGAGATACAGTCCTATTTCTTCAGGTATAATTTAGCATTTCAATACATCAGCATTCTTGTTTGAAGAGTATATTTGTATATAAAAACTACTCACACCCGTGGATGTTTTCACATTTTATTACTAATATAACATTGAATTACAGAGGATGTAATTAGGCTTTGTTGACACTAAGCAACCTGAAAAAGACTTTAATGTTAAGATGACTCCAGGACATTAACATTGTTGTCACTAATCTATTAATGTGTAGCCTTGGCTTAATGCTTGGGGTCATTGTCTTGCTATTAAGCAAATCTTCTTTCAAGGCACATATTTCTTGCGGGCTGCATCAGATTTTTTCCTCCAGGAGTTTCCCAGTATTTTGCTGCATTCATTTTACCCTCACAAGCGTTCCTGTGGCTGCTGCAGTAGTGAAGCACCTCCACAGGAAATGCTGATGCCATCACCGTGCTTCAGAGTGGGACTGTTGTATACATATTTTTTTTTTGATAATGTACAGTGTGTGGCTTACACCAAATGTGACATTTAGTGTGATGGCCAAAATGCCCAATGGTGAGACCATATGAATCAAAATCCTAGCCAAGATATAATGTATGCTTTTTGTTTTTTTTCCACTCTCCAATAAGGCTGTGATTTCTGAAATACCTGGGCAGTAGTTGTCTGCCAAGTCTCAATAACCTTAGTCACTGGTAGCGTGAAACTCCTTCAGAGTTCTTAGAGGTCTCTTGGTGACCACCCTCCTTAGTCGTCTTCTTGTGTAGTCACTTTTGTTTTTATCTTACTTGGATATTTTCTCATATCCATTTTATGAGTTGTGCTTTTCAGTTGCCTTTTCACACAGTTGCTTGGAGTGTTCTTTTGTCTTCATTGTGTAGATTAAGCCACCATTTTGATTCAGCACAGGTTGGAACTTCATATAAAGTGCATTTATACCACAGTCATTTGAAACCCCATACTAATGATCTCCATTGAACTAATTCTGTAACTTATAAAGCCAACTGCATACACCAGTGATGGTTTAGTGTTGTCACATTAAAGAGGTTGAATAGTTATGTGATCAATTATTTTGTATTTTATTTAAACTACTTTGCAGAGGTCTGTTTTCACTTTGATATTGAAGTCTTTTTTTGTTGATTAGAGTCAAAGAAGCCAAGTTAAATCTAATCTGTGACTCAATTTTTTTTTATAGCAAAAAAAAAAAAAAAATTGAAAACTTGCCTGAGGAGTGTATTTGTGTCTGCTTATGTATGTGTATTTATTTATGTACCAGCTGTGTAAGCCCATTCTGTAAAAAGCCCAGGGTCCTAGAAACTATTGAAATCGTCAGAAAAAAAAATTGAAATGTAGAGATGTCAGGTAGTTGAAAGGAACTACTCCGGGCATCTTTCTCCTAGGAGGATTCGTTTTGCCGACGTGCTCACCTCGCTTGTGCAATAAGCGGTGGGAGGAAAAGAAAAAGGGATACCGTTTTGCCGATGTTGGCGGCTAAGTGACTGACGTGCTCGCCTTACTTGTGTCATTAGCGTCTAAGCAAGTTTTCTGTTTCCTCAGAGGCGAAGCCTTTACCCTGCCTCCACCTCTCACTTCCGGGCCAGTCAGACACACACGTTTTCATGCATAGATGTTTATATGCAAGATATATTAGATTGTGTGTGTCAGATATTTTTCCAAGTTTGATTCCTTATCACTTTGACATTGAAGTCATGATGAATTTTACTGATGAACAGTCATATATTTTACTAGTTTGAATGTTTGCTCGTTATTTACAATACATAAGCTATGTTTAGTTATGTATAGGACATAGTTTTATGTCTGTGTTTATGGCGTTAATGGTACGTGTAACTAGAATGAATACTTGCTGTTTATTAAAATAACAACAAAAGCACTTTTTTGACTAGCAGTCTGACTTCATTCATGAGGCTGTCTGTAATTAGTAATATTATTGTGAGTTCCTTTCAGCTTAGCAGAGCAAATGGTGCAGAGCCTGTCGGCTTAAAAAGGTTGGTGGTATTTTAGATGTGCAGTTGCACATTTTTGAGGTAGGTGTGTCAGGAGTTAATTCACCAAGCTGAATGGATTTTTATTGCATATGGCGTTTTTATTCTTTTCTGCTGGTTTTTAATTTTTGATTTTTTTATTGACTTTGAAATAATAAGGTAGTTGGTAACTTAGGGGTTCAGTCTTGTCACATTGAGCAGTTCCTATGTAATTCTTTTGGCTGTACCTTTGTTTATAGAATGGGAACATTTTATGATCCACTGTAATATTACATTCATAGCAAACATGTCAAACAGACAAAGTGCAGGTCTTTAATTTTTAGGATACAGCTCTTGCTAGTAAATGCCTTAGTAAAGCAAAACTCAAGCTGCAAGATTATTTCATAGCTATTCTTAGGGTATAAATAAAATGCTTAACTAATTAAGAAGTCAAGAAGGATAAGAGACGTATATTAACATCGGCTTAAGTGATTGTTTGCAGTGAAAACTTGCAGAGACTCTAGACATCTAGGAACCTATTCAAGTAACGTTTATGTTCAGCCACATGAAATACAGTAAGTAAGCCCTGTGTTAGGTTTAGGCACAATTGAAATTAATTGAAATTCTTTTCAAATACCGCAGCACTCTTTATTGTGATTTCATGTCAGCATAGTAACCTTGTGTCAAAAGTAACACTCGCACAGTATTACTTTGTAATATTGGTTTATTCTTTCCTGTAAAAAGTATTTCTTACACATCTGGAGACTTGTTGCAGGTGCCAGCAGGCATTCATGTATTCCAAACAGGAGATCAAGTCTTGCAGTCTGTATTTAATAATTACTTTCGTGAAAGAAGTCTTGTTTGCTGATACCATCACTGTTCCTGAAGATATGGCATATCCTTTGATTGTGGCTAACCAGATGAACTCCTGCTGAATGTGCATTTGAAATTTCCAATTGGATGCAGTTCAATGTATTCTTAAAAAATTCATTGTCATTTGCAAGATCAGGCTACTGTTCATATTTACCAATAACCAAACAGAAGTACCATGTAGTATAAATAGAATTATAAGATTGCTTTATACATCTAAATAATAACCAAATTGAGAGTTAGAATTGTGGTTACATTAATCTAAAACCAGCTTTGTGGAGAGAAAATATGTAAAAAATGGAATGTTACTTGCTGTTTGTCCCCATGCATCCAGCCTTGCCCTGGGTACTCTGTAATACGCACCATAAAACAAGCCAGTGTTGACTGTGGCAGGCAGCTTTTTACCTGTTCTTCCTTTAAATTTTCTGAGTCTTTTCTGGGACTTAATATGTGGATTATGCAACATTAGTAACATTACGTTTTTCATGTCAATGATCACCATCGATTCCTATTATATCTGAAATTTTATCTCCATTCTGTATGAAAGCACAAAGTTAATATTTTTTCTTGGCTGTAACTACAAACTGCTTACTACAGGGTAAGTAAAAATACAGTTTTACTATTATTAACAGCATACAGCATCAAGTGAGTTTTAGCTTGTGTTTAAAGTGACTGTATTGTATCTGAGGAGGCCACTTGAACACAGTGGAAGTAACATTGACATTTCTCTTTGGGATAAAGTTTACCTAATCTAGTTGTATGCATCTATTGCTTTAACAGTAATAAGAATGCAATCTTCCTCCATCTGATATGTTTTAGCCTAAGTATTGTATAGCTCCTAAGTTAAAAAGTAAAATTAATTTTGTCAGGGCATTTAAGTTAACTTTTCACATTAAACAGCCAAAGATGCACTTAATAAAGGGGTTAATTGGATTTTCTGATGCACAGTCCCTTGCAGTTTGTGCTAATTAGTACCACAACGCAGAACTCTTGGCACCAGACTAAACACAAGTTCTGCTAAACTTCACCCATCGTTTTGCTGCAGCCGAGCTCAGAACAGAAGATAATCTCTAGAAATAAACATACTAATAAGACTCATCTCAACTAGGGGGTATTTAAGACCTTTAACCTTGTTTTATATTTGTGTCATGATATGTGTGTTTATGATTTTTATCCTGGAGGTTGTCATGCTTTGTCTTGGGTAGTTTATTTATGACTTTGAGGTGCACTGGTCTACAGAAGAGAATTGAAAGGCCAGCTGATTTTATCCAGTGTAAGACATTTGACAAATGAGAGGAAACCATTAAAATCCATCAAGTTTGTTTGGCTAGCTAATAGCTAAGCTGTCCTAAGATCTCATCCACATACGTCTTAAATATTGTCAAGGTTCCTGTTTCAACTACATATCTTGGTAGTTTCTTCCAGAGTCCCACAACTTACGGAAGGAACTACTTCCTGGCTTTAGTTTTGAATGCAATTCCCATTAATTTCCACTGGTGTCCCTGGGTATGCGATTCACCCTTAAGGGTCAGTTTATATTTCATGCTTACGCGCATGCATCCTGGCTGCCACGTGTTCCCAGCTTTTTTTTTGACACATCCTCTGAGCACGTTGTCAGGAATTAATGTGACGTGTGTGCGAGTTGCAGTACTGGGAAAAAAATATGGGTGGCTTCTGTGTTCAAGTTTTTGTATGTGATGTCAGCATCGTTGTTTACTATCAGTATGTGACAGCAGGCTTGCAGCTGTATCAAGATCATTAGTTTGTTTGCTTCGATGTTTGATGAATGGTTCAATGCAGTGAAGTAACTCCTCAAACTTAAATGCTGACATATAAATACCTTCATTGTGCTTTTCTTTATCTATTTCAGTGTAAGCATCACATATTCCCCCTCATAATGACGAGATACATTTAAAGGTCTCGCATACATTTTTCTTCACACAACTCGCAACACGGTGAAACTGGACATTGTTATCTCACTGTTATGATTTCTCTCACTGCCACCTGGTGGAATCCTCCAGATTTACTAAAAGTACACGTACAAGTATAGTTAGTATGCTGCTTGTGTAGCAGCAGCGTTCTTAAGCTTACGCATCATGTACTTAAGTATATCCCCGGTCTAAATTGAAAGAATTTGGCTGAACGTACTTTATCATTGTCTTTGATCAGTTTAAAGACCTGGATTAGGTCCTCACATGGTCTCCAGCTTGAGACTTAACAGGATTAATTCTTTGAGTCTTTCAGATTATGACGTTCTTAAATCCTGGGACATAACTAGATGGTCCTTAAATCCTGGGACATACCTAGATGCTCTGTTGTAGTACAGCTTCAAGTGCTGCTATGTTTTTCTTGTAGTGTGGTGACTAGAATTGCACACAAAGCTCCAGCTGTGTTCTCACTGGTGCATTATATAGTCTAAGCATAACATCCCTTAATGTATAATCAGCAATTTTTACTATATACCCTTAGAATGTATTTGCCTTTTTAATAGTTTTGTGTGTTGCTTAGGTTATAGTTTCTTAAAACTTGATGTCATGAGGGATTGTGACTTAACATTGTATTCAGTAGGAAAGGACCGCAAAGTCACGCATGAGTCGATTCAGGCAATCTAAATAATAATGACTGTCACCAGTGATTATTCAAAGGGGTCTCCCTCATCCTCCTGAATCAATGAGTTGTCATGGACTGGGTCTCAAAGACACAAAGGAGGGCAAGATTGGGTTGTGGGGTAAAAAAAAAACTTTAAGAAACATGGGTTTAGATCATGATAATGATGTGTCAACATAAATCCCCTCTTCCTTCTCAGAGGTTGCTTCCTTTAGGACAGTGGCTCCCATCTTGTAACTATATTTATAATCGATGTTCTTTTTGCCCATATGTATAGCACTCTGCACTTTTCTTCATTAAACTGCATTTTCCAAGTGTTTGCCCAGTTCTGATGGTTGTCCAAGTCTTTTTGAAATATTTTTGCTGCCTCATCTTCATCACCTCATTAATCAATAATTAAACAGTCAAGGAGGCAAATTAATTTGTTTTTTCATCTAGAAGATAGCTGTTTATATAAGAGCTGACTAAAACTTTTTCTTTTTTCTTAAATACTTAAAGACTCTTTTGTTTTTAATCTTCCATATGCCTATTAAATTTTGATGAGCACAGTCTCAGCCTTTTGAACAAAACCAGTTGAACCTGCTAGTTATGGTATGTTTGTAATGAAAATTTTATTGAAAGAGCTTTGGGTGTCACAAGATGGTGTTACAGTCTATTGCTTTATTGCATTCTAATGTCATTCATAAATTCGGTCCACCTGATATTTCAGGTGTTATCTATCAGTGACACACTTGGCGCACTGTGGTGTGTGGTGGATTGGGTAAGGAAAGATGATGCTAATTATCTGGCCTATGCTTGCTACCAGCTAAGGAACACACTTCTTATTTTACATTTACTTCATCCATGAATCCTGTATTTCATCTGGGAAAAAGATTGTGAGTCATAGTACCAATAATAAACAGAAGGGTCTGGCAAACATTTAAGGCAAGAGCCATTAACAACATTCTAAGCTCCATAAGAACGCTGACTATGCAAGCATTGCTTAGCAGGCTTTGTGGAGGTCCAGCATGCACTCTTTCCAGGAAAGAATGCGTGCTCTGTAAAGGTAGAAGACAGTTATAATACATCTACAGAGAGACAGAGATGTGGCTCACCACAAAAGCATGCATCTGTCTAATGGAAATTAAAACTCTATGATCTTTAATTATCAAACTGTAAACAAAAATATATGTAAAAACTTATATGTAGTGTTTGTGAATCCTCTCCAGAAAGTGTTTGCTGAAGCAATTTTTTGCGAAATGGAAAACTTTGTAGTTAAATGAAATGGTGGAATAATGAAAGTGTGGTTGATGCAGCATCTGCTTGAAGGCCCAACTAATTTATATGCCTATAACACAGGGCTAAGAAAATGTGAAGACGTTTGTAGTTAGCAAAGAGTGGCTTTATCGTTTTGAGTTACGTTATGGTTTGTAAAATGTGAAACTTTCTGGTGAAGTTGGTTTGGCTGATTTAGTAGAGAATAAGTTGAACACCCTGATTGAAGCAAAAGGTTACTTACCAGAACAAGTGTTTAATGCCGATTAAGACTGGTCAGTTTATGAAACAGGTTGGAAAGCGCACATACCTTACAAAAGCCATGACCAAAGCTGCTGTGTTCAAGACTGTTAAAGATCATTCGACCTTACTGTTGTGCACCAACTCCAGAATCAAGTTCAAGTGTAAGCCTCTGTTGATCCCAAAAGTATACTTTTGGTAGTTACAAAAAAAAAACCAAATCCACTGGTATGTAAAGTTTGTGGTCTAATGGGGTGAAATGTAATTCACACAGTGTGTGCGTGCCATATTTTATCAAAATAGACTATTCATGTTTTACCAAACTGTAAGGGTTTATGGAATAAACTGAAAAAATATTTTGTGTGAATAACAAAATTCAGTAAAATATTCAAACAGGTTAAATAACCAATAATTATTTCTGCTTAGAAGAATGAAACTTGTACAGTCATGAAAGTGTCCTAGTTTGGCATCTCTGTCATGCCTGGTGATAGATTTGCAGCAATTTGCAGTCTGTGCATGTTTTCTTTATCATAACACACTTGCTTAGCAGCCACTGAAAAACATTATTAAAAGAATTCTCCGTGGCAAAAGCTTTTCCCCTTTTTGCAATCATTACTGATATGTTGTAGCTAGATCTTACTGGATTCTCCAGTGTATGTTAACCTTTACTTTAAATGCTTTGTTGTAGAAACCTTGCATCACTGTGATAGCCCCATGGGACCCATCTTATTCTTTGTGGTGTGGGATGTAATTTTAGAGGTATGGTTGCAATTGGGGAACAAAGGAGTAAGGTGTGAGGTTTAAAATAATAAAAGCCATTAAACTGCATAGATCTGAATAATTGGTTTTTAAACTACACATTTTGATTTTAAGTAGCCTGTGCCATCACTGCAGTTAGTCGGGGTGCAGACAGTGATGCAGGCTGAAAGCTCCACCCTGACATTGTAAAACTGCATGTTGATGGCGGCAGCTATACAGAGTGCTGTAAATGCTACAAAGGGTCTTAAAAATTGTTATTAGACGCCCAGCAAAAATACAATAGGAAAATGAAACATTTAGCAGTTATTTTTCAGCTGTAGCAGACGAGAACTGCTATTTTCTTGTGGTAAAACATATTTAGTAGTTTTAGCACACATTACCCACAGTACAGGCAACACGGGTCGAAAGCCTCACTGATGAACTCTTGTCCAAAGACAGAATAAAATGTTACTCACTGTAACACAAAAAGTGATGAATGTTAATAAAAAATCAAACAAATAGAAATGTGTGGATTTTATTTGCTAAAATATTTACCCATATTACATGATTTATGGTAATTATTTAATTGAATGTATGAGTTGGATTCAACTTTAGTGCTGCAGCATGGGCAGCATTTTGTATGCAAGTACAGTAAAACATTTTCAAGATGGCAGGATCAGAAAAAAAAAAACAAACAAAAAAAAGTCCTTTGTAGTCATATACTTCATTGGTTTCTTTGCTTACATTTTAATTCAGGTGACAAGAAATTACCACTTTCAAGCTTTTATTGATTCATACAGTATATATTGTTCTGCTCCATTTCTGAACTGGACATTCATTAGAAGTAATAATGATATTAGGAAAGCCAGATAATTAATATTGACCACAGTGTAGTGAATACTTTTAGAGAAAATAGCTTATTGTCATGTCATGAGACAATATCCACTAACGTAGATCATTTTTAAGAGATGCATTGCATTCCAAAAGAAAGCATCCAGCAAGCCAAGGTTTAGGAAGCCCCATAATATACTGTACCTAATCTAAATTCTGGAAAAAATGTATTTTAAACAAAAAAAGGCTAGTTGTGCTGTAATTTTAGTTAAAGGCTAATTAAATAAACACAAGTCTCTGGAAAACAATGAGGATATAAAAGCATTATGTGACCTTTGTGTCAAAATAGTTTTATTGTTATGCATATGGTCAATAGCTACTTTTGAGTTTTGATGCATTTTGCCATCTTGCTGGTGGATACTGGGATAGGGTCATGAGACATTACTGCTACTAACAATCTGTCCTGCAGTCTCTGTACTATATATTTCAAACAAAAGCATTAGTACACCCCCATTTTCCATTTTTTTTTTAATTTAAGCAATTCAAGTTCAGGGAATAACCTGAAATAGGAAAAAGGTAAGTGGTAAAATGCCAGAATTGAAAGAAAAAAAAGGTTTAGCTTACTAAAAACTGAAAAATAATGTAATACAAAAAGACCTTTTTCAAGGAGCAAGTAATGGGTTCCTTACAGCCTTTCTCCTGCAAGGGAGGTATTTAAGCAATTCCTACAGGTGTCCCAACTTTTGTTGATTACATACAAACCGTATGAATAAAGACAGTGCTGGAAGTGTTGTTA
Source organism: Polypterus bichir lapradei (assembly GCA_026402145.1). NCBI lineage: Eukaryota > Metazoa > Chordata > Cladistia > Polypteriformes > Polypteridae > Polypterus > Polypterus bichir. The sequence goes on along the minus strand of JANRMT010062840.1, from coordinate 50,999,187 downwards.
CTCCCAATGAAGCAATATTTGGACAATATTGTGCTGTATTTTGCTATCATAATAACGAGAAAAAGATAATTAACCAAGGAAGAAAGACAAATCGTTATACCTCTTACAAGCGCAGGTCTTACCTTTAGAGAAGTTGTGGAGAAAGTCAAGGTGCCAGTGAGTGCAGTTTCCTATACCATCACAAAGAACTTTGAAACTGTAGGAAACTGACATGAACAGGTCTGGCAGACCCAAAGCCATAACAGATTTGAGTGATAAGGACTTCATAGGACAATTGATAAAGTAAGCAAATTTCACTTTCAGTTGTGAAGAGAACACTTGAAGCTTTACCAGGTCGAGTGGCACTAAGAAATCCTACCTCCAGTCTCAATATACTCTAAAATTAAGCATAGGACAAATACAATTTGGGGTTATAGTTACTGTACAGCTATTAAACTGTATTTGAAGCTTTGTTTTCATGTTTATTAATGTGCAATTAAACATCTGTTTGTGAAACAACATTAAACATGCTTTGCTGAATTTCAACAGGTTTTACTCCCTCTGTCCAAACAAATCTCATTATTATGGCGCAATGTTCCACAATGGTGCAATCCTGCTGGGAGAGTCCATGTTCATTTGACCTTGGCTTCAGCTAGACTAATGGCAGAGCACTGTGCTGTGTGTGTTCAAACTACCCATAAGCCATTGCAACTGTGTTTGCATTGCATCATTTTCTGTATATTGCAGCTATCACCTAATTTTTTAATAACTCAGCAAGGAGTTACAGCGATAATGGGATCCAGCCATACACAGGAAAGGAAAACTTCTTGACTCATGAGAGCAGAGGAATTGGTAGTTATCAGAGAGATAGTGCAGGTGATGGATGGAGCACTAGCATTTCAGCCAGCAATGACATTTAAAAAATACATAAATGTTGGCTTTCTTACCTTAACCCATTAAGAAATACACCTGGGTAAAGCAGGGTACTTCAGATAGTCCTTCTGTGTTTGCGTTTTCTATCCAATTAAAAATGACATTGTGTATTTTAAAATTTCTTGTTTATTAGGCTGCTGAAGAGTGGTGACATGTTGCATGGTGGTGCGACATGCATATAAGAATCTTACTGTGCTCTGTTTACATGACAGTACTATTATTACTGCTATATATTTTTGGCTCTCTTGCCATCATTAGATGAAGACTGTGATACTTTTTAAAATATACGGTACAGTTAAAAATAACTAGAACCTTGCCTTCTGCACAGCCAGGATGGTAACTCTGTCATATGAATGGCAGAGGAATGTTGCTACACATGTCTAGAGTTGTTTAGCAATCTGCAGCTTAGTGTGCTTGCTAGAAATAAGACACTGTGTCATTTAGAAAAGGGAGATGAAATGATCCTGACAGATTATATGAGTGTAGATCATAGAGACTGAGCATGGTGTGTAAATGCTGTTTTGTGTAAAACCGGGTAAAACCATGAGCAGGTGAAGGCCTTTTACAGATGCAATTAAACGGAATGTTTCAGAAAGTTACTACGTTTTGTTTTGTTACCTTATCAGTGTTATTTGACCATAGTGCCAACTTGCCAAAATATTGAGCTACTCTGAGACTTTTACAGGCTTTTATTATCTTTAATGCTTGGGTTTGTAATTAATCTACTTCCGTTCCAGTAGGCCAAATCAGTTCATCAGCATTTTAGATTTCCTTAGGTTTATTACAAGTCAGTATTAAAATAGTCTATGAGCTGTATATTTTTTCATAAGCATTTTATTGTATACTAGCCGACGCCCGCCGTAGCATACAGCGGTGTAAGAATAGGAATGGAAAACGGTGAGAAAGGAATTCAGAAATCAAGAAGAAATAAATACTTCTTGAAAGACGCAGTGTGCATGTAGAGTTTCCGGCCAAGCAGGTTTACATGTGAAAAATAAATCAGGCTTTCCGAATTTATGTACTATGGCCATGGCATCCTGATAGTTTTGTTGCATGTATCTTGGACTTATTGGAAATGTGGACGGTAATATGATCATTTTGCCTACACGTACGTTATTTTCAGTGTTTGCTTGCAGTGCGTCTGATAGTCCTTTGTATTGTTCCACGTGCAGATCTTGTTGATGTAATCTGAGATAGTTGAGACGTGTGCCCTCTGTTTTAACATATGCATCTACGACGTACTGTTGGAATAGTTTGCCGCTGGAGTGCAAAATACTAAATGTATTCCTCATTGCTAATCTGTACATGTAAAATTGGCGTTGAGTAAGCCTTATTCGCTTGGCGCTTCTTTTACCGGGAACATGTTGTAAATCAATGTCTCCGTAAGAGAATAAAAGTGGGTAATAAAAGTGGGTAAACCATAGGATCGTAATTCATATTGAGTGTAGAAATCTGTTTACAGGAGTTGCCTATGGGATAGATGCAAATGTCCCTTTCGGCTGGCGTTTCGCCATCTTCTCCAACGAAAATCGCTGCAATGTCGGGGCATTGTATCGTCGTAAATCCTGCCTAGGGTTTTCCTTGAAAACCATTTGTACAGATGCTGCTGGATTGGACTGAGCGATTTCATGGATGTGTTTGTATGATTTAGCGAAGGGGTTTGTGGTTCTGAGCATGGAATCTAGCTGGAGAAGTACATTTTCGCTGTATGCAGAGTTTGCTTTATTTTATAAGCGTACTTTAGGTGCTTGCGCTGTGTCAAAAACATGCAACTGTCCATATCCTAGAGAGGTAGAAGTGTTAGCGTATAGTGGAGAGATTTGGTGATAAATTTGCCCGTGTATTTTAAAACAGTATGGTCTGTGGCCAGGAGGTTGAGTTATCTGTGCACCCATGGAAGCAAATGCTAAAGAAGAGTTGGATTCTCGAATGTGTTCACGATAATTTTTAGCTTCTGATGTTTGCTGTGTAAGAAGCTGTTGTAAAGACACAGGTGGCAAAGCTACTTTACCGTTGTGGCAGCACTTTGAGTACTTGTTGGATGTATTACGCTCAGCAGGCCAGTATAGTGCATGACATAGAAGAGGATGAATAGGAATCGAGAAATGCCGTGTCGGCTGCATGTGGGCGGGACCGGTTTTGAAGTGGAAGCAGGATGAACCAGAAGAGAAATATATATGAGATTTATCCTTTTATGCTAAGTATATTCATTCTGTAACCATGATTTTTTTTCTGTTTAAGCAATAAAAATCAACAAAAAAGTAGAGAGATTTTGGTCACATTTCATAACAATAGTCAACCCTTTTTCATCAAATAATCGTTACTCATTAACAAGAGATACCATGCTTAATAACACATACAGTAATAGCAATGATACATTTTTCCCTGGTTTTATTTATGCCTTATGCAAGTAAGAGTTTCTTTTATGTTACTTGAAAATATATCGCAAACTGTCTTTAAATTGGGAAGAACTTTTTTTGTTCTTTTGGGTAAAAAAAACTAAGTGCTCGCTATCCAGATATGTGCAATCAGTTAAGCCTGATGGTCAGAGTGTGTTTGGCATCTCATTTCAGTTAAAATGCATTTGACTGCAAGTAGCAGTATAAGAGTGAACGATGCTACTTTGGTCAGCTTCATAGATTGGGGCGAATTAGCAGCCACAGGGCACATACTACTTTCCCTATATGGAAGCTGTTATGTTCTTCACAAGGCTGTCAGCTGTATGTCTGCCTGGGAAATTTTGTGTCTGTAGTATGGGCTTCCTCATCCCCCAAATCCTCCCATCCCCTGCACTGATGTCCTGTAGACTTCATTTAAAACATGCTTCACCTCAAAACACCGTTTTCTGTAGCAAATGAATGTATACCATGATTGTGAAAAAAATAAATTTGACTTAAAGTATATGTTAAGTATTTTTCAATCTGTGCTACTTGTTAACTTTTAACTGATGTTTTTGTTTGTGAATGCCATACATACATTATTACATACATTAACCAGTTAAGTGGGGCGAAGAGGCTCACATGCGGCTTATTTGCCATGTTGACTTCTCTTCAACTAGCACTACCAGTAATGTATTCTAAGATTGTGCTTTTCTCAGTACCATCACGTTACAGTTTAACGAAGCACTTTGACAGCTTGTCAAATAAATTGCTAGTATCTTTCTTTTTTTCTTTCCCCACCTCAAATACTCCTTTGTAAATCGGACCCACTACCCTCCTCCTTCACTGTACTCAACTAAATTAATTTTAAAGAATGGTTTAGGTATAAAATCCACTATGTGTTTGGAGACAAAAAAAGCAAAAGCAATGTTTGCTTAAAAAGTAGTGATAGGATAAGAAAAGAATATTATAGAATTCAGCTCCATCTTGGGTCTTTAGTATGAAATAAAATCCATATGACTGGTGGTAAGAAGTAGCTGTGCCTAATACCTTAGATCAGGGTTGTCCAAACACTTTTCACTGAGGGCCATATACAGAAAAGTATATGAGGGGCTGAGCCACCCACTAGAGGTGAGGTATACTGCCTCGACTCCAGTGTATTAAGTTAGTAAAATCAATCAAATGTAGGTAAATAATGCTTCATAATTGAAAATGCTTAAAGAAAAAAACAGCATCCCAGCTCTCCATTAATGGGTTTTCATTTATTGTATTACAAAAAGTGTTGATAGCTTATTCTCATAACAGTGTCCTCAGATTGCTTCTTAGTCAGGATGGTGATCCCCCGTCACAGCCCTGCATAAAGGGGGAAATGGATAGATATATTTCAAATAAGTTATTGAGGTTGTTAACATATCAACTAATGCTTGTTTGAAAATTTTATCAACTTTATATTGACTGAATTTATTAAGTAATTTGGCTTATTAACATATGATTACTGTGTAATATTTTTAACTCGCCTATGATGGGAAGAGCAATGCACTCAGTGGGAACAGAGATGCTGCGATTTGGACTGAAGGATGGTTTGCAGGTCAGGAGTAAGTTGGGTGGTTGAAATAAGAAGCACATCACAGAGATGGTGGTCAGTCATTTTGTTTCTCAGTCTGCTTTTCTTCAGATTTAACAGAGAAAACGTTTGCTCACATATGTATGTTGAGCTGAACAGACTGATCATTCTTTTTGAGTGCTGTCTCATCAGAGGAAACTTGGCTTTTTTTCCACGTTCCGGTAGAAGTCGGGTAGGGAGAGAAGCTGATATTGATTCTTCAGAGAATCATCACACTGCATTTCAATAAGTTCTAATTGCAGACTCTCCTACTTCTTCTGCATCCGTCAGGAAGGGAGTCGAGAACAGCTTAATTTCTTTCTCAATGATGAAAAAATCTTGGAATCTTGACTGAATTCTGTCATAAGAGATGTGATCACAAACACATATTTCCCATTTTTAGCAAAAAGCTTGGCCTTTGGAAAAACATATGATTTCGGACAGCATGGGGAAGTGTACAACATTAAAGTTGTGTAGTTTTTTTTTTTTTTGTTCTTTATTTTGCCTTATAAATTTTTTTTTGTATTAGGAATTTGTTAGTTTTTGCATACCCCTTGGGGTCAGAGCGCAGGGTCGGTCAGCCATTGTACAGCGCCCCTGGAGCAATTGAAGGTTAAGGACCTTGCTCAAGAGCCCCGCAGAGTAGGATCTCTTTTGGCAGTGACAGGGATTCGAACCGCAAACCTTCGGGATACTAGCACAGATCCTTAGCCTCAGAGCCACCATTCCGCACTGGAGATGGAGCTTCACACAGAATGCTTTCATGTCCACGTAAAGTTGTTGTATAAGCTGGTCTTTGAGTTGTAGTCTCTTGTTCAGTTTTTTCAGATGATCAGTAAGCTAGGTCTACCAACCATAGTCACTTAGCTCATTAAGAGGTCGGTCCTTCTGTTTCAAAATCTGGTCGATTTCTGATTACAGGGAATAAAACCGCTGCAGCATGGAGCCATGGCTTAGCCAGCGCACATCAGAATGGTAGAGGAGGTCCCCATATTCGGCATCGACATCAGATATGAAAGCTTGAAATTCACTATGGTAGAGCCCTCGTGCAGTAATTATGTTGACAGTTTTCACAACAGTGTTCATCACATCGCCAGGCTCGACTGTGTTGGCACATAGGGTTTCTTAGTGGATGATACATTTCATTTTAACAGCCTCGCTTCTATTCTCTTGCACCTTGGTGCACACCATAGATGCTATTCCTTTACGCTCGCCTGTCATTGCTGGAGCCCAATCTGTTGTAACTCCACATAGCTTGTCCCATTTAAGTCCCATCTTGTCAAGTGCATCTGACATAACTTCAAAAATGTTCTTGCCCGTTGTTGTTCCCTTTAGACTACGAAGATCAAGTAGCTCCTCCATAATGTAAAAGTTATCGTCAACTGCCTGCAAAAAAATGAACAGCTGTGTGGTGTCTGTGGCATCTGTGCTCTCATCACATGCAATCGAGTAAGAATCAAAAGCACAAGCTTTATCTGAGACTTGATGTTTTAAGCTAGCTGAGAAATCTTCAAATTGCCACACAACTGTGCTTCTGGACAAGCTAACATTGTTGAATTCTTGCATTTTCTCCAGGCACATTATTCCTGCGGCTTTAGTGAGGCACAGTTTTATGAAGTCACCATCTGAGAGAGGTTTCCTGTGTTAGGCAATGAGTTGTGCTACCTCGTAACTGGCTAATATGGCATTTTCTTGTGTTTTGTTAGCACGGAAAAAATGCTGTTGTTGAACTAGCAGACTATCAGCCATTTACTTAACATTCTGTTCTCGTTCAGCACCAGTGTAGGATGTGTAGGTCTGATGTTTGGTAGTGTAGTGTCGTCACACATTATACTCTTTCGTCACTGCAATAGTGTCATTGCAAGTCAAACGGACACACTTCCCCTTGACTAATATGAAGAAATATTCATTTTCCCTCCATGTCTGAAATTTTCTGCACTCACTTGCTATTTTGCGTTTCTTTGGTTCTGCCATTTTTGTTCACCTGTAGGAAAATTTTTCTTTGGTTGCACTTGTTTTGTAAAGACGCTGCCTTGATCAAAACAGTAGCTCTGCCTTGTGTTAAAACTAAGAGGTACAATACGGTTAAGAACAAGTTTCGTGTGTTGGCCCTATTTCATTATATTTTTAGAATTTGCTGCGGGCCAATTAAAAATGGACCACGGGCCGCAGTTTGAACACTCCTGCCTTAGACTAATTCAGGTGTTCTGTAAAACATTCACAGTAAGCTCCACAAGAGCCAACTGCTGCACTGGTTTTGGTGAGGAAATACAGGTAAATAGCATTAAATTATAAAGCCAAGTTGACTTATCCAGTCCATTTTCTTCATTCCTTCAATAACATAGAAACATGGAAAAGTGATTTGTTAGTCAAACTGATTTTAAAAGTATGTTAGAAAAGCAGTGTTAAGAGTTTTTGTTAATGAAAATGTCCTGAATAATATTTGCATTCACTATTTCATATGACATAGCTAAAGTAATGTTTGAATTATGACTAAATTTAATTCATCTGCATTTTCAGATAAGTCAGGTAGTCCATGATTATTATGTTATTCTCTATAATCTCTATGATATATGGTTAAAGTGATCCTAATAACTAAGTTTACTGGATATTATAATTGGTGGTGTTTTGTATCGTGGATACCCCATGTTCTGGCTCTATGCCACCTGTGAGTGGTGTCTGGATTACAGTCTGCATTATGTGAATCCATTGGTCAGAAATCCCAAGGTATAAGTGGGTTTCATGAATGAAGATTGTTCAACTTCAAAACATGGCAGTCTAGGCCGTTTATACAGGAAAAGTTGGCTACAGGGATGTCATGATATCAGAATTTTGGTATTCAATACCGATACCAGTGAAAGTTTACAATGCTTCATACCCATTCAATACCACATCCGGAACAATATTGTGCCTTTTTCTGTAATACAATGTAAAATATATCAATGGTAATAGCAACAGCAGGGTTAAACTAGTGAGGTAGTTACCCAACTATCATATACTGTAAGTAAACTAGTTTTGGAATTCATAAATATCAAAACACAGTGCAGGGCCTGAATTATAATGTGTTCTATACTAGGGCTAATCCCCATGCCTATTAACAAATAGGAGAACTTCTCCTTCCTCAAGCACAAAGCTTTTCCAGATAGGACATCTACTGTTCTTCTTTTTGACATGTGCTTCATCATCACTTGTGCAAGCTAGTTTCATATATAATTTTTACTGACGTTTTCCTAACGTGTTGTTGTGCCTTCCAAAGTAATTTGTTTACTTGTGGTCATACTTGAATATAATACCGATAGTCATTCGGTACTACCTATATGTTTAAAAAAAAAAATAAAAAATCTACCACTGTTTGAATTGTGGTATCAACTAGGTACTGAAGTATCGGTTTTTAGTTGGCTCTGATGAACAGTCATTTGCAGATATTATAATACAAGGGTATATTGCTATGTAGATTTAAGAAGTCTGATAACTTTGTTTTCCCATAGTATTGGTTGATTTACCTGATTCTAGTTTATAATGAATTTCTAGTACCCTTCAACATGTTACTTAACAACCATACAAAACCCAAATACAGTACCCCAATTAGGGATGTATTAAATCACTCTCACATTGTTGAAAGCCAGCACTGATATGCTTTTTCTACAGGACAACAGTTCTACAATTCTCGTTCTACTGATTGTGGAAAATATTACCAAATCAAAAAAAAAAAAAAGTGGAAAATTCTCTTTTTAGGGGGTGATGGCATCTTTCCAAAAAAAATCATATCACTATCCTTTTAACGCAAAATCCAAATTCATGGTCTGAATTGCAATCTATCTTTTCAATGTGGCATAAACTTAAGAGAATATCCGGACTCTAAACTCATCAAGACCTAAGTAACACTTTATTTTAAACATCAAGCAAAGTTGAATTCAATTGTTTTCTCATTCGCTTGCTAAATGGAGTTAAGATACACGCCCCGAAGCTGGCGAGTGAGTGAGGAGGTTACCGCCCCCTCCCCTCTGCCTGGTGCGTATCTCTTGGATTCGCGCAAATAAATCGGTACCACAAGCGAACTATGATATATAGCGAAATAAGAGAGGTCGCAAAATCAACCAGAATTGTCAAGCAAATTATAGAAACAAACCTGATCTAAATCCATTAAGTAGTTCTTACGTGAAAAGTGGGCAGACAGACATATTTTATATACAGAGAGATTAGAAGAATATAAAAGATCACGATCTGTACGATTCGATTGAAAATTAGATTGTGGATGTCTTTAAGATTAATCACAATCTAAAATCATCAGATCGCGCACCCCTAACCCCAATATAAAGTATTTGCATTGTTCATCAAAACAAAAAGTAATTTTAAACCTCACTACTCTTGAATGCAACGAATGCCAATGTAATCAAAGTAAAAGTGTTGAAAGTAATATCAGAAAGTAAAAGGGCCAGTGTACTTTAATAGGGCCCATGTAATGTAGTGCTCACGTAAAATATTTCAGCATTATCAGAAGGTTAATTGATTAAATAAAATCCTCTGCTAGTTAAGGGACCAGATATATAGGCAAAGTTTTGCAGGCAAACAAACTCTCAGGGCTGAAAATGTTTTGAAACTTATGAATTTCAACATTTTCTGGAGATGTTTGAAAGGGAGCAACTATGTAAGAATTTATTACAGTCACTCGGGAGAGAAGTTGATATGGCAAATCCTATATATAACCACTTTGGCTGCCAAAGAGTACGTTTTTTTTTTTTAAAAAAAAAAAAACATTACATTTATGAATTCTGTGGCAACCAACATGTACATTTGTGTATAAAGAATGTTTAATCTACAAGCAAGACCTATTTAACAGTTATACAATGTCCATGTTGTGTAGCCTTGAATGTGGTAAAACCTAAATCAGTAGGCATAACAGTTGAATGTTGCCATCAAGTGATGTATTAAATCACTCTCACATTGTTGAAAGCCAGCACTGATATGCTTATTCTACAGGACAACAGTTCTACAATTCTCGCTCTACTGATTGTGGAAAATATTACCAAATCAATAAAAAAAAAAAAGTGGAAAATTCTCTTTTTAGGGGGTGATGGCATCTAGTAGTATTGGAGTAATGCCTCTAAGAACATGAAGTAAAGGTCGTAGAAAGACCAGGCAGTTATGTCAAGAATCCCTTTATATAAATTAGTCATTCTAGAAGCTATAAAAGAGAATAAGTTACATTATTGTTTTAATTAAATCAGTTAAATTTGCTTTCCTGTCTCCTGTTTAGTGATCAGTCATATATATTTTCTAAAGGAGATTGTTAAACTATGAAAATGTACTGTTTTTCTTTTTCAATGGCAAATGGACAAACACTGACCCAGTGAAGTTAAATGCCATGGCCAGCACTGATGATAAAGACAGTTCATTGTTTGTCCTTTGGAATGGATGCTATGAATGTGAATCTTCCTCAGTGAGTCATCAGCACCATGGTAAGAGCAGCTACCCTGAGGGTAATGGAGACTATTGCCTCTGTGTAAATGGTAGAAATCATTGATTTAGATGCAGTGACTGCCTAGCCTAAACTGCTTGTCTTGTAGAGATGCTCATATAAGCCCTCCATATTCTTATCAGTCTTACAACAGTACAGTGCATGTTGGAGATTTTCCTCTTTTTTTGTTTATACAGTTAAATGCAACAAGTGAATTTGATAATAGCGGCACATAAAATATAATTTAGATAGCACTTTTTCAGTCCCAAGGAGGGAGTTTTGCTTTTTGCAGAAGCTAAATCAACAAATAAATAATATTACAACAAATGACACCACCCCAACACTAGAATTACTAAAAAGAAAGAAAAATGTCTGACTTGGCTAAAGGTAAAGAGAGTGGTTGCAGACATAGTAAGGCATTATAAAGACATATTGCTAAAGGAGCACTGATAAAGTATAATGGAATTTAATAGGACAGATGCAGTGTGTTATTTTAAAATTAGCTCTTTAGGTAGAGCACAGTGGCACAAATTTGTCAAGAGTAAATTTTGCATGAAAAGTTCTTCACACAGAGTACATTGAATATCTTACCAGCGTGATAGTATTACTGTATAGACCCCCCAGATCTTGATCATAAACGTTTTAAAAAACAAAAACACTTTATTATTTGACTTGATGCTTATGAAACTCTTTTTTACAAGGGATAGAGAGGTTATTCAAATACTTTTGATGTACAGTACATTTCTCCTGATGTTTTTCTTTTGTAATAGAAAAACAGATACGTGGCCCTCTAGTGGCAGCTGTTAGAGTAGCTTTTATGCAGACCTAATGACTGGCATACCCATTGCAGGCTTATCCCTCAAGTCACTTTTCATGAAATTTAAAAAATGCTTCTGTGTGCAAACTTCTGTATCTCAGAATCTGAATATTTATATGTATCTATATCTGTATATTTAGAGAAAAAATATTTGTGTGAACTATTATCAATCATATAGAAATTAACCAAGCCAATTTTTTCACAAAAATAATGTAATTATGTAGGGTAACAAAATCTGTCCAACTAATGGTAGATCTAATTTTACAATTTAAAGTTAAATAGCTGGCATTCACTTAATTCGCATCATAATTTAACCTTCCGGGTTTTGGCTTATTACCAGTTTTCTCCTTCAGTCAACTTGCATTTCCCACATTGCACCGAAGAGTCTTCTGCTTACTTGGTTCTGAACATCAGCTAATTCCATTATGTCCTTCCACAGCACTTCAGATGTAACTTCACATGTGCATTTTGTTGCAGCGAGCCTCTCTAATAATTAAGTGAGCAGATTTAGCAAGAGAATTAAGTCTTAACTAAAACAAAATTTAATAAAGCTCATAAAATACCACTGTGGCTTCTTTTGATTCCAGCATGTCTCTTAATCACTGTTTTAGTAGGTGGTCAGTTCCAAACATTGATGACTGATTTATTTTTTATATATAGATATAGATATAGAGATATATAGACATATTCTCTCTCTCTCTATGTACTGTTCTAATATCCCATAGGAAATTAGGATTGTGGCCTTAATATACTAATTAAAATTAGCAGACAGTAGTGACCAATGCAAATGAAATTTTTTCCCAACACGGAGTTGTTAATTGACATCAATTCTTATCAGTGTGCTTCTCGTTAGCTGACTGCTTTAATAATACACATTATGAAATCACTGAGAGGAGTCAAGTATTAACAAATAAGCATGGTGAAGCACCCTGTTCTTGTGAATACAATTCGATAGTGAATTTCTGTTTGAAACATTAAAGAAAGAGGAAACAAAACAACTATATATTCTTGGGGACCATTTGCAGGCAAGAAATAGACTAACTGGTAAACTGATTGGATATCACAGTAGTACTGGGATGGAGGCTGTGGAAGCACTGATATAATAAACTGAAATAAAAGAATACAATTAAGCTTTATATATTAAGCGTCTTGAACATGGGGAAGGCACTATATAAATAAAATGTATTTTTATTATTATATTGACATTCATAGAAGGCTGTAACGTACTTGAGAAAGAAAGTATTCTGCACAGTTAACAAAAATATTAAAGCCAATTTACAGTGCAACTGTCAAAAGAATAGAACAAAGCAGTTGGCTAACATAAATCTTTTTATTTTCTGTGCAAAGAGGTTTATAAATTCACTGTTTCTGTGTAAATATTTCTGATATTAAATTTTTAACCCTTCATAATATCTGTTAAATGTGTTTGTCTTTAAATTTACCACAATACTTAGTGATATACGGTATATTTGCAGAATACCTTACAATTTGCTTAAAATTCCAGGTATCTTTAGGGTGCTGTTTGAATAGGTGCTTTCAAAAATTAAAATGGTATAGTGTTGTCACCTTTTATATACAACAGGGTGCTTCATCCAAAGAAGACTTGTGGTGCCAAACATTGTGATTCATCACAGTGAAATATTAACCTGCCTGCTTATGGTTTATATTACTTACGTCAGGTAGTTTTTAGATTTTTCTCACATAGTTTCAATTGTAATTTATTTTAAACCGTGTACTGTCTTATTAAAAATATAAACCTATTAATGGAACAAACAGCAGGTGTGATCTTGAGTATGCTATACAGTGACCTCTATTACTTGTTCAGTCTTTCATAAAGGATCCATAAAGTGTTGCTGCTATGGAAAAATATCAGTCTGAAGAATGTTGTATTTTCTATGACACACTGTCGTTGAGTACTTTGAGTTTGCAAATTATTCATGTGTCAAGGAAAACTACTGGGGCTTCTTTATACCAACAGAGGTACGACTTTAAAGCGTCTCACTCTGACTGTGATTGCTCTTTTTTATCCTTTAGGCAAGTCAGAACTTTCTTTTTAGTAATTCTGTTGTATTTACTTGTTATACTATCTACGTGTATATTATCATATCTGCCTCACAAAGTGTCCTTGACGACCACTGCGTCTATGGTCCTCAACGTTACCTTATTTCTTTGTACTTCTTCAAAAAAGCTTGAGCAGCACTTCTTGAAACTCCAGTTTGCTTTGAAATCTTTGCCTGGGAGAGGCCTTGTTGTTGTAGTCCAACTACCTTGTGTCTTGTTGCTGTGCTCAGCCTTGTCATGGTGTATGAGCTGTGACCTGAAACTGTCTTCCACAACCTCATCTTGGTAGCAAATTCTCACTCAGTTTTAATCCTCCTACATGGCTGTTTCTGTTCCAATTAATGACCGTGTTTCAAACTACATATGAATATGATCATCATTAGCACCTGTTTGGTATAACTAGTTAATCCCTGAGTATAATCCTAAAAAATTCCTGACTTTGTGCAAGTGTCGTATAAGAATTGACACTGATTTGAAGGCAAAGGGTATCCACACTAAATATTGATTGGATGTAGATTTTTGTTAACTCACTTTGCATTTTGTAAATTGATAAAAAATAAACACATCATTTATATTTCTGAAAGCGTTCTTACTCTATTGCATTTTTCCTCACCTGTAAAACTTTTGCACAGTACTGTGTGTGTGTGAATGCGTGTATGTATGTAAGTATGTATGTATTTACTGAGCTTCTGTAAAAAGTGACAAAAAGATCTGTCTATTTATAATACAAAATATCATCTGTGTGTCCATGCATTGCATTCACAACTCATAGTACTTGTATCACATAGAATTTGCTAATTAATATTCTCAAAAGCAAGAATTTGCGCACAGTTCACTTAGGCAACAAGTTACTCCTATTTAAATCTTTGAATATTGTAAATTAACATAGATAAGTTACATTTTAATATACTTTTTTGACTGCCCTAATTCCTAATTTTTGTCATAAATCATTTCATCACCACTGATATCTAAATAGAGCCACTAGTGTAAATCTTTGCAGTTGAAACTACATGAACTACAATACCTATCCACGATAAACTGCAATTCTGCCATCTAGTGGCCACAAGTAATATGACTAATATATTTTCACACTGCTAGTGAGGCTATTAAAAACTAAAAAAAAAAAAATTGTCATTTTGGAAATTTAAAAAATTTAAGACACTGTACTTCTAGTAAATTATTTGCACGTGTACTGCATACCATGATAATTTATTGTGTGAATGTTAAAGCTATGGAACTTGTTCCTAGACTATGATCTTTTTTCTTTTTTTTTATTTCAAAGAGTGTTGTTTGAATTTATACAAACACAGGTATGTAAGTGATACTGAATTCTGTCAGGCACAGATAATTTAGCCATTGTAGTAGAAAACTTTAGAAGGCTTGGTTTGAATTCCACTCTGGTTAGTTATTTGGGTTTTCTTCAGGATACTCCCATTTTATTTTTCTCCCTCACCCCAAACATGTGCATATGACTCTAAACTAGCCAGTTGTGATTGAGTGTGGATTTGTGCCTTCTTAAGTTCTACAGCAAGCACACTGGTGTCCTGTCCATGGTTGGCTTCTGCCTTGGACTAATGCTGCCAGATTAAGCTTTTATGTTAAAATTGGGTGAAGTCAGTTTGTAATTTTTATAAATGTAGGGATGTTTTTAACACCAACAACAAAATTAACTTAAATTAGAACATTCTTAAAATGTTGACAACACATTTAGCCCAACAAAGCTCATCATTCCTATGCATTTAACTTCTGCAAAATACAATAGATTGAGTTTTGAAGGTCTCTAAAATATGTCTTTGATTCTCTGTGTTCAGTTTGAATTTATAGTATTTTTTACTGTTACAAGAAACAGTTATGCACATTTCATGTGAGAGCTTTGTGTAAAACAATTATTTATTTTATTTTTGTGTTGACTGAGTTTTGTTCTTGTGACATTTTCCAAAGTGAAAATATTAATATGCATTTTGAGTAGGAATTTATTGAACAATTTACAATTACATAGAGCAAGCAGAATACAAAACAAAAGCATGTTGAGACTACCCACAAATGAAAGATTTTATTTGCCTCACTGATTTTTATTGTTTCAGCAAGCATTTTTCTTAGCTGCATACCCCATAGTCCTTGATAGCAGTATGATAAGAATAACAGACATTCCTTATGGTGCCATAACTGACCTTGGCAGAAATAACAACTGCACAATTACCAGGAAATGCTGACTGTTAAGATGCAAGCTTGAACTCCAAAGCAGTTGTAACTAATTACTTAAGAAAATGGTTCAGTATGTTTCACCCAATATATCAATAATGCTTTAGGTAAAAATAAAATTGTAAACATTAAAAAGTGGTACCGCTAACCAAGCAAGTCAGACATTGATTGTAAAATGGCAATTGCTTGTAAAACGAAGCAGCCATGGAAAAGTCACTGTCAAATTTAGAAATTGTCATTAGTAGTTCCTTTGCCCTTTGCAATCCAAACATATTTTTTGTCGTATCCTAACACCTGTTTGCACTCTTCATTTTTGCGACTATGCTTTAAGGGATGCATCCATTTGCACCAGATATAGATGACAAGCAAGCTAAAATGAAAATAAGTCCTCCAAGCAGACATAATATAACAGATATAATTTATTTTCATTTTAAGTGCAAGTATTTAGTCCTTCCCTGTGTTAATCTATTAACGATAGCTGTGGTTCTTGCTGCTTCTGTAAGTTAAAAGGTCTCTAGACTCAATACTGTTGAATTTTTTAATCTTGAATATGACTTGGGCCCCCATTGTAGCTCACTTAATAGAGCCAGACGTGTACGACTGTCTTGCAGCCTGGAGCTAAACAATTACATTTTAGCTGTTCAGAATATATTTAATATGTTAACAGTTTTATAGTGTGTTTAATATTGTACAAAGAGATACTTTAGGTCTGTTGAATAAAGTATAGGTCATTAGGATAGTAATAAACCTTTCCACTACACAGACATAGGGATGCAGTGGTTGAATATTGTTACTGAGCAATTGCACATCATGCCTTTGAAGTAGAGGAATAAACTTGCATGATTTAAGGGAGCAATTTGTGACCCCAAATAAAACCGGAGACTCAGACATTTGACAAAATGATTGTAACTTTGTCCATTCACATAATCTTTATCTTCCCACTTAATGCTATTCAACTGGTTTTCAAAATGCTATATTGTACTGTAAAAAATATGTGAGTCTCTTGATGGTTAAGTTTTGGACTTTACTATGATTCTTCAAGTAGATGATAAACATTTAGCACAGATTTTCTCATTTGTTACCATTTACATGATGTAGGTGAAGTCCTTATTTATTTATTTTATTTCTTCACTGTAATATATGAAGACATCACTTTTGACCTAGTCTGACATGTCCCATGAAGGAGTGCTATATAAGGTTGTTTACTACCCTCAGCTAATGAGTCACCCATCGGCCGAGAAGGTATGGTCCTGTTTGCTGAATGGTACAGAGCTGCTCTAGTAGACAGTTTAACAGACATTGACACTATATACGATATACACTGTGCCAATGGCTGACATCATATACTCTTAATTTATATAATTCTAATCACTATACTCTTAGTAAATACCTAGTCTTTGTTAATTTACTTATAGACAATTCTCGTTATATGTGTATTTGTACTTTCTTAAGATTATTATAATTATTGTTATATGTACATTTGTGCTTTTTCTTTTGGTCTGCTGTAGGGTTGTCACAATACCAAAATTTCAAACTTCATTATGATACTAAGAAAATATTGAAATTTGGTACCATTTTTTGATACCCGGTACAATACATAATGTAACTCAATTAAAAACGTAGTTAAATAAATTGCAATTCTGTATGCATTAAAATCTTAATGCGGTAACGCTTGATTGGAAGAGCAACACACAAACGGGCCACTAATACACTTGAAGGCTTTGCATAAATGCAAACAGTGTACTATGCATATTTTTATTTTTTTTGTGTAAATAAACTGCGTTCACTTTCTAACTTAAAACTTTTTTGCAAGAAAGGCTAACATGTCAACATGCTCTTCCGTGAGGCCACTGCATACTTTTGTTGTGATGCAAATGAGTTCTGACGTACTAAATATACCCACTGAAGTACAGCTGGAAGTAAATCAGCACATGAAGGAGCAGTCTCACTGTTTGTGTAGTTGAGTATTGAAAAGTTACAGTACGTTATGTAGTAAATGTGATGAAATGTAAATATAACGTAAATTGCACATGATAAAATAAAAGGAAGGTGCTATGGCAGTAGACTTCACAGCTAGGGTTTAGAAATCAAGGGAGCAACCAAGCCCTGTAGTGCTAAAGAGTATGTTGCCTGTGAATGAACAGCACAAAATAAAAATGACCAGTAGCTTAAAAAAATTGAAGACCCTTGTCTTGATGCTTTAAATTTTTAACTGTCTAGAAAAAAAAACCAAACATTTTTACCTGTAAAAAAAGATGAAGTTCACATTCCTTCTTCAGATGCAACAGTTAACAGGATTATATTTATTAATGTTTCTGTAATTTAGAAATAACCTACCTCACAAAAATTTTTGTGTTGACTCCCTGGCAGTCTTACATACAGACTTAGATGTTACGTGTACCTTGTGGTTTTTCAGGCCCTATTTTTCACAAAGCCAAAGTATTTCAAGGCGCCACTCTGAGTGCCTTCTTCTTCAGTTAAGTGTGCTGGGGAAGGTTCAGACACTACTGAACTTGCCATCTTATATATACGCTTGTGAGTGGATGGACACAGGACTGCAGCTCACACCATGGACGTGCTATCATCAGGTTTAGAACTGATACCATGACAAATGAGTATTGAAGTAATTTTTAAATGTTAAAATTGGTAATTATCAATATTTCAATACCTTTGACAATCCTAGTCTGCTGCTGTATCCCTGAAATTTCCTTCAGGATTGTCTGTCTGTATTTAAAAGATAATAAGTAAAGTGCATTTTTATATATAGTGTTCTGAACATTTTTTTTTATATCAAAGCTGATATGTATATTAAACCGACAAGCATTACTAAAAAACTGAATTATGACTGCTTTTTTTTTTTGATAATAATGAAAGGGTGGATAGAATAACTTCCTTAATGCTTATGTGTTTCACCATTTGATAGATT
This sequence comes from Polypterus bichir lapradei, assembly GCA_026402145.1. Classification (NCBI taxonomy): domain Eukaryota; kingdom Metazoa; phylum Chordata; class Cladistia; order Polypteriformes; family Polypteridae; genus Polypterus; species Polypterus bichir. The sequence goes on along the minus strand of JANRMT010062840.1, from coordinate 50,980,830 downwards.
TCACTTACTTCCTTTTCACAGTTAATCTATGAGAGTAGAGGATGTAAAAATTTTACTTCCTTAAAGTTAAGTACTTAATATTTTTGCTGCACTTAGAGCACCTGCTGAAAATTTTACCTTTTTAGAATGAGTAAGTATAGATATTCGGTAAGCATATTTTATCATACTTTTTCTATTTTATTCTTCAGTGGGAAAGGCATACATACATGACTTGCACAAAATGTCAGTTTGAAAGCCTATATTACAACTATGTTCGTTAAAATTGTCTTTTTTTTCTATTTCTCTGTGCATGTTACACTGTCAGATATGGCTTGAATTCATAGTAAGTGCTATTGTAATTAGAGGATTATTTGCTGTATGTTTTGGGGTGTGTGCTTTTATAGTTACCAGATGTCTTTTGCATCTAGTTTATAAAGAGTTCTGTATTTGTATTGTTGAACAAATTGTATATGAATATGGTAGTCCATAGTTGGTAGACAACTTTTAAAGGATTGTGTCATTTTACTGTGCAAAAAAATATTTTATCAAAAATTAACTGAAATGGAGTATTTTTACTGTATATTCAAAGTTTCTTTTCATACTTAATTTAGGCTACACCAAATAGTTTCTCTATCAAAAACACCAGCAGCTTGACTGTTTGGGTTATGAGATGCCACATGTCCTATACAATGTCATGCACCTCTAGCTGACCACAGCAAATGGTCTCTGTATACAGCTGCATTAAAATTCACACCTGGACCATTAGCATGGTGTTCTTGTTAAGTTTTTCTAAGTACAGTTTTTAAGCTAATAGTTAGGAGGATTTTCACAACTTTAAGCATCTTTATTTTTTAAATGAGATTCCTCCATGTGACTGCATAAGGCAAGATGTCTTTGAAATGGCATATAGCTCTCTGATTTTAAAAAGTTAATCTCAGTTTCCCAAGGAATTTGTATCAGGAACATTTTTAAATCTTTTAAGCCATGTGATCAACAAGCTGAATATTTTAGTTCATTTTTTCAAGCTGTATCAGTTAAAGTTATTTACTGCATCAGTGTACATTTTTATTTCCAAGTTTTATATCTCCTGAAATGACTCTGCACTGTATCAGCATTTGTTAGATATTGCAGGCTGACTGGTAAACAGACTAATATTACTGTGCTTTCTCACCACATTTCAATCCTTAAATTAGTTGCCTGAAAACAAAGGGCTGGTTTTGTATGTGGTTTCTGGGTGCTCTCTGCTTACAACGCAATACATTTTCTGACTTGAGTGACACTAAATTTGAACAAAGTGTTTCAGAAAATAAAAGGAATTGATAATTTTTGTCCTTTTTCAGATGCACTAAAGCTCATCCCATTTTAAACAGTTATATTTAGTGTTATAAGCAAATTTGATTTGGAATCATTTATCCTAACATACAATAACCTGTTATACTGGGGAAAAACTGGCACATCACAGGGCTTTAATTGAATTTTTGGTAGAGTGGGGGATTCTCCCATGTAACAACAAATGGTTGGGATTTTATAAACTTTTGAGATTATCTATGCTTCTTCTGGTGTGTGCTACCTCTACATCTGAAGAGGCAGGTTTCTTTTTTGTCTTGTACACAACAAGTCTGTGATAATGAGGTGAAATGTTGGACTTTATTTTGAGTAAAATGGAGAGCTAAGCAAAATGACACCTTTTATTGGCTAACTAAAAAGATTACAATATGCAAGCTTACGAGGCAAGGCAAGAAGGGGCCTGAGTTGCCTCGAAAGCTTGCATATTGTAATCTTTTTAGTTAGCCAATAAAAGGTGTCATTTTGCTTGGCTTTTCTCTACATTCATAATGGCTAACATGGTACAACACCCTAGTACTACAGAGTAAAATGGATAAATGTTTTGTTTCCATTTTAGTGCTAAAAATCAGTTGTGGGAAATGGTGAGCTTTGGAAGCTCCATTCACAAGGAAGTGAAACTTTACCTTGTTAAACATAGAGAAGAATTTTTTTGCCATAGGCTGACATCATTGAATGCTAAATGATTTTATTTCCACAACAGTTGTAGTAATAAAAGTGTTGAATTTATGAACTTTCTGCAACATTCAGCCTTAATTTAAAATCAATTGAATTATCCTGAATATTTTTACACAGTTTAAAAATATGCGATACAGTACAATGAATGCTCTGGAAGACCAAGGTCTACATTGGATTTGTGGATGTCATGTTTCATTGTTACAAACTTGCAAAATGTATTCATCAGTCATTTTCCCTGTTTAGTTTTTCTCCTTTTTTGAAACATTATTTACTGTCAGCTTTAAATAATGACTGATGCAATTTGGCTGTAGTCAAGAAAATAGTCTGCCTGCAGTTTATTTTCATTGTCAATTGTAATGTAAGAGAGCTTTGTTTTATTGAGTTAACAGTCTTCTTACCCTGTATTCAGTACTTGTGCCAGAGTGCTCACTGTTTGTCTCTTTCAGAAACAAGCTTATTTGAACATGCAGTAAACCCCTTCACATTTTCAAGGTTTAGGGGTGGAAGACCCCTGCGAATGTCAAGATTCACAAATAATACTTTGACCCCTCTAATACAAAGATAAACATATCGTGTGATTAGTTAAGTGGATTTGTTTTAAAAAAGTTGAGCTTTAACACTGTTTTGAATTATTGCACTGGAAATAACATTCACAATTGTTAATAATGGGGCTGGAAAGCTGCATCAGTCCAGGATAGCAATTCCATCATTAGTGGCAAGGGCACCTATAAAAGAACAAAGTCTGCAACAGTAAGCTGTCCTTGTAAGGATAGCAAGCCACCCAAAAGAGCCATATAAAAGGCTAGAAAATCCATCCTGGCACTCTGTCTCAGTGCTATATTGGTGTCAGGAGTTGGATTAAAAGAAAACCTACCATCCAACTTAGCAAAGCACTGAGTGCAGTGAAACCCAATAAAAGGCGTATCAGGCATTTCAAAGGAATGTTTAGGCTGTGTTTTGTGATCTTTAATGCTGTTTGCAGCATTACTATGGCGGTAGACAGCCAAGGAAGCTTTGGGCTCATGGATCTTGGGAAACGTGTGGCAGTTCGTGATCCTAGGTGTGCCTTATGAGGCAGGGCTTGTGGTAAAACTGAGCAGGCAAAGTATAAGGCAGATTGCAGGGGCATTATGGGGCAGCCATGGAGGGAGAGTCTGAAAATGGTATTTGCTGGAGAACAGCTGAGAGACTAGTACACGTGCAGCTCCAGATAAAGAGATTCAGCTGCTCACTTACAATTGACAGATCATTGGATACATTCACAGTGTTTAACACCTAGACTGCACTATCTTTCTTTCTTTATCTATCCAACTAAAAATACCATCCTAATGTTAAAAATATAATATACACTTACACTAACAAATATAAAATAACACAAATGTGTTATGTGATACAAATCACTTTCAGTATTATTTATATATTTTTGGCTTAAGCGTCACCTGTGAGTTTTTGCAATCTTTCAGCAGCCTCCAAAAATATTCCCATTTAATTGTTCACGGTCAACTTGTGAGTAATAAACTGTGAATGTGGTAGGGATATTGTAGTTTGTTTCCATTTTAAAACTGTGATGATAAAGGAACAAATTAATATTCAATCATATACAGTATTTGTAGTAAATAAGAAGTAGTCTACTTTCTGTACTGCTGCTAATACTTCTACTACTGTGTTTACCAATATGCATCATGTGGAAGACAGTCTACACAGTTATTTTGAAATATGGCAAACCTCCAATAATGATATACAGGTTGACATTCAAAAATCCAGCCATCGATAATCCAGTTCCTTCAGATTTCTGGCATGGATTTCAGAGCACATTTTCAAATTTACCGTGTTGGCGCGCCACTGTTTTCTGGAGGCACCGTTTATGTTTTGATGGCGCTGTAGTCGATAATCAGTTGTTGGGTCTTGCTTGCATCTGCTAACAGGCATTCCTTCACATTCCTTCTCATTTTATCATTTATTTGGTGCTGTATAGCCCCATTATGGATTCAGCAAAGAAAAGAGGTGGCGTAAAACGTAAACATTGTGCGTTGTTCGCAGAGAAAGTGGAAGTGCTAAAAAAAACTTGATAGCGGCGTGTCTGTGCGAACCATTTGCTTTTAATTTAGTGTTTAATTTTCTTTCTTTAAAGGACCGTACAGGTAGTCATTTTATGTTAAATATATATAGCAAATATAACCATTCAAAATCTGGCATTTTCGAATTTTTTGAATGTCAACCTGTACTAAACTTACTGAATATTTAGAACTGTTGCTAATCTTCTGGTTATGTCAGTATTAATGAGCAATTAGCTCATATTAACTGTGCTCCATTTGTTTTCTTTGAGCTGCATAATTTGTATGAAAATGTGCTATATAAATAAATGTTGTTCTCTATTTTCCTGCGTAAGGGTTGAACTATCTGAAGATAACCATTTTATACACTAATTATGTGCTGTATTGATTTGTAATATGTACAGTATACCATGTAAAGACTGGTAACTTGATAAAGTAAAGTACTCTTATTACAATTGACAATGCAACTCATACTTTTAAGTAGCACTGGCAATGAATCAGTTTTATTGAATAATTAGAATTTTTGTTTGAGGGCAATGTGAAAAAATGAAGATTAATTTTAACCTGGGTTATTGCAGTAGGCCGTACATGCTCTCCATCAAACCACCCAACCCCCTCACACACAAACACCATGTTAATGTGGCTGCATACATTTTTCTGAGTTTACACTTTAACAGAGATGGCTGGATGATATTGAAGGCACTGGAGAAATCAAAAAACATAATGTGAATTTGTCCAGGTGAGAGTAAACCTTATGGAGCAGATGGATAATTGCATCCTCTACTCTAATCATTGTCTGATAAGCAAACTGCAATGGGTGGTTGTCTACCACAAGAGGACTCATATAGTCTGAGACCAGGCTGTTGTATGCCTTCATGATGTTAGATGTGCCACTGGTCTGTAGTCATTAGGTAATCAGATGCACTACTTTTATTTGGAACCGGAACAATGCAGGATGTTTTCCATAGCAGCTGCACTTTCTGGAGCCTTAGGGACAGTCGAGCAGATGACAAAAGATCCCACAAAGATGGGCAGCACAGGCCTTAAGAATTTGAAGACTGACTCCATCTAGTTCCATTTTTTTACTGTGTGTAGCTCCTTCAGTGGTATCTTTACTTGGTCTTCAGTTATAAACAGCTCATGCTGATGTTCAGAGGTTGACTTGTCACTGGCCTTTCTAATTAACATGGTAAAGGTTGTTGATTTAGTAGGGATGGTGTGGGGAGACAGATCATTGGAAGAAGGTGGCAGTGAGTGGGAAAATCTATTAAAAATACTCATTTAATCAAGTATTTAGCTTTCTGTTCACCTTCTCAGCCTGCATAATCCAATTTAAGGGGTTAACATTTCTGCCATTCATACTCTGAACGAATATATATTATTTAAGTGCCATAATAGTATGTATTAATGACTTCTTAACTGTCATTTTTGTCTTACATGCTTTAAATTTTGAAGTTTTTTGTATGATTTTGCTGATAGTTAACTGAGGCCACCAGGCACATCATTGTAGACAACTTCAAAACCACATGGAGACATTACTGGCCCCTGAAATAGTTCTAGAAACAACCTGAGAAGTAACCTCAGAGTTGGGTGTAAAGCTGCCTCCATCCAGTAGGCGGAGTGTGAAGTCTGAAGATGGGGCTGATGAGAGAGAACATGAGCAAGGAGGTAAAAGGCCAGCTGTTAGCTTCTAGAGTAGAGTTTTGGTGTGGGCAAATAGACATGTTTGTTAATAAGGCCTGGAAAGATATTTGTTTTCTGTTTATTTGCTTGATTATTTAACATCTTTTTTGACCCTCTCCTCCACTTTTTGCATTAACTTAATTTTTGAATATTAAACTCTTGGTCATTGTTTCGAACTTTTTTCTTTTGCCTCATTGACTATGGTGGCTTGTATATGAACATCTTGTGGTATTGAAGTATGATCATAATAGGTTAATAAGTACCTTTTTGGGATCTGCCTTTTCATTGTATCAGCTTGCATTGTATTATTTGAGTTCTTTGTATACTCTTTACTAGGCACCTCAAAAGAATCAGGAAAGAATTACAGAGTCACCCTTCTGTATTTGCTTTTTGATTTTGTTGTCATAAATGTGATTACTGAGTAAACTCTTCCTTAATTTTAATTTTGTTTCCTTTAATTTTAAAATTGTTTTATAACAGTATTTTGTGTTGCATTTACAGCACTCCCATTTTAAAGTGCTGTTTTTTTTTGCTTTAGCACATTTTATGTGGAACTTTTATACAAAATGGAATGTTCATTCCCTGTGTCTTTCATTCTTAAATGGTTGTATAACAGAGCTGCATCCATTTGTAATTCATTTTTGTCTTCTGCAGTAACTTGCTTTGCTTAATTCCTTGTGGGAGGTATCCCCTATGGCCAATTACCTTAAAGCAAGGTCTCCTGAAGTTGTTATTTTGATTTGTTGGGACAAGCTTTCAGCAGAAAGTTCATAGTTTGGTATACATACGTTTTTTCAAGTTCTTTTAAAGTTAAGGTTGGGTCTTTGGCAATGATTAACAGTCATGCCATTTCACAACTGTTTCTCACTTGTGGCTTATTTATTGCATCACTGTGTGGGTTCTCTTTACTGTAGACTTGAGAGCAGGTGAGAACTTCATTTGTTTATGTGTATGCGTGTCTTTATTTGACTTGTATGTTTTTCTTTATTTTTACCTTAGTGACAAAAATCTAGTTAAATCTGATTAGTTGTGTTCAGTCCTGGGACTGTTCCTGTTTTGGATCATGGTGCTATTGTAGGCTCTGACTCCCTTGCGATCCCTATGAAAAAAGCAGATTTACAAAATGAATATATGGAAGAACTTATAGCAGAAAAGTTGCATACCATCCATACATTTATTTTCTAAACTGCTTAATCCAATTTAGCATCAGTTCGACATATTTATATTATTAGTGCAGTTCTTTTTTTTCTGATATTCATCTATATTTCATAAGTCAATAATTGCTATTCTTTAGTGTTAACAGATGGCAAATTTGAACAAACCTTCCGGGAGCTCCATCCACCTCTCCTTACATGTGTCAAGATGTCATTAAGTGAACTAAAATTTTCTGTTTACATCCAACAGCTCAGATCTAATCCATGTGATGATTATAATACATGCTGGCAGGTTGAGTGATGATTCTGTTTTGGCAGAGCATATGTCTTGAAAAGGACTGCCATCTTTTTCATGGCATGGTGCTTTCTTACAGTATAGGTTCTGCCTCTAGGAAAATCCTACATAAGAAAAAAAATGCTTTACATGAATGTATACAGATGTTGTCTATTTCAAGTTTTTTTTTCTCTTTCACGTTTATTTGGAATTGTTCTTACTATTTCCAATCATAAGGATGTGGTATTTACTGTACGTATTTCTGTATCTCCTCCCTGTTCTTCTCACACAATTTCACATGGACACTTAAATGTTATCAGCTGACCTCGTGTAATGGATTAACAATCAATCTATACTTGAACATGCCACATTATCTATACAAGAATTGCTTTCACACTGGAATAACTTGCTTAACAAGACATTAGATGTGATTTCTCCTTAAAGATATGTACTGTTTAATGTCATTCTAAACCCAGGTTTACTGTATAGCACTGGTCTAAGAATGCTGTTGGGCATCATTTAGAACATCTATACAAGACAACTAGGTTGTCTATTCCTACCCTTGCTTATAAAGATCATTTTGCCAAATACAAGGGCTCCAATATATGTTTCACATTTTTTTTTATTACTCTGGTCTAGTTGCTAGTTCACGATATGTCTTGCTTGTGGTGCACTCACATTTCTCATTTTGTATTTTGTGGACTGAACCCACCTGGTTTATTTGGGTTACCCTGTCACTAGCCTTGTGCTAGTATATAGAGGAGAGAAATATCTCTGCTTTTGATGAGGTTAATTTATTTTTCCTTGTGAACAATCATGTAAGCCCATTGATGAATTGCTTTATGTCTGTCTCATCTCCGTAGACAGCTTTGCACAGGTTCATTCAACCATTAGCAAAAGGTACTTGACAAGGAAGATTCATAGTCGGGGGAGGGATTACATAGTGTGAATATATAGATGTTTTGTCTTTTTAAACATTGAGTAATAATTTCTTTTCTTCTAGTCTTACAATAGCAAATCTCTTTAGAGTCCACACCACATGACTTTGGTTAAACATGCTTCCTTTGATATGCCTTAAGATTGTTTATCTGTTTCAGTCATTTTTGGTCATATATGTTTTAATTAGTAACAATATTCTTTATATCTAAAGCTGTTTGAGTGTTTCGAAAAAGACAATGCTTTAGTAAAGAAATGTATGTAAGTTTTAGTCTTCAGTTGTGTATTTTTCTTTAAAATACCAAAGGACTAAGACGTCTCTTCTTTTTTCTTTCCTTGTTGTTGCAGTTCTATTTACAGGATACAAAGAGCAGTAATGGAACTTTCATTAATAGTCAGCGCTTAAGTAGAGGATCTGAAGAAAGTCCACCATGCGAGGTTCTTTCTGGCGACATTATCCAGTTTGGGGTGGATGTCACAGAAAACACTCGCAAAGGTAAAAGAAAATGTTTTGTTTTCTTTCTGTTAAAATGTGTTTTCTGTCAAATTTAATTCTTCTCTATAGAGGAAATTATTTGCATAAACATTTGTTTTATTCAGTGTTTTCATAAAAGAGTGTGTCCATGCTTCCTTCCACACCTACAACAAATATCAATGGAGCTGAAATGTTAAAAAAGGGAGTTATTAATTAAACAAACACAGCAGAATGAATTTAGGGACAGCACAAAATAACACATTTTTTTCTTTTCCTTGTCTATCCTTTCTCCCTCTAAAGTGGTTAGCCTTTACCCAGTTTGGTTTCCAACTCTTAAATGGTAATTCTACTAGCAACGAAGTGGCCTTTCAGCTTCATTCAAGGATTATGTTCAGACCAAGCTTCATTCTAGAGCTACTAGGATCCCTGTTTTTTTTAAATTGAATTTCAAACGGACTGCAGATGGACCAAGACTATCAGGCAGCTTACTTGCTGCTTGTTCCTTAAAATGGGCGAGTTCCCACTTGCTTCCAGCGTGGTTATTTACTGCTACTTTCTGGCCTGGTGTAGGTATAATCGCTCCATGTCCATCCTCCGTGGCCTCTCACCCTCACTTAGAGTGTCAAGTTCCCTTGGCATTTTTTCTTAGATTCCAGTCTTCTACCATTGGAAACCCCTCTATGCCTGGCTGTCTAATGCTGATTGCCCTTTATCTGGAGAATTTTTAGTAATTTCCTGGATGTTCTTTTTGACCCCTATGTCTGTGGTACCCATAAAACATTTTATTTTGGGGTACCTAGTGAGCATACCACCTTCTGACTCTGTCTGTGTCTTGTATGTTCTCAGACAGTTTTTGCCATAAACTGACATGGGGATTTTGTGTCATTACCATGCCACAATTTAAATCTGTTCGTATTATTTTTATTTTGGTATGGTGCTCATTACTGAGTACAGGCTTAGAGCACTTGCACCAAGTTTGCAATATCCAAAATATATTCATCATGTACATACAGTATATAAACATGGAAATTACAGAGCAATTTCAGTTTGATTACAATGAATAAATCTTGACAATATAAGTACATTAATACAGTGGAAGCTCAGGTCACGACCATAATTCGTTCCCAATAAAATTACTTTGGTCGTGACCCGAAGTAATTTCCCCCATAGGATCTGTTCAAGACCGTACGAACAGTATGTAAATAAATTTTTTTTAAAGATTTTTAAGCACACAAATAGTTAACTATACCATAGAATGCACAGTGTCATAGTAAACTAAATGTAAAAACATTGAATAACACTGAGAAATCCTTGAACAGAGAAAAGTAACATTGCAAGAATTCACGCTATAGCCTTACGAACCACTCGCTGTAAACACTTTTTTTTTTTATGAGTTTTAAGCACAGGGAAAAACATGAACATTTGAAAAATCTGTAATTTAATAAACAACCAAGAAAAGTAACATTGCAACAATGCACACTACGAACCGATTGCTGTAAACAGAAGTGAAGTGGAGGTTAAAATCCAATAGAAAAAAGTCTTTATTAAATACAACACTCGAATCAGTCTCTTTAAAAACAAGCCCGGTACGTTCTTTAACTGCCTTCTCGGCCTTATGCAGCCAGCCCTCTCTCTCTCTCTCTCTCTGCACAGGGAATGCACAGGGAGAGACTGAACGTGTGCGGAAATCATCGGTGCGTATGAACTGGAAGGGAAACTGGCTTGTTCGTCACCCGAGTGTGTAGTTGTGAACAGATGCAAAAGTTTGGCAAACTTTTTGGTCGTAACCCGATTTGTACGTGTTCCGAGTCATTTGTGACCCGAGGCTCCACTGTATTGTAATTGAGATATGGCAAGTTGTCAATCGGAGAAAACAGCTTTCATCAGCATTTGTATAGAAAATAAGTCTTAAGAAAGTTAAAGGTCTAGTGATCTAGGGTGGTTGGCAGTGTTGGTTAAGGCTTTGGACGTCAAACACTGATGATGTGGATTTAGTACCTACTACTAACTCTGTGTGGCCAGGAGCAAATTACTTCGCCTGCCTGTTCTCCAACAGAAAGAAACAAAAGAAATATAACCAATTGTATTTCAAATGCTGTAAGTCTCCTTAGATAAAATAATAATTATTATAATAGGCCATGCCCACCTGACCCCTCCAGTGCATTCTACGATATTAGACATAAATCCATGGCAGTCTGATTAGAAGATTAAATCTAATCATCCTTGGTTTCCAAGGTTCTCTATTTCTTGCATCACTTCCTATGGGCAGGAATAGCAGCGTGATAATATAGCAGAGGCACCATGTGCCAGAGTAGGGCACAGAAAAGAAAAATTAACAGAGACAGGTCAGTACCATTTGTAATGACAGGGAGCTTCTCAAGTGTTCAAGTAGTCAGACATATTTGAAAAGTTGCCAGACAATGTTCAGAGTTTGACGGTAGTTGGTGGGTATGGTGTCTCTACATGTAGTAAGTGCAAATTGAAATTCTCTATATGTTTGGTGCTTTAACAAATTTCTGTTAATATTTGTTTTGTCTTTCTGTTTGCCTAATTCTAATAATGCATGGCTCACATTGGCAGTACCATTGTATGTCAGTAATCAAGATATGCTACTAATTTAACACAGATTAGTTTTAGTAAAGCAAAGTAAAATGTTCAGGCAAAACAATTCTCTGTAAAGTCATCAGCAGATGCTGCCTATCTATGAGTATGGCTGTTACTGTACCTATTGAACATCACAGTCTTAACTGTCCTGCTGCTGATCATGCTGCTTGTGGTAACACTTGTGTTGGAGCTGCCTGATCAGACTAATGTATAGTACGATCAATTAATAAACATTGGCTTTGCATGTTGCCTTTTATACTAACTACACAGGGAGCACTGGAAAGCATACAGAAATGCAATTTGTAGAAATAAAATATTGAATCATTGTATTAATTATATGATATTTTAGGATATAATGATAATCACTTGCAGTTTGATATACACATTTTAAAATATAAGTGTGGAGTGGTGATTGAGTAAGTATGTTTCCAGAAAATGCATGTGCAGTTGTTTCATTCATACATTGATAATATATTTAACAGTTATAGTTTCCATATAAATATAGCCTGGAATCACTACAATAAATAATAAGTAGAACATGATCAGCTTAGTGAAGCTTTTATTTTTGTGTGTGATTTAAATTGACTTATGTTATTCCAAGATTTAAAAGATGGAAATTCTTTAAGTCATTAAATCATTTAGAAAAAAAGAAATCTTGACAATATGAGTGAAATGAAATGATTTGTTGTGGGCAGTTGTGTGAAGTATATTCTTCATGATAAAGATCAAGAGAGGAGTGAAAAGAGTACAGAGTATTTTCTGTCTTGAGGCATTCATAGATAGTACTGTCTTTAACACTCTCTTCTCTTTGCTTTGAATAGGACTTGAAGCAAAATGTAGCAAAAATAGAATGGGAGCCAAGATTCTTAATTCAATAGTATTCATAGTTGAGTCAATAACTATTGTGTCAAACGGTCGCAATATTTCTAAAGAAGCTGAGCACAATAAAGGAAATCTTTATTTCATGTATTTAGTGGTTGCCATGAAATTAAAAAATAATGTATCTTGAGAAGATTAGAAATTGCTTTAGTAAATAAAGAGCATTGAGGTTTACCGTAAAAAGAATTTAATTTCACGAACCAATACAAAACCCAGACCCTTTTTCAGAATTTATAATTTTAAACTCATTACATTTAAATGTTAAACTCACAGGTCATCTGGCAGAACTGAAGGTAAACTTTAAATCGGAAAAGCAGTGTTAAGGAAGATATAGCATCTTTTCCATTCTCATTGTAAACATTAGTACAAACCAGTTTTAGGTTCAAAAAATTAGTTTTATGGGGTTAGTCAAATGAATTCTGTCTAAAGCCATTGTCATTTTATATGACTTCTATTTGGAGGGAATGTCAAACTTGACAACTGCTGTTGATCTACCCAAAGATGTTAGGTTACATTATGACAAATCATTGCAGATGTTAAATGACTTGACAGTATTACGACTTTCCACAACAGTTTCACATTTCTAAAGAATTGTAAACTTGCACCTTTTTCTGATAGCCAGTAATGTGCTGCTTGACAAAGCTGCTCCCTGTGCAAAGGTTTTACAGGTATGGCAAGTTCAGCCTCAATCATGCCCCTTTTTGTCTTTTTTTTCCAATCTTCTGTGGTAAGTAAAACACAAGACATAAGAAACACAAGCCTTTCTTCTCTTTGCAGGGTGCAAAACCGTCACTGCCAAAAGAGATCCTACTCTGCTGAGCCCTTGAGCAAGGCCCTTAACCTTCAATTGCTCCAAGGGTGCTGTACAATGGCTGACCCTGCACTCTGACCCCAAGGGGTATGCGAAAAACCAAGTAATTTTGTTCGGGATTAATAAAGTATAATAAAAAATAAAAAAACACCCTTGTTCTTAGCATCATTGTTCCTGAAATCTGAAAACAATTTCTGTATTTTTGCAGACAAGGCTGATGCAAATAAATTTGTCAGTAAAAGCAGTATAGGGAAATTAATCTCCAGGTATTGAAGAGAGAAAATGTCAGCCTAAGATATTTGAGCACATTTTGCTTAAAAACTACTGTAAACCCAACAAAATAAAATTTCACATCTTTTATGACCACAGAGTATGTAGAAGAGCTCCTACGATTTGCATGCTGCTTAAATATGCTGGTACAACAAGGTTGATTTTTCATGCAAAAACAGTTTTATTTAATGTAGGCATAGATCTACCCTTTGTGTCAGTTTCTAATGTTTTGCAATAGACGATTTTCTTTTGAACAATATTGTATGATATTTTGTCATTTGCAGACTTATAGTTCTTTAAATAGAAATAAGTAATAGGTTTATCATTTATATAATTACTGGGTTTCATATTTTTCCCATTAAAAATGTTTGCAAAAACATGCAGTGTTGCATACTGTTTATGGTTCTATGTGGGGTACATGTAACTAGCAAAGCAACTATTAATAAATAACATTTTTTGCAAAAAAATGTTTTCGTAAACTTCCATTCAGATTTTGCACTGTGTGCTACCACTAGAACATTACATGTAAACACTACAGATCTTGAACTAATATTACAACTACCCATTGTCACAATCAATTTTGCAATATTTAGGTTGTCCGTTTCATGACTTCATAATCTTACTTGTGCCCCACTCTGAGAGGCAGGTAGAATGAGAAACATTGCGTAAAGTGTAAGCTTCTTCATTTTTGATTTCATGGAGTTAATTTATATGCATGTTCCTGAAGTGCTGTGTGGGTACAAGATGAAGATCACAAAAATTCCTTAATATCTGAATAATGGCACACACAGTAATATATTGGTGATTGGAGATATTTGAAAATGTTTATTTAGTTTTGAATATTGAAACTGTAATAATTTTTATTAAAAATTATTTATATCTTTTATCAATATAGTAAACTGTTTTCCCACACTCTTGGATTTAAGTTTTTTATACCAGTCTGTACACATTGTAATTGTACTTTTTTATTTAATTGCAGTCAGTTGGCAGCATTATAGTATTATAAACTGTTTGGGATTGTGTTGTGACTTGATATTTGTTAAATATTGTTATCAGATTCAGTGATGTGCATATTATATTTAAAGGTTAGTTTATTCAAAGCATCAAAGAACAAAATTAAGTCAAGCAGATTTTTGAAACCTCCCCTGGCACTAGTGATAAGAAATTTTACGATTGATTACTTAATACATAAAGTCACTGGTAAAACTAAGTTTTGTATTTTTTAAATTGTGCCAGTTGTAAAATTATTTTGCACAAAATGAAATTGCTTAAGTTTTTTTTTCTTTCTTTTTTTTTGAAGTTACACATGGCTGTATAGTTTCTACAATTAAACTGTTTTTACCTGATGGCTTAGAAGCACGACGACGAACAGAGTAAGTACAGGCTATTCTTTTGTTTTGAATTACCCTTGATTTAAACAAAGCTGTACTGTTCTGAATTTAAGTCTTAGGAAGTTTAGACACCAACTTCTGTAGTTTTCAACAATTTTTTTTATTCTTTCAGCTGAGCCATTTATTCTGAGTAATTTTTAAAAAAAATATTACTTTTAAGTGGGTTACACAGTGGTAAATTGAAAGGTTTTCAGTGAAAATCCCTCTCAAAAATAGTAGTGTATAGTTAAGTGATTGAGTTCCTTTTTCTTAACGCTTTGATATTGTGCTCCTGGCAGGTTTACAGCAATCGGCTAACTCCTGTGGGGTGGTGGTTATCACTCCGTTCTTATGGGTACATCATCCTGAATTTAAATCCACTCCCTATGTGGAGTTTGTATGTTTCCTTTGTGTTGGCATGGGTTTTAACCCGGCTACTCTGGTCGACCCCCTACATCCCCAAAGCCATATTAGGTTAACTGGTGACTCTAAATTTGTTTAGAGTTTGTTTTAGAAATACATTCTACTGAAATTGGATCTTTTCCAGTGTAACATGGGTAGAAATTACTTTGGACACAATTGCTTCCCCCAGACATACTGAAATGCAGTTGACTGGTCACTTTCAATTGGATGACCACTGCCTGCCTGAAATGTCCTCACTTCCTCGTGGAAGCCTGAGCAGATTACCATCTGACTCAGCTGTAAGGCAGTGCCCTTCAAAGCTGCTGATTTTAACCAGAGAAAGAAGCAAACTGACTTAATAGCCTCAATCTTGGGTCAGCCATAGAGTAGAGAGTTGTTAAACAAAACCTTACTATCTAGTTAGTGAAGTTAATGACCTCTAAGACCAACCATACTGTACCTGGGTTCATGATACAGCAAGATGCACATTGAAGCCAACAGAAATAACATCAGAAGTGTGATCATCATGTAATTCATTATAGTTTAATGAGGAATTTTATCCTACAGTAGTTTATCAGTCAGTATAAAAATTTAAGAAAATACTTTATTTATCTCCTAGAGACTTGGAAAACTGGGGAAAAACTGCTATGAAAACTCTTTTACAGACAATCAACTTCTGAATTATATAGGGAAGTTACACAGTAAAGTTTGTATGGATCAGTTTTTCTTCTACTTAATAAAATATTACAATATAATAACTTAAACATTCAGTAGGCATTTTAAAGCTAAAATGAGCTCAAGTTTGTTTTTCTAGTTATTTGTAGCAATTCTGAATTTTCCAAAGATTTTTATACAAAGAAAACAGGATATAATAGTTATTCGCACCAAAGCAGTAGTTTAATAAAAAAAATTATCCATTTACCATAATTAAGGTTTCTCAGTACAGCTTTGCTAGCTCCTGGTTACCATACCCTAATATCATTTATTCTTTTTACTTCTCAACCTTCCGTTTGATATTTCAATTAAAATATTAAATGAACAAAACAACAATGAATTTTAAAATTTAAAGTTAAGCAAGTCTTAAATGATATACTTAATGTACTTATGTCGGAATGCTAAACACCTTGTTAGTTTAAACAGACAGGTTGTCCTTTATTATGTCTGTTGTAGATGGAATATCACAAATGTTGCTCGGAAAATGATAAAATCTCTTGTCATACTGAATCTAGAGCAGTGAAAGACGATAGTAACAAACTACAGTAGTAAAACAGTGGAACATCTACTTAAATAATCAAATGCAAGAATTCCGTTTGTCTGGTCAGCTGTTTTTGGATTAAACATGATGTGTTGTGTTATTTTCCCCTTCACCAATCAATATGGTGTCATTATTAGTTGCAAAGTTTTTGGACCGACACTGAAAAATTATGAAGGATGTATTTCTTTACCTCATAGTCTTAGAAATGTAATAAAACTAAGATTTCAGATTTCATCATAAGAAATGGCATTATATCAAGATGTAAAAAAAAGCAAGAGCTTTCCAGCAGCAACTTTTGAGACTTTCTTATCAGAATCACGTGCACTGTGCTGCAGCAAAGCTTATCTGTTGTCGGAAAAGAACATTTAGCACTTATAGACCTTGTTTTACAGATAGATCTTTACACTATTAGTCAGAGAAAGTCCATGAGTGTTGTGTTTTGTACTGCTTTAGGTGTGATACTTGAGACTGGACATGTTGAAACATTCTGTATGGCCACACCTATCTATGATATTACCTTTTAAAGTGAAACTTCTTAAAGACAGTTTCATAAGCAAGGTTAAAGATTTACAGAGGTTACTTATTGTGGACTGAACCTTCTCTTTATTCCATAAATGAGTTTGTGTTTCTTGTAATTTATAAGAAGACTGACTGTTCCCCTTGGAATAAAAAAGGAGAAGAAAATAATAATTTGAGCTTTTTTTCTTTTTCTTTCTCAGTGTTATTCCAGCTCCCTTGCCGCTTCCTGTTGATAAGGTAAGTCAGCCAAACAGCTGTTTTCATTGTTGAGCTTATACTGGGAGCTGTGCTGGTGAATTGTTAATGAGATTTCCTTTAGAGTAATGTTGCCTTGTCAGTCATTTTTGTGTTGTGTAATATTTATTTGCTTTATTTGTTTTCTGCTTAGTGATTATTGCTGCCATATACAGTATTTCACATACACACTTTATATAAAGCTGAATGTGTGTATGCAATTTGCACCGTTGAACCTATCTCCACCAAATTTTGCAGAGATTCCTCATTTGTGCAGGAGACCTAGGCTTTGTTTTGTTCTTAAATACATAGATGTATATAGATATAGATGGATATCTGTCTGTTTATATCATTAGTGTAACTATAGTATATTTCTACTAATTTATTTATGTAGATTGAAACCTCTTACTTGATTGTAGAAAGACTGTATAATTTTCTTGGATCTTAGGAAGTACTGTTTTAGTTGAAGTCTTTCATTTTTGTGTGTGTGTTTGGTAAATGACTCTTTGTAGTTTAGACTGAACAGACATTCCTTGTGTAGAAGTACCAGGGCAGAATTGGGAAATGTAAGATTTAGTTGGTTACATGTTATTTTTGTCAAATTGTTTGATAATTTGTGGATAAGAGGCACCACAACTGTTTGCTCAAGTTTACCTTGATTTGCAATAAGGAGTAGGCAAATGCTAACCGATTGCATTGGAGGAAATTTGTTGAATTTTTTTTAGTCTAAATAGAATGCTGAAATTTCTATATTGTGACTTCCAAAGTAATTTAGCAATGCAAATCCAGGTGGGCATGTGTAGATTATTATAACAACAATACAGTATTTTCATATATTTGAAATATACGTACTGCTTCTCCTAGTTTTCTTTGTGTAAAGGCGGACAAAAAGCAGTTTATAGTAGCTATGGTTTAGTATGCAGTTTCTTCTTTAAGGGGGAGATTATGAACAGTGGCACTTATTTTTTTGTTATATTGGTACGGGTTTGTGGTGTTGAATGTGTTACATGCAGGATTTTGCTCAAGATGTACTAAAAAAAATAGGCTTTTGCTAAGGCCATAATTCTTTGTACTTGTATTCCAATTCTGAAATGATGCTTGATTTTTTGTTTCTTTGCATTTTTGCATGCATGTTTTAGCTCTTCATAAACTAACAATGTTTATGAGAGAAATTTGGAGGAAATAGTCCAAAATCCAAAACAAAAATGTCCTCTTCTATATCTAAAACATTAAATCTTGAACAAAATCTGGTCCACTGATTTAAAATAAATAAATACATTTTTGTGGCACGTCAAGAAGTGGTCTTAACAGTACTTGCACCGCCTAATGTTTGTTTTTAAGGTCTGTGCCAAGATACAGTCACTTTTATGGACTAGTTTGGAGTTGTCAACCAGCCTTGCTTTGAAATTATTCGAATTTGGGCAGAAAGATCTGACAAATGTGTCTTTACAAATAGTGCTTTATAAATATACAATACATATATGAATTAATACTGGGGTTAAAATTACCATGAATCCACAATATTATGCCCGTACTTGTGTAAGTGTACGATAATAACTACATAGCCCATTGCCAGTCAATTCTGTGATATATTACAATATATATCCCTTTTAAATTGGTTTAAGGCAAAGGGTAAAATGTCAGTCTGTTGATTCAGTCCACCCCGTTTGTTTATTTTAAATAGTGGAAATGAATTTCAAGTATCTTTACTATCTTTCAACCAAGTATTAAAGGTGTTTTTCTCTTTGAAATATTTAAATACAGTAAGTCAACAGCTTGTATTATAGAACATTGGTCTTACTGTTGTTCCCCATTTGATAACTTAAGGTGCAACACTCAGTACTTTAGTTTGATACTTACATTTATTATACTTTATTATATTTACTTGATTACTTTTATACATGCTCTTAGTGTAACATGTCCCTTGTCTGTTGTTAAGTTGTAACATAAGTAATTTCCTTCGGGATTAATAAAGTTTTCTGATTCTGATTAATAATACTGCTTGATTAGGATATTGGAGAGCAGTGGCTTGCTACATGTCAGTTATGCAAGTAAGCATTTTAATGTACTCTGTACACACACATAACAGTAAACTTGAACTTAAACACAAAGATTTGTATAATCTGACCCTTGCTCTGCATCTGAGTTTTTCTGAAGTGAGCCCTTGTTTTTTGTAACTTGGGCTGTTAACACAGTAATTGTTGTTTAGAATATTTCATATTTAAACTTTTGTTTAAATATGTTGCAATGAATGTTTAAGGTTTTGAGGCTAGATGCACTTAAGTTGCCTTGAGATAAATGTAGATTAACCTATTTTCTCAAATTATTAAGCTTTCATGTACTGGCAATTGTTCAATTCTCAAATACCTGTAAAACATCTATGTTAGTTATGGCATTTGGCCTTTTTTGTATTTTAGGGATATTATCCGTCTTTTCCTTTGCTCTCAGATTGTCATTGCAGCTCAGGTGGTGGTGACCTTTACCCAGTTGGAATTGGAGCAAACATAAAGCATTTGCAGGAACTTGAATATTTAGCTGAGGTTTTCTGCTTGCCCTCTTTCTCTTTGATGTGCCTCTATAGATATTTAGATACAGCTTCTGTGTGTTGATATACATACCTATAAATAGATATACATACCTATAAATTTAAGGTTTCTTTATTTAGTCATGTTTACACAAGAAAACATGAAATTTGCCTTCTCAGTTCCATCTAATAACAGACAGAATGAGATGTAACAGACAAATGCAAACAAGAAAGGTTAAGGTAAAACAGTTAGATAATACATATTTACACCAAAAAAAAAGGTTACAGGATATATTTCAAAACCTTAACCATTATGTCTGATATTTCTTATTGAAAAGTCGTATGGCACTAGGAAGAAAGGAGTTTGTGGAGCGATTTGTGTGGGTTTTCAAAGCGACTATCCTTCCTGATTTACTGAACTTTAGCTCTACATGTAATGGATGTCTGTCATCATTTGAGATGATTTCCAGTTTCTTTAACATTGCCCTCTGCCATACACTAGTCAAATCATCTACATCAGCCCCAATAATTTTAGCTGCATACTTCGTAATCTGCTGGAGCTTTTTTGAGTTTTGATTTGTCAGACTATTAAACCAGGCAATGAAACTGAAAGTGATCACAGACAGGATCATACTGTGATAGAAGGACAACATGAGGTCCTTGTCTACTTTAAATAGTTTGAGTTTATGGAGGAGAAATAAACGCTGGTTGCATTTAGAGGATAATCGAGAATAATTTAAAAATCTAGTGTAAATATTGTGATTTGCAAAAATATAACTTCTGTTGCGGTTGTCACAGTTTAGTCTCCTAAATATTAAAATTGAACAGAAACAGTTTAGCACTGATTTCTGTCCTGTCAAATCAGTATTAGGTGTGACACATTGTGTGTGATGAGGCCACGTGCTGGGCCACTGTTGTTCTGTCAGGATTGAGCCCTCTTTTCTATGACCTTGAAGTCAAAAAGTCAGATTGAAAGATGGATAGTTTGACATTAGCAATTCATTCAACAAAACCCAACATTATAATTAAAAGGATCGGTTATCCAGTTTAAACTATTACCCTAACTTCCACCATGAGGAAATTTTCTGGTCAATAGGCCAACTCCATGAAATGTTAGAACATTTCTATTTTAGAATCTGCAATGCTTCTGCTTTTTATTAGCAGGCAGCAGTCCATGAGGCTGCTTGTGTTCCAGTAGTAAGTACATTCCACAAGCTGATCACAACACATTAGGACATTTCTTTGCAAATTATTTTCCTGTGACTTCCTAAGAAAATTATGCTTTTACTCATTAAATGTACATCAGTATAATTTGAAATTGAGTTGACAGGAAAATACAAGATGAGAGATAATCCTTTGTAATTAAAAAAAGATCCATACATGCTCCTCAAATTCATTGAAGGTTTTAATGCTGCATGTAAGTTTTGAGGTAAGATAGTTATAATCAGTAATCATGGCACAGGTAAGTGGCAAGTTGATACCTGTTGATTAGCACATGCAAATAAGAATTTCATTGTACTCTACTCATGACAATAACAATCCTGTAAACCTATAAATATGTATTTTCAAACCGACTGAACCCAGTTAAAGACCATGGGTTAATTACGAGACAAGATCTAACCTTGGACATGGCACCAGTTCCTTGTGGAGGCCACAACAACCACAATCACACAGGTTCAATTTGGAATCGTTGAAGAATGTAACATGCACAGAATTATGGATGTGAGAGGAAAACTAGACAATTTGTGGAAAAACACATGCAGTTAACAGGGAGAACATGCAAATCAGTGAACAAGTATGGGATTTGAACACAACACGTTAAATCAGTGAAACAACAGCAGTAAGCACTGTGCCATTGCACTACCGATTACTAAGCTTGGTTAAAGATTTTCTTTTAGTTGCCCTATGGTTGTAATAGTCACCATGTCATGCGTTTTAGTGGACATTAGTATTTTTGGTGTTTAATACAAATTTCCACCCTGAGCTCTCTGTTTATATGTATGAGCAAAACAACAAAGAAATGGAAACATTTTCTTTTACTGTCTGCATGTAGTCTTTCAACCAACTGGTGGTGGGTGGAATGCACTCTTGTCTAATGTACCAAGCTATATATTTTGGGCTCATGAATCATCGGAGTCTAACTTTGGAAAATAGCTTCACTGTTGAAGAGGTATGCAAATTAGTAAAAAGGAAGGGTAAAGATAATCTTTTTGTCACCTCTAAGCATTCCTCTAATATATTTAGAAAACAGGCACATCTTTTTAGTTAAGAAAATAAGACAAAATCCCTGGAGCATATTCCGCCAACTCATTTCATCCTGATACAGGCATTTCGTAAATCACATGG
Source organism: Polypterus bichir lapradei (assembly GCA_026402145.1). Lineage (NCBI taxonomy): Eukaryota > Metazoa > Chordata > Cladistia > Polypteriformes > Polypteridae > Polypterus > Polypterus bichir. Next base: position 50,959,039 of record JANRMT010062840.1, on the reverse strand, counting down.
TAATTTGTGAATGTGTTAAGCTGCTTACAGCTATAAATTAAATAGCTGTGTGCTTGAAAACATGATGGTAATCTACCAAGTCATCCAGTTAGAAGTATAGTTGTCTTAATTAACATTTTCATTGCCCTTCTTGTCCAGAAACAATATGACAAAAAGTGTTTTATTATTATTATTATTTTTGTAATTCTTACCGAATAGTACTCCACAAGAGAAACTTCTTTGGTCTATAACTAATAGAATTAAAATTTCATATCAAGTGCTATTGTTTGTAGTGTCCAAATAGAAAGCTATTTTAAATATGTATCTACTACTGGGATATATTGATAATTACATTTTTTTTTTTTTTACATTACTAGGGGGCTTAGCCGCCTGCTCGCTTTGCTTGTCACCACTCTGCCAGCGCTACGCGCCAACCATTTTGCTTCTCTGCCACTCACGTTGTGAAGAGGTGGGCTGAACGCTCTCCAAGGAGATGCGGTCACTCCTCCGACACCCCCTCTTAAGCGGTGATACAATGGGAAATGCATACAGTTTTTTTTATTTTGTTTTTAACCCCCTCTTTGCTCGATTTGCTGCTGCCGTGTGATCTGCATTTCACCAGTGCACTTCTGCCATATCACCTATGTCCATATCTTCGATCCTTTTACCTTTTCGTCGATATCGCATTCAATTTTGATTCCATGTTTGGAATTATGTCGTGACAATGCAATGCATAACTGCCCGTGAGTGAACATCGTTTCTTTCTCTCTACAAGAAATATGTCTGACATAACTAGGCAGGATTTTTACAAATCTCTTTGCATAAGCTTTTGTCTCACTTGGCATGAAGACTTGTCTCACGGGAAGTGAAAGTGTCTCTGAGACAATCGTGTCTCGTCTCCTTCCAAGATTTTTTTTTTTTTAATGATAGAGAGATATTCATGCTTAATATAAAAAAAAAAATACAGAGTCAGACTTTTCTTGAAATCAGACTCTGAGCAGATTTTCTTTTGGCACTTTGCTTTTAGTATTATAATATTGTGCGTCAAGTAATTGATAGTCTATTGCTTACAAGTTCAGTGTTACTCTTTTTTTTTATCTTTAACCTTTCTTACTTGTTGAAAAGTGTGTAAAGTCCTCTAAAGCTGCCCTCAGCTCCGTTCATCCATGCCTGTTTTCATCAGTTTGTTGAATAAAGCTTAATTAAAAAAATAAAAGAATCAAATTCTCAACTTACGTTGGAAGCGCAAGCTGCCAGCTTAAGTAGGTTATGCAGCCAAGTAGCAGTGGGGGTGTCAAGATGCACATTAAGTTCTTCCTTGAAGTTAATTGGTAATGTTGAGTTCTTAGGCAGGATTAGATGAGACTGTATGATTTAGATAGGTTTTTCATGTGATGTTTTGGATCATGGGAGCTATCTTTTTTCTGTGTTCGCATTTTAGTATCCATTTTGATCCTTAGAATTTTTCACTAGACTATTAAGCAAAGTGACATTTTTCAAGATCAGAAGGAAATCATTCATATCTTTTTAGATACAAGTTTTCTTGTCTGCAGTGTTTTAAGGTAGAAAATTTTAATGTGTTGCAGAATGTGACAGAACATATGTAATTGTGAATCAGGATGTAATTATCTTCAATTTAAGGCACTATTAACATCTTATCCTTCCATTACCTTGTTGCATTTCAGGATTTTGGTTTTGTTGTTACTGAAAACAGTCTGTGTTTATCATGTTAATTTGCCAAAGCCATAACCTTTCTAAAATTAGATATCAGCACAAATTTGACTTTTAGCAAAGATCTTGAGGTGATATTATCAGGAGGAATCGGCATAAAAAGTGTTTTTTGTGCTTTAGATGCAATAGTGTCAAAGTGTTTTGAAGCAAGCAAACCAGTTACATGTAGCCTTGTTTTATCAATGTTAAACGTTAGCAATATATTAAAAATCCTGTGCTTTTTTTTGCTAGTAACCTTGTTTTATCAGCTACTGGGTGGTGTATCCACTTTTAATAAATTGTTATCCTTTTATTCCAGCTGTGGTTTTCAGTTTGCTTTTCTCTCTTCATGTCAGACTCTTAAATGAATGAAATTTTCTGCCTTCTGGTAAATGAAAGTCATTTTTGGCAGATATTTTAAATTAAATTTTAAGTTCTGCTGGTCCATTAATAAAAAGAATGCAGTTATTAAGCTTATAGACTGAATGCAAGAACAGGCTATAAATGTACATATTTTTTTTTTTTGGCAGATGCTTTTATTCGAAGCAACTTGAAAAAGAGTTGCTGTTTGTCGCCTGTAGTAGCCTACATGTTCCGCAGAACAAATATTTAAAAGCTGATAGGATAATGTTTTCTGGAGTTAGTTGATTAAATATAAACTTCCCATTAATAGTGTAATTTTTCAAGGAGAAGACATACTATATCTCATCTGCACTTAGCTCACTGTGTTTATGTAGCTTTCACTTGCCCCTGCTTCTAGTTGTATCCTTATTGGCTATGCTTTACATTAACAGTATTGGGCTGTCTTTATGTTAGACAGTATTTTACATATGGGAAATACTTAATACTTGATGCAAGACCACCAAGCCACCTTGGTAGTTTAGCATTATTGTTCTTTCGTAGTGTGTAAGTGTACCAGAAATTGACTTTGTTTTAAAAGTCACTCATTTGTTATTTGCATTGTGAGTAAGATGCAAGTACATTCCACGTTTTGCTTTTCAAATGTATGCTGCCCTGCAAACCCCCATTATGGTTTAGATCTCCTCTTTATTTCATCTTCAGGGAGCCAGCCGGTGGACTCATGGCTGTAATCCCTCGTCTCCAGAGTACAGGAAGAGTGAGGCAGGCTGATTGATGCTTCATGGTCGAACGTTGCATTGGTATCAACATAGACTCGCGCAGAAATAGTAAAATGTCAGAAGGGGTTGAAATGGTTAAACAATTCATCCGGGACAATGTGGTTAAGGCCTGCCAAGTCCTGTGAAAAAGCTTTTGATTTATTCCTTATAAAGTGAATTTCATTTTAATTAAAATATGGCATTAGTTTTTCCCTATTGTTGTGGTAAGTGACTTGGGACTTTTCTAGTTGAGTAAGATAATATACGGTGCTAGCAGTGTGATGTAAGTTACAGTAATAAATTGTTCACTCCCTGCAGTGTCCCATCTTTTGTTACTCTGCGTAAAAGTATTAGAAGATTAGCAATTACTCTCTGATCCAAAGAATGTAAAATAAGCAAAAATGTAGGTCCAGGAATGCCTTATCTGGTGCTTTTAGTGCCTTGTGGTTGGTATGGCCAATAGTGCTGAAACACCTTAGTTATTTGATTTCCTAGGGAAGCTTTGGTTATGTGGAGTTACATGTATTTCATTGAGATATTCCAGAGCCTTAGTACAGTCACAAAATGTGATGTTGGTTAGGTTAGGGCTGGTATTTTACTTTGTCTTTATACTGCATTTGTGTTTTTGTGTACACTGTAGAAAAGTGGTTTTTGGATTGATTTACTATTTTACAACTGTCAGTTCTTTGTTGTTGTGACTATTATAAAGTGCAGGATTTCTTTTTATTTGTTTCAATGAGCTATCCATATGCATTTAATTTATTATTGCATAGTTAGAAATGTGTTTTAAAAGTTCTTCCTGAATGTTTAACTATAGTACTGAAGATTTCTGCACATAGCCAGCTAGCCACTTATTTAACTCCTTTCTGGTAAAAGTGTGCCATCTATTGGTATTTTGAGAAAAAAACATGACAGTTCCTAAGTAATTTTATTTTTCAAGACTCATTTTTATGAATGTTGTGGTGCATCTTGAAAAGCATAGTTTGTTTGTTGTTAAGTACACCTGACTTATACAATTGGAGATGTGGATTCATATCCATGGGCTTTGACCGTTTGTGTGGAGTGTGCACATTCTCCATGTTTCTGTAAGTGTTCTTAAAGACATATAGATTCTTCTTCCTCCCTAACATAAGTGAGTAATTTTGAGTCCAAGTTTGAACCTTTTCCAGTCTTACTTTTTATATAATAGTAGCAGTGACTTTTCCCAGTGGTGTAATTGCTTTTCTTTTAACTAATACACACTCGCTGATGCAGGCATTGCAAAACCCAGTTAAGCAGAGTAAAAATTAGAAACTTTAGAATAGCATTTGTTTGTGATAACAGAAGTGCTTGATGTTCAGGGGATTGTGAGATCCCTTTTGATAGACTTTTTTTTTCCATTCTTAATGTAATTAAATATTGCTAGGTTCAAGAATCTAGATATGTATGCTTCTTTTACAGAATGTTTTCAGAGAAGCTAAGATTTGTTGATTTACTTGCAAAAATGTGGAAATTCCATGTCTGCCCTAAACATTAGCTTTAAAGTACGGTACACAAAAGATTTATTGTATAATGCATCCTCCTCCATGTTAACCTATTGATTAATATTGTTTTCTTCCCAACAGGCAGCTGCTAATGCTCCCAGTATGTATTCTCAGGAACTCTTTCAGCTGTCACAGTATTTACAGGTGTGTCATACGAAAACTATATCTATGCTTAAAGAAAAATATAGATTACTAGCAAACATCTAATATCATTATAGCATTAGAATTATATATTTTGAAAATGTATTGGACTATTCCTTATATTATCTATTATTATCAAATGTTGGCCTCGTATGTTTTCAGATCTTCAAAAATCTCATATTAAATAAAAAGAACTTGAGTGAACATACAACACATACTTATTGTCATTTATTTAATTTTATCTAATATACAATGTTACCCAACATCCTCTGGCACCATGTTAAAAAGTAATTGCCCCTTTTTAAATTAATCCAATTAAAGAGCCTTCTGAGTCAGTACAACCCATCTTGATTACAGTATCACTTATGTCATTTACCATTAGAGTCAAGCACACAATTCCATGAGGAAAGGAAATTCCAGAAAAGATCTCAAAACAAAATGTCAATATCTATCAGTCTGAGAAAGGGTACAACATTATTACTATGGTTCTGGGACTCCGTTGACCCACAAGTGAGAACCATAATTAATGAATTGCAAACATGAAGGGCAGTAGTGAATAATCCCAGGAGTGGTCAGCCTGCCACCATTATTTCAAATGCATAATATAAAATTATTCAGGAAGCCACAAAGAATCCAAAAGAAAAAAATCCAAAGTACTGAAAACTTCTGTTGCTTCAGCATTAGTTGGTGTTCATGGCTCCACCATTAGAAAAACACTGTGCAAAAATTGACTTCATTAACGAGTAGCAAGTCAGAAGTCTGCTATCCAAGATGAACCTAATTTTTTTTCTCTTGTTTGCAAGGAAGTATCTTGTTAATCCCCAAGCCTTTCAGGAAAATGTTCTATATACAAATGAGATAAAATTGGATCTTTTAGACAGAACAAATCCCATTATGTCTGGCATAAATAAACATGGTGTTTGGATGAGTTAACCATAATTTAAAGATCTATACATTTTGCTGTTTACTAGAAAAAGTTTTAGGATTATACTGACTCATCTGTCAGTGAAGTGGTCAAGAAACAAGTCAGTGACCCAAACAACACAAAAGCAAGTCCATAAAAGAATCACTGAAAAAAAATGCCCTATGCCCATCTGAGATGCTGTGTCAGTTCCTGAAATGAACGGTTCATACTTGAGATACTTAGAAGTGTTTCTAAATGAAATCAGTATTGCTAAGAAAAGTGGGCTAAATTGTCTACTCAATGAAGAGGAATGACTGATACTGAAGTATAGGAAGTGCCTGTTTGCAGTTATTGCAGCTAAAGGTACAATAACCAATTGTTAAATTTATGAGGTAATTACTTTCTCACATAGTGTCTTTGGTGGTTGTATTTATGTTAATTCATTAAGGGAATGTAGTTATAAAAATTATTTGTTTACACAGGTGCTCTCTATCAAATATTGGATTTTGCTTGGAGAACTGCAAACATTCAGTGTCTAAAATTTACAGTAATAGGAGAAAACTGGAATAGAGCAAATGCATTTTCTTGGCATTGTATGCTTTGAGTACTTGAACATTCCATTTAACTACATTTAAATTTTTAATGTCATACTTCTCATGTTCAGTGTTCTCCAGTTTTTAATATAGGCAGTAGGACATAAAATGCAGCAACATCGAGAGTAGTATAAGTTATACAATGTATACAAATATTATGGAATACAGTTGTGTTCAGTGATTTATATTTTTGTGACTCATTGTAAGTAGTTATTCATAATATTGTTCTTCTGGCAACTTTTTCATTTGTAGGAGGCCCTACATCGGGAACAAATGCTTGAGCAAAAATTGGCCACCTTGCAGCGATTGCTGGCTAGTACACAGGAAGCATCGGAGAGTAGCTGGCAGGTAAAGCAGAGAGCTGGAAATTGAATTTTGAATGGCCTTTCACATCATCAGTTTTGTTGGTTTTATTTATATTAAGAAGTATAACTATAAATTCAACTAAGTAAAGTAAATGTATTATTTGAAAGTAAAACACAATAGTATTACATCTAGAAGTGCCAGTCTTCATGAATTGACCTGTGAAATCTGCACAGGTGTGCTATTACTCATTCTTGTCTTAGCTAACCTAATGGGAAGTTCAAATTATCATAGTCATTACTAATACTGTTTGTTTTCATTACTTAAAGTAAGTACTGAACTTAGTTAAATGTGCTTTTTTGTATAATAACTGTACGCCCAAAATCTAAGGAAATAAATTTAAATTCAAGCCTCCTTTCAAGTAATAAAGTAGAGTATATTTTTGAATTTGACTAAAATAATAGCACCAATTATAATTGGAAGAAATATCAACAGACCTTGAAATTCCAATATTAAAAAAATATTACAAGGCAGAGCTGCATTCATATATGCATTTACATGTACTTATTTGGATGACTCCTGTATCCAATGTAACTTACAATATTTATGATTCAATTGGTTACATTTCTTTTTGTTTTCCAATTGGAGCACAGGCAGGTCAAGTGACTTGCTCATGGTCACACAGTGTGAGTAGCGGGATTTGAACCAAAAACCTCAAGGTTTGAAGTTCAAAGCTTTAACTACTACACCGTACTGCCATATAATCCTACTGATCTTTACAGATGAGCTGTTTAACTTGATTTTATATAGTAACTCCTTGACCTACTGTATATATGCATTTGTGAAATATTTTTTTTTCATTCTTAGTTGTGTACTAATCTTCATTGTGTCTCTAATTGCAAAAACATAAAGGCCAGGTAACTGCTTTTTTATTTTAATCTGATATATTTCTCAGCCAAGTAAAGCATTTGCTTTATTACCATTTGTCACAAAGACATTGCAGTTTTCCTCTGTAAGGGTATGTTCATACTTCTGTGTTTCCTTACATTATTTACTCAGCTGCATTAAGGAGTATTCCACAGCACACCAGGAAAATCAGTTATAGTTTATAGTCCCCATTTTCATCACCGCGAAGGAGCACAGTGCATTTAAAAAATACAACACTCTGCAAATTAGCCACATTTAAATACATGAAACTCAACATTGTCCATATTGCTGCATTTTTTCCCCGTAGGAACTCTGCCCTTGAATTTCTCGGAGCAACCACTGTTTCCTGCAGTTGAGGCTGGGCACATGCATACTTCAGGCACTGTAGCTAAACTTTAATTATAGTAAAAAAGATGGACAGGAAGGAGATTCAGAAAAGGGTTTATCTTTGCACAGATGGATTGTTGTCATTCTTCATATTATAATGACACAGACAATGAAAAGATCAATAAACCTAATTTGCTTTGTGATAGCTGTTAAATTTAAATCTTATGCGGCATTCAAAAGTATCATATATATATATATATATATATATATATATAATAGAGAGAGAGAGAGATCGATAGATCCAATAGATATAACATTGCAATCTTTAAAATATTAATTTTTTCTAAAAGTACCCAGCTGCAAATTGAAGTTTTAAGAATGTAAATAAATGGTATTTTTTAGTCTCTTTTGTTTTCCACTAATGAAGGGCTGTCTCTCACTTGCTTACTCAAGGGTTGCACACCTTAAATCTAAAAATTACCCATGTATGTTTCAATTTTGTCCCACCTGCTTATACAGTAATCCAGTTATGGAGTTTCTGTGGCTGGTCTCAACAGGATCAGTCAGAAGGTATCAGCTAACCAGGGACAGTTTCAATTTAACACTGGGTGCATTCATTCACTTTTCCAAGGGATGTGTGGCACTCCCGATATCTATGCAAAAGGACGAAGGTCCAAGTCTTTAGAGTCCAAAAATTACAAAAAATGCAAATTAACAGTACAACACGAAATACTATGCAAAAATAAAATAATCAATTGTTAATGCTTGGAAAAAGAATATGGAAAGTATATATACATTTCCTGTTTTAACTGTTAATGAAAGTTACATTAGACTTCAGTGGGCTTTAAGTTCAAGTTCAGGCAAAGATGGTGTTTTTAAAAGAGTTGTCTGGGTGAAACTTGCATGTTCTTTCTATTTTTGTGTGTTGACCTACAGGTGTTATGGTTTCAGTTTATTGAATGTTATAAATACTCTTTGTCTTAGGCTTTACATAACATAGTAGGTCTTGTTTGAATATGCATTTCCTTAAAGTACTCTATTGCATGATCTTTAAGGTATTTCGGAGGTAGGTAGAATGTTGGTGAATTCTGTGATGTCTTGTAAGGAGCCATTGGTACTATAGAATGCGACGTACTGTGTGGCCACATTGAGAAGTTTTGCATAGAACAGGGATTCTCAAAGTTGGCCCTGGGGGACCCACTGTGGCTGCAGGTTTTTGTACCAACCAGCTTCTGTTTATAATTGGCCCCTGGGCTAATTAAATGAACTGTTATTTTCCGGATTCTATGGTTTGGGAACAATATAGAAATTAGAAAACTAAGTTTGGTAAAATATTTTCCAGGTGTTCTAATTGTTTAATTAATTCATTATTTTCTAATTAGTGGGTCTAACGCTAAAGTAGTTGCAGTCTTTCATGATTCAGTGTTGTTTGCCTGGGTGTCTGCTCTACTCATTTTTAATTGTCATTATTAAGATAAAATGAAGGGAGTAAACTGCACAGACAGACGGTAAAATATAATGAAACCAACAAAAGTGAGTTAAGCATTTAAATCTGTACCAAAACTTAAATATTTTTAAATGTCTTATAGATGTAAAAATCATTCCCCTGTGCTTTCTTAATGTAGAATAAGAGGAGAGAAAAAATACCAGCTAATTAATTGAGATCAGTGTTATCAGTTATTGTCACTGATGGTTGAAGCAAAAACCTGAAGCCACAGTGGACCCCCAGGACTAACTTTGAGAACCCTGGCATAGAATATACATAATTTTACGGTATAGTGAATTCAGAATGAAGTGTGTCTTATTGTGCATCCCCTGCAATACTGAAGTATTTGGGATACAAATACACATAATGAGCTTTTCCATTCTTCTTTTTTTTCTTTATATTTTTTGATCTTTAGAATTACTGTGTTGAACTCTGATACTTTTTTTTTAATACATAAAATTAGTGCTATGTTCTATTTTTTTAACCTTCACAAACAGGCCTTAATAGATGAAGACAGGCTGCTTTCAAGATTAGAGGTGATGGGAAACCAGTTGCAGGCCTATTCAAAAGTATGTTGTGTATTTTATTATTTGAAAAAAATATTGTTGCTTTTCACATGTTGCTGATGAGAGGTTTTTGCACACACATTTTTTTTATTTTCTGTTTGTGACTGTTTTGATAGAACCAAACTGAAGATGGTATTAGGAAAGAACTGGTAGCCTTACAAGAAGACAAACACAACTATGAGACAACAGCCAAAGAGTCCCTGAGGCGGGTTCTTCAGGAAAAAATTGAGGTTGTCCGAAAACTGTCTGAGGTGGAGGTAAAACATTTATTGTATTTTGTTTGTGTTCTGCAAAGAAGGCATAAAAAAAAAGTATAAATTATTTGCAGACGTAGGCAATAGTTTGTGAAAGGGCCATCTTGGACGTTTTAATGAGTGTGATGTAGTACTCTTTAATAGCCACGGTTTGGCACATATTTAAGAATATTGTTTTAAGAGGTTAAAATAATGTCCACAATTAAAAAACCAATAATTTCATGTTGTAAGTCATGTTCTAGTTCTAATATTATTGCTGGAACTTTCTTTTGGAATGTGCTTTTCATCAGATTGTTTTTGCAGTCACAAAAAAAGTAATTTTCCACTGTGGCTATTTTTGTTTAAACATTATTAACTTTTTAAAATTAATACAAGATATAAAATACCCTGTTCTCATTTTACTAGTCCAATGGGTTGTGCTTTTTTGGGGGGGGAGGAGGGGCAAAATTACATAACAGTTGCTTTCTAGAATGCATTTTTCTTCCTGCTTTTGGCAGTGCAGAGGTTATGTTTTGATGTTAACTTGTTTACATTATTAGCTACCTTTTCAAAACATCATGCAACTTCAGTTTGATATATTCAAATTTAAGTTTTCATCTGTCTTTTTGTCCATTTATTCCTGAACCTGCTTAAACCCAGTTCAGAGGTACAGGGAGGGAAACACCCTATTCTAGCAGATTTTGAAATATGTCAGCCCATATCTGGGCACACTTGCTTTCACAAGAGTACCAAGCCAATCTGGCATATAATGGGTTCATCTCTGGGATAAATTGGGATGTCAGAGTATCTGGAGAAAATCTTAAGGGAATAGATGAAGAACTTGTAAACTCAACAAATGGAGTCATTTAACTGGGATTCAGATTCAGTTTCACAGATCTTTAACCCAGCAATGCTGCTATCTGTTCCAGTATATTGCCAGTTTTAATGTTTATGTGCAGCTTGTTTAGTAATTTTGGGCTCTGTTTTATGTTGTCTTGTGTCTTCATAGGTCTTACATAGATTGCCACTATTGTCTATTTTGGGTTATTTGAGGTCTTTCAATTTGCCTTTAATTAGTGAGTGTGGATATGTGTATTAAAGTATTCCTTGTTTAGAGGGGAGCTCCCACTCCAGGGTTTATACCTGACTTTGCCCAGTTCGGGTGGTCGAGGCTCCAGGATTCATCAGGTTTCAAAAATGAATGGAATTATATGTACTGTATATGTATTTATTATTTATTTAACCAAAGGTTGTTTCAGTTCGCCCATAATAAAATCCTAATCTTCATATGTAATGTTTCTAATTTGAAATACTTAGTCCAAAATTAATGTTGCAGTTCCATTTATTTCTATATTTTTAAGTTTGCACAAAATGAATACATATACTGTTCTTGTTTATTGGATGAAAAAGTTAACAGTCATATTACTGTTTACCTATGTTAATATTTAAGAAATTATTTCAGTAACATTTCTGTTTCTTCATGTATTGAAATATCAAAATGGATGAAGAATGTAGAACAATTAAATAGGTATTTTTTTAAACAAAGATATTATCTTATCCTGAAATTACTCTTATTTTTCCATTATCTAGTTCATGGTAATTTCAGATGTTAGAAACATCCAAAGTTTGTATTTCTGATAGAAATCAATATATGCTTAATAAATTAAGTACTTATTCTATTTTTGATAGAAGTCTATTTGTTAAATTATAAAGCACATAGTAAGTACATAATTATTTTTTTCTGTTATAGTACACTTATGTCATTGAAACGTTTAGTATTATACTTTAGCTTGAAATGTCTTCATGTAAACATGAGTGAAACAAATTTTTCTTTACTGATACCTCCTGAAGTTGTAGTAAAATACTTCTTAAAATACTGTACAAATATCAATTATATAAATACTGCTCAGTGGCACCATCTGGTGTATATTCAGAATCCTTGTGTGGAGAAAATGATAAATGATTTTCTTTCTTTTAGATATTTTTACACTTGAATGAATATGTTATATAATACAGGTCATGATACCAGTAGATGAGATGTTTTGAAACCTTGATCTGACACCTTAGGCATAACCTGCTTGGTTACTGTATTTGAAATGTATAAATCTTTTATTTAAAGGCTGAACATTTTCAGTAATTTAAATTTTGATGCATGTACTGTTGTGAAAAGGTTTCTTTTTATATGTACTTTAAATTATCAAATAAAGTATCTTAATGACGCTGATATCCTTTTTTTTTTTAAAACAGAGAAGCTTGAGCAACACTGAGGATGAATGTACCCATCTGAAAGAAATGAACGAGCGAACACAAGAAGAGCTCAAAGAGCTGGCTAACAAATATAATGGAGCTGTAAATGAAATCAAAGATCTTACAGATAAGTTAAAGGTATGTTTTTCCATGAATGCAGAAATATTTAAAAGTAGTTTTACAGAGCTGATTTGGTTTTTGAAAGAGACATGATGCAATAATTAACTGTTGAATAGAAAGTTGTAAGGAGAAGGTCATAGGTTTCTTTGTAAGAAGTGCTTGTGAGTGGGCACTAAGACTTCGTAAATTTATAGTTAAGAGTTGCTAGCCTAATTTTTGCTGTTTTTTCCTCAACTCCATTTCATATCTTTGATGTCTATGCTAGCTGTCACTCTTGAAATGATAATGGCAGTTTAAAGTTACATTTAAAATAGAGCTATGTCGTTGCGTTAAAAGGGTTGAAAGTTGTTCCTATACTGTCTTTGTGTGAGGAATTCCACAGTGCAATTGCTACAGTAAATAAGGTCCACGTAAAATATTTAATTTTACTAAATTGTAGGCTTCTTAAAATGTTGGTGTTTTTTTTTTTATTGTTTTAAGATTAGAGTTTTCTGTAAAAAAAAAAAAAAAAAAGAGAAGGCACAGTTCATGGAATTTGCTTTATTACTATTAAGGTTGTAATGTTGTATATGTCTGATGATGATATAAGAATTAGAATGTATCAAAAGTTAAACTAAAAATATGCAAATATTTTCATTAACAATTCATATTTTCCTCGATCTTTTGCTTACAGCTTATTACAGACGTTGACCACTTCAGTTTTCTACTGCCATTGTTGTGTCTTTAATCATGACATTGTTTCAGTTTCGTTTAACTATCTACAAGTAAAATAAAACGATGTCTTCCATTTATAACAAGAGGCATGTGATTGATATTACACTTTGAATTTCCGTAACGATGCTTTTTGAGTTCTGTTTTCATCCCCATGGAGTGAATATCTTTCACAGCATGCCATTTTGCACTATTGTTTGCAGGTGAACATTTTAAAATCTCACTTTCTAAAGTAAACCCTTAATTTTGTGGACATTGCTTTTGTAGACTTTGGAAAGCAGTGAAAAAATATTCCCACGCCATTTTTGTCAAGTTTAATTTGTTATGCTCTAATCCTAGTCAATGAAACATAGTCCATTAAGTCACAAATTAATGCCCAAAACATGACAGCATTTCCAGGAGTTGGGAGATTGGTACACTTTGGTTTCCACATAGAAGCCTTTATTTAAGTATTGGGTCTGCATCCTTAGCTGTAAAGGCAAGGCAGTGACATAAAAGTGCTCAAGTACATTGCATTTTCTCGTTTAACAACGGGCCATTAAGAGGCAGTCGTTTTGATATTTAAACAAAACTTAAGTACACTTTGGCATCATCATAACCCTTGTATTTAGGTCACTGACATATTATGCTAGTTTGTTTTGTACTATTTAGACAATACATTTGTATAGATGCACATTATAACATTGAGTCTGTCAGGCAGCTTGGAAAGAGAGTGGAATAAAGTCCTTTCTTTTAATCATGCAGTCACATTCAATAAAATTTAAATAGTGACCTTTCTAACTTGTGAGTTGATTTATATGCCTATAATGAATAATTTTGGTTTTATAGAAACACATCCCCAAATAAAATGAAGGCTTTCTGTAGTGTGTGTAACCCTTGGCTTCTCTATCAGTTCCTCAGTTGATATAGCAAAGAAGTGTATATAAAGTATACCATGTGTGTCTGTTTTTACGTCTATATTGTATACATTTTTAAACATGTTTCCCTCTAGCAGTTATACTTCTAAATCACCAGTTTTTTGATTTATATGTTGTGTTGTTCCATGACAAATGATGAAGGGAAGATGGAGCTTTAGCCAGGGCTGAAAGATTATAACACTGAGAAAGGATGGTTCAAATGTTTTTAACTTTTTCAACACATAGTGGTTTGTTAGTATTAAAGCTTTATCTTAAAACTGACACTTAAAGAAAAGGCAGTGATTTGAGAAAAGTCCAGCTAAAGTCCTTTATTTTTTATATTTGCTGCTTCCACATTTGAGGCCGAGTCGTATGCAGTTTCACTAAAAGACAACCAATAATCATATTTGCTAGCCTGAGTTGGAACAGGTGATTAGGTATGAAAATTGCCAGCATTATTAGAAAATGTTCTTTAATCATGTTGATTAAATTCATGATTTTTAATTTGGCCTTTATTGAAGATTTGTAAAGCGTAGTTCAAAACTGTTGAACTCAGTTCTAGGTGACAAGCAGTGGTTTTTTTTAATAGCTTCAGGCAATTATAAATCACGAGGCAGTCCTTCCTAGTAATGAAATGTCATCTAATTAAATGACAAATTACTGTGCCTGTTCTGCCACATCAGATATGTTTTCTTTAGACATCATTAGAGTGGTTTGTGGGTCAGAACAGATTGCTACTAAGTCATTTAAATTTTCTTTTTTCTTTTTTTATTTATTAAAAAAGAAACTTTACGATGAATGCATACAGGTGGACAAGGGATCAAATTAACTTCTGACTTCCTTCTTACTTGTGCCTTGTTAATTGGTTGAAAAGTAAGACTGAGAATATACAGAATCTGTTTAGGATTAAAACTAAAAAAAGTAATTAATTGTTCTTGGAGTGAAGTAAAATTAAGCAAAAGCATGAATTTTTTCTAATTAAGAAAATTGACTGAAATGAAAAACTGCAGCCATCTAGGAACTGACAATGACAAGGAACCTTTAGTTTCTGAATCTAGTTGAGAACAGGCTATTCAGCCCAACAAAGCTCCTGAGGCACCTAAGGAAGTCCCGCCCCCATCCATCCTCTAAGACTGCCTTTTCCTGAATGAGGCCCTGGTGATGCTTGAGCCTATCCCAGCAAGCATAGGGCAGCCACAATGCAGGAACAATCCCTGAAATGGGCAGCAATCCATTGCAGGATGAACACACACACACACACACATATGTATATAGCAAGGGTTAATATAACATCGCCAGTTTGCCTAACCTGCATGTCTTTGGGCTTTAGGTGGATACCCATGTGGAAATGAACAGGCAAACCCTACTCAGAGAGGACTAGGACCTCAAATCCTGACCTCTTTGTTGTGAGGCAGCAGAGCTACCACTGGGCAACCCTAGCCAAGGAAATGCATCTGAAAATGGATACTCCGTAATTTTTAGGATTGTGCCATAGAAACTGCTCTGACTTGTGTCGTTAATGTATGACACGACAGTTACTCATGATAGGTTCTCTCAGACAGTTACAAGCTCTGATGGGGAGAAAAATTAATAGGATCAGACTTCCCATGAGTTGTATAGTTGTAGGGCTCACTAACAATTGCTGTGCAATAGTTCATTTATTCCTATAACTCAAGACGTAAACTTTTCTAACCCTTCTGACAGAGAGTCCATAATTTAAAAGTCCAAATTAATATCACAAGAACGGTTTTTACTCCAGGTAGTATGTAACATGATAACGTGGTGTTCCTTGAGTAAGTTGACTGTGCCGCAATAACTCCTGAGTTGTAAGACGTTATACGATTGCACCTACAATGCTACACGTACTTCATATATATGTTCTTAGATTCCTTTCTCTTTTTATTAGTAGCACATTTTTAACACTAGAATTACCAGAGCCTATGAAAAAACTCGTAGATCTGTCCCACCTTAAATCGCTTCTTAAAACCGTTCTCACCTCTCCGCCAGCATCTTTTTAATCTAAATGTGGTGATAGAAGAAAAGCTGCAAGTAGCCGGCTATTCCATCCCCCACCGACTTAGAACGTGCACAAACTTCTCCCAGCTCATGCCTTGATTGATTATCTGGGAGTGAAGTGGAGTTCTAGAGTGGAAATAATAGATCATTATTTGGAATACATGCATTTCACGTGTGTTCCGTTTCTACAGTAATCCGTGTAAACACATTTTTAAGACAGAAACGTTTTTCATATTGTAGTAGTAAATGACAAAATGTAGGCATAAACTATATAATGTATGAAGCCTGAAGTCCAAATATCAAAGAAACACTTTCACAAAAGGTACAAAAATAACAGAACAAGTATGCTTTTATTCAAAAATATAACTGCAGAAAAAAAGCCGCCTTAGCATGCCATATTGACACTTACTTATTACAACTGCCACAGTAGCGTAATGGTATCAACTGCTGACTAGTAATCAAAAGGTCATGAGTTCGATCCCGCACGACTCAGTTTTGAGAAGTAAACTGCTCTTATTCTTACTATTTTAGAATAAAAACATACATTTGATTTCAGTGTGTAACAGCCAGTGTAATGTATGATACTTGTAAAGGTTAGTTTTTTTATTCACTTTTCATTCTCTCAGTCGTGTTCAGGATCCTTGGGCCCCCCCCACCCCATCTGACACTGCTGTTTTCACATAAAGATGTGCTATAGCTCTGCAGCGTACTTGTGACTGCATTCTCGCACCAATGCTTGCGAACTGAAGTGCCTGCGTGCACTTTTCGTGGCATTACACGTCTATTTTTTGAGCATGCCTGTGTCGCTCAAACACAGGCACATATGTTGGTGTACACGTATAACAAAACAAGTGCACTTTTATTCTAGACTATAAGTGAAGAAAAAATAAAGCAAGTTACAGTAGGCGGTTGATACAACAGCTTGCGTGGTGCAATGCTAAGAACTGCTGATTTCCGATCCGTGCTATATAAAATCATCACATTCAAATATTAACAATTCCCATACACCCTTCCTACATTTATGACGTGTACTTGTTGCAGTGTACACATCTCTCTGTGCTATGGTTCCTATTACACTGAATGAGCACCTGACACTTTACTTTCTTCCCTATATAAATAACATTCAAGCTATAGCGCTTCTCCAAATCACATTTGAGCTATAACGCGTCTTTATGTGAAAACAGCAGTGTCAGATGGGGAGGGGGGGGATCGTGAATGCGACTGAGAGAATGGAACTGAATTAAAAAAAAAAAAAAAAAAAGCTAACCTTTACAATTATCATGCATTTACACTGGCTCTTACAGACTGACTGAAATCAAATGTATGTTTTTATTCTAAAATAGTACAGTACATGCAATATTATTTGAAAACGAACAGCGTCAGATCGGGTTTGAATACACACTGACGCTGTTACAGAAGGCGTCAGCTTATTCAGTGCAGCAGTTTCAACGCACAGTACATGCAATATTATTTGAAAACGAACAGCGTCAGATCGGGCGCATATTCAAACCCGATCTGACGCTGTTCGTTTTCAAATAATATTGCATTAGTGCGATGATGTTTTTACATATATTGTCTCTTTCATTCATCTTGCGGTTTGTAATCAGTGACCGCGTGTTTTTTCCCCCGATCTTGCCAGTTCGCACATGTTGCTGTATGGTGATGTTTCTTTTGTACTCCAGGACATACAGAGGACAGAATAGTACAGAGCAGTAAGTTCAGCGCTATATGCAATCAGACAGCCAGGCAGAGAAGGCACTAGATTTATACAGTAAATAAACAGGGAAGGCACTGTATAATAGATATATAAAAAACAGCTAAGGGGATAGATATATAGATAGATAGGAAGGAAAGGCACTATATGATAGGCAGACAGGGAAGCTCCTATATAATAATAAAATTACTGTTATTACTGTATAGATAGACAGGGAGTTCAGGCAGGCAGAACAGCGAAGGTTAAAAAAACAAATAAATAAATTTTCTCCCCAGTGGGGAATCGAACTCGGATCTCTTGAGGTACACCAAGTCTGCTGCGCTCTTAAGTGACGAAATCTTACCAGTACGCCACGGAAGCTGTTGCAAAACTCTTGAACCTTTTATAAAAGTGTTTATTTGATCTTTGGCCGTCAGGCTTCACACATTTTATAGTTTATGCCTACATTTTGTAACATTTATTACTAAAATATGAAAAAGTTTCTGTTTTAACATTGTGTTTACACAGATTACTGTAGAAACATGAAATGAAATGCGTGTGTTCCAAATAACAATCTATTATTTCCACTCTAAAACTCCACTTCACTCCCAGATAATCGAGGCATGAGCTGGGAGAAGTTCATGCACGTTCTAAGTCGGTGGGGGGATGGAATAGCCGGCTGCTTGCAGTTTGTTTTTATCGGCACATTTACAGGACAAAGGAGGCTGGCGGAGAGGTCAGAACGGTTTTAAGAAGCGATTTAAGGTGGGACGGATCTACGAGTTTTTTCGTAGACTCTGGTAATTCTAGTGTTAACATTGTTCACATTTTGTACATCTGAGTTGCAGTTTAAATTAATATGATTTGCTGTCTTTTACCCTGTTTTCTTTTAACAAAAGTATTTTGTAAGATTGTCAGATTGTATTCTCTATGGTAAACTTGTGAAATATCTGAACAGCAAGCAGAAGGCAGGCAAGAGGAGATCCAACAGAAAGGACTGTCAGAAAAGAAAGAGCTACAGCACAAAATTGAGGAAATGGAGGAAAAAGAGCAAGCACTACAGGCCCGTATTGAAGCCTTACAAGCAGATAATGACTTCACCAATGAAAGGTTGACTGCATTACAAGGTATGTACCAGTTATGACAACTTATATGGCATATTTTATTTATTTCATTGTATGTAATTTGTATGTTGTGCTAGTGCAGTACATACATTGACCATTTAGTTAGATGTGGGCTGAGGAGGAATCAAAAAGCCATGACAAAAATTGGAAATAGTGATTTTGGTAGTGCTTGATATGGAAATGGATTCTAAACTCTGTATTTATAGCTTTTTTTTTTTTTTATATATATTTTTAAGCAGTAAAATAATTTTGATTTTCTTTTTACAGTACGTTTAGAGCAACTTCAAGAGAAAAATATAAAGGAGCACAACAGTTTAGGTGAGTGCAGGGCTATAGAAACAACAGGCATACTACTGTATTCTGTATTTTAACGCCGAAACAGATTTTTATTTTATTTTTTTCCTAAAAAATATCCAGAAAGTAAGAAAATGCATTTATTATTGCCAAAGATGGAAAGTTTGATTTATAGGCAACCTTTAGATTGTCCTGTGCTCCTCATAAATTAGTTATTGAATTTTTACTTTTAAGAAGCAAAACTCTCCCAATATTTTTAGCATATTTGGGAAAGGATACTGGGATGTATGTTTTTCAGTTTGTGATAAATATTAATTGTTCCATAAATATTATTAAATACCAGTCATTGTCTGGCTTGAACCATCATATTCTAGCTCTCCTCAAAGTGTTTCTTTGAATAAAATCTAATTTTGTTTTGTGTTTTTTTTTTTCTTCCATATAAATTGTAATACAAATAAAGGTAGAGCTTTTATAAAATTTGTTTTTATTTACATATCTTTAATTTTGACACTCTTGCCATTATTTATATACTTTAAAACTTATTTTTGACCATATAAGTTTCTGACTTGATGATTTCGAATGCAGCATGTGGACCTCAATTAGGAAGTGCTTGGATTAGATTTTTCATGTAAGCTGTGGTATTTCCTGTCATTGGTATGAAGAGAAAAATGTTGATATCGACTATTGCATCACCTTTAGAGCGGATTCTTTTTGATTTTTATAAAGTAGAAAAAGCCCTAATAGTGGAAAGTGAATCCGCTCACACTATTATAAACCATTTCTGTAATGTGGACCTTGGTTTACTTACAAAAAGCTTCACAGACCTTCCACTGTATTTAATCTTTAAAGTGATGGCTACCAAAATGCTGCGGTATTGGTGAAAATATTTTGTTTTTAGCATTTAGTTTCTTGTGCTGGTTCTTTATAATCACAGTGACAAAATGGAAAGCAACATTTTTTCGTAAATAATTTTTGTAACCAAAATCCTTAATTGTTCCACATTTTTTAAACAGATTGCATTGTAAACTGTGTAACTGAAGATAGACAGACCATTATAATGCTTAAAGGGTCAGGTCTCTCTTTTAGAGAAATTGCAAAAAAAAAAAAACCACATTGTCTACCGGTTAGAAGTTTTAAAACACCCCCATTTTTCCAGTTTTTATTGAAATTCAACCAGTTTCTAGAGAATAACCTGGTATGGTACAAAGGTAAACTGCCAGATTTTTTAAATTAAAAAAAAAAAAAAAAAGTTCTGCTACCAAACTAAAATATAATTTTCAGATTTTTACAATAAATCATTTTTCAGGGAACAAGTAATGGGTTAATAATGTAAGTCTTTCTGCAACAGTGGAAGTTAATTAACCCTTGAAAGTTGCAAACAGTTCCTACAGTCCCATCTTTTGTTGATAACTTACAAACTCCTTGTCTGTTGCGGCACCCTCTAAAGAATTATCCATCCATTCATTGTCCAACCCGCTATATCCCAACACAGGGTCAAGGGGCTCTAAAGCATTATTTGGACAGTATTGCCCTGAACATTGTACTTGTAATAGAGAGAAAGGAAGATGGATAAACTTTTGACTGGTATTGTATGTATTCATTTGAATACATTCAAATATGGGTTGATAATTCTAATGACTTCATGTATGTTATGAAGAGACCATTAATGTATTTTGTTTATAATACACAATTTATAATAAATGTAATATTTTTGTCACTATCTGGTACTTTTATTAAACAAACAAAATTTTGTTCTCATCACCGATCGAAACTCCATGTTAATGAAGGATTTTCCTGAAGGAAAATCCATACTATGTTTATCTGTATCCTTTCACATTTTTTCTTTCAAGAATTTTTACCCTCTTTTTCTTTTGTTCTCTTAGCTTTGTTATACCACTTTTTTTTTTTTATCAGATAAAGTGAGATCGAGGCTAAATTTAAATTACCCACTTTATGTCCACAAAAGTAAGCCATTTATGGGAATGCAAAAAAGCATAGGGGGTTTTGTTTGTGGCATTGTGCATATGGAGACCAGCCAGACCATATAACTCTTATTTCTTGTGGACTGTTTGTTTGTATTTGCTCTCAGTTGCCAAGATTAGCCACTACATAAAATATAAATTTGGTCATAGAAAGTAATTTGCCTTGCCAGATTGGATGGCTTGTATACGATACAGTAAAACTCCATAAAAGAGTCTGCATTTTTAAAGGAAATGACGACTATTTCTCCTTGGATAGAAATATCTTCTTGAGGTTTATAGGGCATAGCCAAAACGTTTAGGCTGTTACTGAAGTTGATGAATATAAATGTGGCCAAGTTGGACGGTGTGCAGAAAAATCATGAGGTGTCTGATGTAATGTGAGACTTTCCATTCAAATCTAAATACTCAACATAAAAACATATTTGAATTTGATATTCTTTCATGAATATAACACCTAACTTTAACTTATATAGTGACGAGTTTTGTATGTGGCAAACATTTCACTTTGTTGTAGAAATCTTGTAAATCCGAGGTCAGTTTACTTTCATTTCAAAGCATTGCAAGTCGTCTTGTTTTCTTTTTTTGGTCAGTTACAGATCACATACTTGACACTATTGGAAGAGAAACTACTTTGAGGTGATCACCATTTCAGGCAGTTTTTAAGTGTGGTTTGGGCTGTCTTCAATGTAGTGTTTGTTCTTTGTCATGTCTAGTGACATTAAAAAATATTTCTGTAGATAGTTGCATTGTCAAATGTAAGTTTAAACTAAACACACATTAGTTGAGAAATTGTATATTTGTAACTGACTTGGTGAATTATGCCAAGCATTACTTATAGTTATATTTTATATCAGATGTGAACTTTTTTTTTGTTCTTTTTAATCAGATAAAATAACTTTTTTTTTATTTTTTATTAATCAGTCTGATTTTGTCATGCATAATTTAACTGGGGAGCATAGTGAGCAACTTCAGTCCATAATTTAAATGCAGGCCTATGTACTAACTGTGTGGAGTTTATATGGTCAACTCATGTTTGTAGTGTTGTTTTTTTCCTCCAAGTAATACTCTTTTCCTGCTGCAGACTAAAAACTTACAAGTTAGGTTAATTTCCTATTCTGAATTGGCACTGTGTTGTATGATAATGGGTGAATGTGCAAATGTGGTTTGTGATGGAATAAACCCAGAGTTTGGTCCCTGATGTGTGCTCAACCCTGACGGCATAGTCACCAGTTTCATGAAACCCTGAACTGAATAAGGATTGATTAGATTACAATATGTGACTTTGTATTACAGCAATAAATTAATGTAAAATTATATGTTTTTGACTTTTAAGCAGGGTAGAACAATCTATTTTTTTCATGTAAGCAGTTTTGTGTGTGCTTGTTAGCAGCAAGGTTTTTGTTTTCATCAAACTCCAAATCCTAGTAAATTAAATTGCATGGTGTATTATAATGTGACAATAAAGGATAGTTTGCCGTTTGCAACATCTGCAAAAATATTTTGGCTGGTTTGATAAAACACTTCAACACACAAATTATGTGTGAGTGTTGTTAAGTCAATGGCTCTGCTAATAATATTGGTTTTTTCCTTTACATTTGCACTTTAAAGGGAAGATTTCAGAGGGAAAATAATTTAATGGGAACAATTTTCGGCATGTATAAACGTTTACCCACCAGCAAATTATGTGAAAAAGAAAATGTAAGTAACACCACAGATGTGGTTAATGTTTAGGAAGTTCTGAGAATCAAGTCAATTCTGAGACCATTTAATCTGTTTTCCACCAAAACAAAATCCAAATTAAGTGCAAACAGTTTTAACAGAAGTGTTTTCCATTTTAATTATGTTTCTAAGTTTTTGGCAAAAATACATGTAAGTTATTTACATTTGGTTTTATTAAGGGCAGACCTTTATTTTTTGGTGTCTGTTGCCTGGTAGTATTTACTATTGTCATCCAGAATTACTTTGTGTCCTACTCAAATCAAGATTTCCAATTTATCCCATTATACGAAATTGTGTCTGGTTCCAAAATGTATGTGTGTGTGTCTGTGTACGTAAAATATAATTAGTTCAAATTAAACTGTATTCTACTCTTGAAGCATTAATTATTGCCGGCAACATCAGTTCAGATACTTTGATTTAAATTTATGACATTAGACAAAGATGATTTTTCTTACTTTATCAGTTGTCAGTAGTTGTTGTGACAGTCTCTGTATTTAATTGAAATGACTCAATAAAAACAATTATGAAGATGGTACTGGGCACAATGTTTCATTATATAATGGCCTTATACTTCCATAAAGGTGTAACCATACTTGTCACTGAAGTGAATATTTGTTGGTTTAAGCTAAATCTAAATAAATAAAAACCTAGTGAAAGGATTATGACTTTAAGTTTGTAAATTTTTTTTTGGTTTTTAATCTCCACAATGTATATTTAAATATTTTTCTTTTATTTCTACATGGAAAATTTACAAATATGAGTGTAGCAGATAAGCCATCAAATATATATTTTAATACAATTTCAGTTTCTTCCTGCAGTTCACAAAACAGGATATTTTTAGCTGTTCCTGCTGTGTAAATTAAACCAGTTATAATGAGTATTTTTCTGTTTTTATGATTGTAAACTGCATGATATTACCACTCTTTTAAACCAATAAATGGTTTTGTTAAAAATAAATAAATCGTGAATACAAGAAGCCCAAAACTTGAGGGGGTGTTTCGTACCAAATGTTTGTCATATTACTGGTTTGCATTGGCTCAAGGATTTTCTAATGTATCATTTACCACTCAAAATTGACGCAGCTTATTATGTCGGAAGGCTCTAATATGGACGGTATCTCCGTCCATCACCTCAATGCAACCTTTGTGCTATTTATTCTAGTTTCTGTGGAAATATCTTTATTCCTTTGAGCTGGGTTGGGAAGAAGAAGATTCATTAGAGAAGGAAAATTAAGCAATAAAGCTAGTTTGTACTATCCCATGTAACTGATCAATCTTAACTATATTCTAACCTTTTTTAAAGTTATTCAAACACTGTATAAAAATAATACATGAATTAACTTTGTAGTCATAAAGGTGACTCGTAGGATTGTCAAAAAAGACATCATCCCAAGCTTGCTTATTACACTTTTCTTGCAGAAATGAAGTGCATCACTGGATGTAACAATACTGTACTTATTAAAAAAAAAAAAGTGCATTTTGTTGCACTATAGTCTTCTACTATCATATTATGACATGAAAGCCTTCAAGTTGCAGTATATTGTGCATCTATAACTGTATACTTTGTAATTGCATGGTAGATAAGCATAACTTGTATTTTTAAGCCATAATGAAAAATGCATTGAAGAGATGTAGAAGAGTTGTACAGTCGTACTTACCAGTTCTTGTAGCAATCCTTGTAGCTTAATTATGAATTAAATACAGGCAGGAGGTAAAAACTCTTGGAGCTCTGATATTTAGTACTATTATACTGTCATTCACAAATGTGAATTTTGTTATTTATTTTAAGGAGATCTATTTTATATAAAGCATTTTCAGAGACAATTCATCATATGTATGCATATCTTTCTGTCTGTTATTCTAATGAATTATGAAGTGTTATTGAAATCTGAGGAAGCATGATTGAACACTAATTAGTGTTGTTGCACCTCAGAGCCTTGATTTAGTTTGTGTCATGTCAACTATCTGTGTGGAATTTTTATGTTCTATCCTGATTTAATTGGTTTTCTTCCTCATCACAAAGGGTATGCTTCATAGGGTAAGTTGTGTTTGTAAAATAGTTTTTTGCAAAGTGTGTTATTATAATCCAGTCTCATCTAATGGCCTGAGGCCTTAATTACTAAAACTAATTTTAGTAAATAGCTGTGTTAGGTTTTGATAGGCTTGATAAGTTGGAATGTCATTAAACTGATGCAGACGAGAGGATTTTTAATTTAGACTTTACAGTATATATGCAGCAATTTGCACATTCAAGTATCCCTTATAAAAGTTATAACTAGTTTAAGGATTAAATGTGTTTCAAATCAGCTGGTCATTTTTTATTTGTAGTTAATTTTATTTCGGACAATATTTAAGATGCTGTTTCAGATTGAGAGTAGGTTCACTTAAGAGCTTTTAATTTAACAGGTCTAAAAATCCATGTGGTGCTATAATCTCTCTAATTAGAAATTTTGCATAAATATGTAGAGGGTAGCATAAAAGATGGAGACTATCTTTGTTGGAACATCCAGGCTGTGCACAAAAGTCATCCCAGTTTACAAAGACTGTGCTTATGGTTGTTAAGTGGTATTTAAGGGACTGTAGCCTGATATTTACTGCATCTCTTTTATATATTCTTGTCAACAGGTTAGGGCTGCAACTAATGATTATTTTGGTAGTCGACTAATCGTTCAGTTTTTTTAACGATTACTCATGATTATTTCATGCTTGACTATTTTGACGCCTGCGACCTGTGGTTGCACATCCTGTTCTGGGCTGCAGTGCATGTCTTACCTCATCTGCTCACGTCAGTCCACCTTTGAATGTCACCCTGATGTCTCTGCATTAACACGATTGAAATTAATAATAATCAAATTAAAATAACAACCAGTGAAACATATGAATTTGAAAATAATCAATGTTTTACATTAGTGTGACCATCACAATAAAAAAGGAATATATTAAACAATACAAGCTAAAGTGCACAGTCTAAACAAAATAAGTGCATTTAACTTAAACAAAAATGGCCACTGGTGTGTCTTAAAGTCCAAAAGTTTAAATAAAGCTTAAATGCAGAAACAATAAAACAATAATGTACAGTTTATAAAAGATTCAGTTCATATATTCCTGATTGCAGTGTAGGAACGTGAGCATTTCGACATGCCCTGGTGTGAGGCTGGCTCTCTTTTTTGAGACAATGTTCCCAGCTGCTGAGAAGAGATGCTCAGAGGGAGTAGAGGTAGCAGGAATACACAAGAATGATTTTGCAGACAGAGAAAGATGTTTTAATCATCACACTCTGAAGGAAAAGTGGTGTAGCTTATCATATCATGTACTATATTATGCCAAAATAAAAAAATAACAGACTAAAATATGTAACAAGCTAATTACTGATATACTCAAACACAAGTTACCTAACGTTAGTTAGAGATGGTTTAATATTCATATGAACTCGAATGTTATATGAAAAAAGAAGAAAAAAAACTACTCCTATTCACTCGTTTACTATAGCACTAAACACATTAGCAAACATAACTGAAGTTATATTCACTTAACCCTTAAACCGCCACAACTGGCTAGAGTCAGTTTCCAGTGCAATTTGGAAGCACGCCCGTAGCCAAGTATATTCGGTGATGTATATTCATTGAATGCTGCAACCGGCTGTAGTCATGTCTCCGTGCAATTTGCTAGCATGCAGGGGGCGAGTATATTCAGCAACGTACATTCATTGAACCCTGCAACTGGCTATATTTTCTTCACAGAGCAATTTGGCAGCACTCTAGAGCTGATCAGTCAGTGCCGTACATTCGTTGAGCAGCCAGCTCATGAGCACTGCCGGCCCTGGCAGAACTGCAGCACCATTGTCTCTGGGATTCAGCCGCTGCACTAGACGAGCCTGCAATCATCGGCGTTTACCTCTGTGTGTTTGCATGCAGCCAGTTCAAGCACAGTTGGCTCGGTCGAAACCTTGATATACACATTATAGTACAAACATAAACGTTAACACGTGACACTAACCTTACCCGCTAAAACTTACCTCTCGAGATAGCGGCATCATAGCTCCAGGATGCTTGCATTTCAGATGCTCATGCATCGCGGTGGTGTTGCTGTGAAAAGAAAGCTCTGCTCTGCATAATCTGCATTCAACTTTTTTTTTCTTTTTCATTGAAGTGCTCCCACACTTTAGAAAGTTTCTGTCTCAAATTTTTTCCATCTCCTTCCCCCTACACTATCTACACGTTTATTTTCCTGTACATTATTTTTCTCCTCAGACGTTCTTCTTCGTTGGTAGGACTGTGTGCATCTTGACAAACAATAACAAGCGATACTGCCCCCAGACGTTCATGTAGTGCATTGCAGTTACAAAAACCACGGTGGTTCTTTGTGACTGGAGCCTCTATTGAAGGTTCTGTTTATGATGCGTCGACAATAAAAAATCTGCGTTGACGATTTATTGTAGTCGACGTTGTCGATTACATCGACTAATCTTTGCAGCCCTACAACAGGTGAGATGCAACCAAATTTTCTTTCTTGCTGATTAACACAATCACCTTCTTTTATACCTCATTTGCGGAAAGCAAAATAGCAGTAAGGCCAGTGTGAACTTTCAAAGTTGAGATTTGTTCTGTCAGTGCCCGGTGATCTGGTTTCTGGGAGTCATTTTACATCTTAATGGGATTTTAGTTAGTTGAGAATTCCTAACATTAAATCTATGGAATCTATAAAAAATAAACACTATATTTTCATTTTCAAAGATGTGATCCTGACTGATGAGTATTTGATTTGGCATTGACACATTCTGTAATGTAAGTTAACATCTTATTTTCCCTGATTATGTATTAAAATTTAAAAGATTTAATTCCTATCTGTCACCGTTTATATTTACTTTTATAATTTATTCCCTTCCATTTTTCTGCTCATGCTTGATTTCTGTCCAAATTCTCCTGACCCTAGGGCATCTGCTGTTGCACCCAGTTTAGTGCCATCAATAAAGCTTCTTAGGTTAAATTTTTTCTAGATCATTTGTGTAAATCATTAAGGTGGACTGGCTCTAGGAGTGATCCTTTGCTCCTTTTCGTATTGATTAATGCAGGAAAATGTTCCTCTCTCCATAATCCTTTGCCTTTTTTATGTTTGATCCAATTTTCCATCCATTTAGACATTGCACCTTGAACTTTGTTGCTTCATCATAGAATCCAAACTTGTTAGTGAAGCACAATCTTTCCTCTTTAAACTTAATACACCTGTGCATGATGTGTTTCTCAGTCTTTTTTTTTTTTTTTGCTTCCTTTAATTTACCAGTGATGTTAAATGTATTGGCCTATATTTACTAGCATTGCTGTGATAAGCCGTGTTATAGAATGGGACAAAGATTCTTGGCAAATAGTTTTTTGGAATTTCCCAGCTGTCCTGTAATATCACAAAACCTACGTACTGATCTACCTGCCTCTAACTCTTTGGTCTGAAGTCTCTATCTGTGCACACTATCTCTCTAAAGGACATTGTGGTGAGTTTCTCTTCTCGTCTGTTATAGTGCAGGCTAGCTAATTTATCTTCAAGTTTAGTGACCCATTATTGGAGGTGATGCATTATCTGGCATTTCTTGCACATGTATACCTCCTGGAAGCAAACCTCTAAAAAGTACAACATCGTACAACAAATAACATTGTTCTGTTCTCATTGTCAAAGTAGTTGGTTGAAACTGTTTAATCCTTTCTGAACAATCAATTTAAATATTTTGTAAAGTGACGTCAGGTAGCTGTTTCACACCTGTTGGCCTCATAAGGATCTGCATCAACATGTTAATAATACAGAGTCGTATGTTTTGGTGTTTACCTTGTTGCCAGTCACATATTTTTAAGCCGTCTTTGTGACTCCAACTGCAGTGAAATTATTTTCAAGCGCTTCTAGGACTTCATTTGCTTTATTTACTACCTCCTGTTCTTGTTGCTCTAGCTACTTGTACATAGCATTCTTGCTCTTTTCTAGCACAAACACCTACCTACATCTATTTGATTAAATGTTCTTCCCTTGTTGGAGCATGCAGTTGGCCTTGCTTTCTACCTTGCACAAATGCTTTATTGCTTAAATGTGCAGGAAATAAAATTATGTAGCATTCTTTTTGTACTTTCTTCTTTCTGTTTATTTTTTGCTTTATTTATTTATTTATTTAGGTTGAGTGATAAGGATGGTGATAAAGTACTTAACCTTTTGCTTTGCTGGGGGCCTCTGCCTCTTCCTGCATCACCATTTCTTGAACAGGCTGTAAAGTAAATGAAAGTATCTTTGGCCATATTGCTCCCTATTAGACCCTTAACTTTGCTCATGTGCAGCTGAAAAAACAGTGGTTGAAAAATCGGTTTTAAAAAAAAAGTACTGCATGGCAGCACTTTACTGTGAACCAAAACTAGGCTGGAAAAAACAAGGAGTAAACTCTGCAAATAAAAGTTAAAACTGTACATGGAAAATAAACAAACAAAATTTTCTCACACCCTAAAAATGGTTGATATCAGCATGCTGGACATGATGTGTACATCAGTAGAGTTAAACGCCTGTAGACGTCCTGAAGCTTTCTAATAGTAGAGTCTTTGCTAATATATTGAGTAATGAATAATATAGGGGCCTGCGTTCGATCATTCTAAAATACTGAACAATTTTATTTCTGTTCAACAGTATTACAGTTGGGGCATAGAGAAAAAAAAAGCTTAACATAAAAGTATTCCTCATTTTAGTTTTAATTAACATTGCTTAAGTACTTCTACCTTTTAAATTTTTATTTGTATTAATTATTAGTGTTTGGAAACATAATTTAGATAAAGTGTTTCCACTGAGGGTCCTGGTGGTTGCTAATTTGTCAGCATGTTAGGGAAGATAACGTACTGTACTGCAACACTGTCTTCTCTAAAGGGAATGAGTGAATTGTGTTTTTTGTCATTGTCGTTTTCTTAGAAGAGGTTTAGAGCTGTCCAGATTGTAAATTAGTGGTTAGCTGGGGTAATGTCTCTTTTGAAGTACCCACAGTGGTGTTTTTGGGGGTATGGTAAAGAAAAATTACAACTGAGGGTAATGTCTTTTTTCTTTCGAGTTTTCATATTTTTAAATTAATCTAAAAGCAATTTTGTTAAACTGGTATAATAAATGAAGTGAAAAGAGGTGATGCAATTTTTGAGACTGCATTAGCTTTAAGATTTTTTATATTCTTGAAAATAATGGCACTTGTGTCAAAAATGGGGTAGATAAATTGTTTACTATCATTAAGTTTAATCATATTTATTGGAGACATTTGGTAAATCTCTAGCTCATATTTGGATGTTTATTATGTAAGTATATATCCTTTTGCTTAGTAAACATGATTATTTTAATGAACTATTTATTAATCTTGTCATGTAGCCAGAAAGCTGCCAGCTTCATGACGTCATATGTGTTTTAAATAAAAGTATGGTGAATGCGGGGAATGTGTTGTCATTAGACAGTGGCAAGGTTCATTTGGCTTGTTGCATTTAGAAAAACCTGTTATCCAGTGTTGTAAGTGTGGGATGTGGCTGCTTGTTTCTTCCAGAACAGCACGTTGAATTGTTTATATTTAATGGAAAGTTTTTCTTTCTTTGTTAGACCACTTTCTTTTAAAGAGTGGAGGGGACAGCACATTTATCCAACAGTTCATTCAGTGCCAGAGTGAGTACACGGTATTCTTTACACTCCCTTTTCAACGTTTAATTTATGAGACAGAATTGTAAAAGAAGCACTGTTTTTTTTTAGGGGGGAGGGAAATGAAGCAACAACATTTGGCATCTGCACTTGCTTCTGCAGCTGTTACTGATGTACAATAATTGCATATTGTCCAATAATTAGCTTAATATTAAAATGGTGTTCATAATATAAGTCAGAGTGCATTAAAATGTCTTTCTGGCAGTCACTTAGTTTGATGGAGTTAATAAATACAAATAAGCAGTATAAAGTCTGTTACCTATACTGCCTTAGTTGAACATGCTGAATGCACTTCAGTAACAGTCTAAAGTGCATTCAGGTTTTTAACAACAGGACTGAATAAAAATAACAAATGAAGCTTTGAAAATAAAGCGATCTTTTACAGGCAAATTTTTGAGACATGCAGATTTATTCACATAATAAATGTTTAAACATAAATTTGTTGCATGGTATATAATGTGCATATATATATATGTATGTATGTATGTGTGTATATATATATATATATATATATATATATATGTATGTATATGTGTATGTGTGTGTATATATATATATATATGTGTGTATGTGTGTATGTATGTATGTATGTGTGTGTATGTATGTGTATATATGTATGTGTGTGTATGTATGTGTGTGTATATATATATGTATGTATGTGTGTGTGTGTGTGTGTGTGTGTGTGTATGTATATGTATATATACAAAATATAGTGTGGTGTACTGCCAGGGCCCTTTCCTAGCTGAGGTGCCACTAGCTTGGAAGGACCGGGGAAGAGAGCATATTCAGAGCATTTACCTCCTCCTCCTCCTCCAGAGGGCAGAGGTGGCGCCCCCCCTGGGTTGTAGTGATGCCTCGTACTCCCACAGGGCTCCATGGGAGTTTGAATTTAGTGCAGCCCTGTTGGGTTCCGTGGGCACCACCATGGGGTGCTGCAGCTACTACCCAGAAGTGCTGCCTGAAGAAGGTCAATGAGCACCTGGAACATTTCCAGGTGCCTTATAAAAAGAGGCAGTGGTCACTACTTAGGGAGCCAGAGTTGGGTGGGAGAAGTCTAAGCTTGTCAGGAAGAGCGGAGGTGAAGAGTGAAGAAAAAGAAAGAAGGAAGAGAGTTTAGTGCTAGACTGTGCTTGTGACTGTGCTATATAAATGGGAAACGGGGGAAGGTGTTTCCCATGGGTTAAACAAAAAAATAAAAGTGGGTGTATTGCACTTGTGTTTTGCGTCTGTATCAGGTTTGAGCAGCGGGAGCAGCCTCCGCAGGCCACAATATATATTC
Organism: Polypterus bichir lapradei; assembly: GCA_026402145.1. Taxonomy (NCBI): domain Eukaryota; kingdom Metazoa; phylum Chordata; class Cladistia; order Polypteriformes; family Polypteridae; genus Polypterus; species Polypterus bichir. The sequence continues at coordinate 50,927,463 of JANRMT010062840.1, read as the reverse complement.
TAATGGGCGTTGCCCCAAGTTATGATGTGTTAGTCATGTGATAATGAAGCAATAGAAACAAAATAAATACAAAGTATACTTTGATAGATGTGTAAACAATTCAATCCTTATTTTTACAAACACAGATCAACACAGTGCTCCATCTTGGCAAAGGTATTCGCTAGCTTTCTAGGGGTGATGGCAGCAATTACCTCTTCTGTATTTCACTGTAATTGTTCCAGTGTACGAGGCTGGTGCTTGTACACTTTTCCTTTCAGTGTTCAGTAATTGTACCAGTTAAATGTATGTCCTGTAGATTTAGTATGCGTATAGATCAGTGATCGTGAGTCCTTTCTTCTGATGGTGTTGCGATTCTTTTTGATCTTTGTCCTATGTATTCCGCTGGGCATGAACTGCATGGAATGCTATAAACTGCGTTTCGTGTTCCTGCTGTCGATTTCTTGCTTTTAGCATTAAAGAGGACTGTGTGCAGATTGTTCGTGGGTTTGTGTGCTATTCTGACGCCTGACTTGGCCAGGATGCGTGCTGCACCTTCAGACACCTTGTGGTGATAAGGGAGTGAGTGCCAGGTGGGGTGGGGGTTCTGATTCAAGTCGATTGTTTGCTGATTGATCACTGATCTATACGCATACTAAATCTACAGGACATACATTTAACTGGGACAGTGTACAAGTAAGGTTTAAGGCCAGTACTAAAAGTGCCAGAGAGCTGGCCGAGTCTTGGCTATCAAATGAGAACGCCATCAACAGACACTTGGACATAAATCCAGCATATGCAAACTTAAGAAGAACATGTTCATAATAAATAAAACTTTACAACCAATACCCCCCCCAATCACACTGACTTAGCCCCCCCACCTCCCTGTATGTATGTATGTATGTATGTATGTATGTATGTATGTATGTATGTATGTATGTATGTATGTATGTGTATATATATATATATATATATATATATATATATACACTCACCTAAAGGATTATTAGGAACACCATACTAATACGGTGTTTGACCCCCTTTCGCCTTCAGAACTGCCTTAATTCTACGTGGCATTGATTCAACAAGGTGCTGAAAGCATTCTTTAGAAATGTTGGCCCATATTGATAGGATAGCATCTTGCAGTTGATGGAGATTTGTGGGATGCACATCCAGGGCACGAAGCTCCCGTCCCACCACATCCCAAAGATGCTCTATTGGGTTGAGATCTGGTGACTGTGGGGGCCATTTTAGTACAGTGAACTCATTGTCATGTTCAAGAAACCAATTTGAAATGATTCGAGCTTTGTGACATGGTGCATTATCCTGCTGGAAGTAGCCATCAGAGGATGGGTACATGGTGGTCATGAAGGGATGGACATGGTCAGAAACAATGCTCAGGTAGCCCGTGGCATTTAAACGATGCCCAATTGGCACTAAGGGGCCTAAAGTGTGCCAAGAAAACATCCCCCACACCATTACACCACCACCACCAGCCTGCACAGTGGTAACAAGGCATGATGGATCCATGTTCTCATTCTGTTTACGCCAAATTCTGACTCTACCATTTGAATGTCTCAACAGAAATCGAGACTCATCAGACCAGGCAACATTTTTCCAGTCTTCAACTGTCCAATTTTGGTGAGCTCGTGCAAATTGTAGCCTCTTTTTCCTATTTGTAGTGGAGATGAGTGGTACCTGGTGGGGTCTACTGCTGTTGTAGCCCATCCGCCTCAAGGTTGTGCGTGTTGTGGCTTCACAAATGCTTTGCTGCATACCTCGGTTGTAACGAGTGGTTATTTCAGTCAAAGTTGCTCTTCTATCAGCTTGAATCAGTCGGCCCATTCTCCTCTGACCTCTAGCATCAACAAGGCATTTTCGCCCACAGGACTGCCGCATACTGGATGTTTTTCCCTTTTCACACCATTCTTTGTAAACCCTAGAAATGGTTGTGTGTGAAAATCCCAGTAACTGAGCAGATTGTGAAATACTCAGACTGGCCCGTATAGCACCAACAACCATGCCACGCTCAAAATTGCTTAAATCACCTTTCTTTCCCATTCTGACATTCAGTTTGGAGTTCAGGAGATTGTCTTGACCAGGACCACACCCCTAAATGCATTGAAGCAACTGCCATGTGATTGGTTGATTAGATAATTGCATTAATGAGAAATTGAACAGGTGTTCCTAATAATCCTTTAGGTGAGTGTATATATGTAATATATATACAGTGGGTACGGAAAGTATTCAGACCCCCTTCAATTTTTCACTCTTTGTTATATTGCAGCCATTTGCTAAAATCATTTAAATTAATTTTTTCCCTCATTAATGTACACACAGCACCCCATATTGACAGACAAAAAAAATATAATTTTTGAAATTGTTGCAGATTTATTAAAAAAGAAAACTGAAATATCACATGGTCCTAAGTATTCAGACCCTTTGCTCAGTATTTAGTAGAAGCACCCTTTTGAGCTAATACAGCCATGAGTCTTCTTGGGAAAGACAGCCATTTTTAGGTCTCTCCAGAGATGCTCAATTGGGTTTAAGTCAGGGCTCTGGCTCTCCACACATACCGCTTAGAATTAAGGCCAAAAAGTTCTATCTTGGTCTCATCAGACACCTGTAGGACTCTGAGATGGTGAGAAATAAGATTCTCTGGTCTGATGAGACCAAGATAGAACTTTTTGGCCTTAATTCTAAGCGGTATGTGTGCAGACAACCAGGCACTGCTCATCACTTGTCCAATACAGTCCCCACAGTGAAGCATGGCGGTGGCAGCATCATGCTGTGGGGGTGTTTTTCAGCTGCAGGAACAGGATGACTGGTTGCAATCGAGGGAAAGATGAATGTGGCCAAGTACAGGGATATCCTGGACAAAAACCTTCTCCAGAGTGCTAAGGACCTCAGACTGGGCCGAAGGTTTACCTTCCAACAAGACAATGACCCTAAGCACACAGCTAAAATAACGAAGGAGTGGCTTCACAACAACTCTGTGACTGTTCTTGAATGGCCCAGCCAGAGCCCTGACTTAAACCCAATTGAGCATCTCTGGAGAGACCTAAAAATGGCTGTCCACCAATGTTTACCATCCAACCTGACAGAACTGGAGAGGATCTGCAAGGAGGAATGGCAGAGGATCCCCAAATCCAGGT
>JANRMT010062840.1:50856325-50922098 GCA_026402145.1 Polypterus bichir lapradei | reverse complement strand
TATATATATATATATATATATATATATATATATATATATATATATATATATAAAATATTTATTTAAATAATATGTTAATAGATTTTTGCTTGGCCTGAGTTCAATTAAAAAATGCTACTCTCCTATTCTGAAAAAAAAAAAAAACCAAAAACACTGATACTTACTTTTGGGAGTCAGCCACAGACCAGTTTTCCTGTGCTTTGCTATATCTACCACAGGTAACATTTTTTTGCATATTTTTGTGCTTTTGCCTGTAGTCAGAATAATGCTGTGGATTATTGGTTGGTTTAGTGAATGCTGCAGTTGCAGGTTCTTAGGTGCCTCCTGCTCAGAGTAAAAGTTTAGCAAGCGTATATTTGGTATTTCATTTACTAACTTATTTGTCATGGGTTACTAGTCTGTAGTATTCTTTCAAATAAACACGTCCTTGGTTAACTGTAATTTTTGCATGTCTTTTTTTGTTTAATGCAAGGTATTAGCCAGGCACATGGCTAAAGTGCTAATCTGTTGTTCTGCATAATATGTAATCATAGTCCCTTTCACATATGGAGTACCTTAGTGGTAAATTGTTGGCTTTAGGGATTGTACTGTATGAACAAAGAGAGTTAAATATCTCCAAAATCTCAGCCTAAGAATTTTCAGGAAGTGTCTGGAACATGGGAGTCTGAAAAATGCAGCCAAGGAAGCCACTATGTTTAGTTATTTGAGTAAGCAGTGCACATACAGAAATTTGTTACAGTGAAGAAGAGGTAAAATTAATGTATTGCTCTCTGAACTGTGCAATTTTTTAGAGTTTTAAATATATATAGGTTCAGATTCTTGCTGCCTTGGTTCAGATATTTTACTTAATGTTGTTAAAATCTTTAATTCAAGCACATTGCCCATCCATCTATCATCTGTACCCACTTGTGCCCAGTTCACAGTTGCAAGGCACAGAACCTACCTAGTGTTATGAACACACAGCAGAAACCAACGTTCACAGTGATCCCAGGTTTTTTGTGACAAAGGGGGATGGTGCCTTTATGCTATGACAGACTAACTGATGTGGTCCCTTTTCTCAAGTTTAAATCTGCAGTTTTATAACAGACATAGATAGCATTTGTTGTCTTCTGTATTTTCTTCAGACTTGTGAAGTATCAGTTATGACATGAAAGGAAGCCACTTTTGCATCTAATAAAGTCGTACCCGAAATGCAAGAATAAGTTCTGAATGTGGGCTCAGTTTCAGATGTCAGTTTTATATTTGGCTGAAAATTATTAATAGCAAAATTAAACCTTTCCTCTTTTTTGCTGCTGGCTGAAACTGATTTTCACTAACATACTTTTTCTGCCTCATTCCATCTGCTAAACATGGTTTATTTGTTATTAAATTCAGACTTGCTGTACTTCACTTAAATGTGACAGAAATAAAGGTGCAAATATTTTTAAGACATTCAGACCATTAAAATATTTTAGTATTTAAAAATCTTACGAATGTAAGATTAGCTGCATAACTTCTGCCATGTTTCAATTTTGTACTACAAAAGTGGATCAGGATAAAGTGCTACAAGTGCTATTTGATTGTGGCATCAACACTCTTAATTTAGCAGTCTAAAGCATTTTATTCATTACAGATTACACTGGAAAAACCTTGTACACAACTCTCAATAGTTTGCAGACCTCTCCAAAATGTACATCTGAGTATTATATATGGATGCTACTATCCCACCATCCCAAAATTCTGATCTATGTGATTAGATACTTCAATCATGTTGCTTCATTTTGTTTTTGAAGTCGGGCAATAATTGTGATGTGAAAGTTATGAGTTGCTTCCCACTATGCCCTTTCTTATGACAGAATGTTGAAAGGGGATACTGACATTTCTGATCTAACACCACCTATGTATTGGTGACATGTAATTAACGTTCACTGAATTTTGATTACAGCCTGGTGTACTTTCTTTTACTGCAGAAGAGTGAATGCAATTTGAGGTTTTTCCAGCAAAATGTCTAATGTTGTTAACTGGTATACTGCTTGTTGAATCGGTTTCTTAAAACTTGTATTTATCTAGCATATTGTCAGAAACCTAAATAAGAAAATAATGTGTCTGCATGGGTTTCCTCCGGGTGCTTCGGTTTCCTCCTACAGTCCAAAGACGTGCAGGTTAGGTGTATTGGAGATCCTAAATTGTCCCTAATGTGTACTTGGTTTGTGGATATTTGTGTGTGTGTGTGCACGCTCTGCGGTGGACTGGTGCCCTGCCCGGGGTTTGTTCCTGCCTTACGTCCTGTGCTGGCTGGGGTTGGCTCCAGCACACCCCCGTGACCCTGTGTTAGGAAATAGTGGGTTGGATAATGGATGGATGGATGGATGTTCATTAGCTTCAGTATCCAATATTTAGATTTTTATACTGTTAAAGGGACAAGACCCTCTTATGTACCATTGGTTTAGGCTTGACTTTGAGGCAGTAGTGTCATCCATATAGAAAAAGCTGTCTTCACAGAATTCCTTGAGTTATATGGTGATTCGTATGTTCGAGTGCAACTGTAGAAATGAAGGAAAAGGCAGAATCCAGAAAGCATATCTTTACACGCTCGTGACAAACTGGATCAAATTACTGAGTTCATTTTTTTAAACACTGTACATAACTTATAAACCCTATAAGACCTCATTATGCTTGCTCATGGTGGGTCATGGTGGGTGAATATCAGGTTTTTGTGCAAGTGCAACTTTTCTGAATTGGCAGGAATTTCATACAATCAACTTTGACTCAGATAAAATGTTATGCAGCTACCCCCATTTTCAGAGATATACTTAATTTTACTGATTGGTTTGAAAGGGTATTTTTAAATCAGTAATGTTTATATCCATGTACCAAGAGATTTGTTTTAAAAAATACCTTTTATAAATTGATTCATTATAAAATGAAAGAATGTCAAGTTAAAATTTCTTAAATATGAGACTTGTGCCCAGTGAAATTAGAATGCAGCCTGTGACTTGTTGCTCTCATCTGTTAAATAACACCATTAAAGAGTTTCCAAAATAACAACAAAGGATGTCCTGACTGCAGTAGGAAAAGTTCTGCTGGGTTGGCCTGTACTGTCCTCCATACTTGTAATTGCTATCATAGATGTTGCTGTGATTTTTGACATGCTGAATCTTAGATTTTCATTTATGTCTCCTAGGCTGCATTCCTTTGATGAAACATAGTGACATAGTGCATGTGTCAGTTATTTTTTTTTTTCCTTCATCTGAGAGTCTTCACCTCTCATCTGGCATGCATGTTGTATCATCTTTGTTCTGCACAGCAGCTAACTATGTAAATGTGAGCTCTGATGTATTCTTGGCACTTGCATTGTTAATTAGGCTTTTTTTCTCTTTACAAATAACAGTCCTCAAGTACTTTGTTTTGCTTTTTTATCCTTGGCTTTTTGTAACCTCAGCTAAGAACATTAACCAGGTAGATGTTTGCTAATTTAACTATTTTTTTTGTCTAAAATTGAACACTTTTTTCATGAGGCCTTGGATTAGTTCTAATAAATTCAAGTGAAAGTAGAAACTGTTTTTTTTATAGTTAAACCAGATGCGAATGAATATACTGTATTTGTGTTTCCTGGACCAAGCAGTCTTAGCTTTTTCAATCCAGAATGATTAGTGGTTAGTGTCTCTTAATATATCTTATTCATCTGGTTCTAGTGCTGTTAGTTACCATTCCTGTATTGTGTCAAATGAAATGCCTAATTATGTGATCTGTATTTTAATGTTCTCGTTATGTACCTTTGATTATATGATGGTAATTTGTTAGTTTTTTTGGATTATTTTTGAGTGGCTACCAATTCAAAGTGTTACATACATTTTCTTTGTTTTATTTTTCTTAGCCACTATATTTTTAATTGTATTTTTATAATCCTACACTCTCTAGTTCAGTGACCTTAAGTTCTTTTATTTATGTTAGAGAGATTTCAATAATTGATTTGTGGATGCTGTGCTTCTGCCTTGAGAAACACTTGGCAGAGTCACAATGTTCTTTGTGGCCTTGACAATAAGAAAAACAAAGCTTATGCATGATTTGTGACCCTGACTTCCTCAGAATGTTGTCACCTGCAGTGTGTGGAGCAACATGACACCTCTTGGGGTATGCATCCATGTGCACCACCACCTTGTCTAAAACAGTTTAAAGTATTACTTTATTCAGCTCACTTTTTACTTCTTTATTTACAGATTACTTTATTATAATTCATAATGTGTCTAGCCATTCTTCTGCATTATATATTTTCATATTAGATATGTTTTCACTTAGCAAGAGTTTTCAATGTGTATAAAATTTTTGCAATATGAAGCTGCCAAGTTATTCATGTTATTATTTTTTGTTAACAGCTGTAAGGCAAATAAAAGAGCAAGTAGACTCCACTCATAACAATAAGAATGCTGGTTTCGAAGGTAACGTAAATCTTTTTTTTTCTTCTTGGGAAATGTGTTTACCAGGAACACACACAAGGCTTAAAAATGCCACCTTGAATCTTAATCATGTCCCTGTCAATTCCTGCTAATGTGCTCTTTGAATGATTTTTTTTTAGTTAATGTGGATTTTCTCTGGGTCATTCAGCCTCCATTCCATTCCAAAGGCACGCATTTGTCTAATTGGATACTCTAAATTTGCCCAGTTTGAGTGAGTGAGGATTTATTTTCTTGATGGACTGGTGTTTTGTGGTGGGCTGGCTTCTATCCAGTGCCCAACACTATTGGAGTAAGCTTTGCCTTCTGTGGCAAAATGGGTTTAGAAAACTTCTGCATGTTTTTATTTTAATCCTAGATGCATTCTGCTTATGATTTAATTACATTAAGAAGGGGCAAACTATTTATTATCTCAAACATTTTATTTTTTCACTTTTTTCTGTACATGAATTGATGTTTCAGTTTTAGTTACTCTAAGCAATTTAATATTGCTTTGTCTGATATTGCAGTAGCAGTCATTTGTGTTTTTGCAGATCTATACTATTCAAATGTTGTGGTGGGTTGGCACCCTGCCCGGGATTAGTTCCTGCCTTGTGCCCTGTGTTGGCTGGGATTGGCTCCAGCAGACCCCCGTGACCCTGTGTTCGGATTCAGCGGGTTGGAAAATGGATGGATGGATACTATTCAAAAGTATTATGCAAGATTCAATGTGTTTTTATCCTACTATATTGTATTTGGAGATTTTGAAGTATTATGGGTAGTTTTTTGAGAATTTCACTTTTAAACAATAACTAGTCCTAAATGATAACTTTCCACTCTTGATTAGTCAATCAAATCAATGAACATTAAAATGAAAGGTTAGATATTTTTATTTTATAATTAGTATTTGGTAAAATTTACCTTTGTTCCACAACATAAACTATTTTGCATTGATCAGCAATCTAAAAACAATGGTTGACCAAATAAGTTGATGTCAAATTAGTAAGCATATACAACATAATCCTTTATGAATGTATTACTTTTAATCCTCCTTGCTGGTTACCTGGAACTTTCCTTTTGTAACGGTTGGAATCTGCTCTCGTCCCACATGTTAAGAACCGCTTACCTACAGCACATCGACAGTGCTTTGGCTTAAACATTTCTACTTGATCAGTTCCGTCTTAAACTATGCTTTGTGTGCAACTCTCAAAAATCTACTTAGATTCTACATGCATAGTATGCCACTGGACACTGGTGTCCCTTAGAAACATGCTTTGGATTCAAACTTGTCTCACATTCTTGTAGACATCAAATTTAAATATGCCTTTGGAATTCTTTTTACCACCCATCTCCTTATCACAGTTTTTGTAGCTATCTTTATGACAGAGTTGTTATTGACGATGGATGTTCTAATGTAGTTATATTTCATAAACTACTGGTTAATTTTGCCAAATTGGAAGAACTTTGTGCCAACCTTGTGCTTCACAATGACTTTGAGATGTACTATACTGCAGGCATTTGGAAATATAATGACTTTGGATGAACCCAGATATTCTAAAATGTATTGCATCCTTTGCTAAAAAATCTTTTCAAGTTTTGCACCTTTCACTTCACTTCTTTACTTCCTAATTTGTCATTTACAAACCCTTTTGGAAGGGTTGGCTGGGAAATGTTAAATTATGAAAAATTTGTGAGACAATGTACTATTGTTCTGCTTTTTAAAATACGCAAACAAATTATTAAAAAAGGCTGCTACAGTGTTTAATAAATTCTCATTTTTTTTTTTTTTGCATTTGGTTGCCTGCATTTTATTTTATTTTTATTGGCAGGTGTTATTGATGCTCGGCTAGACAGCAATCAAAATACAGATGAAAATTTTCTACGGACCCCTGATAAGTTAAAAGGTAACTTTTTCATGATAGCAGATGAGAAAACTATTATAAAAGTGATCAGAGAGATACTTTTTAAGTTTTATTCAGTTACATTATATTATGCTTTACATATTCTTCCCTAGTTTCTGTTCAAAGAAATTTTCATCTCAAGTAAATTGATTCTCCAATGTTCAGTTTTCACAGTTTCTGTTACAAGTAATGTGGTCTTTTGTATCTAAAACAAATCCTATCTTGACTGATGTCTTTATTTTTTGACTATCGTCAAACATAACTGTGATAATGTAAGTTTAGCATGTTCTAGTGCTAAGTCACACTGACATCTGATTTCTGATCTGTATGATGAAAGAGGTAACTCTATTTGTGACTTAATATTTCTCCATTCAAGTGTTTGAAAAGTGATAATATTAGTTTCTTTCAACAGCAAAGCTTATAGATGATGAGCGTCTGCTGAGAGTAATGGAAGAAACCAAGCTCTTAAAAGGTTTGTTTACCCTTCCAAATTTTAGTTTATTTAGTAGTTATACAGTATATAGGAATAAATTATGAATAAAATAAAAAAAAATGTGTGCTTGATCTAAGATGTTTTCTTTTGCAAAGCTGCAGTTCTTCTCATCCTCTTTCTTTAGTAAGATATGTGATTGGATTTTTTATGGATATCTGTCTTATTTAATCTGTCCCATGTACATTTTCTTCAGATATTTCTGTTGCCTTATAGGGAATTGAATCTGGCTTCTATGTAGATTTGCCTTTCACTTACATAAAAGGCTGATGTACAATTATGTAAAATTCTCTTGAGTATGTCATTAAAGTTTTTAGGTTATCTAATTTTGTCTCAACACCGTTGCAAGATATTTTAAAATATTCCACTTGTTATGAGAACCCAATTGTGTGAACAAAGTTCAGATTCAAATTTTAGAATCTGAAAACAGAAAGCATAGACATAGTCTCCATCTTGCAGGCATTTATGAAAATTGAAAACGAGGCAGTGCCATATAGGTTCTGCCAAAACTATGGCCAGTTATTTTTCCTAATGTTTTCTCAATGTATGTGATTTCTTCCTGCACATTAGAAAGTGCCTCAGGATATATACTCTGAATAGTAATTCTTGCTCAAAGCTAGTGACAGTATGGTTTATCAGACATGAAGACTGATAGACAGTTTTCAGAGAAGCTGAGAAAGCCCTAAAGTTTTTCTTTAATGGAAAGCAAGTTCAATTGTTCCCAGACTTCTGTTCTTCACTCAGTCATGCCAGTGAAACTGTAAACTCTATCATGAAAAGAGACCCAGATGCAAGATTTTACCCATTTTCTTTTTGTAGTACAGTATGTCACAAGCCTTGTCGTGACTCAGGAAATGTGATACTTGATGACCTGAATTAGGCAATGATCTAAGCCTTTGGCACATCCCCTCAGTAATATCTGATGATGTAACCTTTTCAACATTCTTCCACTACACAAAACTTTGTATCCACTTCATTTTATTCCACTGTCTGTATACTTTTAAATGCCATTTTTGAACTACATGTTACAGATCTAACCTGTTATCTTTCATCCCTCTGATGCACTACTTTTGGAAGTGGATCAGACCGTTCCTCCTGTTCCAGCTCTATAAATGTTTTTGCTGTTCAGCTTCAGAACTTTAGAAGAATTTATCCATTCTTCTTTTCCCCTGGAGTTGGCTTTCGCACTGCCATATGCAGCAAAGATGCTATGCTCCACTGTACCTTGTTAACCTTAAGCTATCACTACTTTATGTGTTTAATGTGTTTTTCAAGTCTGAAACCTATTCTGATCTGGGAATGCAGAGATTGGCGGTAAAAAAAAAAAAAAGTAGAGTGCTGCATATTGATATCCTTTTATCACCTTCACCAGTATGTTTAAGAAAATCTATACTGTACTATCTATGTTACTTTATGTGAGGAACCAGGGTTCTCAAAGTCCAGCACTTTATCATTATTAAATAGTATTCATTACATTAATGTTTATTTGCTTAGCAGACGCTTTGTCTTAAGCAACTTAGAGAAGAATTCAGCATAATCGAATAAACATAGTCTTGTGAACTGTTTAGGAACAATTATTAGAGAACAAGGTTACAAAATTGATCATTTCCTTGAAAAGCTCGGAACAAGCGGGTGACACTTCCTTAGTTACAAGAATCTATCAAAGCTATTGAAAGCTAGAAATTCATGGATCAAATGCTCCTTAAACACATTGAGGGAATCTGAATTTCAAATGGAGGTGGGCAGCTTGTTCCATTAGCCTGAAGCTACACATGAAGAAAAGTTTGGATTGAGATTTGATGCTATGCAGAAGAGGCATCAAGACCAGAGTTGGTGAGGAGGAGCATAGAACCTCACAAGTGTCTCCATATGTAGTACATGAGGAGGTGCTGACCCATTTGACTACTTTCTAGGAGAGTATCAAGGTATTGAACTTAATACATGCCACTACGTGGAGCTAGTGTAGGTTGTTCAAGCTCATTTAATTATAGGTGAAATTGTCAAATAGACCGCATGTGATGTAGAAATCTCAGAAGTATGAAGTACTATGAATAAAAAGATAATATATATATACATAATTAGAAAAATCCATCTATGTCATACAGAAAATTTGGCAAGGTAAAAACTAGGCTTTTTCATTACATAATGAAAATGTTTACATGCTCCATGCACGAAGTTTTAGGCAGGTCACAGACCTCTTCATCATTTTACAGATCTTTCTCTGTTTTCCTTATTAAGGCAAAGAACATTTTTGTTTATTTTATTTAAGAGTAATCATTTCACCATTTAAATAACTTAATAAGTAGTTCAAGCTATACATGATTCTTGATTGTTTTTATTTTTTTTGTTTCAATAAATGATTGTAGTGATGGATGAAAATCATTTATAATTACTGTAGCTATTTGGGTGGGTAATCTAAGCAGTGAGTAAAACAGTATAGTAATATCTGTATTTTTCTCAAGGTTAGATTGTATTTGAGTTAAATCTGTTTCTAAAAATACTTTGGTGGCAAGCAGTTTACATAGAAATGAAAAAAAAAAAGTTATTTTACTGAACAAAGCACTGGACTGATTTAGCCTGCAGCTGTGCTCCTCATTGGATGCTCTTATCGGATGTGTGACCATATGTGGTGAATAGGAGTGTGACCTCGTAGCCAGGCAAAACAATTAGTGAGGGAAGGAGGATTGCTGTTAGGGTGAGCTCATTAGCAGAGACTACAGCTGTGCTCTGCTCGCATGCTCACTTTTAAAAAGTAGCTGTAAGTCACTAACATCTTTGAAAAGATTTTTAAGCTTGGAAATCAAAACTCCAGTTAAAAGTATTTTTGTCTTCATATCTGGTGCCTTTTGGGTTTTTTTTTTCCACCCTAGAAAATCAAGTTGAAGCAAAGGAATCAGATATGTCTGATACACTTAGCCCCAGCAAGGAGAAAAGCAGTGATGACACTACAGGTAAGTATTTGTGTTTTCATTTTGTTTTGTATGAAATAGTTAATTGAAATTTTGGTAACAGTATACATGTCTTTAGAGCACTGTTCCTCATACTCTCTGTTCTCTGATCGTAACTGTCAGATTTGTACTTTAATTGTGGCTAGTGTTAATTCATCTTTGGTTTGTTTTTATATATTTCCTTATAAATTAAGTTCTTAACAGTTATGCTTGAATGAGACTAGTTCTTTTTTGACTAATATAAAACTTTGTAATGCTTCATTAGGACCCTGGCAGTGTGCTGTTATTTTCCAGACATTTCTTTCTCTGTCTCTCTCTGTAGATGGTCAAATGGATGAACATGAGCTGACCGAGCCACCAATTAAAGTTTCTCTGTTAAAAGGTAATTTAAATTGTTTTTGGATCTTGGCTGATTTTGTTTATTCAAACAATAGATTGTAACATAACCAATTATACTTGTGGTTTAGCCATACATCAGCTACATAACGTGAAACTTGTTATTTCATGTGTTACATGATTGCAGTTTTTGTTTTACTGACTAAACTGTACTAACTTAAATTAAAATGAGCTAAATCTCTATCTTTAGTCCTGAGTTATACTGGCACAGTTTTCAGATTTGTTCTGGGGGAGGGTCAAGTTCTTGTATCATGACTAAATATGGTAGGTTACTGTGAGTGTTGATAAAAACATTTGGATTCTGGCATGGCTACGCTAGCTGGCTGAGATGCTTTTTTGAAGATTAATCTATGCTCTAGAATTCTCCATTCTCAAATTACATCAAAAAAGGCTGTTAATTCCTTCTTGCTGGTGTGTACATCTTTAGTCTAGGTTAAAACTTTTTTTATTTATTTATTTTTTGTAGTTTAACAAAATAATTGATAGAAAATCAAATATTTTTGCCATTGGTATTCATTAATTTCAGAGACGTTAATTTGTAAAAAAATTCATTCTGTGGGAAGGTAAAGTTTTGTGATGTAGAAGAATAAAAAATTGTTACTTTATGCGGAATTAATTCTTAGTAGAATAATGATTATGGCATTGTCATAGTTATTTGAGATTTTTTAAATAAAGATAAAGCCAGAATATGTTTTATCATTAAGTCGCTATCCCACATAGTAGCACTCGCTGGTCCATTTTTTTTTTTTTTTTTTGCCAGTATGTTAATTGTACGAGTGCATGAGTATATTCTTTTTTAAATTATTCCAAAATTTGCTTCTATAGAAAACATTCTTTTGGATCCAACTGTAAATTTTAATGTTAATTTTTCTTTGGCAACACAAAATGCATATTAAATGGGTTACTGCGACATTTCGCATTGAGGTTTTAATTAGTATAGAATATAATTGTTTCTTTAAAAGAAATATTACTTCAAAAGTTGAGATGTACTGGCACCCTGTCCAGGGTTTGTTCCTGCCTTGTTCCCTGTGCTAGCTGGGATAAGCTCCAGCACCCCATGCATCCCTGATCTGGATTCAAGCGTGTTAGAAAATGACATCACTTTAAAAGACACGAGTTACTGTGCATGCATATGTGTGAACTGGCAGTATACAACAGTCATCACGAGGATGTGTTGGATGTATTTATCATAGTTCATGTTTTTTTTTAGTGCTTACAAAAATTCTAATCTGAATCGTCTAGTAAAGAAAGTATACACATTAATAAAGATCATTAATTAATTACATTTATACAGCACTTTGTTTACTTTGCTCAAAGCACTTTACATAAAGGGGAGATACTTCATCCACCATCAATGTGCAGCATCCATTTGGATGATGCAGTGGCCCCCATTTTTGCACCAGTACTCTCACCCCACATTAACTATTAGACGGCGAAGGGGTGAGATAGGCAGTCGGCCAATAAGGGATGCGGGATAATTAGGGGTCAGAATGACCAGGCCCCTTGGTAGACAGTTAGTCAGGACATTGGGAAATACCCTACTGTTTTCAAAGGATGCCCAGGAATTTATGACCACAGAGAATCAGGACCTCAGTTTTACATCTTATCCAAAGGATGGCACCATTTTTTTTTTCCATAGCACGGTGCTGCCATCACTGAACTGGTGTATTGGGATCCACATACAATACAGACTGCAGGATAAGTGCCCCCTGCTGGCCACTGGGATCCACAGACAGACTACAGGGTAACTGCCTCCCACTGGCTTCACTGACACCCCTTCCAGCATCAAACTAAACTTTTCCTATGTGGTCTCTTATCCAAAGTGCTGGCCAAGCCCAAACATACTTAGCTTCAGGTGGATGACCTTTGCAGGTGGTATAGAAAATATAGAAAATAATTCTTGTTTTAACTTTTTATGTAAATGCAGGTCATATATATGCACACAAATGTCAGAAATTAACTGTCATTTGTGTAATCAATTAAACATTTAATATAGACATACTGTTTAAAATAACTGGACGTAATTCATTTGAAAGACATTTTAGGGAACGGATTTAAAATTACAGTGAATACTGCACAATTATACATATTGAAAGTGACAAAAGTTTTAGTTATGTACTTGTCATCACATTCTTGTGTATGCATTTCAGATTATTATACTTCGAGTAATTAAAAGTATGTTTTATAGAGTAGGATGGGTTGTTTAGCTGTATCATTTTTACTGTTTCAAGTCTCTGATGGTGATTTTGAAACAGCTTAGAGTGTGTCTCTGGATGATTTTCTTATGTGGTGCTCCACCATTACTCACTTTATATTTTAGTTTGTGTTACACACTTCACACTACCCATGCTGTATATCCTTATATTTATACTGCGATGCTTTTATTATGAAGTTTATGTGCTGTTAGCAGAAACTTACCACTTTATTTTTGGTATTTGTATACTTGTCCAGGTCTAGCTGTTCTCTCAGTATTCCTACAATATTGGTGCTGCTCTTCCATTCATTTATTTGCAACATTGTGTATAGTTCATATGTTGCAGAAGGAAGTCATTATGAAAAATAAGGATCATTTGAAGCAGAAACAAAATTTTAGAAGGTATACTAGCTAAAAAAGTGCATCTGTTTTAAGGGCTTAGGTATGTAAAACAAATATCCACAATTGTAACATTTGAATTTTTTGCAACTTCGGAATTATGATTTGGCTTTAGGCACTTTGTAGTTCCTCTGAATGTCAGTAGATGGTGTTACATAAACACATTCCATTGAATTTATGCATGAAAAGATAATAACCAAGTTCCCTATCACACTTCTAATCAACTGAATGGTATGTCACATCAGTATGCTTGAAAATATGCAAACAGTTATCCCAATTGTGAATTTATATGTGTGCTAGGAAAGGTAAAATGTTGAAAGGAAAATGTCATTTCCTGCTGTCGTAAGTAAAAAAAAAATATATATATATTATGCTCGCTGTCACACACACCTGTCTTCAAACTTCAGAGAGAAAGATCATTAACATTTCTAGAAGTCTGGAATACTGAACAACAATGTTTATTGCATTTGCCCTGAACAACAAGTGGCAGCAAAGATGTGTATGGCTAGTAGGTTGGAGACACAATCTCTTCTTTTAAAGTGGTCTGTCATAAGAACATTTCTCATGGTCATGTAGCTAGGTACTAATATAAAAACACCAAAACTAAACATGCAAAGGCAAAATTAACTATGCATATACTCGTACTTCTGCTCATTTTGTAATGTTGAGAGATGGCAAAGCAGGCAAAGACCAAGTGAATCTTTGCAAAAGCAAAAAAAAATATAGAATGTAGACACAACTTAAGAGGCACTTAAAGTTAATAGAGGTGACAGTGAGTCTCCATTCGGATAATATCCTGAAGAGGTTTCATCAAATATTCAAACTACAGGAAGCATGTTTTCAAAATGGGAAATATCAGTTCCCTAACTTATAGGTTCAGCAAAATAGATGATTATTATGGAATTTCCAGCTATAGAAGTTTTACATTGACAGGTTAGAGAATGCTGGAAGTACTTTGTGTTGAAGGAACAGGAAAAAAAAAAACTGCAATGCAAGTAAGGGGAAGCTACAGCAGCATCTGTGTGGATCTGAGCAGTTGGCCGGAAAAACAGGCTTTAAGTAGATGGCAGTTGAATTGGTTTGCCAAACTGCATTTTCCAAAATATTGATGAGGTAAAAGTATTACTTCAGAACACACACACACATATATATATACACACAGTGTATACACAGTGTGTGTGTGTGTGTGTGTGTATATATATATACACACATACACAGAGAAAGAGAGGAATAGATACATATTTTGCCACTCCTGAACTTTAATGTTAGTCTTAAATACCAAATGAACACAGTGTACATTCTATATAGCTTGAAAATTGCTCTAAACCTCTGCTTAAATCAATCCCAGATGACTTACTTTATACCAAACAAGAGTTAGGTCATGTCTGGTGACTTTTTGGTGACCCTTAGTTAGCAAGCATATTATCAGCTTTATTGCTTACAGAGAATTGTCTTATCAGTAACAGCCTATCTTTAAACTCCATTACCAAAAACAGGACCCAAGTCGCATCACCTTTGCATAACAGTATTGACTACTGTCTTTGGAAATATTCTATGGGTATGATATACTTAATAAGTACTTATAAATACAATATGCAGTATAATAATTCATATTTCATTAAAAGATAAAGAAAATAATGTGCTGTAGTATGAAACTGTTTAACATACATGAAACCCAGTTACTTATTGTTAAACCAGATATATTTTGCTTGTGATAGGATTTAAAGTTAATAGAGCAGAATACAAACCCTGAATAGAGACATATTTCCACATTAATACAATACAAATTGAGCATATTTTCTTCCACCTTATGTATGCATGTATATATGATTATGTGTAAAATATCACCAACATGTTGAGAGTCATTAATTTTACCTGCTGTTAGAATTTAAACAATATTTTGTGTATATGGAAAATATGGAAAAAAAATCAATTATTTGTGCAATGCTTGTGTAATTTGAGAAACTAAAGGATTAAATTTGAAAATCACTGAACATTACCACCCCCTTCTTTCCTTAAGTGTACAGTAATGCCCGAGGATGATCTTTCTTTCTTGTTATAGCTCTGTTTAAATTGGTTGTGCTCTTTGTTAACATTTTGTTTTTTGTTTTATCTTTATTTTTTTTTTTGTTAACACCGTTATGCCTTACTATTATGCATCACACTCTGGCTGACAGGTACAATACTGTATAGTTCACCCACTGTGTGGTTCCCAAATTAACTGTTGCAGATCATTCAAATGTACATTTCTTGTTTTGTAATATTTTTACTTTTGAATTTATTAAAATTATTCAGTTTTCTTTATATCTTAAGGTATGTATTAAATTATCTTTAGTATACAGTACATATGCACAGTATTTGTGTATATATTTAATATATTCCTTTCCCAATTTGTGAACCAAATTAGTTGTATTATATTTGTACTAACTTTGAGTAAGTCCACTTAATGTTACCTTAATAAAAGCTATAAACATCTATGCAAAGAAAAAATCATCTGTAGAAGTGCAATACAAGCAAAACAACCTGTACATGTTGTGGTTGTTTAAATACACATTTGCAGTAAAGGAACTCATTACCATCAACCCATTTTTTTTTTTTTTTTTTTAAAGCTTTTGTCCTGTTGATGCTTTTATTTTGCTGAGCACATCCAAGCTAACAATGGTGGCACTGTGGAGATTCAATTTGCTTCTCTCCTGACTGCAATCATATGATTCAGACTTGTAGAGTTTAAACATTCTCAGTATCCATCATTTTAATATGGTTTTAGGAGCCTGGTCAAAATTAAAGTGTGAAGGACCATAGTATATTTGGTTATTGGTAACATTGTACTTTTCTGATTAATGGTCATATTTATCATTTATTGTACACACATTTTTAATGGGGTGATGCTCTGCCAAATACCACTTGTGGAATTTCATGTTTCCTATAAGTGTCTGCATTAATCAGTGTCTAACCTTTTGAAAAATTTGTTGCATTCACGCTGTCTTATTTTGTAATGTCTTCAGCTGCACTCAATTATGTACAGTTACTGTTTGCCTCAGTGTTCTCTATTGCAGAAGAGTTTTGTCAGGACATATTTTTTGTTTTGAACAGTAGCACTCAGATTAAAACAACACATGCATTGTTTCATTTAGAAGGCCTTTCATTCACGTTTCTTTAACTTCCTTTTATTTTTTTGGAAATTGGTCACTTTTGGTCTCCTCCAAGAACACATCTGACTCATTTCCTGAAAGCAGCTTTTGTAATTTTATTGCTAGCTTTCTTTTTTCCTGTTATGGTGACTTTCTTAACAGAACTTCCATTTGCATTTTTGTTCACTCCACTTTTTATGACTAAGCACGCACTTTTTTTGGAGTTTGGGTGTGATTACATTAAACCGGTATTTCATTTATAGCCAGCACTATAATCCCCTTTGCTTTTGTATTAAATGTCAAGTCATTTTTTCTTTAATTGATTAATAATTTTATTTTTTTCATTTATTACTATTTCAATTATAACCTTGTAATTCCACGTAATTATCTGTGTTGTATTCTACTTGTTGTTATAATCACACTTCAGTTTCTAAATTTATGAAACATCCTTTAATAATACTTATGAAAAGTCACTGTTACTATATCCCCTTCCCTATTAAAACATGGTACCAAAAATCACACAATAGAAGATAACTATACATATATTGCAAAGACATTTAGACCATTGCAAGTAAATGAAAATGTTCATCTATCCATCCATTTTGAAACCCGCTTATCCTGAGCAAGGTCACATGGAAGCTGGAGCCTAACCCAGCAAACATTGGGAACAAGGCAGGAACAACCCCAGAACATGATGCCAGTCCACTTCAGGACGAATGTACTCACGCACACACGGGCCAATTTACCAATGCCAGCTCACCTAACCTGCATGCCTTTGGATTGTGCGAGGAAACTTGAGAAGCCAAAGGAAGAAGAACACGTAAACTACTCCTCTCATGGAGCACCTGAGACACGAACCCTGGACTTCTTGTTATTTAATTAAAACCATTAAGGAAATATAAAAAAAGGTAGTTCCTCAAAGAGTGTTATTTTGCTTTGTTTAGTAGCAGAATCTCATAGGCAGTCAGAACAAACTTTACCTGTAATTAATTACTCTAAATTCAAATTTAGCAGAAAACGTTTCTTCACTCTTTAATCTTAGTTTTTTATGTACTGTAAATGGATTTACTTGCTGATTCAATATCAAGAGTAAAACTTCTTATTTTGTTACGGTTTGGCCAAGTCATTGCTTACATTTTTTGCTAGGTGCTTCACTCTGGGCAACTGAAAAATACAGAATGGAACTCCCAGGCAACTGAGGAAATACTTTTGTGTGCTGCACAAATAATATGTTAATAGGCACACGTGGAAAAGAAATATATATTTTTTTAGTTTACAGCTTGTCCAAATATCTCCATAACTCCTTTCCTTTACATCTCTTGTGATGTTAACTATGCTTTATTAATTAATATGTTAATAATTACTGTGCACTATTATTCCTAGAACATATCACCAAAAACATTCGCCATTTAACTCAAATAAGAAACACCTACCTACCTACATGAGACTTCCTCATTGACATTAAGTGAAAATGTCAAATGTGAATAAATATTGGTCTTAGAAAGTGGTAGGGTATATTTTGTGTCTCAAAGAATCATGCCAATATCAAAGAATTGACAGAACATCTATTCAACTGCAAATGCTTTTTATATATGAATTTAAAAATGTCTTTACTGAATTCATGCATGTTTTATCATATTCTGAAGTTCATTTGTTTATGGTAGTGAAGTGGGACCCGAGTTTAAATACAATCAATAACACACATCCCTGTCCCTTACCTACGGTCGTGAATGGTGGGTAAAGACTGGAAGAATGAGATTGGGAGTACAAGCGGCAGAAATGAGGTTTCTTTACAGGGCCACTGGGCCAACACTCAGTGATAGAGTGAGAAGCTCAGCAATTCTGGAGAGCTTCACAGTATTGTTGCTGCTCCTCCAGATTGAGAGGAGCCAGTTGAGGTGGTTTGGGCATGTCGTATGGATGCACCCCTTAGATTCATACCTCTCTGCCCCCATCCCCCAAATGATGGGTGGCTATCTCTGGAGCAGCTCTAGAGAGACCCTGGGGCAGACACAGGACACGCTGGATAGGTTCTCTGTCTTGGCTGGCTTGGGTACACCTGGGAATTCACTAAGAAGAGCAGGAATCGGTAGCTGTGGACAGGAAAGTCTGGTTTGACCTGCCTTGGCCTATTGTCAGTTTAACCCTTGCTAGGGATAGAAGTTTCAGAAAATGAGTTGAGAAGTGTAATGGCTTATTCTAAATTGACCACATATATGTGAGGTTGTTTGTCTTTTTCCATTACTGGTATATAGGAACACACGGTTATTGTTCATGGTTGTTCCAATGCTCTTCCCTTTTGTGGGCCAACTATTAGCCAACATATGAAAGTTTAGTTTGTCTTGTACTGTGAACAATAACTTTTTATTTGTAAAGTTTCATGAATATAGTGCTGGCACATAATTAATCATGTGGTTATACATAGTTGGCTCTTGCAGTTGCTTGTCACAGCAGTGTTTTTTCCATTACAGTTATTTTAAAGATATTAATCTGTAACTTCTATCATGAAAACAGCTTATTCCATGTCTATATTTTTTCCCTCAGTTGGTTATCCCACACTATAATGCCCTTTCACTTTCAGTTGGGACATATCACATCAGACAACAAATAACTCATATTTTGGATAGGACAGTTATCAAATGTCTTAATTTTTACAGGAAATTGTGACTTGGCATTTAACCATAAACTTACAAACCCACAGTGTGAACATTTGAATTAGGAGGTTTGTGACTTGGATGAGAAGAATTTTTTGAAAAGTATTTCAAACGAGTAAGGCTTGTGAACTGTGTCCTCTTGTTTTATTTTTACCAGTGTAGGATAGTTTAATACTTGTACTTGTAGTACAGGACAAGACATTTGTGATCCAAGAATGATTGTTGTAATAATTCCAATAACTGGAGAACAACAGTGGGCTTCAAGAATTATTAGTCAATAAGACACACTTCCCACTTCTCATGCTTACTTTGATGCCTAATTAATGATTATTTCCCAAAATAGCATTAGTATAGAACATGCCATTTAGTTTTAATCTTTACTTTCTACATTTAGTAGATTGTCCTACCAGTGACACAAATGTTTAATTGCTTTTGCGTCTCATGAGGTTTAAATATCTGTTCTTGGGGCCAAAGTTACAAGTCTGTATTCTTTTTAGAATGTTTAATTTGGGCGAGGGTGTCATGGTTGTGACATTCCTGTTTCACCTCATCCAGTTTTAACTTCCATTCTGTTAAATGATTATTCCAGTTTGCTCCAGTTTCATTGTTTGCTGTAAGTAAATTGTATGTGCACAGTGTAATCAGGATTTTGTATTAGGATTGGTTTTTGGCTCAATTGAGGTCTTTTGTAAAAGTTTAAAAAAAGGTGGATCCTAATGCATGGATATTTTATTAGGAACTAAATCAGCTTGTTCATTTTTGACATAAATTTTCTTAATGTGAATTATTGTCAGTTTGAGAGGTTGTAAAAACTTTAACGATCTTTTACAAAACAGTTATTTTTTCCAGAATACAAATTTAAAGTTTCATGTAACATTCGTTTGGATCTTTATTTAAAGGGTGCAGTCTTCATACCCAATAGTTAACAATGTCTTTAAAATAAAGAGTGAGTGTTACTCCTCATAAATAGTTAAAACGGAAAATGTTCAACTATTTTTAAGACATAATCTTTTGAAATATATTGCAGATGAAGTGCAACGTTTAAATTTTGACAGTGGGGACACTGAGAAGGTGATACAGCATTTACACAAAGAACTTATAGAAGCGCAAGAATTGGCCAAAGTTGGCAAACAGAAATGTGTGGAACTGCAAGGTATGTTCATATTTATGGTTTATTCTGATTTTTTTTTTCCTTGGTATGTAGCCATTTGATGTGCTGTACGCTAAATGAATAAATTTTGCTAACCATCAATGCACATAAACATTAGCTGGATTTCTGAACAGGCATTTTCTCACAGGTGTAGAGCCCACACTTTAAACTCCAGCCTGGATGCTATCTAATTCAGTTGTCATGTTCACTCCATGTCTGCATGGGCTTTCTACCAGTACTTTGGTTTCCTCCCATTTACCAAAATTAGGCAGGATGGTTGATGAAAGAGTGGAAATTGGTGTTAACTATGATGCAGTAGTTTCCTTTGCCTTTGTTGTTTTAAATTTACATTTATTTCCTTGGTAGAAGCTTTAATCCAAGGCGACTTCCAGAGTAGAACAACTTAATCAAGTAAACATCAGGCGGGGGACTGTTTTTAAATGAATATTACATGGCAAGGTTACAAAAGTGATCATCATAAGTGAAGAGTTCAGAACAAAGTACAAGCGAGTTACAATTCCTAGATTACAAACCCAAACAGTTGTTTGCTGCTGTGATCCTGTCTGGCCCTGCTTGGGACTAAGTCATTGTAGAAAATGTATAGGTGTCATTGCACATAATCAAATATCATAAGTATTTCCTATGCTAAAGTAGCATTTCAATACTTGTGTCAGCAGTTATCATATATCATTTTTTTCCTTTTTTAAACATTTTTTTCCCCTCTCAGCCTTACTTGAAGAAGAACGAAGATCTAGCCAGCAACAGACCGAGGAATCGAAAAAACAGATCCAGTTTCTTCAAGGTTTGGTACAGTTTTCGTTTACTCACATAAGTGATCTTGGCAGTGACACCCATGACAAAATCTCAAAACCAGACAGTTTGGAAATGTTATTAAATATTTAGTTTAAAGTTCAAAAGAAAGCAAAAAAGCTTATTTTGAGCTTTTCTGAGGATGTCATATAATTATTATATTTAGCTCATTTCTGGGTATTTTTTGGTAATAAACTAATGAACAAAGTTACCCATTCATTATTTAAACAAATACCAGAGAGTCCTTAAAGAAACATAGTTAGCATCCTTAGCAGAAGATTTGAATAGCGCCAAACAAATAGCACGTTACCTTTTTTTGCCTTGAACTTTTTACATTATAATTTAAAACGAAAGTGACAGAAGTTATTTTCAGGAATGTTCATTTTAAAAGACTTTCATTCCTTCTAAGTGTATTTTCGTTGATATTTGGAAAACAGATACTTTTTTAAATTGTAAATCATAATGTTTGCTCTTTCTCCAACATTCAGCCCATTTGCACAAGCTGCAGAAGGATATTGAAATTCTTAAGGAGGAAAAGGAAAGCGAGATCTCAAACACGAGAGATGAACTCGCTAATGCTCAAGAGGAGATTTCAGTGATGCGACATGCTATGGAGGTGGCAACATCAGAGCGGGAGAAAGAAATAGTCTTTCTGCAAGAGGATCTCGGCACAGTGCAACTTGAGCTGGAGAAATGGCGTAAAGCTGCCTCCCAGTATGAAGAAGAAATCACTGGATTGCAGGCCAACTTCCAGTTTCAAAGTCAGCAGAAGGAGAGGACTGAGGAACTTCAAGGTAAATATCACAAGTAATAACACCCTTTACTTAGTACTTCCTTGAAATCAGAAATTCCAGCCTGGAGTCTTCTTGGGTCTGACATAACAAGCTGCACACAATTCAGTTTGGGAATTTTCTGCTATTACTCCCAGCAGATCCTCTCAAGATCTGTTAGGTAGGATGGAGACTGTCAGACAGCTGTTTTCAGGACTGTTCAGAGATGTTCGATTGAGTTTAAGTCTGGGTTTTAGCTTGGCCACTCAAGAACATTCACAGAGTTGTCCTTAAGCCACTCCTGAGATGTCTTTGCTTTGTGCTGAGGGTCATTGTCTTGTCAGAAGGCAGACCTTCAGCCCAGTCTGAGGTCTAGAGCATTCTGGAGCAGCTTCTCATTAAGGGTATCTTTGCATGATGCACTGTTCATCCTTCCCTCAATCCTAACTAGTCTCCCAGATCCCAGTCCTACAGCATGATGCTGCCACCATCATGCTTCACTGCTGGAATGGGTATTGCACAAATGATGAGCCGTGCCTGGTTTCCATCAGGTCTGATGCTTAGAATTAAGGCCCATATTTTTCAATCATGGTTTCATCAGACAAGACAACCTCATTTCTTGTAGTCTCAAGAGGACTTTGGGTGCCTTTTTACAAATGTACAAGTGGGCATTCATGTACTATTATTATTTAGCCACTCTGCCATAAAGTCCACATTAGTGGAGAGTTGCAGTGAGGTTTGTCCTTCTGGAATTTTCTACCATCTCCAGACAGGTTCTCTGGAACTCAGCCAAGAGTGATCATCAGATTCTTGGTCTCTTCTCTTATCATGGCTCTTCTTCCGCAAATGCTCAGTTGGGCTGGATAGCCAGCTCTAGGAGGATTTGTGGACATTGTAGACTTACTCAGTTTAAGAAATATGGAGGCCACTGTGCACTCTGGAATCTTCAGTGTGTCAGAAATGTTTCTGTAGCCTTCTCCAGATCTGTGCTTTGACACAATCTTGTCTCTAAGCTCTGCAGAGAATTCTTTTGACCTCAAGGCTTGGTTTGTGCTCAGATGTGAGACCTTCTTTAGACAGCCTTTCTTAATCCTGTTTAAGTCAAGTGAGTTGACCGCATGTGGACTCCAAACAAGATGTAGAAACAGCTCAACTAATGTCAATGAATGGGATGCACCCCAGCCAGACTTCAAGTGTCATAACAAACGGACTCAATATTTTTGTTGGTGTGAGATTTCAGTTTTTTATTTTTAATAAATTTGCAAAAACTCCCCAAATCCTCATTTTTCTTTGTCCTTCTGGGATATTGAGCATTGTTTGACGAGGAAAAAATATTTTTTTTGATTTGAGCCCAAGGCTGCAAAGTAACAAAATGTGTAAAAAGTGAAGGGGTCTGAATACATCCTGAAGGCACTGTGCATTTAAATAGTTTATTGTTATTAATTTGTTTTTAATAGTTATTAGTGAAAAACTGAAGCAATCATGTCTTGGGTTCAGATGCACATTGCTTCAGTATGGTTTCATTTTCTTTCATTACAATTTGATAACGAGTCTTTCTCATTTACTATAATACATTATTAAAGTATGTTTATGCTTTGGTATAAAGTTAATGGTAATACAGATAAGTCAGTTGCAGTAAAATATACACTTAGTGTTGCTACAGTATGTATGGAAACATAAGAGCAAAAGCTATACCTATATATTGTTCTGTGATAACATAATATAATGATAATGTAAGATGCAAGTGTTGGGGTGTTGCGTTTCCGGATTCTCACATATGTGTAAAGTTTCATGGCAGTTATACTTAAAAGTATTATTTTGACATATTCAGTGATTGCCTTTTTCACCCTAGAAGAAATTGAGAAGCTTCAAAAGGAGTGTTTGAGACTACAGAGGGAATGTGCTGCTTTGCACAAAGAGCGAGAAAGCCTTCTTGAAAAGTTGCAACAGCTTGAGAAGGAGCTGGACAGGCAAGTCTATTTTTGTAGTCACATTCTAAATATCTACAAACACTTACAGTGGCTTTATATTTTTTTCTTAATTTGAGCACACAGGGCAATAAACTATTGTACTTGATAATGGCACAATATTATTATTTTTTTATTTACTTGTAACAGGTAACAATTCTATTGAAGAATGTGAAGAGTAAAGAAGTAAAGCAACCACTGTTAGAAATATTTTAAAGCAGAGACACTACTACAAATGGCTTCCACTGCTTAATAATCCTATATATATTTTAACCTACACAGTATTCTAAGTCTCTGGACTTTAAACATCTCTTTGTTGGCAATGTGTATGCATCCTTTGAAGACCTCTGCTTCAAAAATGCTCTTTGCGTAACATGATATTTTTCTGTGTTCAAATTAGAAACTTAATTTAATGTCCCATCATAATTAAACCTAAATCTGTACTAAATTTTGGTGTTCAGGATATCCACATTTCCATATTTTATCAACTAATTTCAAGGTGTGCATTCCCAAACAATCTTAGGCTATGTGCAAACTACTGTTTTCATTTAGAAATGGTGTTATTAAATGATAGTACTGTAATCTCCATCCACTCTAGCGTTTTCACATTGTTTATGAGTGTATCTCTAACCACACTACACAGCTCACTGAATTGTGTTGGGGATGTGTGTTGAGTATTGAGTATTACTAAAACAGTATTATAATTTGGTCTATAAGCGCAATAACACATGCATGTGTTATGTCTAAAAGATCGGGAAAAAGCAAAGTCCAGTAGATGTCACTACATCGACACGAATACTGGAGGTATAAGAAGATGACTTGCTTAGTAGATAAACGAACAAAGCTTTGCCATTATGCAGTACAAATGTTTAATTGAGGGCTTCTGTTTAGTAAATGTAATTACAGAGTTCTGAGTCAGTTCTAAAGATAGAAAAGTTTGGCTTCTTACTAACTCCACAATACATGCCATTCAATATTAATTTCTTATTAAATATTACTTTTTAGCTTATAAATTTAGCTTTGTGGCATGTATTTTTGTTTTATAACAGACAGCATATCTGTTAATAATAGCCACAAGGCTCTTTTTTCATTCGACATATGCATGCGGTTTGTAATTCCAGGAGGAAGTCACTTAGAGGCACAGCTGTTGAATGGTTCATAGTGTGTTTGATTGAGGGTACTTGAAGAAATGTTATGTGACATTCGTGAGTATAAAAAATACACACAAGTGGTTCCACTAGTAATAGGATGCCAAGAGAAAAGCTGGAATTACATTCTGTTTGCAGGGAAGAGCTGGTTAGATGCTGCACCTGGCTCGAGATTTCTATATCCGATTTATTATCCTAATTGAAGGCAGGTTTCTAGGAAAGGGGGAAAAAAAAGTTTTAGAAATCTTAAAAAATAAGAAATCTTGACTGGTGAAGGGTACTATGGGACCAGTTTTCAGCTGGAGATCTCACTCTGACATACAAGGGCATCTGTCTTTTTTTTTTATATGTGCTGTGAAGAGCATTACATAACTCTTCCCATCTCTTTAGTTTACATGATGTAAGCTGCATAGTAACGTTCCAATGTAATATTTGATCTTCAAACTGTAGATAAAAGTTCATATTGCATTATAGCACGTTATTCTTACTTAGGTTTTTGTAAAGAAATAAGTAAATTCCTAACCTAATTGAGGTACTGCTTCAACTCTGATTTATGTGCTTTATTTACTCTTTGCACCTCCTGCAACTAATTACTGTCAAATGACCAGCAATCTGGGGATTCAGTGCTGCTTCAGAATATGGTACCAGTGTGGAAGATGCATCAAGTGCAAGATGCGACTGTCAGTTCTAGCCATGTTCTGACAATCGTCTTCTACTTGTCTTTATCTTTTGAAATTTTCTGCATTTAAAAGATTCTTGGAATTGTGATCTTCAGAGACCTTTATATTGGCAATATGTTGGCACCCTTTGAGAATTTCTTCTATTATGGGCAAGACACTAAGTTTGTTTAGTTTCTGACCAGGTTTCCATAATCTTTTGTTAAAACTGGTGGTAGAAACTATATGTAAAAAATAATGAAGAGATATGCAGTAATTGTACCATATCAGTAATAATTTCAGGTGAAGAATGGAACTGACCCATCAAAATGATTACACTCTGCCAGTGTACTCAAAGTATGGTATAATTCAACTAAATATTATATGCCTTGTGCACTTATTTGTAGTCACGTTATCCACATTACAGCAGGACAGGACCCTAAAGCTACGCCCACACTACTACATTTTCGTTTAAAAATGGCATTTTTAAACAAAGATTATCTCAGTCCACACTAGAGTTTTCACATTGTTCTTGAAACGCTGAGACACTGCCCACACTAAAATGACCAAAAACATAACATTATGTTTGACTACACTGGGCATGAGTGCATCAGTAGAAAAATCCTTGTATGTATGCTTGGCCCACTTTTTAAACGTGAAGATAACTATTTTAAGTGACGGTTCTATGTTGTTGGGTCGTCTGATTTTATAGCTCTCTGGATGGGCTGTGGATTTTTCCAAGGTTGAACTTGATATGAAATATGGTATTATTGTTTAATCAGTTGCTGTGTATCTTACTGTAATCCTAAATCTAATAAAGGAGTCAAAGCATCAAATGATTAGCATCAGTCACATGTCTTGTTAAAGAACAAAAGGTTATTGCTGAATTCTGTTTTACCAACTGCTTTTCCCATTCAAGAAACTTTTGAAAGATATATAGCAAATAATTAATTCTGGTGCTGCACACTTTTGTTAGCATTCTAATATGTGAACTGTTTTCATTTCACATAATTCTTCCACGTGAAGCCTGAAAACCATGAGGACTGATTTAGATCATTTATGTGAGGTAGAATGACCAGTGGGTGTTGGGTGGTCTTGTGGCCTTGGAACCCCTGCAGATTTTGTTTTTTTTCTCCAGCCCTCTGGAGTTTTTTTTTTTTTTTTTTGGTTTGTTTTTTTCTGTCCTCCCTGGCCTTTGGACTTCATTTTTTGTTTCTTAGTATTACTTAATCTTATTTTTATATTTTTCTTTTTTCAATTTGTAAAGAACTTTGAGCTACATCATTTTTATGAAAAAATGTGATTGAAATAAATGTTGTTGTTGATGTGTTTTTCCTTTAGCTCTCACAAACACAGTGTGGAGTTGACCAGTAACCTTGGAGTACTGCAAAAGACTCACAAAGATCTGGAGAATAAGATTGGTGCTATGGAAGAGCAACACCAGCAGGATGCCAGTGGTCTCAGAAACCTTCTTGCAGAAGCAGATAGTCGGGCAGAGACATTACAAAAAGAGGTACTGTTAGTCTTAAATAATTAGAATCACTTTATCTCATTTCAGTGGTGGAGCCGCTAAATTTGTTCTCCAGTAAAATTCTTTTGACACTTATTTTGTGTGTGACAGGCTGTGTTTAGTAAACAGGACAGGTGCTGTATGTACGCAGTTTGCACATTCTCTGTTCATATGGGGGATTTCTGTATGTCCCAGTTACCTCCCACATTCCAGAGTTTGGCATGTTGGCGCTGAAACTGAGATCATGCACGTGCGCATGGGTGTGCCTTTTGATGGGCTGGTGTTGCATTTCAGGCTGGTTCCTTGCCTTTTGTGCCTTGCTATTGGGGTAGACTTCAGCACTCTTTATACTTGTAAAGGAGTAAGAATGTCAGAATTTAAGTAGATGGACCTGTTTGTTTTAAAAGAATATTCAGTATGCACAAGCTGTAATAGAGAAACGTGCACCAGTTTATATTTGTGAAAATCCACACATGGCACACATACTCAAGTAGAATAAAAGCAAAAATATTGTGTGTGAAGTTATACTTGCTTTTTGAAAAAAAAATCATTTTATACATTACATTTTTATTTGTTAGTTAAAAAAAAAGTCTTAATATCACCATATTATATAACATATTTATAGCATATTTATGGCAAGCACACTTTATATGTTTACAGTGCATTTACTGTACATTTATTTTGTGGACGTTTAGCCAAACCAGCCTGGCCACAGTTCAACAATGCATTAATGGAAAGGTGCTGCTGGGCTTCACTTTGTTTCCTGTCAGTTTAAGCAAATCTGTGTCTTGATTTGTAAAGTTTGCATTTGTATCTACTTATGAACTTGTCACACAGCACTCTGCCCCTGGACTAAGTCAAGTGTACTCTGCACAAAATAAACTAAATTGAGTTGAACTGTAGATCAGAATGTCTTGCACACTTTTATAATGTGAATAACTGGCAGGTTATACAAATTGCAAAGAGTGGAGACAGCAAGTTAGTAGTGAAGATGGAACTAATAACGTTTTGCTTTTGTAGTTTTTCACACTCATGCTGAGTTGAGGCATAATTACATAAGCCATAACCATCTTTTGTTTTCATTTCTGTGTCATTGACGTCATTAAACAAAACTGGCATCTGTCGACTCTACCTGATGTTCTGTATGAGGCTAGATGGATAAAGAGCAGGCAGACATTAATGATTTTTGTTACCGTATCATGTATGTATAGTGCTAAAGGTGTTACAGAATGTAGGGAAGCATTCACTTTATCATTTAATAATCAGTAATAAAAACACATTTCGCATGTGTCCTTTTGTATTTATGTTTGTTAGTTTACTTTTAAGTAAATAAAGATTTTTCTCTTATGTTGTAAAGTTTTACCACTTGTCATCTGCACCGACTCTAATGCTATCCATCACATGATGCCTGCATAGAGTCTGCCATATGCACCATAGTCATCACTGTCTGTTGCCATTACAAGTTACAAATTGCACCCCCTTTGCCAGCTGTAATTACTTTCTGCAACAATGTCCCATTTGGAGATGGTAAGCAACTCACTTCATTGTGTTTCTGAAGGCAGCAGTTCGCTTCTCTGCCTGTTGGCACACTTCTAAATACCAAAGCACTGGCAGACATGCTGCCTTACACAACAGTGGGCGATTTCTTCTTGAGTTTTTAAGTTTTACTGCCCATGTCATCTGATTTATTTACACTCTGAGCTCTATACTTGTTGCAGCTTATATACTATCATTAACAGCAGAAGTGGAAAACAAACTCGGCTAACAACAATGCTGAACAGTCTCTAAGCTAAATCACTAGTAATTATAATAATAATACTACCAGCTGTCCACGCCTTTCCTGTAGCAGTTTTACATTTTTCAAATTACTTTTGACTATTTCTCTTGAATGTAAAAGCAGACCAAATATACTTTATCCATCCATCCATGTGGGCAAGGCAGGGGGGGAGTCTGTCACAGCACTTATGAAGGACAATGCAGGAACAACTCCTGGACAGGGCACTAGTCCAATACAGGGGGAAAACACACACACACACTGAGGGCAACATTTAACATTGCCACTTCATCAAAACTGCATGTTTCTGCTCTGTGTGAAGATTCTAGAGCATTTGAAGGAAATTCACATGGACATGGGGAGAACATGCAAACTCCATGCATGGAGCACCTGGTGCCCCAGTTTTCTTATTGTGAGGCAGCAGCGTGACCACAGCACCTCCATGTCACCCACAAATATGTATGTGTCGTCAGAGTTAGTAATTATAAAACAGTGGATGTGACTTGGGTTTGATAATTGTTCTGTGGATTGTAAATTTTGAATTGTAGTGTTTTTGTGTTGCTTAGGTAAAAGCTAATTTCTTATGTATGGCTCTGCTTCCTGTAGTTTGACTCAAAAATGTGCCCATCCATTTTCGTAACCGGGGTTGCAGGGATACCATAGCCTGTCCCAGCAAGCATTGGGAACAAGGCAGGACCTATCCCTGGGCAGGTCACCAGTGCATTAGAGTAGACACACATACTCTCTCAAGTCAGTCTAATTAACAAATATATTAGCAATTACACATAGTTAATACTATATGGTATGCTAAAGTCCAAGTGGCAGTGGAAGAAAGAATACTAATTTATGTTGATAGCAAACAAGGCACACTTAACTTCTGCAGTCCGCATATCTCATTTGATACTCCGTTCTAACTGAAAGAAAATTTTCATTTCCTATGAAGGTCAAACACTGACTTCAATTTGTGAGGATACCACCTCATTTATCTACTATAAAGCTGTAACTGTTAAGCAATTTTAAAGAAAAGCAGGGTAAAAACTTTCAGCAATGTAAGTAGAGGTTTGTGTTATTAAATTATTGACTGTAATTAGAATTCAAATTTAGCAGTGTGGCTAGTTGGCTAAAGTGGCTGTACTATAAAATGCAAAGCAGCCCAATCTGCCAACGAGTCACTTCTCGAACCAGTCTGTTCCGTGTAGTTGAGTCAAGTGGCTTTATTGTCATTGCATACAGTGGCATGAAATAATGCTTAACAAGAGTGAGGTGCAACTTATACACAAACACAGGACAAGTGCATTATGGGGAAAGAACTATAATATATATATATATATATATATATATATATATAAAATAGTAAGTGAATAGACAGTAGTAATTTGAAATAGATAGCAATAAATAAATAATGACAACTAATAATAAAAAGAACATTCGAAATAAGTGTAACAAATGCACTGCATCGTTTCGGTTCAGTAGATACTTAAATAAATGTAAATGTCACATT
Organism: Polypterus bichir lapradei; assembly: GCA_026402145.1. Classification (NCBI taxonomy): domain Eukaryota; kingdom Metazoa; phylum Chordata; class Cladistia; order Polypteriformes; family Polypteridae; genus Polypterus; species Polypterus bichir. Next base: position 50,892,287 of record JANRMT010062840.1, on the reverse strand, counting down.
GAGAAATTAAATGTTTTGAAATGTACTTTTCTCTTGGCAGTATGAGGAAACTCAAACCCGTATCTTAGAGTTGAAAGGCATGTTTGATAAAACAGAACAAGAAAAGCAGTCGCTAGCTGAAGAGCTCCAAATGTGCAAAGCCAACCTGAAAATGCTGCAGGAGAAAGGCAACAATGTAAGCTGTTTAAATCTTTTTTTTTTTTGGATGATTGTGCTGGTCTGCTTGTTTTATATCTGTGTTTCTTGACAGGGATTCCTTTACCATTGGTGTTTAATATGATGAAACTTCCGCATACAGTACACTCTATCGTCGGTCCTGCTCTTATAGTATTGCTTCCAGTGACACTTGAATCTCACACATAATAAGAATCATCTCCACCTTGTATAATTTTCTTAGCAGGTTTATCTCTGTCTGAAAATGTTTATTGCTTTGATTTTATATTAAGGTTTCAGAAATACAAAATCACAGTGTCCTAAAGTGTGCGTATTCAGAGTAAAGCAATACACTAACATTTGTCTTATGGTTTTCTAATCATTAAATGGTAGTTAAAGTGAGTCAAGGTGGTGTTGACTAAAAGTTACCAGTTCTCACTAAGGTTTCAGCAATAAATTGGAAATTCACAATGATCTGTAGCTGATTTGTTATGCATTATTTTAAGTACTGGACAAACACCTTAATATAGTGCTGAGCTGTTTAGACTTTGTGTTGTCCTCTTCTCTACATTCTAGACTATAAAAATGTTTTATATTGACAATAAGCTATAATGTATGTACTATATGTGATGACCATTTCCAGATGTAAAATAACCTAAAACCTCTTCTAATCATCTGCATATTGTTTTATTGCTATATTCTTTGACATTAAGCCCTACTGAATTCACTGTTTGAAAATGGAAACTAGTATTACATGCCTATTCTGAATCATACTTTCCTACCCAGTTGTGCACTGGGTTAAAATTCTTCTCCCAATTTTCAAATGCAAATGTGAACATCATGTTCTACTTGGCAGAATTTTAACCTCCAGTTCTCTTTGGTTTTCAGAACCTCTAGGAGACTCGTATATTTAAGATTTCCAAGATTATATAACTGACATTCTATTTTATTTAGAAAGATGCAGATCTGATTATTTGTGTTTCAAAACGGTTTCCCCACTCTCTATTTTATTTTGTTTCTTACATTTTTAGTATTTTAATGTGGGCACATCATGTTTTTGCCTTAAATGGTTTTGTTTGGCTCCCTATAGGATAGTTTATGAGATTCAATTTCAGAAAAATATTGTTTGTTCTGAATAACTTTTCCTGTACGTGAAATCGCAGTCCAAGTGCTAGGGTCTCAGAGACTCGGTCAGCTGCCACCAAAGTAAGAACGAGCGTGCACATTAAGCATGTCCTTGAGATGATAGCTCTGTGACTGTGACATGGTGGTGTCCATCTTCTATAGATAACAGGACAGTAATTCTGTTAATTCCCGTCAGTCTTGAGTATCCGAGGCTCAACGTGTACCATGTGTGCCCCTTAGTTCTTACTGGAGGTTTATGTAGAACGTTTGGCACTACTTTGAATTATTTCATTAACCAAATAGTTCTAACATTTACATCAAATTAAATTTTAACAAGCATCAATTTGTATCTCAAAAATAAAAAAAAATAGAAGAGACCACTGAATAAGCCATTGAGCAACAGTCTGGGCACACAGCGTAGCCAAGGAAACCTTTTGGTAACTGGAAAAAATAAATTTGGAAGTGGATGCACTAGTTGAGCGAATTCCAGATTTTTCTCCCCATAGCCATTACTTTCTCATTAAAGTTAAATTAATGGTTCTATCTATACATGCACTTCAAGTAAATCGACGAATCTTTTGTTTGTGTGATCTCTGAATATAAAAAAGAAACTAAAAATGATCATCTTTTATTTATTTATATATTTATTTATTTGCAAAACAAATACAATTAATCAGATATGCTGAACCTCATTAATTACTTGTGCTTCATGGCTCTTCAAGATGATGGGAGACAGAATAAAAGCAGATATTCTTAGTTCTCTTCTCTGTCCTGGGTACCTGGGGTTTTCTTGTTTGATTGACTCTCAGTCTTTGACAAAAGTGTTCTGCTAAATTCCCTGAAGCTCAGTGGAACATTTCCCATGATTCTCTAAAGCTTCAACCCACTCCTAGATTTCATCTCACTTTTTTAACCTAAATACTGGTTAGGTAAAAGTCAAACTGCATTCTGCGCATTCTATTAAAGTAGCTTTACACTGCTGTTAAGGAATACTCCACCCAAAAGCAATGATTTTCTTTTTATGTTACTTACCCAATGTTTAGTTTAGTTTGTAGTCATGGAAGAGAAACATTTTAAATCTCTTATTTTCATGTAGAAAGGAAATTAAAAAAAAAAAAAGAGTCAGTGGTGATCGGCATGGGACAAAAGCAAACGTTACATAAAGATCCATGAAAAACATTCAATGTTAGTTGTGGCCAGAGGTTTATGCACACTTTTAACCACAATTCACCAATTGAAGCACAGCATGTCCTGGATCCCACCCTCTCAACTTGTCGGATGAAAGTCGCCGTTTTCTTTTCAGGCCATATTCATGTTGTGTACAGTGTCACTAAAATAAATAATGAAAGAAGGAATTAAATACATAAAGCAACGAAAAACATATTTCATGACAATTGTTGATACATGAACAGGACGCTGTAGTGGCGGCTGTGCTTTAGCACAGTGTCACTGAAATGAATAAATGAAGAAATAATAAAATGCGTATATAAAGAAATAGGCAGCAAAAATCATATTCTGTGCTATACAGTGATCCCCCACCTATCGCGGAAGTTACATTCCAGACCCACCAGCGATTGGTGAAGATCTGCAATATAGAAAGACCATATAAATAAACATTTTTTTAATAGTTTAATAAGCCGTAAAATACCGCTCCCACATGCTTTAAACACATGTAAACTTATTAAAACACACTTCGTAAACACATACAGTATGATATGTTGATGTCGGGCTAAGGATATGAGTAACATAATAATATAATAATAATAATAATAATAATGTAGTGTACTGTTGATTCATTCATGCCGTAATGGTGAGCGACGTCCGCATAACGCTTTTCTTCCTGAAGCATATCCAGGAGTTTTATCTTCTCCTGAATGGTCAAGGTTTTCCTCTGGCGTTTAGGTTCACCACTACCAGAAGGCTTAGAAGATACAGGACACTTGGGAGCCATCATAGGGCTTAAAACAAAACAAAAAGTTCGCTCACAACAGTCGGACCACAAGCAAGGTACGCAATACGCAGAGAACTGAGATGCGTTGGGGACCCATGCTTCCTGTTCTTGAGAGATTACACCACGTTAGCAGCAGCCAATCAGAACCCAAGAGAATGAAAATCCCGCTCTGATTGGTTGAGTCTCCTCTTTCAGCCAATAACTGGCCTTGTGAGAAATCATCTGGGTACAGTAATGCAAAACTCTTTGTCTACCATAGTATACAATGTACGTATATTTATTGATTTACTGTTTTGCTTAAATGCTAAGATATGTTCCACAGAAAAATCCACGATATAGCAGGGGATCACTGTATTTCATTTTTTTTAGGCTCGCATATCATTTTGTGATTAGTTGTTTATTGCCACGTTTATCATTTTTATTTTGTCTGACGTATTCCCCCATACATACACATCTACTTGTGAGTAACACACTACCTTGACAGTGCACTGTTATATGGCATGGAATGCATTAAAAGTGGAACTAAAAAAACAAATTTGAAAGAGTTGGCTTTACAGGAATTTTCAAAAATATGTAACAGTGCACTGTTCTAGTTATTGTCTTCACAAAATTAGAATTAACATTGAGAACATAATGAAAATAAAAAAGGAAAATCTACTGTATTACTCAATTCATATTTGTAAAGCACTCAGACATGTGATTCCTGCCCTAAATCTGTAATGAATTAATTTGCAAACAAATTAAGTTGAACCCACAGTACAACTAGACAGAGAAAACTTGTCTGGGTATTTGGTTCACTTGCCTACTGACTTGAGGAGCTGAGAAGTGCCAGTGCCTTGAGGTTCAGCCATACTGTAAGCTAAGCCCTTTGCAGGTGAGTGGGCCTGTCTCTTTACTGTATTGCAGTCCTGACGGTCCTTATTTACACTTTGTTTATAACTTTCAGTTTTTTGTCATTATAAACTGTCCTTTCATTCAAGGCATTAGTAATAGACCGTTTACGCGGTAGTTGTGATTTGTTCTAGTCCTGACTTGTTTGTGTGTTGTGAGTCTGTTTTTTAAAAAACAAATCTAGGAGTGATCTAACGTGTCTGTCGTAAGTACTGACCATCTGTGTTTCAGCTTTCACTGGCTTGTCCTAACAGCGCACTGAGAAGCCTTGTCTGTAAGCAGCTGGCTTTGTTCTGAGTGTCATGACTGAACATTTCACCACATAGAAGTCTTCATGCCGGGAACAGAAGCCCACTAGTGTTGTCATCAGGCGCACTCCAGTTTTTAAGATTTGTGTGGATTCCTCCATTCTATACATTTTAAACAGTGTTGCCAAGAGCACCTTCTGTAGAACGGGTGATAGCACTAATTTAAACAATGTACTTTTTCTTTTCTTTTTTTTTTTTTGACCAGTTGCATGTCTTTTGACACTTGTAAGCCCCTACCGGAGCTGACTTTAAAGAGTAAATTGATGATTTAATATCCCTTCCCTCCTTTAGCCATCCATATCGCAGCCTGTCCAAGCCATTTTCATCGGCCTTATCCTGGTTTTCCTGTATTGGTGTTTCGGCCCATTGTGGTAGAAAGGTACACTGTGCTACTGTTGAGCTACTCTGTGTGCGTGTGTGTGTGTACGTCTCTGTCGCTCTATGTGTCATTTCTTCACTCAGACATTTGCATGACTTTTAATTGAAACCTATTGGATTCTCTTCACAAATTAGATAATGTAGAGTACTAATCATCTAACATTCCTTTTGCCTTGCTGTAAATAAAGTCATCACTTACCGAGAATTAATCATGACTTGGTTAAACGTAAACTTTTGTCTTTTGGTGGTGTAGACAGTGAATATGCCTTTTACTGATTTTTGGCAATGTGAGCACCTGAAGCAAGCACTTTCTTTTTTTGCTTCTCGAACCAAATTGGCTCTTGGTCTATACCACCATTGCTACAGCTTTGATGGGCTGACTCTTGATCAGCCCCATCACAAACCTGAGGTACTTATTAATGCACAGATTTGTTTTCTTTCTTTCTCTCTTTTAGGGGCAGTGGCTGCCATGGATGCCAGTGGTGGCAGTGCTGGTGGCAGTGACAGTGGTCGTGCTATACCCATGTTTCTCCAGGGCCTCTAACTAAAAGCTTCTTCGGTCCAACTCACATTACACATCTTTCCACAAACTGCTGCTTCCATCACGGCTGGGACAACTTGACCTGATTTAGTTACTTTTATCTCAAAAAAAAAAAAATCACACCCTATTCTGGGAGTACAACAATAGGATTCTTGCTTTAATTGTATAAAGAAACATGTAACTGTATATATATATATGTAGAGGGAATAAAAATGTGGCTTCTAATCTAGATAAAACCTTATTTGCAGTTTTCCTTGTTAATTTTTTAAGCAGCACCATGGGATTTTGAAATATTACAGTGGCCTAAACTAGGCCTTTTGGTACCACACTATTTTTTTGTGAATTTTGGTGTGTTTTTACAATAAAATGCAGTGGCCACATTAGTGGGTAAATGTGGTTTTCTGATTTGGTATGCAAGCCAAATATGTAGTACGTACATGGGGCACAAAGAATCAAGTGCCTGGCTTTAGTTGTTCCACTTGTTTTTCACAAAAGTCATCCTCTAGCATGTCACAAAGTATTCTGCAATACTGCAGGGAGCCCCTTAATCTGTTACTTCATTCGACAAACTTCACCAAATCTTTTTTTATTTTCATTTTTTTTTTTTTTTTTGCCTGTCATGTTCATTTGTGAATGAATGAAGAGCTCCACATACTTCAGCTTGGGTACTTTGTACGAGTCTTCAGTGCATTTTTATGTCGTAAAGTCAAAATTAACAGTTGTCGAACATTTTAATGAACACTACAGATTTTGTTTTAAAATGATGTAATTCTTAGTTTCCATTTTATATATGGTAAATATTTATATGTATGCTTGGGGGTTCCATGTTATTAGGAAACACTGAAATAAGCTGATGCAAGAACAGGTCACTGGACACCCATTTTGTTAATATGTTACGTCCACATCCCTTAATATCAAGTGCTGCATGAAGCAATGTAATATGTGAAAGAACCAGAATGAAAAACAATCAGAAAAACACAAAACATTACATCACTTCAGCCTTAGAAATATCATGAACATGCATGAAACGAAAGGCACACATAATAAGGTTAAGACTCCAAAATGTGGCACATGTTCTACAACAGTAATGTCTGCTTTGGTTAAGACTCCGATATAACACATGCGCTAAAACAATAACATCCACTTTGGCAAAGACTCCAAAATATGGCGCACACACTTAAAACAAAAATGTCTGTCTTCAGTTAAGAGTCCAAAACATGGCACACGTGCTAAAAGAACGATGTCTACTTTGGTTAACACTTGGATATAACACACATGCAAAAAAAAAAAAAAGGAGTTCTGTTTCAGTCACGACTCCACAAAGTGTGGCACGTGTGCTTAAAACAAAAATGTCTTACTTCAGTTAAGACTCATATGGCACACGTCCTTGAACAATAACGTCTTCTTTGCTTAAGACTCCAAAATATTTGATGCACATGCTAAAACAGTAATGTTGGCTTCAGTTAAGGCCATACATGTAAATCAAAAACATCTTCTTCTGTTAAGACTCCACAGTATGGCACATGTGCTAAAAACAAAAATTCTATTTCACATAAGACTCCAAAACTAGTTTGGTGTGTGCGAGATAATCAATACAGTTCAAAAAGTGAGCAGTCGTCCCTTCTATTACTATTAGTAAGCGTTGGTTAGAAACATAAGAGGTGCAGTCGAAAGAGTTTTAACTGTTTTAATTATTTGAACGTTAACTTTTTTTTTGCATTTTGCTAAGTTAGAAGCCATCAGACTTGTTCTCCCTCTTAGGAATATGGAAGGTTTTAAAATCCTCTTTTAGAGTCGATTATTGGTGAATTTAAATAACGTGTTCTCAACGTAACTTAGGTCTCTTGCGCTATAAACTTCGATGTTATGGTTTACATTGCTGCAGAAATGCACAGTTCCGTAGACATGACCGATATAAATTTGGACGACTTTACACTTAATTGTCAGGACTTTCACTGTAATATTTTTGTAATGCAAAGGTGGAAACCAACTTAACTGAATTTCGTGCAAAGCCTGAGAGTGCTTTAAAAAAGACTGCACAGACCGATACATTGGGAATTTCTCTCAGCGCACTATTTTAAATGATTCTGTATTTTAACTTTAAAGGTGGAATGTGGTTTCTTTGAACTCTACTTCAACTCTTAGTAATGTGTATGAGAAATAAGAATTTTTTTTTTTTTTTTTTTTTTGTTTAAACTGTTGAATTTGTCTGGAGGTCCGTGTAACCTTTAGGAGCATTTCTTTCAGTTCTGTTTGTTTGAGTTTGATGAATTGTTAGTCAGTGAGCGAGTGTCTGGACAGGAACTGTACAAACTTAAGTGTTCTATGGTTTTCCATTACAAAAAGCCGCCCAGTCATAATACATCCTTATGCCAGTGGTACTTCGGAGTACCTCCTGTATATAGTTTGTTTGCAAATATTGTTCTGAGATGCTAAACTTCAAAATTACGTTTTTTAAGTAAATAATTGTTTAAAATATATTTTGTAAAGATATGGAAAGTACCATAGAATTTCTGGAAAATAGAGGAATTTATTTGCACTAACACATGTGATGTGCATGATTTAATAAAACAAAATTTACTCTCACTGTGTGTTTTAATTTGTTATGCAGTACGTGTTGATGGTGATGAAGGGTGGAAAGTTTGGGTGAGTATGTCATACGTGTCACCTTCCAGTTCAGGCTTGTCAAGCTTGGCTTCCTGGAGGAGCTCAGTGGCTGCTGCTCCATGAACAGGCTTCTTTGGACTTCATTTTTGTTGACTTGCTTTCCAAGATTCAGAATTCCGAGATGTTTGTTCCAGCTTATTTTATGATGATTATATTGGACAACAAATTTTTTTTCAGACTTCCTGAAAATGTTTGGGTGATTATGAAGCTGAACACAAATATAATTTGCAAATATCATGTAAGAATTGAGAGAGGCAAATTTAGTTGTTTATTTGATTGCTTTTATGATGCTGAAACACACTGCATTAGTTCAACTGAGCTTTGATTTTGTCATGTACTCGCCGTCTGATGCTTTCCATTTCAGTTGGACAGTATTGCTGGATTCCATTTGCCCTGTTTTCACTCTTTCACCATTGCAACGTCTTGGTGAAACCTTCCAACATATTTGTCATTGACTGCACCAAGTTTACCATGGAAGAAGTCTTAAGTGTGAATGCAGAAAATCGATCTTTGGCCACATGTTGCCACTGCATGGTTTTGTATGCTTTTGAAGCATGTGGTCACCCAGCTGAATGTAGTTTGGTGCTCTGTAGTTGGCAAGAAGATTCTCAGCACTATCCTTGAATGCCTTCCATGTGATTTCCTCCATTCCTGCTGGCAGGTCATTTTGAGGATGGATCTGATTTGTGGACCAACAAAAATGCCTGCCTCAATCTTGGCATTGGGTATTTGTGGAAACATCCGTCTCAAATATCAAAATCCTTCACTTTTCTTGTTCATCACTTTGACAACACTTTTCATCAGTCTAAATTTTATGTCTCTTGTTTTGGTTGACAAGTGGTTAATGTGCCACACTTTTTTCTGCCCTTATGATGTGGCCAGTTTATTTTTAAAGTGATGAGACTCTCTAGCATGACCGTTATACCAGAGCTGCGTTCCTAGTCGCAGTGCCACTACTGTTTGATCAACAAAACAAAGATGTTCCCCCTTGTGAAGGTAGACGTCTAATGTGAGAAGAAATCACAAGACTTGATGTTTGCAAATCAACAGTACAGGGTAGGAAACTGTAAGGTGGTCTTTGTGTGCAGCAGGCAAAAAAAAAAAAAATCAAAGGATACCTTCAAAAGTATTCAGGAAGCAAAATCGTTGTCCAGTGTTATTTATCACTACCTCATCTTCCAGTCCCTTAGCCCGAGTAGCAGTCGCAGTCACTCACAAAATTAGTCATCACAGTGTTAGGCCCCAGTCTTTTTGTGGTTTGTTCATTAGCGTCATCAGAGGAGGAACAAATTGTGCTGCATCATCGGAGTGCTCAGAATCTATGGTGCCTCACAAGAAGTGTCTCGACTATTTACAGATTCTCATCTGTGTTACTTTACCTTTTTTAGGGTGGTTGTCCTGTGCACAGAGTACAGTGGAATTCTTACTTGCATTTGCTAATCAAAATGCAACACATCCCCACCCTCTGGAGCCATGATTACTACATACAGTGCCACCCCTGTTAATTCCTCTGGCATCTTCCCTCTTTCTGTTTTATTATTGAAGTAAAAGACATTCCCAAGAAAAAGTTATATTGGTGGAAGAAGATAACAAGGCCTCACAATCCACAAGTTGCTGCAGTCTGATCATCCGATGTGGTGTCCACACAGCAGGACTTTCTAAGCAGACCTCACTATGGGCCCCTCTCAATAATAGGAGTGGATGAGAATGTCAAGTCCTGGCTGTGGAAACACCACATGTGCTTCTGGCACCACAGTTTTAAGCAACCTGCTTATTGTTGGTGGAAACAAGAAAGTAAAGGCCACTGAGTAAAAGCCACAATGTTAGAATGTATTTTACTGATCACTTTCTTTTTATTTCAAGTTCCTGCCATATTGCATTCATTCAGCTTTTGGCCAAAGGTGGACAAGAAAATCCCACAGATGAGAATGCTGCAGATGTCGGCTTGTGCTCCAGGTCTTCAACTTCAGAGTCTGAATGTGCAGGTTAAGTCGAGCAGACAGGTAAGTCAACTGTTTGTAATACAAGGTGACACACTTAACAACTCTGTATCGGGGTGCTCAGCTCCAGTCTTGGAGGTCCGCAGAGCCTGCAGATTTTCATTCTAACCATTTTTTTAATTAGAAGCCATGACTAGCAGATAATGGAACTCTGGTATGTAATTCTTTGGCTTGTTAATGCTTTCATTCTTCCAAAACAGGTCTTTATCGCACTATAGATTTGTCATTTTCTGAGAACATTTGCCATATTTTGTGGTCCAAAACGGATTTATATCTCTTGGTCATTCCATTTTCTCTCTCATTTGTTTCAAAACATTTTATTTACACTGACACCTCCTGATGCCTGTGCAAAGGTTTGTATGGAGGCACATTGGCTTGAGAGTTGCTGGTTCCTTTGAAAACAGGCAACAATAAAAAAACCAAATGCAGCACTAAAGAGGGCACTTAAAAGTCACAAAAAAAAAAAGTTAACGAAAACTAAGCCCAAAAAAAGCATCACTTTAGTAGTAAATAAATAGATTCTAATTAAAAATTTTGTTGGAGCAAAACCCTGATGCCACTGCGGACCTCCAGGACCAGATTTGAGTTACTCCTGTTCTATACAATTAGGAAAGTAGTCTGCCAGCCCAGAACATTTTGGACAAAGTTAAATAAGTAAATATGCAAATAAATAGATGTGTTATGAAATGTGAGAATAAACAAAAACACAATGATATGTGAGCATCAGTAATTAAATCCATCCATCCATTATCCAACCTGCTATACAGTATCCTAACTACAGGGTTACGGGGGTCTGCTGGAGCCAATCTCAGCCAACACAGGGCGCAAGGTTGAAAACAAACCCCGGACAAGGCGCCAGCCCACCGCAGGGCACACACACACCATGCACCCACTTGGGACAATTTGGAATCGCCAATGCACCTAACCTGCATATCTTTGGACTGTGGGAGGAAGCTCACGCAGACACGGGGAGAACATGCAAACTCTACGCAGGGAGGACCCAGGAAGTGAATCAGTGATTAAATGGGTCATGAAATATTTTTTCACGCTTATTTCTTTATGTATTTGATAATTTCTTTATTTCTTTTAGTGTCATTGATTACAACATGACATGAGAACTGTCATTTACAGTTAAGAGGGCGGGCTCTGGCCAGTACTGTGCTTTGATTGGTGAATCATCGGTGGAGTGCATATAAATCTTTGGCTTTCAAGTTTACAGTAACAGGCAGAGACCACAATTCAGATACAGATTCCTAAAATGATAATCCTGGGCTGCTTCTGTTAACGTAGCTACTTGATGCTGTAATTTGGGCCCATTTTTTTCTTGCACTTGTGTCCACCATGGATGCACAGAGTCACAACTCTGAGCCTGTGCTTTGCTTGCCTGGGATATTCCTTGGCTTCTAGGCACGTGCAAAGTTGTGTGTGTGTCCTTTAGCGATAATTCACCAATCAAAACACAGTAGTCGCTAGAGTCTAAAAGTGACAGTTCTCATTTCAGGGTGTAGCTCATGTAATCCAAAGCAACACTCTTGTTCATAAAAGCAACTTGTAAGCATTGCATGCAGTGTGACTGAAATAAATGCAGAAATAAATAAAAACATTTCATGACACATTTCATTATTTATAATCACAGTGTGTGTCACATTTCATAATACACTTGCATTTTTATTTCATTTTGTACTAATTTTTCTATACCCAACTATTAAATATTTACCTTCAGTTTCCATGGTCATTTCAAATTCACGTTTTGAAATCCTTCCACCTTTTCCTGAAGTCGCTGTGGGATCAAAGCAGGAAGAAACCTTGGGTGGGGTGCTAGTTTAACACTGGGCACATTCACACAAGGCCAGATTAGATGCCAAACCTGAATGTTTTTGAAATAGAGGAAGCAACTGGAGTACCTGAAAAAAAAAAACATCAGAAAACACAGACAGGATTATTGAAAAATATGCAAATGGAGAGCTTTTGTTTTCACTGGGCTGTTGTTTGGCTTGTCCCAGCAATCTGCTGAATTGAGATGCTGGCAAAACAAACTTTCATTCCCTGTCTGCTATTTTTTTAGACAAACTGACTGAAATCATTTTTTTAACTTTTAGAGTTTTACAATGAGCACCATGGGATCTTTACATAAGACAGATGTTCATATTGAAGGAGACTCAAAACAAAATTTTAACATCAGGAAAAAGACCACAAGTGGATGCAACCGTGCTTTAATAGCACATCAGAAAGAAAAATAAAATTGCAGGTTGAGATATTACAGGTAGCACAGAGCTAAGGGAAGAGTTGTGTAGAAAGAGAGCGCCGAGGAGCAGAAGTTAAATCCGTAAGCTCACTTCAGGGCATTGGGTCATTTAGAAAATCTGTGGGGTCTTACATGTTCAGCTTCAAGATGCACTTTAACTACACTGCCAAGACTGCATTTTTTCTTTTCAGAAATATTGTAAAGGTTAGACCTCTTAGATCATCTCAAATTAATTTGCACTTTTGTTGTTAGACAGGCAGATCGGTGGCTCTCAAGTTCAGATCTGGAGCCCCACCACCCACCAGACTGCAGGTCTTCATCCCAGCCAGTTTCTCCTTAAAAATTGACTCCTGTGTTAATTAAGTAGGATGTCACTTCCCAGTTGGTGTTTATTTGGTATCAATTCATAAAATTACAAATTGGTAATTTCTTTAACTGAATGAAGCTGGAACTCAGATGAACATCTATTAAGATGTTTGTTTTTGTTTGTACAAATCTCTGGTTATGTATGACATTATGTACTAATAATAAGCACACAAATTGGTAACACTAAACTAGCTGCCCTTTAAGCGCTGAGTGTTGCTCTCCCTAATGGCTGCTATGGTTGCATTTTATTGTCCGTATATAGCAAGGCTGAATTAAGACCCCCACAGGCCCCTTAACAGAGAGCTGATTATACTTGTAACAATGCAGTGTGTGGTCAACCAGTGTCATTTAACGCAGCACAGGATTTCTCACTCTTGATCTCGGTGTGAGAGCGGATTACTTCATCCCTGCCCCATGGGGTGGCTGTCATTTCTATTTGTGGATACTCGATGCGGAGTCCTCCTTCTTTATGTTTCCTACTCATGGATATTTGAATTTATCATAGGGGGGATGCCTCTTGGTCATTTCAATTTGTAGATACTCAGTAGTTTCATTGACCTGGGGTTTGGTAAGGGATGTAACTGGTGAAAAGGCCTATTTCTGCACACCTTGTAGACATTGATGGTAGATCTGCCCCTGGTATGATGGTATAATTAAGAGAGCATCCTCAATATAAAAAAAAAAAAGTCAATTATAAAGAACACAACATGAGTTAAGCATCCAAAGATATGGCAAAAAAATCAAGTATTAATTTTGTATGAATGCAAATCCAACACTAATGCTTTTTTCTGAATGCAAAATAAATCTATTATATAAAAATATTTTGGGTCAGAGAGACACTTTGAAGTCCTGTGAGACTTCTTGCACGTCATGCCCTACTTACAATTTCTCGGAGACACTTTAACGTCCCATGAGACAAGACAGTGAGACAAAAGGACAGCTGCTGTACAGGCTTTAAAATGATAGGACACATAGCTCGGTAGCAGCTAGAAGTCAGCCGCATCTCCTTAGCGTGTGTTCAAACACCCCCACAACATGAGCGGCAGAGACATGAAGTGGCTAGCGTGAAGCATGCCCCCCAGGGGGTGGGGGTTGTGGGGTGGGCGAGTGAAGTGAGCCTCCTTGTAAATAAATAAATAGATATCTAATTATACAATGAGATCAATTCAAGGTAAAAATGACTTGCATGACGTGAAACTGGCTGGAACAAAAACTTGTACCCCTCAGGGGTCCTGAGGACTGAAATTAAAAACCACTGAACTTGATTATTGTAATGGACCTCTAACAAGACCACCTAACAAAAAGACGTCCAGCACCTGCAATGAGTTCAGAAAGCAGCAGCAGGAATGTCAACCACTAAAAGAAAATCTGAGCGCATCTCGCCAGTCTTAGCAGCATGACACTGGTTACCTGTGTCCTTTAGAGATGATTTTAAATTTCTCTTAGCTGTATGTAAAGCTCTGAATGGTTTTGCCCCCTTCCTATTCCTATTTTGAAGTGCCCTAATATTCCAAGTCGTAATCTTAACTCCTCAAACTTCTTATTCTAAGTGCTAAGCATAAACAAGTGGTGAGGTGGCCTTTTGATGTTACATACCAAAAATCTGCCATGCTTTCCCAATAGCGATATGCCAGGCTAATTAGTGTGGAACATTTTAAACTCTTTAAAACCAGGTTTTTGAAATTTGACATTTTCATAGCATTTTAGCTCCACTTCTAATAAATTATATATACTGTACACTGACCTATCATATACTTTATGAATCATTATTTAATGTTAGTTTTTTTTTTTTTTTTTGCTTTCTGTCCCATTTTGCATCACTGCCATCTGACCAAACTCTGCAGTCACGTATGACATTTGAAGGAATGTGGACCCTCCAGATCTCCCATAGTAATTAATAAACAGCACCTTTATGTTGTGTAGAATGTCCAGTGGAGGCTGGCCAGTCTTTCGGCCTCAGAACCCCTGCAGGTTTCTTTCCACCAGCCTCTAAACAGCTGAAGTTTGTTTTTCTGACCTTCCCGGCCATCTGACCGTAGCATCCGACTTCTTGTTATAATCGTTAGATTAAAACAATGAATTAAAAATTTTTAATTCATATATAAGGACTTCATTACTTACCCTTATTTTGCAGGTTTATTTTACAACTTAAAAAAAAAATTTTCTTTATTTACCCTTTTTAATTGTATGTTTTAATCTTTTGTAAAGCACTTTGAGCTGCATATCTTGTATGAAAACGTGCTGTAGAAATGAATGTGTTGTCGGCAAGAGGTGTGTCGGTTCTGAAAGATATCCCAGCCTATTGCCCACAAGAGGGCAGCCTCTATTCACCAATGCTTGTTGTCTTCTTAACTAGTGCTTTGCCAAACTGCCTCAGGTGAAGCCCTGCAGAGGATTCCCCATTTAGGTACGGACAGTTGTTATTGTTCTACAATTCACTTTTGTTTGTATGTTGCTGAAATACATTTCTCAAGTTATGTGGCAGGAGTCTAAATTGTATTTATATTATAATCTGCTGTTTCAATTATGGATTTAGTATTACAATATACACTTTGGAAGAGGAAAAAAGTTTTTTTGGGTTGGGTGGATTGGGCTGTACAAACTGAAACCTTGGATTACTTCCGGCTTATACATTATAGGCGGCAGCTGCCAATAACCAGTCTCTCCTCTTCTTGCCCAGGCATGGCACTATTGTGCCGAAGCTCTGTGTTAACTCACATGTCACATTTGTTGGAAACCATTGGACAAGTAATTCCAAACATTTTAAGACACCATGAAGATTTTACCTTGAACCTGTAACTTTTCACTCCTCCTCGTTCTTGGCCCATTGCCTTCCGCTCAGTGTCACACTGATCTCAGTTTTAGATTACATTCAGAAGGCAGCAGGTTTGCATCAAGGTCTTACTCACCCTTTCCTTCATTCATTCTTGCCTCCCAAACCCTCTTCAATGTAGGATGCTACCTAAACGGAGTGAGACAACTGACCAATGTGCATGTTGGCTGATAACCCCACCTCACTCCATGGAAAATTCTTTAGGTGCTTTGAGAGCCACTAGGGGGTTGTCAATTAATGTTCCCAAAGATGTGTGCATTAGGTTAACTCACAACTATACAGTGGGACAGTGTGGGTATTTGCTTAAGTGTGCCCTACGTTACAGTGGCAACCCCAGCCTTAATAGGCTGTCACTTTGCACCCAGTGCTACTAGGACAGCTACCACCTCTCTACCACACTGAGCTCGATTAGTGGGTTGGGAAAATGAACTTCCTTCTTGTGCATTTCTCTACAAACTCAAGGTCATGTCATTCTGGTATTATGCAATTTTTCATACTTTTTTGTCGATACTCGATTTTCTCAATGAATGATCACAAGCAAGGGAGGCTACTCCTATAGCTCTGGCCACAACTAGCCCTGGATGCCAGTCTACCACATGTTAAAGCCAATTTAGTGGGGTGGGAGAGGAATTAGATGACCCCAGTGATCTGTAGGGAGCAGGTTGAGGAGATCCTGGAGAGGTGGTGAGATACTCTAGAGAGGAGAGGAATGAAGGTCAGTAAGAACACAAAGACAGAGTTTAAATACTTGGGATCAACAGCACAGAGTAGGCAGGCAGGCAGGATGGAGTGGGTGGAGAAGAGTGTCAGGAGTGATTTGTGACAGACGGGTATCAGCAAGAGTGACAGGGAAGGTCTACAGGACGGTAATGAGACCAACTGTGTTATATGGGCTGGAGACGGTGGCGCAGGAGACAGAGCTGAAGGTGGCAGAGTTAAAGATGTTAAGATTTGTATTAGGTGTGACGAGGATGGACAGGATTAGGAATGAGTACTTTAGAGGGTCAGCTCAGGTTGGACGGTTTGGAGACAAAGTCAGAGAGGCGAGATTGTGTTGGTTTGGACATGAGCAGAGGAGAGATGCTGGGTATAATGAGAGAAGGGTGCTAAGGATAGAGCTGAAAGGAAAGAGGAGAAGAGGAAGGGGTAAGAGGAGGTTTAGGGATGTGGTGAGTGAGGACATGCAGGTGATGGGTGTGATAGAGGAAGATGATGAGGACAGAAAGATTTGGAAGAAGATGATCCACTGTGGCAACCCCTAACAGGAGCAGCCAATAGAAGAAGAAGAAGAAGAAGTGGAGATGATTAGCAGGAACCCTGGAAGAAACTGTAAATTACATCGAGATAGTGACCAGACTAGAATGTGGACCCCTGACCCTGGAGTTAAGGCAGCAGTCCTGTGCCACCTACTATACACTCCTTAATCAGTTTGCCCAGCAAGTTCTTAAAAAAAACCAATGAGTAGAATAACTTTGACAGCAGGGGAGAGGGCCCAGTGCAGCCTCTAAAAGCTAACAAGTGGTTTGTGGAGTGGGGGCACACTAATCCCTAACATTGTTAGTACCGTGCTCTCTTCATTTACAATTGTGGCTTTCCAAGCAAGTTTTTAAACAGTAAACTACGCCATACAATATTTCATCATGCCTCAGGTGAAGGAATCCAATTAAAAAGTGAAAATCAATGTCAACCTGAAGAAATTCTCCTTTCTCTTATTTTAAACTGTGACAATTTGAAATGTTGATTAAGTCTCTTCCATCCCTACTTCAGCTGAATTAAAAAAGTAAAAAAAAAAAAATAATGGCCCAAACCCACTTAATTCAGTTCTAGTCCCATCAAAAGCCATCAGATGTTAACACAAGAACTACTGGATGGGGCGCCAGGCCACTGTAGGTGTCACTTACGCATGCACACACCCATAGGAGCCAAATTAGAGCCACTGGTTAACCAAACACACATCTTGGAGAATATGCAAGCACCAAAACAAAATACTGTGTAGGCATGGGGCAAAAATGGAATCTTGACATCAACAAGGGGGAAGAGATTTGACGCCAGAATGCTGGAGAATCACCAGCCGCTGCACTACCGCAGTAGACCACTTCTTGCAGAGTGGGTTATTTTCTATTGAAAGGCACCATACAATTTTTAGATCAGTAGCCATTTGTACTTCTTATTGTGGGCAGCACAAGGGTTTTTCTATGCCAGTTGCGAAATCCTTCAAGAAATGTTGATGACTGGAGTTAAACTAATATTAGGTCCTTTTACAATAATACATTAAATTGTCCGCATCACTCCAAGGTGCTGTAAAAGGTATATTAGTACAATATTAGCTGGAATGTTTAGTGACTCAGAACAGGCAGTCTTGTGCTTAACAGCTCACCACTTGGGACTTGCGTTTTACTGCGAGAGACTCAAACCTACTGTGCCAACACACAGATTCTCCGCTGCCGCAGTTGGCCTTGTTTGAGCAGTTTACCAGCCTGTAAGGAAACACACATAATGAGCTCCACTGATTTTAGTCACTTCAAGAGACAAAAGGCCAGTACCCACACTTCTCTGTTCAAATGCCCACCTCGCCAACTGACCTAAATAACCAACTGCCATGTGCCAAGACATACAGCTGGATAACAAGGTTACACAGAACCTAACAAATCTGTCGAGACAACGAGAGGAGACCATTCAGTCCATCAGGCTCAAGTGTTTAGCTCATAGCCAGGGCCGTCTTAACGCATGGGGGCACGCTGGCCTGTTTCCCCGGTGGCCCCATGCTAATCTATGTATGTTCTAGCTCTTCCGGGGGAATCCCGAGGCGTTCCCAGGCCAGCCGGGAGACACAGTCCCTCCGGCGTGTCCTGGGTCTGCCCCGGGTCTCCTCCCAGTTAGACGTGCCCAGAACACCTCACCAGGGAGGCGTCCAGGAGGCATCCTGATCAGATGCCCGAGCCACCTCATCTGACTCCTCTCGATGCGGAGGAGCAGCGGCTCTACTCTGAGTCCCTCCCGGATGACCGAGCTTCTCACCTTATCTTTAAGGGAAAGCCCAGACACCCTGCGGAGGAAACTCATTTCAGCCGCTTGTATTCGCGATCTCATTCTTTCGGTCACTACCCATAGCTCATGACCATAGGTGAGGATAGGAATGTAAATCGACTGGTAAATTGAGAGATTTACCTTATGGCTCAGCTCCTTTTTCACCACGACAGACCGACGCAGAGCCCGCAACACTGCGGACGCCACACCAATCTGCCTGTCGATCTCACGCTCCATTCTTCCCTCACTCGTGAACAAGCCCCCGAGATACTTGAACTCCTCCACTTGGGGCAGGATCTTGGTCCCAACCCTGAGAGGGCACTCCACCCTTTTCCGGCTGAGGACCACGGTCTCGGATTTGGAGGTGCTGATTCTCATCTCAGCCGCTTCACACTCGGCTGCGAACCGTTCCAGAGAGAGCTGAAGATCACGGCCTGATGAAGCAAACAGGACAACATCATCTGCAAAAAGCAGTGACCCAATCCTGAGCCCACCAAACCGGACCCCCTCAACACCCTGGCTGCGCCTAGAAATTCTGTCCAGAAAAGTTATGAACGGAATCAGTGACAAAGGGCAGCCCTGGCAGAGTCCAACTCTCACTGGAGACGGGTTCGACTTACTGCCGTCAATGCGGACCAAGTTCTGACACTGATTTGTACAGGGACTGAACAGCCCTTATCAGGGGGTCTGGTACCCCATACTAGGTGAAAGAATCCCAGTAGCAAAATGCTTGCTGACCAGTGATTTTGTTCCAACCCAATTGCTTAATAAGAAACACTTACTGCTCAAGTGACACTTCTGCTTAACATTTTGAACCTTTCTTGCTTATTTTAGCCTTAAACAGCTGTATTCTCGGTTTTTAATTGCTCCTTATTAACAATAAGACACAAATGACAAAAATAACCAGCATCAAACCATTTAGCTTGTTTCCATTTACACCTGTGTGTGTTTTCTATTGTGCACTACTTGGTTTAATTAAATACCTGGAAGGAAAATGAAGAGAAAAAAGTGAAGGACTGAGAATTACTCCTCCAGTTTTTGACTTCAGATCATTTGGATAATATATTTAGAAAGGAAAAAAAAATCCTAGGGTATGAGAATGGCCGGTACATGGCAGAGTTAAAGCACTAACAAGCCATGACATTAAATTATTGGCACGGATTGTTTTCTAATTAAGGAGCTGGGTTTGGAACAAACACCTGCGGCCCTCCAGAACTGACTTTGCCCACCTCTGACTTAGGGGGATCAGTGACTTAGAAACGGTTTGATCTCACTGGGTGCTCCCGTCTCACGCACATAGTATCCTGAATTCAAATCTCACCTCTGGTGGACTTTCTCCCCGTGTCTAAGTGGATTTCCCTCCCTTAGCCCGAGCACATTCCTCATTTGGCAGCAAGTCTGGGTGTTTGCCTGAAAGAGGCCTGCAGTGCACTGGTACTTCATCCAGGGTCGGTTCCTGCCTTAAATCAACCCTTCCAAGGCCTGGGCCTCTCCTGTTACGAAGTTAACCTCCGCTACCGACCTCTGGATGTGGAAGAAATCCAAGCAGATACAAGGAGTGCACACTAGCATCATACAGCAACTGGACTGGGATTTGAACCCGTGACTCCTTGGCTGGGAGGCAGAAGCTGTACATGAAAGTCACATGAAATGCCTTCATTATATGAAGGTAAGTCAGTCATTTTTTTGTCACACTTCTGTAATAATTTTGTTAGAGCAAAGTGTAACAGCTGGAATGAAAACATGCAGTCACCACACAGCCCTCCACGATGCGATCCGAACGTTACGATCGACTCGCTAAGATTAAAACCAACTTGTTAATGAATTTCTTGCTTGACTGACAAATTTGCTTCTGATGAAGGTATTGTGTGGATTTCTTTGCACAGGAGACTCCCAACTTGTTTTATTTTTGGACCGTTCCTTTCCTCGTGGCTGTAGGTAAAACTTCACAAATGTCTGTGGCGCTCAAACAATAAACACTTTATCCAGTTGCACAACTCCTTTGCTCACATTCAAGCTCAACTTTGATAAAGTTTAGAAATGGAGTACTGAAGGATAGCATAGGGGTCAGCGCTACTGTCACTTCACAGTTACAGAAGAACGACTTTACTTTGAACCCTTTTTGTCTTCTTTCTGTATCCTTAAGTAGGGTGACTGGCACCCAGTGGCGTAGCGTGGGTGTCAGCCGCCCAGGACGGAGGAAAATTTCGCCGCCCCCTTATTTAGGTATTTCAATTTAAAAGACTAAAATATACAGTAATTCTTTGCCGCCCCCTAAAAGTGCCGCCTGGGGCGGGCCGCCCCCACTACGCTACGCCACTGCTGTCACCTCCTAAATGGCTCTACCTGTGACGGTTTGGCAGCCCATCCAAGACTGGTTACTTACTGCCTTATACAGCTGGTGCTGTGAAGAAGAAGAAGAAGGCTCAAGTTTCCCTGGACCACTGAAAGAAGAACGAAGTAAAAAAATTCCATTTGGTCATAATTGCTTCCATAGAGCCGTCCACTGAAAGGCTCCCATAAACACAGCATTGCTTTGTTTTTCCATACCAGCTCAAGACCACAGCTGGAATATGACATGTAAATCAACACTGGGTGAGCATTAAATATGAATACACCGCCATCTTAATTGTATTCTGTGTTACATAATAAGAGACCACCTCTTATTATATGTCTCTTATGAGGGCAAGTAGTTAATAACTTAAGACTGTGGACCACTACTACCCTACTGTACACTCTCTCCCGGATTTTCTTGAACCAAGGACAGCGTCTCCAAAAGAAGCTCACGTGGTGCTTTAACCTGTACATTCGATGATAACGCATAGGGATCGAGGCAGCAGCTCCACAATACAATACAATTTCTTTTTGTATAGCTGTAGTACTAGCATGTTGTACCGTGTTGACCATTATGAATGTAGTGAGACGTCAAGTAAAATGACACCTCTTTATTGGCAAACTAAAAAAAGATTACAATATGCAAACCTTTGAGGCAACTTATGCCCCTCCTTCAGGCAGAGATGTAATGTGTAGCCCAAAATCACACAAGGAGGGCCGTAATGGGCTTTAACAGGCCCTGCCTTTTGACAGCCTCCCAGTCTTAACTCTCTTAAGAAGAGAGGGGAAAAAAATGGAAGAAACCTTGGGCATGGCAGTTCAAAGAGAGACCTCTTTCCAGGTAGGTTGGGTGTAGAGTGGGTGTCAAGAAGGGTTTTAATACAACACAATACAAAGAACATCCATCCATTCTCCAACCCGCTATATCCTAACTACGGGGGGGGGGGGTGGGCTGGAGCCAATCCCAGCCAACACAGGGCGCAAGGCAGGAAACAAACCCCGGGACGGGTGCCAGCCTAACGCAGGGCACACACACACACCAAGCACAATTTAGGATCGCCAATGCACCTAACCGGCATGTCTTTAGACTGTGGGAGGAAAACCACGCAGACATGGGGAGGACCCGGGTGTCCCAACTGAGAGGCAGCACCACTACCCACTGCGCCACCATGCCGCCCAATACAAAGAACAGAACACAAGTAATCATCATAGCACAATATAAATATTACAAGGACACAGCAGAATCCACCAGTAGCTCCACACTGTTTTAGTTTCTACAAAAGCACAACCTTCATCTGCCCCTTTGCCATTATATTTGTTTTTCCTTGCACTTTACTTTGATTTTTTTTATTCAAAGGTTTTGTGTCATATAATTAATGAAACAACCTTTTTTTAATGATATTTCCTTCAGGATTAATAAAATGCTCACCTACTGTATCAATTAAACCACAGGCACTGGCCTTAGTCACCCAAGGCAGAAGCTGCTCACCACTGATCTGCACTTCCATTGCTTCAACATCTTCCACAAAGTCATTTAAGCTGGCAGCTTCTACGGCCTCAAACTGGACTTACTAACATGGCACCAACCCGGAGATGTTGTGTGAAGACTCTGCTCCACGAGTGGCTGCAGGTATTCACTTTAGTTAGAAGCCAATCACTGCTGCTAATGACACATATTTACACTGCCAGGCCATATAATTCAAGTAACATCTATTGTTGACGGCAATAATGGGCTTCTAATTAGAAAACTGGTTTGCGGTGAAAACCTGCAACCACTGCAGCAACCCAGGAAAGGGGGCTGAATGTTGCGCATTACGTTAGGGGGGGTTCCCAAGTTCAGACCGCTGTGTGCCTGCAGGTTTTCATTCCGAACAGTTTCACAAGTCAGTGGTGTAGTCGAACATCTACATGGCTGTTTAATGAGTCTTTTTAGTTTATTTTGCAGGCAGAAATATGTGCCCATATATTTACATGTAAAGAAAATTTAGAAATTTGCATTTTGTCACGTATTTGAATGTGAACTGTCTTTAATTATAACTTTCTTCTTTATTTGTACAAAGTTTAAGTAACACAATATTTATAACCTGTTACTAACCCTCCTTTGTTCATTTTTTTTCGGTATCTAGATTTGTTAGGTTTGGACCACCCTATAATATCCTCATTCCTAATCCTAATTATGCAATTTTCATTACACTATAACTTAAGTTTATTACATAGAGAATTCACAAAAAGTTCTTTTTGTTGCTGACAGATGGAAGCACCTGCCCTGCATTCCAAAATGGCGGGGAGACGGTTGTCAGTCGAACAGCAGGTGCGATGTGTTCGCCTTTTCATAATTGCATAATTAGATCTGAACCACCCTGTAGAGGGACAGCGCAGGTACAACAGTTTGGTGACCGGGTGAGATGGTCTGGGCACGTGCAGAGGAGACATCAGAAAGTGAATGTTGAGGATGGAACTGCCAGGCGAGAGCAAAAGAGGAAGGCCAAAGGGAGAGGTTTATGGATGTGACGAGGGGGGATATGAAGGCAGTCAGTGCGGCACAACATGATGTACAAGACAGGGATGGATGGAGTCCCCTAAATGGGGGCAGCCAAAAGAAGACGACCTAGATTTTTGTTTCACTTGGTGCTACTGCTCTACTGTCAAGTTATTCTCCTCCCCATGGAAGTCATCTCAGATAGAGGAGCATTGGAATCAACAGGTGGACAGGTTCTCTCATCAGGCTGGATGGCCCAGCATATGTACTAACTAGTTGTGCTACCCAACTAAGGTAATCGGCCTAGACCTCAACGAATTTGGTGTTAACGCTTGCAAAGTACCATCTATTGCAATGTGTTTTGGAATGCATATAGAGAAAAGCCAAGCAAAATGACCCCTTTTATTGGCTAACTAAAAAGATTACAATATGCAAGCTTTCGAGGCAATTCGGGCCCCTTCTTCAGGCGAGATGCATGTAGTAATACAATGCATTTCATTTTTCATTCTAACAGATGGCACGTCACAAACACTTGTAGCAATAAAATGGCTGACATCTGTCATTCCAACAGATGGCACATTACAACCATTAGTATTGTTTTTACAAACCCCATACCAAATGGCATGAAACTGAGGCAACCAGGCAGGCACAACGAAACACAGACGGACAATTTATTAATTATTATAATCTATACTAGCATTGTACCTGAGAATGTGTTCACAGTGCAGTGAAGGCTGCTATACAAAAGTAAGTTGTATTTTACCATATTCTTTTTAATTCACTTTTTGCTGTGGAGTTTGCACCCTTTATTGTATCCAAATACTGATGATTAGTGATAAGCAGTACAGACACAGCTGTCAATAATAAGGGAAGCAGCTAATTCAGTATAAAATTCACTAGCAAGCCAATGACAGGAACATAAAAGACAGCAAAATATTAAAAAGCAAGAAAAACATAAACTCAATGTCACACACAAATGCTTGATTCATGTATTTTTCATTTAGCAAACCCATTTTGTAAATTCTGGATTGACACCAAAAAAGACAGAAACTGGGAAGTAACAGCTTGTATAATAAGGCAGGTGTCCAGTTAAAAGCAGAAGGTGGTTTGGTTGTGACAAACACCCGCAGTTAAGGAACTTGAGGACCAATTAGTTGAGTCCTTTTATTACTAATTAGCATACAAATGCATATAACACTGAAGTAGCCACTCTGCTTTAATGTTCAATGCAATTAGCACCGTTTATCGCTAATTGTCAGTATCTGGCCGTAATTTAAGGAGAAAACACAACAAATAGGGTGGATTGAAATAAAAATAGTAAAATAAAGTTAAGTTTTTAAAGCTCTTCTCGAGCACTTTTCTGAATGCAGAATAAGAAAAGAAAAAAGGCCAGCTAAACAATTAAGATTACTGAGACATAAGATTGATCCACTGATCTGCCGAATTTAAAAAAAGCAGTAGGAGTGAGAACCTGATTCAAATGCACCCCACCCCAATCGAGTTGGTCACGCCTGTGCCAGATGGACCAGTAGTTCTGGGTCAGTTAAACGTGCAAGTCCATCGCTAAAAATCGTTTTTCAACAAGTGCCACTTTTTAAGAATCTGCATGTTGCAAACTTTGTAGAAGTGCGCATCGCTCACTTGTGCAAGTCATGGGAGGTGTGAATCTAAGTCCACGCGGTAGCCTCTCCCACCCTTACTTCCAAGAACCCCTTTTTCTTCTAATTTTTGCTAGAACCTAAAACGTGGGCTAATTTCCGTAGGGTTCTCCAGCCCTACCCTGTATAAATCTATCTTCAAGAAAGTAGAATGCGCCAAACTAAGACTAAATGACAGTTGATGATCCACTGGGGAGGCATAACACGCCCCTGCCTGCAGTCACGCTTGCCCTTCACCTTCCACAGCCCGGACTCCCCCGAAACTTCACACAACTTAGAAGCGATTCATTTCGTCCAGCTCCTCCCGACTGGTTCGTCGTGTAGAACCGTATGTACAACACTACGAATCTCCATCTCTATACTGACATAGGATTGGAGAAAAAAAAAATGACAAATTCACGCGACCCATCTCAGCCTCCCAAACGCCTACGTGCACTCGTGGTAGTCGAGAGCCAAGTGAAGTGAGTGAGTAAACGGTCGGCCAGGTGAGGGGGGCGGGACAATCACCGAGCCAGAGGCTAGTGCGCACGCGCGGTAGCTATTCTACGCTCCAGCTCGGTCTTGGCTGTCAGAATAGCAGCAAGCAGCGTCGGCGGCGGCAGCAGCGGGGAGTTTTGGAGCGGACTTAATTTTTTGTATTTGTTTCCCCTTTGTCACGATGCCCGTGACAGAGAAGGAGTTAGCCGAGGATGCGCCCTGGAAGAGAATCCAGCAGAACACCTTCACCCGCTGGTGTAACGAGCATTTAAAATGCGTCCACAAGCGAATCGGCAACCTGCAGACTGACCTGGAGGACGGTTTGAGGCTCATCGCCTTGCTCGAGGTTCTGAGCCAGAAGAAGATGTACAGAAAGTACAACCAGAGACCCACCTTTCGACAGATGAAGCTGGAGAACGTGTCTGTGGCGTTGGAGTTCCTGGATCGAGAGAACATCAAGCTCGTATCCATAGGTAAAGCGATCCCCTCTCGCTGTCTCGAGATACATCGTGCGTGTGGACTGGTGTTGAAGGTGCGCACAGTTGGCAAGATGCACACTTTGCGTCCCAGATCGTCACTTTTTTGCAGGATTCGAGGAACACATGGTACTTGCACTGTTCTGACCCTTAGGACGCACCCCACCACGAGATTGGGGAAGGTCCCTGTCCGGGGCAGCGGATCCGGCTTGAGGGCAGGTGGCGCTACCGCGCCCACTTCACGCGTTAACACTGAAGGTGGTGCCGTCCTCACCTATTCAAACCTGGCGCGTAATGTCGCAAATCTCCTTTATGAAAAATACATAAATCCATTGGGAAACACGCACAGTTCGGTAAAAGAGCGCAATCCGGAGTGCTTTTCATACTCTTACTCCGTGAAAAAAAAATGCGCAGTATATTTCTGAAGCTTCCAGTGCACGAATGTCACCTAGTAGGTGTGCCCGTCCTCGCCCAGGCGTGGTGAACCCCCCCGCACCCCCATTCAATACCCGCATGTCTGATTGTTGTTTTTATATGACATCGACCCGTAAATGTTATAAAAACTCTAAATGACCAAAGGCTGAACATTTGAAAGTGTTAGTTATGGTCACTTTGAAACAACGGCTTTTGTCGCGAGGTTCGTCAGTTACCTGCGACTCCGATGACGTCAGGATCTGTGTGCGCAGCAGGAACCTTAAGTCGATACTTGAACCTATGTATTCAGCAGGCAACCATTTGCTTGCACATACGGTTATGTTTGAACTGAATTCCAGAACTCCCACACTGTCGTGCAATACTAATTCAGTTTCTATATAAAAAGGGCAGTTTTGCCAAACGTCCTGACCGGACTGCGCAGACTGGAATCTGAAAGCTGCGCGTCCGTGACGTCACTGCTAGAATACCGTTGCGCGCACTTCTTCACTGTTGATGATGATCGTATTTTAATATATAAGGCGCCTTGCAAGTCATTTAAGTTATTTCCACATTAATTACACAGCGTTTACGTTGAAAAGTTACACCATGAGGGGCACGCAGTGATTGTCCATTGAACCGGTGGTTGGATGTGGTGCCAATCTTGGCACATCCTAATAAGGGAAGGTCAAGTTATTTATGTATTTCTACAATTTCGACCGACCGACTGACTGACCAGTTTATGCAGTGTCTGAGGACTTGGCCTCTCTGACTTTATGTTTTTAAAAGTCACACTTCCATTACAAACATGCATGCCTCAAAGTGCTTTTAATTTGTGCGGTTTGAGCCATGGAAAGTTAACTGACTCACGGCTTCAAACACTGACGCTTTGCTGTACTGCCCAACACTTAAATGGCCTGGCCTCCTTTAACTCAGCAATCAGACATTTTATTTTATATAGTGACTGCTGCACCTAACGAATACAATTCTTGGTTACATAATTGGTAGAATCTAGTGCGTTCGGTACACAAGGACCTCCATTGACCTACTAGGAGGATATGAACCCTGTGTTTTTGTGATTTTTACATATTCTTCCTTTCCACTGTTAATATATTTTAAATGTTTAAAAATGGAGTATATTTGGTTTTCCTTATTTTGAAATTTGGCATATGAAGTTCACCCTGTTCCAGGGGTTATTATACCTGCCTGGTGCTTGATGTGATAGGCCAATTTCAGGATTAGCAAGTTTGAAAAGGGCAGAATGGACGGACAGAAGAACAGAATCGCACAGTAATAAGACTTTTTGCCTCTGATCACAAGCAAATCTCACAATCCACTCTTAATACAACACATGGCACTGTAATGGCACCTTTCCTTGATTAAAAAAAAAAAAAAAATCCAATGTACTTAGTATGAAAATTGCAGTTCTTTCAGTATTTCTATTAATGAAGGGCTGTCAGATATGAACCTGGATCTAGGCTGGTGGTAGCATTTGATTTTGTTTTCCCAGTAATTTTATATAGTGCCTTATACACAAATACCATTCCAGAGTGGCATAGTATGCTGAAAATGGTACCTACACACTTACCTGTAATTCTACATTGTCACCATAAGTGACTCGCTCCCGAGTCGTGCAACCTGTTAGTGATTTTATACATGGAGCGTAAATATTTTCCGAAGAGATGAATAGACGGATCACAGTGGGGGGCTTTCTGTAATTCTGCATTGTGAGCATTGCCAGGTTAGTGTGGTTACCTGTGCCCTCTACCTTTGGTCAGTATGGGGGCTGATTGTGTACTCTTGTGAATTTATAAAACACCTTTCTTTCTGGTGATCTCCCCTTCACAGCACTTATAAGACGAGTACAGTTCTTTTTGTAATCCTGCATTGTTAAGTGCAGGCATATTAGTCCTCTCAGTGTCATGTAACGTGTTAGTGGGAGTAATTTGAATGTGTACATTTGTGATATTATGTAACCACGATAATTAATTTCTAGCCCAAAATCACACAAGGTGAGCTTTAACAGACCCTGTTTTTTGAAACCCCAAGAGCCTTGACTTTCAAAGAAGAGAAGAAAATCTAAACGAGACAATATAGTGCCTTTCCACAATGTGAACCATTGTTGCATTACAGTTCTTTTTTGTGAATTCTGGCATGTTAACCAGCTCCCTGATGAGGATCATATACAATACTTTGTACCTGGGTGATTTTATACAATTTAGGGCACAACTTCCATATTTCATAAGGAACCTGACAAGATCTCGTATTGTGAGTTAGTGGTGTGTGTGTTAATGACCTGGAGATCACACTCCCTACTGTTTTAGTTCAGAGGACACCGTCTGTCACTTCTTTATTAGCACACAGTGACCCCGACAAAAGGAGCGACCTGCACAGAGTCAGGCGGCAAGTGGAACTCGTATCCCACTGCTTTATATGCAGTAGCACAGTTCTGCACTCAATTGCTTCTCACAGTGCAATAATCCATCCATTATCCAACCTGCTATATCCTAACTACAGGGTCACGGGGGGTCTGCTGGAGCCAATCCCAGCCAACACAGGGCGCAAGGCAGGAAACAAACCCCGGGCGGGGCGCCAGCCCATCGCAGCAGTGCAATAATAGTTGGAGTTTTATTCTATTTCTGGTCCTTCTGAGGGCGCAGCACTGAAAGTGTATCCGACTCTCTCAAAGGACCCAAAATGAATCGGTAGTGGCCATTAAAGCTGTACACTTGTGGTTTTAAATACGGTACCACCTTTCTATTGCCAATATACTCCCACAAGTATTTTGTAGTTTGGGTAGCATACTTTCTATGGACCTCCTGTCGTACACAGAGCGTTCAATTGTATTTTTAGTAAGTCAATGGTTACGATAGAAATGGCAACCTTTTGCATTACATTCCAGTAGCCTGGCCATTTGTTGAGAATCGGTTTCGGACTTTTAAATCTAAAGTGTTTGGAATGCAGTTAACATTCGACCCCAATGCCAAAAATGCTTTACTGTTTTTTTTTTTTTTTTGGTTTGTCATATTACGTAACCCTCATTCATTGCGCTGTGACACAATCGTAAAATCTGCACTTTAGATAACATTGATTAGCTGTCCCGTAGACTTAACAGAGTGCCCCAGGGAAACGAAGATTGTGCCAAGTGCTGCACACTCAGCTTCCCTGTGGTTTGCGTTGCAGATCTGCTGGACTGACTTCACGAAGAGGGTGGGGTTAGGGTGGGCGTTATTGCAGTTAGGGCAAAATTTCATCTGTCACCTTGACGTGCAATTGACTTACGTTTTCACTCCCAACATTTTACTGGTTTTTCATTCTACCAAGGTTCC
The DNA here is from genome assembly GCA_026402145.1 of Polypterus bichir lapradei. NCBI lineage: Eukaryota > Metazoa > Chordata > Cladistia > Polypteriformes > Polypteridae > Polypterus > Polypterus bichir. The sequence continues at coordinate 50,862,638 of JANRMT010062840.1, read as the reverse complement.
CAGTCTGTGAAATATGTGATGAATGCTCACTATCCTAACTTTCTGTCGTAAATATACACAATTCACCGCTTACTTGGTTTTGTTTTGGCAGTGCTGGTGCACACAAGCCGCTGCACCTCTCCGCTTCCTTGCTTTCTTTGATTGTGTTTTGTTTAATTGTTTTATCTTGGATTTGGCTGCGGTGGGCTGGCGCCCTGCCCGGGGTTTATTTCCTGCCTTGCGCCCTGTGTTGGCTGGGATTGGCTCGAGCAGACCTCCGTGACCCTGTAGTTAGGATATAGCGGGTTGGATAATGGATGGATGGATGGATGGGTTTTGATTTCTGGTTGAACTAAAATCTGGAGTGTCGCTGCAGTAATGCCTGCGGTTATGTTGGTTGCCCTCCCAACTCTTCTGGCTGCACTTTGTGCATCTCATGCTGTATGTCTGGATATTCAAGTGGATTACGGACCTCTCTGGTGTGAGCTTTCCTGTGGAGACCGACCGCCCATCTCATACAGTATTACTATCCCACGTACTTTTTGAATTATAAACTCTCTGCGCACTAGATAGATAGATAGATCAGGTAAAACAGACAATACTGCCACCTCTTCCCACTTTTCTTGCTACATAAGCAAATAATAATATTTCTTTATATTTATATACAGTGATCCCTCCTCGATCGCGGGGGTTGCATTCCAGAACCCCCCGCGAAAGGTGAAAATCCACGAATTAAAAACCATATAGGGTGGTCCAGATCTAATTATGCAATTTTCATTCCACTATAACTTATTAAGTTTATTACATAGAAAATCACCTGAAAAATCCCGGACCATCGAGAAGTGTGCGAACTGACGGCATGAAGAATCGTCTTCACACCGAACTGTCCCCGCATAAATCAAAGTCATCCAGACGATCTGCATAATTAGATTTGGACCACCCTGTATGTTTATATGCTTATTTTTATATATTTTAAGCCCTTATAAACTCTCCCACACTGTTATACAGCATAAACCGTTTATATTCTCTTAGATATTAAATAAGATTCATTGAAATTATGTATGTAAACACACCAATTATATACTACATACAAACATATCATTGAGGAGTTTTATTTAATACGTAATACAGTTTTAAACACATTGTAATAATACATATTTAAAAAAATAAGTTTATATTTACTGTATATACAGTAATGCACTAGTTTTACTTACTTATCCAGTTATATTAGGTATATTAAGCAGAAGCAGATCGTTTTGGAGATGTAACGAAGGGCTCGACTACGCACAAAGATAAACACAAAAGAGCACAAAAGTGAACTCTTTACACAGCGAAACACGTTGATGCTGGATGAGCGAGACAAGATTTCCTGGTTAACGCCAGCGGAATCGAATGCTGCTCTCCATCGCTGAGCCAATCAGCACCCAGGAACTTAACCGCATGCTCTGATTGGGTAGCTTCTCAGCCATCCGCCAATAGCGTCCCTTGTATGAAATCAACTGGGTAAACCAACAGAGGGAGCATATACGAGAAGTAAAAAGACCCATCTGCGAACCAGCGAAAAATCAGCAATATATATTTAGATGGGCTTACATATAAACACGCGATAGAGTGAGCCGCGAAAGTCGAAGCGCGATATAGCGAGGGATTACAGTAATTAGTGGCTTCCTCCCTACTCACAAAGTGCTTCAGTGAGTGGGGAGCCACTTCAGCCAACACAAATGTGCAGCATCCACCTGGATGATGCGACGGCAGCCATTTTATGCCAGTATGCTCACCACACATTAGCTGTTAGGTGGTGAAACGGTGAGAGAGACAATTGGAAACGGTGGATGACTAGGGTGGGCCAGAATGACCAGGCTTTGGGTAGCAGTTTAGCCAGAATATCGGGATAGACCCTACTCGTTATGAAGGATGCCCATAGAGTCAGGACTTCAGTTTTATACTTCTCTGAAAGACGGTGTCCCTGTCACTGCTCTGGGGCATTGGGATCCACATTCAGACCACAAGTTAAGTGCCCCCTGCTGGCCGCGCCAATAGCAACCCAATTCCTGTTTAGTCTTCCATCCAAGCACTGGCTGGACCCAAACACACTTAGCTTCTGGTGGATGACCTCTTCTGAAGAGCAAATCAAACTACAGTAATCCCTCCTCGATCGCGGGGGTTGCGTTTCAGAACCCCCCGCGATAGGTGAAAATCCACGAAGTAGAAACCATATGTTTGTATGGTTATTTTTATATATTTTATATTTTATAAAATATTTTATATTTTTTTTTAAATTTTTTGACTTGTGGGACCGAAAGGAGACTTAAAATTAAAGTCTCTGCGGACCGATGGAGGTTTAAAATTTAATAAGTGTATTTACTCGGTATCATAATTTGTCCAACCATTGCCTGAAGTGGAAATACATAAATGCTAGTACTCTGTTTTTATTTCTGATTTATTTATTTTTTAATAGAGTTGGAGATTCTACTGTCCAGATTTACAAATATTAGATGGGAGCCTCGGGTCCCCCTTGGACTTTCACAAGTCAGAGTTTAAGGGGTTTGGATTCTCTAGAGTGGTTTTTGCAAACTTTTTGAGCCAGAAATGAAGATCCTGATTTGCTTGTTTAATGTGTACATCAGATACGTAAGACAGAACATGACATCATTTTTCATTTGTAATGTTATCTTAAAAGTGTTCACATTGGCTAAAAAACATGACCAGAGAATTCATTGATTTTTTTTTTTTTTTTTTTTGCGGATTGGCAAAATCATTGTTAGGACCCGGTACTGGTTGGGACACACTGATGTAAACCACAGTGGTTGTGGGTCTCTAGAAGCCAAAGGCCAGGAGCACTATAGTCATTGAGCAACTATGCTGCCCTCTACCACAGATCTGTCCATTAATTAATCAGTTTTCTGAAACCGTAATTTTATTAAACATATTGTTGCAATAAACTCCTGTTTATTCCGGCAGGATGGGGTGCAAGGCAGAAGCCAACTTTGGATGAGACACTACAGCTCACTACAGTCCCCAGTTAACTTAACACAAAACTGAATCAGGGAGAATACATGCAGAGTCCAAGAGTACGACTAGGCCAGAGACTGAAACGAACAGCACTGTGCCGACCTAAATCAACGAGGGCTTATTAAATTGAACCAAAACAGAATTGCTGTCTTCATAGGGTTAAGAACGTCTGCTTACACTGACCAGTAATTTTGCTAAAGTGTAAAGTAGCTTGAAAAACAAGCTCAGGTGTTGACGAACCTGTACCTTTGTGCAGAACGTCACCGTTATCAGTCACTGACACACACAGCTTGAACAAATGTTTTTTGTCTTTGCCTGAAAAGAATGAAATATAGGCTACTTTTCAGAACTGCCGAGTTAATATTTGAATGAAAAGCGATTCATCGGGTTGGGGGACACGAACCTGTACATTGAAGTCACTTTTTGCATGCGAGGCCCTGATTTATATATTTTGTCACTGCAGTCCCTTTGACTGTCAGCATTTCTCTCAGCCGTAACGTTTAAAGTTTGTGCCCGCTGAGCAGCACACAATGTTAGAAAAGCCAAGTCAGAGCAGGATTGTGTTATGAGTGGAAACCAAAAAAAAGTTAGCAGCTGCCTAGGGGCACTGCAGTTGGAGACCCTTCAGCTGGTTTTTCCTGCTTGTTTGGAAGTCAGCATGAAACAAAAACTGTTGTTGATATGTGCAGAACCTTGTTTTATAAAGTGTTGTGCGGTGACACTGAAGGTAATACGACTGCCTCACTGTGCTTGAAGCCTACTGCACTTGCCAGTCGGGCTGCTTTCTCTGCAGTGTGCCCAGTCCTATGTGTTTCCTTCACCTTTCACAGAGTGCATGTCTGGTTAAACTGGTGACACTTCTTAGGCCTGTTTCAAGGACGTATGCCAATCCTGTCCAGTGCTCGCTCCTGTCCTGACCCCCCAGTGCTGCTGATACAGGGTCTCTGAGTCGAGAGGAATGCACTGGCCTTTGGACAGTTAATGTGAGGGTGTATGTGAGTGTGCCATCTAATGGGCTGCCTTTCCAGCTTTGCAATTGTCACTGCTGGGATGGACTGTAGCTCAACACACCCCTTCACATGGCAAGATGGGTCCGGGGGTTAACTCACTAATTGGCCCACAGACAGACAGTGTAGTTGGTAGGATTAGATAGCTAGATATGAAAGGCACTATACGATAGATAGATAGATAGTGTAGTTGATAGGATTAGATAGATAGATAGATAGATAGATAGATACTTTATTAATCCCAAGTAGATAGATAGATACTTTATTAATCCCAAGGGGATATTCCCATACTCCAGCAGCAGCATACTGATAAAGAACAATATTAAATTAAAGAGTGATAACAATGCAGGTATAACAGACAATAACTTTGTATAATGTTAACGTTTACCCCCCCCCGGTGGAACTGAAGAGTCGCATAATGTGGCAGAGGAACGATCTCCTCAGTCTGTCACTGAAGCTGCTCCTCTGTCTGGAGATGATCCTGTTCAGTGGATGCAATGGATTCTCCATGATTGACAGGAGTCTGCTCAGCGCCCGTCGCTCTGCCACGGGTGTCAAACTGTCCAGCTCCGTGCCTACAATACAGCCTGCCTTCCTCACCAGTTTGTCCAGGCGTGAGGCGTTCTTCTTCTTTATGCTGCCTCCCCAGCACACCACCACGTAGAAGAGGGCGCTCGCCACAACCGTCTGATAGAACATCTGCAGCATCTTATTGTAGATGTTGAAGGACGCCAGCCTTCTAATGAAGTATAGTCGGCTCTGTCCTCTCTTGCACAGATCATCAGTATTGGCAGTCCAGTCCAGTTTATCATCCAGCTGCACTCCCAGGTATTTATAGGTCTGTACCCTCTGATGATCACGGGGTCCATGACGGGCCTGGGCCTCCTAAAATCCACCAGCAGCTCCTTGGTTTTGCTGGTGTTCAGGTGTAGGTGGTTTGAGTCGCACCATTTAACAAAGTCCTTTATTAGGTTCCTATACTCCTCCTCCTGCCCACTCCTGATGCAGCCCACGATAGCAGTGTCATCAGTGAACTTTTGCACGTGGCAGGACTCTGAGTTGTATTGGAAGTCCAATGTATGTTGGCTGAACAGGACCGGAGAAAGTCCAGTCCCCTGGGGCGCTCCTGTGCTGCTGACCACAATGTCAGACCTGCAGTTCCCGAGACGTACATACTGAGGTCTGTCTGTAAGATAGTCCACGATCCATTCCACCAGGTATGAATCTACTACCATCTCTGTCAGCTTGTCCCTAAGGAGCAGAGGTTGGATGGTGTTGAAGGCACTAGAGAAGTCCAGAAACATAATTCTTACTGTGCCACTGCCTCTGTCCAAGTGGGAGAGGGGTCGGTGTAGCATATTGATGATGGCATCCTCCGCTCCCACCTTCTCCTGGTATGCGAACTGCAGAGGGTCGAGGGCGTGGCGGACCTGTGGCCTCAGGTGGTGAAGCAGCAGCCGCTCCATGGTCTTCATCACATGTGACGTTAGAGCGACAGGCCGGAAGTCATTCAGCTCACCAGGATGTGATACCTTTGGGACAGGGGTGATACAAGATGTTTTCCAAAGCCTCGGGACTCTCCCTGTTCCAGGCTCAGGTTGAAGATGCGCTGTAGAGGACTCCCCAGCTCCAGCGCACAGGCCTTCAGCAGTCATGGCTGATACTCCATCTGGACCCGCTGCTTTGCTCTCTGCTCACCTGGGCTGCTGTAATTGTGTTATACAATATGACTTAAATTTTCTTGATGTAGGACTGTAAAGAGCAGTTATGTTTTGTTTAACATAGCATTCCCAAACCAGCAACTTCAGAGAGTCTTCTTTACCACAGTCCATCATACGTACCTGTATAATGCATTGTTTATCTGCTGGGACATTTGTAAGGACTGAAATCATTTTATACTGTTAACACACTTTTTTTTTTTTTTAAATTGACTAGGGGACTCAGCCCCCCGCTCGCTTCGCTTGCCCTCCCCCGGGTTTGGTTGACCGGAGATACAATTTACAGAGATTGTTATTTTCATGGGAATTGTTACATATCCATTATTTTCACTTTTACTTTAAAACTTTTGTAAAAAACAATAGTTTATTTCCAGCCCCAGGCGTGGTAAAATCTCTTTCTCGCAGAACGTATAACGCTGCTCGCATTGTGAAGGGGGGCGGCTGAACGCACGCTAAGGAGAAGCGGTCGGATCATCTGCTGGCTTGCTGCTGCTGGCGCGCTGTGTGTTTTGCTTGTTGTGCTGCGCGTCGATCATTTAAAAACCTGCACAGCAGCTGTCCTTTTGCCACTTTGCGTCTCTGCCGTTCACGTTGTGA
>JANRMT010062840.1:50833643-50853964 GCA_026402145.1 Polypterus bichir lapradei | reverse complement strand
CTATCTATCTATCTATCTATCTATCTATCTATCTATCTATCCTGCCTACTATACTAAAATCTGTCTGTCTGTCTGTCTGACAAGTTTCATCAGGTATTATGCTACATACACTATGGAGTGTGACAAAGGATCATAAATTCACAGGATACAGTGAACTTGTGGATGTGAATGAAGGCTTTTTAGGTGACACGTGTGGTAAAGAGTCCACTGCATGAGGCTGAAGAATCCTTCATTCCATCATTAAACTATGCTGTCCCCCCCCCCGTGGGGCCCCCCCCCCACTCCAGTAACGTCTTTGCTCAAAACAGAAGGTATTTCATGCAGATTGGTACCTGTGGAGTGGCGTAGCAGTGCAGCAGGTGGTGATCTCACGTCAGACCTCCCTTCATTTCTTCCCATGGGTGTCTTCTGTTGGGGTTTGTCTGTTTTTCTCTCCGCTCATTTGTATGCAAAGGAAGTCCGTTTTTTTTTTTTTCTCACAGCCCATAGATAAGTGGATCCCGGTTTTTGCTTTTTGAGTTCTTCTGCAAGAACACAGGGACACAGAAAGAAACTTTTTAAGGATACATTTTGCACAAACGTCAATGTTTTTCTTCAAGGAGAGATTCGCGGACACATGAAATAAATTATAGGGTAGTGTGGTTAGAGTGGTACATTAGGGACTTTCAAAACTTAACTCAAATGTTTTTTTGGAAAAATTACCTCATAATGTTTATTCGCTTAAACTGAAATTGCTCAGCCCCTTCAGTGATTCTTCATATGTCAAGTCTATGATTTGAGATTTTCAGGTTAAGATGAACGAATTATTATTGCTGCCGCATAGCCTTGGGAACCTGTGCTCAAGCCGACATAACTGTGTGCCCAGTGATGGATCGGTACTTCATATAGGGCTGGATCCTGCGTTCTACCCAGTAATACCATGGACAGGCTTTGGATCTCTGTGATCCTATATTGGGGGGAAAAAAGGAGATCCGTAAAGTGAATGCATGCACGTGTGTGTAGACAGGCCTTCATTCACTCTCTCTCATAGGAGACTATTTTAGAGTTAACAGTCTTTAACTTGTACATCTTTGGGATGTGGTAGGAAACCATAAGGAAGAATCGATGCAGATGTAGGGAGAATGTGGAAATTCTGCACAAACCGTGTCTGAGCCAGGATTTTGTACCCATTCTCCTACTGTTGTAGCTCATTTTATATGATTTGAACTCTGCACCTAAATATTATGAATGTATTATTTATTCATTCATCCAGGAGAAAGTAGGGTGAAATGACACCTTTTATTGGCTAACTAAATACAGGGCGGTCCAGATCTAATAATGCAGATCCAGATCGTCTGGATGACTTTGATTTATGAGGGGACGATTCCAGTTTGGCACGAAGACGATTCTTCATGTCGTCAGTTTGCACACTTCTCGATGATCCGGGATTTTTCGGGTGATTTTCTATGTAATGAACTTACAGCGTAATGAAAATTGCATAATTAAATCTGGACCAGCCTATAGATTATAAATGCAAGCTTTCAAGGCAGCTAAGGCCCCTTATTCAGGCAAAGTGTAACAAAGAAACTGCCAAATCCTCTTGCTTATATTGGGACAGCAAAGTGATTTTTTTTCTTTCATCTTAACAACCTTTTTGTTCAAATGTTAGCAAAATGAATACACCCGAGATGAATTAACCCTGAAAGAAGAGAAGAATAAACTAATAAAATGTAGAGATAAGATAACCATCACTAGAGAAAGTCCTGTAAGGCTGTTTTGAAGTGCATTGTCAGTAAGATAGGCCACTGATGATGTCCGCTGGTCAATCAATCACATATCTGGTCATACAACTCTTGTCTCTATTCAGACCATTTTGTAGAGTGTTGAATTTAAGCAGAAGTTTGTATTCCCATTCTCTCCGCTCCTGTTGGGTCTTGAAATTCCCCATAAGCACAGTGACCCTCAGATCCTTCATGCTGTGGCCATTACTGTTAAAAAGATAGATAGATGGATACTTATTATATTATTACTAAAAAAATGTTACTACTGTTCATTCATCAGTAGACTACTCGGTGGCTAGCAAGGCCAGTGCAAGTCCTCCAAGTCAGCAGCAGGCAGCAATACCTTCTCATGAACAATACATAGAAGTCTACTTTTTTAACCCAAAACAAAGAAGCAATGACTTGTGTCACAGTCACTTCAGGCAAATGGCCTTACAATACAATACAATACAGTTTATTTTTGTATAGCCCAAAATCACACAAGAAGTGCCGCAATGGGCTTTAACAGGCCCTGCCTCTTGACAGACCCCCAGCTTTGACTCTCTAAGAAGACGAAGAAAAACTGCCAAAAAAAACCCCAGTAGGGAAAAAATGGAAGAAACCTTGGGAATGGCAGCTCAAAGAGAGACCCCTTTCCAGGTAGGTTGGGCATGCAGTGGGTGTCAAAGAGAATGGGGTCAATACAAGACAATACAATACACAGAACAGAACAAATCCTCCATACAGTATAAAAATAAAAAGTTTAGAAGTGCGAAGTAGAATTTAACAGTAGATGATATCCCATAATATAATTTGGATTTGTTGAGAGTCCTGGAGACCTCATTCATCAAGCTGCCTCCCCCATTTGGCCAGTGCTGGGCCAGCCAATCCGATGAAAGGACCCCTCTACCCCACAGTTCCTGCGATCCTCCATCAGAGATGACTTTACCTTAGGCAGGCAAAACAACTTAGCAGGTGGGCCGTGACACCAAATGCCACATTTGAGTGCCGAGAAGAGAAACGGAATAGGTGAGGGTTAGTAACAAATTCAAACTATCATGTCACTTCTGTTTTAGTGCTGATGACTGACAACAGAGATGCAGTCTGTACAGTTAATCAGCAGCTCTAGTCAGGGTGTGCTAAACTGAAGTCGTGAGATTTAAAAGCTGAGACCGAAGGGGCATCTCTTATAGTAGCAGGCAGACCAGTCCACAGTTCAGGGGCCCTGTGACTAAAAGCACGACCTCCCACTGTTATTAATACTTGGAATCCTAAGCAGACCGGCATCTTGAGATCTTAATGTGCGCTCAGGTTTGTAAGTCATGAGAAGTTCAGACAGGTAAGCCGGACCTCGGCCATTTAATGCTTTATATGTTAAAAGGAGGATTTTGAAATCTGCCCTAAACCTAACCGGGAGCCAGCATAAGGATTTAAGAACAGGAGTTATGTGTTCGTATTTTCTTGTTCTTGTAATAATTCTTGCAGCCACATTTTGAATTGACTGGAGGCTGTATAAAGAACAGTTTGAACATCCAGTGAACACCGCATTGCAGTAGTCAATCCTACTAGAAAGAAATTTATTTCTCAGAATCCTGTTTATTTAGAAAGCGCCTTAATTTCCCAACATTTTTAAGATGGAAGAAACCTGATTTGGACAACTTTGTAAAGTGCGCTTTAAATGACCTACTAGAGTCAAAGAGAACTCGGAGATTGCGGGCTGATTCAGTAAAATGAATGGCCTTTAGCTCCATTAGCTTTGCACTCTTACAGTTGAATAGCTGAATGGGCTTCTGACAGAACTCTGAGGCACCCCAGATCAGGAGGGGCACTGCTGGAAAGAAGAAGGGTCAGAATGTAAGAGAGAGAAGACAGACAGAGCTGGCAGGTGGTAAGCTGGTGTGCTTAGTTTTTTGGGGGACCCACTTTTTCTGACACACAGCGTTGAATGAAGCCTGTCCTTTGACATTATATATTCAGCATAATAAGGAACTCTTCCTATTGTGTGCATTTTACTAAAAAAAAAAAAACAAACTTTTAGCTGACCTTGTTTGTGTTATTAATGACGTGGAGAGATGCCTTAAATGTACACAATATATTAATTTTCAACATGTTAATTGGTTGCTCATGTTCTTATTTATATGACACGTGCATGGAATTCATTAGAATCTCCCTGAAAAAGTTTTTGACAATTGAAGCAAAAATAACACATGTACACCCAGAAGGTAGTTGGCTAAGATTCAGACAAGAACATAGAGTGCTGTGAGGTGACATGCCACCATGTTGCCCATGAATACATTATACATCTCCTGGCAGGATCGGGTATAAGACAGGACTGTGGATGGGATATTTGTCTACCACAGAGCACACTTTTGTACCGACCCTGATTCAACCAGCAACATTCTTTCGGGTAAAGGGTGAATTGCACACTCGAGGACATCATCCATCCATCCAACCCACTATATCCTAACTGGTCACGGGGGTCTGCTGGAGCAAATCCCAGCCAACACAGGGTTCAAGGCAGGAACAAATCCCGGGCAGGGTGCACACACACGCACACACTAGGGACAATTTAGAATCGCCAATGCACCTAACCTGCATGTCTTTGGACTGTGGGAGGAAACCCACACAGACACAGAGAGAACATGCAAACTCCACGCAGGGAGGACCCGGGAAGCGAACCCAGGTCTCCTAAATGCTAGGAAGTGGCGCTACCCACTGTGCCACCGTGCCGCCCTCAAGGACATCAGTGCACATTTAAAACAGAAGACCGGCAGCACTTCGTCACAGAAAGAGTTGTGGGACTCTGGAACAAACTACCAGCAGAAACCTCGACAACCTTTGAGAAGAATTTGGAGAAGATACTGGGACAGCTTAGCTATTAGCTAAACAAACGGGCTTGATGGATTGAATGGTCTCCTCCCGTTTTTCAGATTTCTTGTGTTCTGTGTTCGCTGGCTGTCCTTACCAATCAGTGTATTCCTGTGTCTTGGAGATGCGACAGAGAAGCTAACTAAGCTGACTGTTGCTGGGCTGTGATTTGTACCTGGACACCTGTAATTGTTAGGCAGCGGCCGCAGCACTAATCGCTTACATTCAGCAAAGTGTTATTTTATTGTATATAACCTGTAATCCAGTGGCTATTCTATAAATAGCAGATAGACACTATATGATAGATAAACACTATATGATACATACATAGATTGATAGATAGACTAAATACATATTTAAGATAGACAGATAGACACTATATGATAGATAGATAGACTAAATACATATTTAAGATAGACAGACACTATATGATACATAGACACTATATGATAGATGCTATAGGATACATAGACACTATATGATAGACATTATATGATGCATAGACACTATATGATAGATAGACTAAATACATATTTAAGATAGACAGATAGACGCTATATGATAGACGCTATAGGATACATAGATAGACACTATATGATAGATAGATTGATAGACACTCTTTCGTTTTTGTGGTGTTGAGGAGCAGGTTATTGACTCTGCACCACTCTGACAGCAGCTCCACCTCGTCCCTGTATGCCAGCACACCCTCCTTGCCCGAGAGGATTCCGACCACCGTCGTGTCATCCGCGAACTTTATGATCTTGTTGCTATGGCGAGTGGGGACACAGTCACATGTGTAGAGGAGCGGACTGAGCACACAACCCTGTGCCATCCCGGTGTTGAGGCTGAGAGCAGTGGAGGTGTGGGGGACCCATCCTGACCCTCTGGGAGCGACCAGACAGGAAGTCCAGTATCCAACTGCACGTGAGTGATGGAAGTCCCAGATCTACCAGTTTGGACACCAGTCGTTGTGGGAGGATAGTGTTAAACGCCGAGCTGAAGTCCACAAAGAGCAGTCTGGCATAACTCCTCTGCTGCTCCAGGTGGGTCAGGGCAGCATGAAGAGCTGTGGCCACAGCGTCCTCTGTGGATCTCTTTGCTTTGTAAGCAAATTGAAATGGGTCCAGGTCTGCTGGCACTGACTCTGCACCAGTTTAAGCACACTTGGCCTTCTAGTTTTGGGTAAACCTCTCTTCATTGCCAAAGGAAATGATCATAGCCGTCTCGTATCTCCATAATCCTATTCAAAGTAACATTGGGGAGAGTTGGGGAACTTGTAATCGTCCTCACCAGTATTGAGCACAAGACACGAACTAGCTTTGGACAGAGTGCCATGGCAGTCCAGTGCAAGGCCCACACGTGCACACATCCACCAGTCAATGGCTAACTTAGAGCTAGCAGTTAACTTTACACACATTGCCTGTCTTTGGGAATATGGGGGAAAACCAGAGTAGGCAGGGAAATTCCCATGCAAACCTGATAAAAATGTGCAAACTTTACAATAACCAGGCACAGGATTCAAACCCTGGCTGCTATTTATGAGGCAGTAGCAATAATGACTGTGTTACAGTACTGCTGAAAAGAAAGATAACAGTGCTGCTGAAAAGAAAGATAAAACGGGCAATTAAAAAACAAAGGAGGAGTAGGTAAACAAGAATTAGATATGTCACAGGAAAACCTGCAGCATCTTAATTATGTCAAACATTAGGCTAGGCATTGGTGGATAAAGTCTGTATTATTTGATTTTTTACGGTTGTCTGCTTTAAATATTGTAGTACCTCTCACTCCCACTGTGGTATAGAAAGTTGAACATACAATTACATTTGAACTATAAAAGACAGCAAGCAAGCAGTGTCATAAAAATTATCACTCTGAAATTTTTATTGAGCAACAGTGTCCTACTGTGTCTGGCATCATTTCAAACAGTTGTGTATAAAGATTTGTGTACTTGGCAGCCTTAACTCCTGACTAGTGTGTAGATAAAAATCAAAAGTCCAGTGTTTTGTAAGCCAAGACGATCGATTGAGAACACAAATGAAAACGTCTCTCATAAGACGTAGATGTAGTCCTTGGTGTATTTGGTTAGAGTTCGAGTCAGGAAAGATGTATGCTTGCTGCACATTCGAGCCTAAATTGAGGAAGAGTGTATTATGTCAAGGGTTAACTTCCATTCATTGTCTGAGAATGCAATTGTGAGTTCCTGTTCCCAGTGCTGCGCCCAAAGGTGTTTGATCATGAAGATATTGGTATAATACATTAGAAAGGGTACTTGGCTGGTTACCACCTATACTGATGCACATTTCTGTTTTTTTTTTCCTCATATGTACAGTAATTTGGGTGCACAAATAAAATAAAGCATATTAAGATGAAGATATGCTAAATCTCCTTTGCATAGTAAACCATTTTAATATATCACCAGAATTAATGTGCTCAGATCCTCCAAGAATCAACACAGGATGAGCAAAGTGTACTTTCAATGATTTATGTCCCCATTTGCAATTCAATGTGGCGGAGTGGTGGCTCTGAGGTAGGGATCTGCACTGGCAATCGGAAGGTTGCCGATTCAAATCCCATAAAATACCAAATGGGACTCTGCTCTGTTGGGCCCTTAAGCCAAGGCCCTTAACCTGCAATTGCTCCGTCCTGGATATGACGCTAATCGGCATCCATCCCTGCATGTAGGCCTTCCAACCTGCAGGGAAAAACTTGGAGGTTGGTGGCAGAATTGGCACTCCAGCCACCATAAAGAAAACCTCACACTGTTCCACTCCATCTGAACTGGTGTGGTGCTGAGGTGTCACCCGTTACATGGCTGCACTCGGGTCCTAATCTGAGATCCTAAGTTGGTTTGTCGTGTGGTGGGTATCAGCAATGCGCTGTATCAGCACCTGCTACTAACCTCTCTCGCTCTCTCAAATTAAAAATATTTTTAAAATCTCTGCAACAAATTTTATAACATCATTAGAATGCACACCCGTACCTTTCATTCATTGAAACACAGCTTGTAAATATGACGGTTTCACACAATCCACTGAACAGGATCAACTCCAGACAGAGGAGCAGCTTCAGTGACCGACTGCTGTCACCGTCCTGCTCCACTGACAGACTGAGGAGACCCCACACTATGCGACTCTTCAATTCAACCGGGGGGGGGTAAACTTTAACATTATACAAAGCTATTGTTTGTTATACCTGCATTGTTATCACTCTTTAATTTAATATTGTTCTTTATCAGTATGCTGCTGCTGGAGTATGTGAATTTCCTCTTGGGATAACTGTAATAAAGTGTCTGTCTGTCTGTCACTATTATATAGTACATTTCCTATCTGTCTGTCTGTCACTATTATATAGTACATTTCCTATCTGTCTGTCACTATTATATAGTTCATTATCTATCTGTCTGTCTGTCTGTCACTATTATATAGTACATTTCCTGTCTCTCACTATTATATAGTATATTTCCTATCTGTCTGTCACTATTATATAGTATATTTCCTATCTGTCTGTCACTATTATATAGTATATTTCCTATCTGTCTGTCTGTCTGTCTGTCTGTCACTATTATATAGTTCATTATCTATCTACCTATCTATCTATCTAGACACTGAGATCAAACAGACCTGTTATTAGTGCATCGTTCACAATGCATTATGCATATCAAACCAACTATGATGGCTAAAAAAAATGGATGAAGACCATCTCATATTAAAATCAACAACTGATCAGCAATGTTAGTGACAGCTGTGCCATAATAAAAAGAAAAGTGTACAATTTGAACTTGTTCTTTGTGAAATGGATGTGCTTGCCTGCTGTAGCGTTCACGTGAAGCGATCTTTTTCAGGGTGTGTACACAGTGTAGCTAAAGTCAGCACACTGGCAACTCTGTAACCCTAAACCTTCCAGTTTCACAACTGCAGTACACCTCGACGACTGGCTTCATATTCCATTCCAGATTAATAAACATATAAAACATTCAGTCCAGTTTACCAAAAAGGCATATGGTTATACATAGGGTAACATTAAAAGAAGTGGTAAAAGTATTCATTCTAATTATTCATTCTGTTTGTACTGATTTTCTTAATCTAACGACAGGTAAATTTTGGACAAACCAAGTACTGTAGATCTAGTTTAACATATGCCAGGTAAATAGTAAAATTTTATTTGAAAACATCTTTAAAGCAATGTCACTAAAATTATTTTCATACGTATAAGATAAACTAAGATTAAAAAATGATTTTTAATAATAGTATTTTTAAAAATTGAAATAAAAACTTAACTCTTTGTCAACAGTATGGATTAAGAAGTGAGCACCAAGTTTCTAACCAGTCAGTAAAGATGTTTTTTTGTTACGAATTTCATGAATTATAAGAAAGTAAAATAAAAAATTGAAAACGGGTAAAAATGAGCATTTTGTAACAGTCGGTGGGTGACTGCAGGCCCGCTTACTTTCACTCCACTTGGTCAGGGCTGTGTTGGTAACAGGCTGTGCAGGTCAGACCAGACTTCCTTAATCCTAGAAGCAGTGTCCAAGTCCTTTAGGGGAATTCCCAGGCCAGCTAGCATGATTTGGTTGTCTGCCCGTAGGCCTGCTCACGGTGGACAGTGTTCAGGGAACTCCCCGTGGAGATACTCATTAGGAGCTCAAACCTCCTTAAATGGCTTCTCTTGGAGCAGGAAAACCGCAGATTGTCTCTGAAGTTAACACGGATTTTGACCTTCTCTTCCAGTCCTGTAGGAATTAAGAGATAAAATAACTTCACTTGAAAAGAAAACCAACTTTCTAGAATGAATTGAGCTTTTGTGTAACATGGGGTGCCAGGACCCTCCTCTTCAGTCAGGCCAGTCAGTGAGTGGTATTCACCATGGTGATCAGGTGACCCATCTGTCCCAATCATGGTGTCATATGTGCTCCCAGAATTCTCAAGCTGTGGGATGAAGGTTGTTTGCAGTGGTGATAGGCATACGTTACATTCAAATCCTGACTGTAATGATAGGGAACATCAAAAAATACGTCTGGAAATAGGAGCAGTGCACAAAGAGAACACATGTTCACATGGAGCGAGCTTTTGATTTAAAGACGGTACTCTTTACAAACGAATAAAGGGAACCATCAGGTTCTGAAACCAGAAGCTCGATCCAATGTAAATGCATTTCCTGTATGTGCAATGCTCTTTTTTTCCAGGAGTATTTCTTTTAACAACATCCATCCATCCATCCATTATCCAACCTGTTACATCACGGGGGTCTGCTGGAGCCAATCCCAGCCAACACAGGGCGCAAGGCAGGAAACAAACCCCAGGCAGGATGCCAGCCCACCGCAGGGCGCACACACACACGCACACACTAGGGACAATTTAGGACCACCAATGCACTTAACCTGCATGTCTTTGGACTGTGGGAGGAAACCCACACAGACACAGGGAGGCCCAGGGGAAGCGAACCCGGGTGTCCTAACTGCGAGGCAGCAGTGCTACCCACTGCGCCACCGTGCCGCCCTTTTAACAACATTTTTGCAAAAATGCCCGTGTTTTGCACGTGGTGAATATACAAGTAGGTGACGTGATTTGTGGATAATCCATCCATCCATTTTCCAACCCACTGAATCCGAACACAGGGTCACGGGGGTCTGCTGGAGCCAATCCCAGCCAACACAGGGCACAAGGCAGGAAACAATCCTGGGCAGGGTGCCAACCCACCGCAGGACACACACAAACACGCCCACACACCAAGCACACACTAGGGCCAATTTAGAATCGCCAATCCACCTAACCTGCATGTTTTTGGACTGTGGGAGGAAACCCACGCAGACACGGGGAGAACATGCAAACTCCACGCAGGGAGGACCCGGGAAGCGAACCCGGGTCTCCTAACTGCGAGGCAGCAATGCTACCACTGCGCCACCGTGCCGCCCCTTTGTGGATAATGCAAAAAAAAAAAAAGTAACATGAGATTAATTTCATGGACATTTTATATTGTTTGCTGTGACCCAGCATTGGTCTCTGTAGATCTACCAAAAAGTACTCCCATGAAAACATAATATTAAGAAATTATATCCGCCATCACTGCAAACCACATTGGGTAGGTAACATATAAAGAAAATACGAGTTTTGTATGGAGTATTTCTTTAAATGTTATGTGCACAGTGTGTCATGAGGTGCTTTTTGAGGAATAAATGTGTCATTGTCATTTAAAGCATACTTCTTCAGTTCATCTTTTGATGGTTTACCTTAACATCCATTTGTCAGTTTGTATTTTTTTTTTTATTTTTAAGAGCCTCATTATAGAGAATAATGGATGATACAGAAAAATATGAAGGCATCTGAACATTTCCACTTCTCAACATGACAGAGGTTGCGGTAGCCTCCCAGGGTGCAGTGATTGTGAATCCACTTGCGTCAGGCCACATGGCTATCAGATTATTGAGAATGGGGCTCACAGCGCAGAAGCTGAAGAGTTTGTGGCTTGAAGTTATTTTCTGTGCCTTTCTTTGAATTATGAAAAGGTGACTACTGATGATCAGGCCCAGACCGACTGGACACAAGAATATGACAGTAAAGTGCACGGTGCCTTATGTTGTCATCGAGTGCCCTTGGAATGAAAACAAAGACACATTCGTCACTTATTAACTAAGCAGCATGCTGTACAGTGCTGTGAGTCTTAACTTAAAGTAGAGGGCTGTCGGGGAGCAAATGTCACCTTCACGGTGGCCAGGTATTTATACGGAAAAACGGCCAATCACTCTTATATACGTTTAGGTCCATATTGTATGCCTGCAGCAGGGTGAGGCGGTCTCTCTTGAGTGGTGACGATTTTATTCCACCCCTGCCGGTGGTCTGTAGTATGTTAGTCTTATTTGTGAAGCAAGTGGGTGCAAAGGTTAGTGCTGAAGCAGAAGTTAATGATAAAACCCGCTCAATGAGAAATGCAATGCATGGGTTCATTTTTCTGCTTGTCTGGGCTGGGGCTTGACGCGACTAGGTGGAGCCCTACTGTAGATCATTACCTCATTGAGTGTTCAGTGTTATCAGCTGTTCAGGCTGGTGGTGGAAGCCTCCATAACCTCAACCCTTTGTTTCCGCACATTTGGTTTTCCTGGGACCCAAATGCCACCCCAGTTAACTGACTCCCAAGCATTCAGGGAGGTGGGGGGCATTGAATGCGTTCACTTCATTTAGTTAGCATGGCTTTTAATTGGTTCGAACACAAAGCCGGCAGATTCCTGACACAGGTCTTTATTACGGCAGATCACTGGTATGCTGGAATTTGGCAGGTTACCCACAGGAACTCGGTGTTTCCTGGTCTGAGCGATGAGAAAACAAATGAAAACTTTGTTCAGTCAGAGACGGCCCCTGTGAAAAGGTGGCTTGCACTGTGGGTGACCGACTACCAGTCTGTGCAGTTTCAGTGAAAAGTCTTCTCAAATGAAACTGACTTCATGGTGTGCTGTTCCCTTTATGTGTGTGAATGAATAAACAGCCATTTAACAAAATATATGACGCTGTATATAAACACATACACACACATTTAAATAAATGGATAGACACACAAGTGCCTGTTTGAAAGAACAAATAACTAAATGCATAAAAAGAATATACGTATCAATACATTTAGATGGCAGAGGCTAGCTCAGCTACCTCCTCAGTTTTGAATCCCAGCTCCGTGTTTGTCTGGGGTTTTTTTTTTTTCCCCACATTTTAAACCCATCTGGTGACTCTGATTGCCACCAAATGAAAGTATCCATCCATCCATTATCCAACCCGCTATATCCCAATTACAGGGTCACGGGGGGTCTGCCGGAGGCAATCCCAGACAACGCAGGGCGCAAGGCAGGAAACAAACCCTGGGCAGGGTGCCAGCCCACCACAGCCAAATGAAAGTATGTGCCCTGCAACTGACTGGCACCCTGTCTTGGGTTATTTCCCACCAAGCACTGAATTTTTCTTGCAATCCTTGAACTGTGTTAAGTGGGTTATAAATGGATGAAAATACCCACAGGAAAATATATAAAAAATAGAATTCAAATAAGCAAATGATCACATATACTAATTAGTAAACTGTTAATACATTAATATACTAATTAGTATATGAATAATTTATTAAATCTATACTAATAAAAGGCAAAGCCCTCACTGACTGACTCACTGACTGACTCACTCATCACTAATTCTCCAACTTCCCGTGTAGGTAGAAGGCTGACATTTGGCAGGCTTATTCCTTACAGCTCACTTACAAAAGTTAAGCAGGTTTCATTTCGAAATTCTACACATAACGGTCATAACGGTCGATAACGGTCGACAACGTCCACCATGTTGAACTTTCTTATTTATGGCCCCATCTTCACGAAATTTGGTAGGCGGCTTCCCTGCGCTAACCGAAACCAATGTATTTATTTCGGTGGTATGATGCCACTGTCGGCCACCATGTTGAACTTTTCAACGGTCTTTGTTACCTATGGGCCCATCTTCAAGAAATCTGGTACGCGGGTTCCCAACGCTAACTGAATCCTCCTTACGTACATATATACGTCCATAGCCTGCAGCTCGGTCACCGTGTGAGGCGGCGTTGGGTCCCCCATCCCAATGCCTCCCACGTTGTTGGCTGCCTGACTATATAAGGCCGTCTGTCGCTCCAGTCTCTACATTCTCTTCCTTGCTACGGCACAGGATTCACGTCTCCCTACTGATAACTACAGCCTTTTTATTTAATCCACGGCTTCTCCGCTGTTTTATTGTTCGTTTATTACGATTATAGTTACTGTGTAGGTATTTTAGACTTACTTTACATTGTTCAGATACCCATTTCCTTTATCATTTCAACCATACCCCCATTTACATGTCTATTGAGGTGGTCACCATCGATTAAAGAACTGTCACTTACCGAGTGGTTTCCATGCCCGGAGATGGCACCTGCCTTTTCCATTCTCTTTGTTACATATTGCACGGCCATATCAGGCTTACTCTTGATATCCGGAGGAACATTGTGTCTTATGTATTGAATGACTGGGACAGGTTCAAGGTGTGGACTGATGACGGCACAGGAGATAATTATACTACACAGGAGCACTAGAAGAGTGAAATGCTTAAGCCCTTCACCTATGGTTCTGCATGTGAGTTGATGGCTGCCGCTGAATTGTTCGGTTGTCGCTTTCAAGTGTACTGAAATGGCCAAATATTTTACACCTTTCGACAACCGCCAATGCCTCTAAAACATCTTAGATTCAAAGGTGACGATTTCAGTAGTGGACACTTTGATGTTTATGAATGTTTAAACTCTCAAAAGCTGGATGTGAAGTTATCGATGAAACCGGTTGTATGCTTACAACGCTTGACAGATGCCGAATGTCACTTCAACACAAGTCCTACAAATACTGTCGTAATTGAAACAAACCATGAAACTCAAACCGATTATGACAGCAGCAATCCAAGCTGTGAGATTTGAAACAAGATTACTGTTCACATGGCCAACTGTACGTTACATGCTCAAGAGTAAACTCAGCGCACAGCTTGGTCATGTTACAACCGGAGGGCCGAGCTCACAATGTGGTATACAAAGAGATCCTCAACAAATAATTATTGGTATATTTTCCCTCAGTTTAAAAAGGTTTAATTTTCTTCTTAATAAAAATTTTAAGGCAGTACTTCACCGCTGCGAAGCGCGGGTATTTTGCTAGTCCTTCTATATAAAAGTGGTCGGGATTGTCCTTCTGTCCTGTGAGTGCTACGCAGGCGCGGAGTTTCACACACACCCTGTTCATTTTGCAATGCACGATGGGATTTGTAGTTTCGTTTTTCCAGGTAAAAGATGATTTTCTACTCCAGACTGTGCGATATCTTCTTCTTCTTTCTTACTATATAAAAGCGGTCGGGATTGTCCTTCCGTCCTGTGAGTGGAAAGCGTAGCGGTATTCCGCTTATCACAGACTTACTACTTGCAGCTTGCGGTACGAAGCGACATGATGTGAGCAGAGTTGTGGTGCTCCCATCGTTCCCTTGCTTTTGTGTGTGATGCGCTGGAAAAATAGACAAAATTATGTCTCTGGAAATAATGTTGATGGAGTACAAATGCCTCACCGCGTAGTAAATATCAGCGGGGTTCAAAAGAGGGACCTCAATATAGAAAAAAAGTTTAAATTTCATCACAAAAATAACAGAAACTACAAGTATTAAAGTAATACCGCTCAAATGCAATATAACCAAATTAATGAGTTTGTATAAAATATCAAATTGATCAACATGTTGAATTGCCTTAAGAAGTGGTCAACTTAAAAGTCGGTCGCCTTAAAAGGCGGGTCAGCCTAGTACATGAATAAATGTGGGAGGCACATTGGCACACGGGTAGCATGCTGCATCCTTGCAACAAAAAACTAGGGTTCAAGAGCCAGGTGCTCCCTGCAAGGACTTTACAACTTTAGTGAAAGTTTGTGTTGGAAAATGTTAAACCACAATCATCCAAGTTACTTTGTGTCCATCATTAAAAGTTAATTTGTATAATTTCAGAATCAGAATCAGCTTTATTGGCCAAATATATGTACACATACAAGGAATTGGACTCCGGTTTTACCTTGCTCTCTGTGCATGTGTATGTGTGTATACAACTATCACAAAGTAACATTTATACATATACAAGAAAGAAATATATATTTGTATATACATATCTACTGTACATGTATGTAGGAAATGTGCAAAATCGGAATAAATACAAACTATGCAATATAGAATAATGAAGTAAGATAAGCAGTTACATTATATATATATATATATATATATATATATACTGTACACATGGGGACCAGTTCAGTACAATGGATGATTGTTATTGACTGGTTTATCGCACAAGTGTTACCTCTGATGCTGTGAGATTAACTTAAGTAGTCATGAAAGTGATAGCCTGTGGAAAGAAACTGTTCATGTGTCTGGTAGTTTTGGCGCACAGTGCTCTGTAGCGCCTACCAGAGGGAAGTGGTTGAAAAGATTATGACCAGGGTGTGATGGATCTGCAATGATGTTTTCTGCCCGTTTGCTAACTCGAGATCTGTATAGGTCCCGAATGGAGGGCAGATCAGCACCAATGATTTTTTCTGCAGTCCTGACTGTCCGTTGTAGTCTGTAATTTATTTCCTTGTTAAGACATATAAGTCACTGAGCTGAGTTATAACAAGGTAAGGGTTAGGGTTAGTGTGGGTATGAATAGCCCTTTTCAGTAGTAGTTCACAGTATGGGAATAATCGCACAATTTAGCAAAAAGAAACGGTCAGACACTAATTTGAGAAATGAAGATCAGTAAATCAAGAAAATGACAACAGCCATTACAAAAACCATTAAGTGCTATAATGAAAGCAGCTTACCGCCACAGGAAAGGCAGACCTGTGCCACAGAGGATACATTTATTAGAGTCGCCAGACACTGAAACAGTCTGTTAACCGCACTACGTGTTAGTACCCCAAGTGATTGACAGAGTTCAAGCAGCAGACGCATCTCAGCATCAACTGTTCAGAAGAGATTATGTGACTTGGGCCTTCATGATAGAATTACTACCAAAAAAAAAACACTACTGAAGGAGACAAAGAGACATAGCAGTGGAAATGTTTCATTTGTTCTGACAAGTGTAAATTTGAGGCTTTTAGTTCCTTTATGAGACACGGAGAAGGTGAACAAACGGATGTTGTCTGTGGTTCCCACTGCTGTGTATGGGGTAGGAAGTTCTTTATTGTTGTCACTCCTGTTGCTTTATTTACAATTGAAAGCACACGTAACTAGCATGGCTACCACTGCATTCTGCAAAGACATGCCACAGTCAGTCGGACTGTCTCTTTTGTTTTACAACAAGTCCCTGACCCAGAACCCACCTCCAGATCGTGTAGGAACTATTTCGCAAAGAAGGGGAATGATAGAGTGCTACAGCAGATCACCTGGCCCCCCCATAATCACCTGATCTAAACCTAGTAGAGATGGATTGGGATGAGCTGGAATCGGAGAACGAATGAAAAGCAGGCAACAAGTGGTCCGCATATGTGAAAACTCCTTGGAGACTGTTAGAAAGCATTCCAGGTGGCCACCTCATGGAGATGGTTCAGAGAATTCCAAGAGAGTGCAAAGAAAGCTGTCATCGAGGCAAAGGATTGCTACTTTGAAGACTGTAAAATTATAAGAATTTTGCTTTTTAACACTTTTTTAGTCAACGCATGATTCTGTATGTGTTATTTCATAGTTTTTATGTCTTCGCTAGTATTCTGAAATACAGAGAGCAGTGAAAAAGAAAAAGAAAACCCTTGTTATGAGTAGGTGTGTCCAAACATTTGATTGGTGCTTTACACAGGTAACTCCACAAAAAATAAATATATTAATAAAGTATCTATCTATCTAAAATAAAGTAATAAATAATACATAGATAAAAGACAATCATATAAATAAAAACTAAATATATGATTTAATAAATAATTAAGCCAAAAATAATTAATGAACATATATATTCATTAATACAGGAGTCAGTATAAACAATAAATAAATTGTAATATATGAATTAAAAACTACATTTTATAGTTGTTAACATACCTAAAATAATCACATACACAAAGAAATGAACAGGTAAGCTGCTAAATAGGCAGAGTGGTGGCTCTGCACTGGCAATCAGAAGGTTGCCGGTTCGAATCCCGTAAATGCCAAAAGGGACTCTGCTCTGTTGGGCCCTCGAGCGAGGCCCTTAACCTGCAATTGCTGAGCGCTTTGAGTAGTGAGAAAAGCGCTATAGAAATGTAAAGAATGATTATTAATTATTAAATAATTACTTTAGCAATTAGGTACATGTCTGTTAACTGTTAATCTTTCTTAGCACTAATTTCTTTGTATCTGATTTAGTCCTAGTTTGCCCTGTACGGCTTTCTCTTGAACGTAACTCATAGTTGGTTAGCATTGCTGCCTCTCAGATCCAGCATCTTGGATTCAGATCCCAGGTGGTTATTGTGGATTTTCTTCTATGAACGCCACCTCCTGAATGTGTGCGGGTTAGTTTTCACTGGCAATTCTAAATTGGTTTTGGGTGTGTTTGAATGGATCCTTTATCGGACTTCCATCCCGTCCCAAGTCTGTTTCTGCCCAATGCTGCTATAATAGTCTCTAGATATCCATGACCCTAGGCTGACATGTCTCTGTTTAGAAATTCATTATGGGTTCTGCTCTCCCTTCCCGAGACAGCACTACTGCGGCATAAACTCAGGTCACTGGAATTACAAGCAGTGAGTTCATTACTGCTGAGCTAAAAGGAGATCTCCATTGAGCCAGTAGCAGAACTTCCAGGTTATACGGTAATTCCAAGGTTCTGAGTTTGCAACCTAGCAGTGTTGGCTAAGGGTGGATGGCAACTGGGAAGGAGATCACCCCTCAGCCCTTAGCAAATTCTTCAGCAGAAACAGATGGGAGTCGTAATCTGGATTCACTAAGGGGTAATGGTGAGTGGAACTGAAGGGCTGTGCACCACTAAGCTGAGAGAGAACCACTGTGACAAATGAAGCCCCTCCATAACTAGTAGCTAGATGGGCCACTGATTGAACCGAGATATTGGTTAAGCACAGCAGTAGAATAAGCTGCTTGCAATCCTCACGTCCTGAGTTTGTTTTCTGGCAGTGCCAACTCACGACAATACAGCAGCTACAAGGAGCAGCAACACCCTGAACAAATGCCTTAGCAGAAACATGGAATAAGGAGGTTTAAAAATGATCTAATACTTGGTCATAAGTATTAGACATGAGGGGCACTAGGCAAGAATACAAGAAAGTAACTGAGCCAAAGGTAAGATGTGTGCTGTTGAGCTCAGGCAGAATGTTTTTAAGTGCTCTGACATGAACCTGCGAGTAGGTTGGTAGCATGTGGTTCCCCAGTGAGGCGCTTGAATAACATTAGTGAACATTTCTATTTTGACATTTTAATGTTCTTTTTAAACAACTGCTTAACCGGGGGATGTTTATTGCTATAAGGGTAAACTTCCTAAATAATAAGAAGTATATTTAGTGTCTTTTATGGAATCACTTCACAACAGGAGTGTAAAGTGTCTTTATGCACTGGGTGTGCAGCTGGATTACAGGGCTTGGGGTAATTCTTGTAGAGGGGCTTCATGAATGAAGCAAAACCTTTCATTTGTTAATGGAAAAACTCCACCCAAGAATGTAATTTTTGTATCTTGTTATTCACTCACCAATGTTTGTAGTTAGGACTAAGAAAACTTCAATCTCCTTCTCTCATGGAGAATGGAGACACTGTAACAAAATTCCTAATATATTGGGCTCCAATGGGGACCTAGCTTGAACAAATCCATGACCTCGATGTCAGGTATTCAGTCATACATTCACAACATCCAAAATGTGTATTTTTACAAAATATGTTTAAGTAGGGTGGCACAGTGGCGCAGTGGGTAGCTGCTGCCTCATAGTTAGGAAACCCGGGTTCGCTTCCTGGGTCCTCCCTGCGTGGAGTTGGCATGTTCTCCCCGTGTCTGCGTGGGTTTCCTCCCACAGTCCAAAGGCATGCAGGTTAGGAGCATTGGCGATCCTAAATTGTCCCTAGTGTGTGAGTGTGCGGTGGGCTGGCGCCCTGCCAGGGGTTTGTTTCCTGCCTTGCGCCCTGTGTTAGCTGGGATTGGCTCCAGCAGACCCCCCGTGACCCTGTAGTTAGGATATAGTGGGTTGGAGAATGGATGGATGGATGTTTAAGTAAACAATTTCCTGAAAATCCTCTTGTGCACAAAATTCAAGACAGCATAAATAAGACCTAACTGAACTCTCGCCACATGCCTCGTTTATTGATCAAGAAGGGCCTAACTATATGTTACTTTATCATAACAATCTTAAAGCTGCTTAATCCAATTCATGGTCTGGGCACTTCAGCATAGCATGTACAGTATAACTATTTCTGAAATGCTTGCTTACAGCCATACAATGACTTATTAGTGAGCCTGCAAAATTTAATATTTGATACATAATCACAATTTTTTCTGAACACCTCCTATAATGGTTAAAGGGTACAATGTCAGGTTGGGGAGCATGCACTAGTACAGCATGTTGCTGCACCCACCACATGATGAAACAGATCCTGGTTGGCAACCATCCAGGCAGACATGTGGTCCAGTTCTACCCTCCGGAAATGATCTACGTGCCACAGCCAGGTATTACGTGGGTGTCCCCTTGGCCTGGTCCAGCTGCTCGGGTCCTCAACAATGAAGATCCTGCAAGCAGGGAATTGTGCAACGTGGCCGAAGTGCCGTAACTGACACTCCATCACAATGCAGGTATGTGCCTCATTCAGGACTCCATGAGCAACCGCTCATTTGAGTCAAAGTCAAACTAGCTGTACCCAAAGATTCCCCGAAGAGACCCTTCATGTAAGGTCACTGGATGGCGTCCATATAGCAAAACAGGAAGCACCAGGATTCTAAAGACTTGGACCTTCGTCCTTTTGCAAAGATATCAGGGGTGCCACACGCCCCTTTCCAGTGACCTCATGATGCAAGTAACTTTTTCCTGAGGGACATATAGTGGGGTCAATGGTAGGAAATGGGCTTCCAAGAATGCAATTTTATCTAGCACCTTTGCATAGTGGACATCTGGCCCAGTCCCCATACATTTACAGAATTAGTGATTTTTTTTTTTTTTTTTTTTAAATTGTATTCATAAAATAAGAGTGTAGACGGGGAAGGAACTAAGAACCTGCAGCAATACTTTAGAGG
>JANRMT010062840.1:50818215-50833243 GCA_026402145.1 Polypterus bichir lapradei | reverse complement strand
ATATATACTGTATGTGTATATATATTTGGTACACATATGTGTGTATGTGTATATATAATATATATACTGTATATGCTGTGGTGGGCTGGCGCCCTGCCAGGGGTTTGTTTCCTGCCTTGCGCCCTGTGTTGGCTGGGATTGGCTCCAGCAGACCCCCCGTATCCCTGTAGTTAGGATATAGCGGGTTGGATAATGGATGGATTAACGTATATATATGTGTATATATATATGATAGCGTGTGTGTGTGTGTGTGTGTGTATATATATATATATATATATATATATATATATAAAAAATAAATTTTGTATTTAACACCATTTGCCCAGAAATGTGTTTAGTTAACACACAAGTCTATCTGAAAGTGTAATGATTAGCCCAGCAAAAGTTTTAAAATGCTGCCATATTGATATAACCATGGAAAGTCCTAGGGTGGATATTTTCAAATTAAAGCTGTATTTCCTAGGATAACATGACTACATACTGCACCAGTTTTTCTTTTTTGTTTAAATCAGCAGCAGTTACCCACCTTGTTCACAGTTTGACTCACTTTGTTGTGTCCTTTTAAGCCCCCAACTTCAGTAAGCTTCGTCTTAAAAGTTTCACCTCGGCTCTGCTCGAGACATTTTGATGGATAGCTCTCGGTCTCATAATGTAGCAGCTTGTAAAACAGGAGCTTCTGGTCGCTGCCGATAGTCAGCAAGGAAGAGAAAGTCAAGGCCCTGCGTTTATTAAGATTACCCAAAATAGCATGAGTGGGACAGCCAGCTGCCCCTGCTGAGCCTGCAGGGTGAACTCCCTCACAGTCCTGTGGCTTTGTCTGCTTGTGGCAGGAGGAGGGTGCCGCACCCACAGCAATACTATTGCCAGGATGAATGAAGGTCTTGGCAAAAGTTCCAAAAAAAGTGACAAATTGAAAAACAGGAGATGGTAGCATTTCTCTTCATGGATTTTATTTAATTGCCACCTTTCAAGGTTAAACTTGCCAGAGACATAATTTTGATACTTTATGGAATGGCCGGAAAAAACAATAGGAAACTTTGGGACACAAGGTCTGACCTGTTAGATCTGTACACATTTATTTTTAACTTCCGGTGAACTTGCAGCCTCCATTCCCAAACAATTCTAAATGATAAAAATGGCATCGGACACACTGATTATAAAACAACGCGGTAAAAGGTTGGGCTGCCTGGTGTTTGTGGTGCTCAGGGAAGCTTGCCACGCTTGAACTGTCACATTATGTCCCTAAAGAGGCCCCAAGCCACTGTGCCTGAAATCCAGTTAGGACTGGGTCTTAATAGTTTCTTACTTACCCAGTATTTGATTTAGTTGGTATTAGATTGCATATTATTTTTGCGATGCTTTATGATGGTGCATTACAAAAACGTGGCTGCACGATATGTATGAAAACTCTACATTTCTGGAATTTTTTTATTATTCCTGATATTCCTTATTAAAAAGATGTGTGGCACTGGGAAGAAAGGAATTTCCGGAGCAATTTTGTGTGGGTTTTTAAAGTGACTATCCTCCCTGATTTAGTGACGTTCTGAGGGTAATGGGTGTCTGTCAAGTGTTGAGATGATATCCAGTTTTTGCAGCACTGCCTGCCCTCTGACTCTGACACAAACACTCATTTACGTCAGCCCCGACAGCTTCATATTTGGTAATCTGCTGGATCTTTTTAAAATTTTTGGTTGTCAGACAACTAAACCAGGTAATGAAGGTGAAATTGATGATAAAAGGACAACATGAGGTCCTTGTCCACTTTAAATTGTCTTTTGAGTATACAGAGAAGAAATAAAGTGGTGATTACATTTTGAGCATATTTTTATTGTACCCTGATTTCCAAATTTCTGTCACTGACGTTCAGGCAGGTAGAGCGACTTGCTCAAAGTCATAGAGTTAGAGGCGAACGTTAACACGGTTGCCCTTATTTAACAGTTCAAGGCAGTGATACTTTACACTTTATGGCTCATTAAATGAATAAGTGGGTTAAGAAAATGGATGGTTAGATGGCCTGCATGATTTAGTGCTTTAATTTACTGTAACAGTAAATTTGTTAGCTGTGCTACTGTCAGATACACTTTTAACAAGGTTTGATGCCAAAATTTATCGTGTTGGCACAACTAACAACGATAAATAGTCATGTGCCCGTATTTTTAGTCAGTCATTGTCCAACCTGCTATATCCTAACTACAGGGTCACGGGGGGGGGTCTGCTGGAGGCAATCCCAGCCAGCACAAGGTACAAGGCAGGAAACGATCCCCGAGCAGGGTGCCAGCTCACCACAGGGCACACACTCACCCACACACTTGGGACAATTTAGGATCGCCAATGCCACCTAACCTCCCGTATTTTCACTTGCTCTAAAAGCTGAACCTTACTTTTTAGAAACTGAGAAGCCAAGGGCTGTGCTATGGCCTGTCAGGCAATTTAAACCCAAAATGGTAGGCTGAAAACTTTCGGCGTTTCATTCCGTATGATGTAATAGACATTTGCATTGTTAACATCATATCGCGGCACATTATATCATACATTTCCATGTGTCTCACGAGTTTGAAGAGTGTAGAGTCAGAGAAGATGCCCTGTTACAACAGCAGGGGCCAGAGAACTTGCAGCGATTTACTCCGCTTGGCGCTTGCAGCTCACCGCACACTTCTGAAGGCTTTTGAGATTAAAAATAATAATATCCAATATATGTTGAAAGTACGTTTCACGGTCAGCACGCAGATGCAGGAAATTTATTCTCCGTCGCCAAGGCAACCGGAGTAAATACAATCGGAATTGTTTCACCGTGGCCTCTTGCCAAGTTATTTCCTCCTAATGAGCGTACTGCGGCCGTGTCAGTACCGGTGATGTATGGCCGCCACTGTGTGCTTGGCACCGGCTTCGGGAATGACTGCAAACCCGCACGTTCACGTGGCCGAAGAAATTGTTGTTATTCAGCTCACTTCGCTTCTCGAGTTGGGGAGAATTGGAAAGGCAGGTTTTTTTTTTTAAAACCGTCCAGTGTTTAGACGTGCTTGGTCAAAAATGGCCTGCAGCCCATCTTCCGCGTTCACAAGTGAAGCCCGCCGGCCTTCTGCGCTTCGCACTGCAGTCTCCCGCACTTTTGTCTGTGACGCGCGTGATTTCACCCGCCCCCGCGGACACGCGCGCACGCCCCCGCGACAAGGGGAACGAAGGTTCCTTCAGCGCCGCTTTCAGCTTCAGCCTCTGCGTTTATTGCGCATCATATGGCGAAGGGTTAAATTAGTGAGATTCTGTGAAACTTTATTTCACTTTCTCAGAAGTTCTGTGGTTTAATAATGGGGTTTCTAAAACTTCATATCACTTTCACAAATGCTCTGTTTTGATAACATTTGTGTCCACCAATTCTTCGGGTTGTCAATATTTGTATAGAATTTTGTTTTTTTTTGTAATCTTTTAAAGTTTTTGATTGTTTTTATGTTGCTTTTTTCAGTTGTCATTTGTATTCATCCATCCATCCATCCATTATCCAACCCGCTATATCCTAACTACAGGGGGTTTGCTGGAGCCAATCCCAGCCAACACCGGGCACAAGGCAGGAAACAAACCCCGGGCAGGGCGCCAGCCCACCGCAGCCTTTGTATTCATTATTTTTCTAATATACTTTTTGCCTTGCTGCTTTTACTTTTAATATCTAATACTCAACCTTTAGTTTTTATTTTTTTTTAATTCAGCGTTTTGCTTTTTTCTTTGCTTTAAATCTTTTACGCTTTTATAATCCTGTTTTATTTATACAGTATATACTTCTTGTGTTAAACACTTTGAGCATGGGAAAGGTGCTGTACACATGCAATGTATTTTTATCATTACTGCTTATTATCTGATTAGCTGAAGCTTTTCTTTTATCCATAGCGACTTACAAACAAAAGTAAACATCAGTCTGGTGGGCTGTTTAGGACCAAGTGTTACAGGACAAGGGTGCACAATTGATCATCACAAGTGAAGAACTAAGAAGAAAATAACAATAAACTATCCATCCATCCATTATCCATCCCACTATATCCTAACTACAGGGTCACGGGGGTCTGCTGGAGCCAATCCCAGCCAACACAGGGTGCAAGGCAGGAAACAAACCCCGGGCAGGGCGCCAGCCCACCACAGGGCGCATGCACACACTAGGGACAATTTAGGATCGCCAACGCACTTAACTTGCATGTCCTTTGGACTGTGGGAGGAAACCCACGCAGACACGTGGAGAGCATTCAAACTCCACGCAGGGAGGACCCGGGAATCGAACCCGGGACTCCTAGCTGTGAGGCAGCAGCGCTACCACACCTACAATAAACTATTAAAGCCGTTATCAATGAGCGAGATATTCACCAAAGAAGAGAGTCTTCAAATGCTACCGAAACACATTGAGGGAGTCCGAATGTTTTCGGGTGGAGGTGGGCAGCTCGTTCCACCACCTAGGTGCTACACGTGAAAAGAGCCTGAATTGAAATTTGATGCCACACAGTGGTGGCATCTCCTGATACTGCTTATAAGAGGACTTGAGTGGTCAAGAAGGAACAGAGGACCTCCTGATATACATGTAGATAGGAGATGACCTGTTGTTAGATAGATAAATAGATACTTTATTAATCCCAAGGGGAAATTCACAATGTTGTCAGGCATCAAGGATCTGAACCTAATATGTGCGGCTACAGGGAGCCAATGTAGTGCTTATTTTCAGTGAAATGTGCTAAATTATTGAATTCAAAAATGCACTTTAATCATTCTGGTAGTGAATGGCACAATATAAAGCATGTTATTGGTTATTAAAGATCTTAACAATGAAAAGCACAACATAAAGTTCTAACTTATAACGGTGGCACAGTGGGCATTTCCCAATAATCATGGTAAGATCCCAATCGGGACGCTATGTGTGCAGAGTTTGCAAATCCTATTTCCGCCCAAGTTTCCCCCAACTGAGGGGGACTCTGATTTCCTCCCACATCCCAGAGATGTGCAGGTTAGGTTGACCAGCAACTCTATACATTTTTCGTGAGGTGAGTGGACAGTGATGTGTCCAGTGATGGTTCCTGGCTTCAAGGGAGAGGTTACAGCTTCCATCATGCCAATATTTGAATGAATTAAGGGGGTTCGGTGACCGGATGGATCAATGCTTTGTATTGCTGCTTGATGTGTAGGAAACACATGCAATAGAAACTGACCATCTATAAAGTGTCGTTTTTACTATTTATTAATTGCAAGAAACCCTATGCTGCTTTTTAGAGATATGCAGTGCCCTCCAGAGGTATAAAGCCCCCTTGAAGGTCATCATCCTCATTCTCTGAATATTAAGATACAGAAACATATTCCTCAAGTAAGTTTTTTTGTTGATAACCTAAATGTTCTAACACGTTAATTTTAAAGTCAAAGCAAATAATTTGTGAAAGATATACACATCTATAAAAATAAAAAATGAAATATATAAATATCCATCCATCCATTATCCAACCTGCTATGTCCTAACTACAGGGTCACGGGGGTCTGCTGGAGCCAATCCCAGCCAACACAGGGTGCAAGGCAGGAAACAAATCCCGGGCAGGGTGCCAGCCCATCGCAGGGCACACACACCCACTCACCAAGCACACACTAGAGATAATTTAGGATCGCCGATGCACCTAACCTGCTTGTCTTTGGACTGTGGGAGGAAACCCACGCAGACACAGGGAGAACCTGGGAAGCGAACCCGAGTCTCCTAACTGTGAGGCAGCAGCGCTACCCCCTGCGCCACCGTGCCACCCATATATAAATATGTAATATATAATATAAACATATGAAATATGTAAAAAAAAAAAAAAAAAAAAATTAAGTAAAATGATTTTATTTACTTATAAATGCTATAGAATGGAAAAAATCTAAATTTCTTTGACCACAATTTTCATGTTATATGTGACTAAATAAAATCGTGGGCCGCACATACATGAATTGATTCAAACGATTTTTGAAACTTGTTTAGCATGCTGGGGAACTACAATTTTTTTTTTTTTTTTTTTATATTTTATGATGAAAGCAGTTGCTCTATTAATTGAATGAATTACTTTATTTGTGGCCCACGATTTTATTTAGTCACATATAACCATGAAAATTGCGGTTAATGGAAAAAAAAATGTTGTCCTTTCTAGTGCATTTCTAAGTAAAGTAAATAAAATTGTTTTACTTCAAATAATTTTTTTCGTCTCTATTTTTCTGTTTAGCCTCTTACGGGATTGGTGCTCGGTTGCTGCGGAAAAAAAATTCAACAACAGAACGGCAAGCTCATGCCAGTATTTCCTCCCCGTGATCATCAAGGCTGCTCCTTTGCAAGAGTAAACAATTCAATTCGGCAGGCATATTTACCGACTCCACTCACTGGAAGAGGCAAGTGGGGGGCAATCCAACGCGTCTCTCACTTGTTTGCTCCGATATTGCACTCTATTCTCTCTCCGCCATTGTTGTGTGTATGTTAATTGGAATCGCAGAACCATTGATTACGGCGAAATTGTTTCCGTAATTGCATCGGTTTTGACAGATTATTGTATTGTCATTGATACTGAACACGTTTGCAAAATTTGAAGAAATTCTCTTTGGCAAAAGTAGGTTTAAAATCAGTTGCAAGATTTGACCCAGACAAACAATAGACAGAGGAGTCAAGTTAAAGAAAATTGTTTACTTAATGCAAACATTCAAACCCCACACATCAATATTTAGTAAGTGCAATAACTGCTTTAAGTCATTTGGGATATTTCTGAACTAGCTTTGCATAAGGACACTGCTCGGGAGTGATTGTGTCCCATTCTTACTGGAAGATTTTCTGTGGATAATTCAGTTGGGTTGGCTTAAATATTACGAAGGAGAATAAACATATTCTTCTTCTTTCGGATGCTCCTGTTAGGAGTCGCCACAGCGGATCATCTTCTTCTGTATCTTCCTGTCCTCTACATCTTGTTCTGTTACACCCATCACCATCATGTCCTCTCTCACCACATCCATAAACCTTCTCTTAGGCCTTTTAGGCCTTCCTCAGAGCTGCCAGGGAAGAGGAACAAACCTTAGCACCCTCCTCCCAGTATACCCAGCATCTCACCTCTGCACATGTCCAAACCAACACAATCTCGCTTCTCTGACTTTGTCTCCCACCTGTCCAACCTGAGCTGACCCTCTAATGTCCTAATTTCTAATCCTGTCCATCCTCGTCACACCCAGAGCAAATCTTAGCATCTTTAACTCTGCCACCTCCAGCTCTGTCTCCTGCGCCACCATCTCTACCCCATATAACACAGCTGGTCTCACTACCATCCTGTAGACCTTCCCTTCCCCTCTTGCTGATATCCGTCTGTCACAAGGAGAAGGAGAATAAACATATCTCTCTATTATAAAAAATAAAATCCTGGAGAGAAACAGTAGGGCGACGAGACGTGATCACGGAAGACACTTAAAAGACCCGCGAGACGCTCCGTGGCCAATCTCTTTAGTCTTTAAATATGAGACTTTGTGCCAGGAGATTGAACCAGGACCGTCTCGCAATGACGCAGAACATGAGATTCTTGCAAGACATGCCCTACTTACAACCAAATAAGAGCACGGGCAGCAACACACTCAGTCGTGTGAGTGTAAGGCTTTGAGCACACAGATCCAGGACTCTCAGCGCATATAAGGACAATACGAGGTGTGGCAGAAAAGTAATGAGACTGATTTTTTATTTACCAAAGTTTTTATTTTTTTCAAACATCAATGTTATCCCCTTCAAAGGAGTTCCCTTGGGCAGCTACACACCGATGGAGACGTTGTTCCCACTGTTGGTAGCAGCGCTGGAAGTCTTCAACCGGTATGGTCTTCAGCATGTCCATTACACTCTTTTGGATGTTTTCTAAAGTCCCGAAATGACGTCCTTTGAGGACATTTTTCAGTTTAGGAAAAAGGAAAAAGTCACACGGACTGAGGTCAGGTGAATAAGAGGGCTGGGGAACCACAGGAATGCGTTTTTTCCATTGTCCTTCTGCTCAATTGTGAGGTTTTTCGGCACCATTTTGGCACAGACCTTTCGCATGTGCAAATGTTCAGTCAAAATTTGATGAACGGTAAATCTGTTCAAATGTAATTGTTCACTCAACATTCTTAATGTTAAACGACGGTCTGATCTCACAAGAGTGTTCACACGTTCGATGTTTTCATTGGTTTTCGAAGTTGAAGGCCTCCCTAAAAAACTTGAGCTCGGGATGTTCCCCATAGGCCTGTTTTAACTTTTCAAACGTCACACTTGCCGATTCTCCAAGCTTAACACGAAATTTAATGGCACAACGTTGCTCCAAATTCCGCTGTTCCATTTTGCGTGACGCACAACCAAAAACACAACTTCGCTAATAGCAGTCGCAAAAATCACGTAGTTAACGGAAGGAGTTGAAACTCGCACTGAGCTATGGGAGGGTACTGATACACGTGCTCTATCAAGGACAACAGCGCAGCGTTGCCAGATCGCTTGCAGTGCTGCCAGTCTCATTACTTTTCTGCCACACCTTGTACGTTATAAATGAGACGTAGACGACAAAGTGAAGAAGAAAGCAGCGTGAAGAAAAGAGACTCAAAAGCGTTGGAGAGACAAAAAAGAAAAAGAATAATCGAGGTACAAATTCAGAAAATAAGGAAAGTAATTATCAGCCGGAACAAGTGGAATTGAACAAAAAGCCGGTCCAACTCGGACGTTGGCGCTATACACATGCAGAGCAGGTTAGAGATTATGAAAGCAGTGGAATTCGAAAGGCTCCAAAAAAAAAAAACTTTGGCGTGATACACATGTGGAGAAAGTTAAAGAATATGAAAGTAGGAAAATTTGAAAGTATAAAAAAAAAAAACAAAGTAAAGATTGCAGGAACGCAAACAAACGGAAATTATTACTCGAAAAAGGGAAAGTAATCACCACGGACCAGGTGTCATTGAAACAAAAGCAGGACAAAGCGAGGTCAGAAATAAAAAGCAAAGAGTAGAAAACAAAGTAAAACATCATAATGAGGTTAAAAAACATGGGGGCCAAACACATGCATGCAGAGCAGGTTAGAGAAAATGAAAAGTGGAATTCAAAAGACTCGTAGAAACACATGCAGAGCGAGAGACAGAATATGATAGCAGAAAAAGACGACGGGGTCAAAACAAAGAAAGTAAATGTCGCGTTAGCGCAAAAAAAGAGAAATTATTACTCGGAGAAATAACGAAAAGGCGAATAGAGATCGAATATATGGACACAGGTGATATGTCAGAAGTATAGAAATATTGTAAGGCTGTGAAGTTTAAGTCAGAGAATTTCAACGGGGTTTACCTCACATGCATTTATTGGTTACTTTGCAAAAAAAAATTTGATTAACTGCTGATGATGAAGATCGTTTTGTCTGTGCTGCAATTCCTAACAGAGAAACCTATCCTGAATTACGGTACAAAGTCATTAAACACACGTCTCACTGACCTCATTAAAAAGATTAAATAACAAAAACAACATTTATTTATATACTGTACCACATTTTCATACAAAAAGCAGCTCAAAGTGCTTTACATAATGAAGAAAAATAAAAGACAAAATAAGAAATTAAAATAAGGCAACATTAGTTAACATAGAAAAGTTCTGAGTAAGGTCCGATGGCCAGGGAGGACAGAAAAAACAAAAAAAAAAAAAAACTCCAGACGGCTGGAGAAAAAAATTAAATCTGCAGGGGTTCAGAGGTCACGGGACCGCCCAGTCCCCTCTGGACATTCTACCTAACAACATAAATGAAATAGTCCTCTTTGTATTTAGGGTTTTCATGGAGTCACTTGACGTTGATGGTCATACAGACTTCTGGCTTTTAATCCATCCATCATTGTTGGAACATCACAGTGCTTTGAGTAGATGGTGCCACCACCAAAAGGACACCGGAAAAGGAAACAGAAGAGAGATTAGGGGTTAGTACAGTTTTAAGAGCCACCATGAATAGTTATTATAATGAGTTGAACATACAGAGTATCAGGATTAAGTTAAAGTGAGGTTATGAGAAGGCCATGTTAAAGTAATATGTTTTCAGCAGTGTTTTAAAGTGCTCCACCGTATCAACCTGGCGAATTCCTATTGGCAGGCTATTCCAGATTTTAGGTGCATAGCAGCAGAAGGCCACCTCATTACTTCTTTTTGTTCTTGGAATTCTAAGGAGACACTCATTTGAGGATCTGAGGTTACGATTTGGAATATAAGGTGTCAGACACTCCGATATATAAGATGGGGCGAGATTATTTAAGGCTTTATAAACCATAAGCAGAATTTTAAAGTCAATCCTGAATGACACAGGTAACCAGTGTAGTGACATCAAAACTGGAGAGATGTGCTCGGATTTTCTTTTCCTAGTTAGGATTCTAGCAGCTGCATTCTGCACTCGTTGCAAACGATTTATGTCTTTCTTGGGTAGTCCTGAGAGGAGTGCGTTACAGTAATCTAGTCGACTGAAAACAAACGTGTGAACTAATTTCTCAGCATCTTTCAATGATATAAGAGGTCTAACTTTAGCTATGTTTCTTAAGTGAAAAAATGCTGTCCTAGTGGTCTGATTAATATGAGATTTAAAATTTAGATTACAGTCAACAGTTACCCCTATGCTTTTTACCTCCGTCTTGACTTTTAATCCTAATGTATCCAGTTTATTTCTAATAGCCTCATTGTATCCATTATTGCCAATCACTAAGATTTCAGTTTTCTCTTTATTTAACTTGAGTAAGTTACTATTCATCCATTCTGAGATACAAGTCAGACATTGTGTTAGTGAATCAAGAGAGTCGGGGTCATCAGGTGCTATTGATAAATACAGCTGTGTGTCATCAGCATAGCTGTGGTAACTCACATTGTAACCTGAGATAATCTGACCTAACGGAAGCATGTAGATTGAGAAGAGCAGCGGACCCAGGATAGAGCCTTGTGGAACACCATATCGGATATCATGTGTCTTTGAGATTTGATTACCACAACTAACAAAGAATTTTCTCCCTGCCGGGTAGGATTCAAACCAATTTAAGACACTGCCAAAGAGGCCCACCCATTGACTAAACCGATTTCTAAGAATATTATGATCAATGGTGTCAAATGCAGCACTCAGATCTAAGAGGATGAGAACATATAAATGGCCTCTGTCTGCGTTCACTCGCAAATCATTTACTACTTTAACGAGTGCAGTTTCTGTGCTGTGATTTGTTCTGAAACCCGACTGAAATTTATCAAGAATAGCATGTTTATTGAGGTGGTCATTTAACGGCATAATGACTAACTTCTCTAGAATTTTACTTAAGAAAGGCAGGTTAGAGATGGGTCTGAAATTTTCAAGAGCCGAGGGGTCGAGATTATGTTTCTTAAGTAGGGGTTTAACTACAGCACAGTCTGGGAAGACCCCCGTATCTAATGACGAATGTACTATGTTTACTATTCAGCACGTTGGGACTTGAAAGATTCCAAATAATGATTTTACAGAAGTTCTGAAATAAAAGTGAAACTAATGAAAAAGCAACAATTCAAATAAAAAGTGGGTATCCGGAAAAACAAAACCAGGGGTTGGCGCCCAAAGCGAGCAGGGGGCGAAGCGCCCTAGTTTTTCAAAAGGACAGTTCTCTTTTATTTGTTTTAGCATGATTAAACATTAGGTGTTTTTGTTGAAAATTGCATTTTTGTATATGCAAAGTAATGTACTGGACACTTGAGATTTGTTTGTTTGTGTAGCTGGTTTGATTAACTTTTGTACAATTGGCTTTGCATGGAACTGTTTTTGGGTTTCCTACCCGCTAAGAGTAGCAATTTATAAAACAATCGTGCAGTTTAAATATCAGCACTGTAATGCTTTTCTCCATAAATGCCTCAGGAGAGAAAACAAGCAAGCAGTGAAAAGTGATCTAGTTGAGTTTTTGAAATGCATAACAGGTTTCAAAATGTCGAATGAAAAGCCGTCAACCAGTGGAGGAATTCGTTCAACACAGAGTGAGTTCATTTTCAGTAGTTTTGGTGTCTGGCAGTGGAGGTGGTGTAATTATTACAATGTGTACCTTTGAGGCAGCCTGTGGCCAGAGGGCAATGTGGACTTTGTGTTCTTATGTTCTTCTCCTTCTAAAAACATAAATGTAATTTTTATTTTATTTTAAATCTCTGGCAATTGCCAATCTGGTTCAGGGCAGGAAGTCGCAGCAAGTTACAGAATGTGAGGCTCTTGTTAGGTAATGAGAGGTTCAGTGTTCTCTTAGAATCATTTTGTCTAAGAATTATAAAAGCATCAAGTCTTTTCTGTGTCTATCACCTGAGGGCAATGGAGAATTTTTTGGCATTGAGTATTTGAGGACTGGACTGTTAAGATGAGCCGCTCTGCAGCTCCTTCTCAAGAACAAGCCAGGTTAGAAAGGAAACCTCTTTCTGCCAAAGCTGAATCACAGAACAACATTCTTTGTCACTCTCTGTGGAAAATCTGACTGGCGTGGAACCACAGAGCCAAGGGCTTCCCCGCGCACATTACTGTAATACATCAACGCTGGAGCTATAAAGCTAAATCATACACAGGAGGTCTTGCAGAAACCAGTTTGTCTGTTTTAACTTCTAGGCATCGAGGTCCCTCTTAAATAAAACATCTACAGGCTTGTCAGACACCATCTAAATCAAAATGTTTCCAGATTTGTTGGAGTCTAATGAAATCACCACTTGTGTACCTGCCAACGCCGCTAGGGTCCCAGTAGGATGATACATGGGCACATAATGGCAGAGAGCTTTAGGGTATAAGGAGGGTAATACGTACGTGCAGCAGCCAGTCTCCATTGTAGTGCCACTAGAGTCATTTGGCTTTATGTCTGTCTAGGTCCTGGACTGGTACTTACAGAATTAAAATACGTACGTCTCCAGGTTTGTCAGGGTCCACTTACGCTGGAGACCTAAGCTCAAAAGTGGATAGCTTGGTAACTGTGGTATTTTTGACCATACAATAAAATACATCAAAATATATGAAGTATGCATATATACTGTCACAAGAACGAGACATGGACAGATAAAGGTTTGGGGCAGCCACCCGTGTAATGTGGTATCCTGGCTGCAAAAGTCGTTCCAGCAAAATAAACAGCACTGAAGTGCATACAACTGAGTCCGAAACAAGACTGAGGGAAAAGGGAAAAGGGGCAGGTTTTAAAGGGGAAGACAGGAAGTGAGGTCATATGGATCAAGCACGTGGTCTTCCACCATTGGATCATAGCCAGACGTGACATCAGGGGGACTGGTGCTGGTGTGGCCGACTTCCATTGGCTCGGACCCGGAAGTGACGTCAAGAGAGCCAGGTGGAATCTCCTGGGAATGGTCTACAGGCAAGGGAGAAAAAGAGTCAGTGCACTCTGCCACATCCCGGCATGCCTCCGAACTGCCTTCACTCAAGCCCTTTAGCTGCCTCCCATGCGCACATATGTGACAATACATATATATATATATAATATATGTGTGTGTGTGTGTTTACAATATATATTTATAACTGGGAATCCACAAAGGGAGAAAATGAATCACATATCTCAAGTTTTTTATTCCTAAGCTTTTGATTTCTACCAGGAGTCATCATCAGAGGAACATGATTAGACTTACAGGAATCCATGGCAATATACAGCAAATAATTAGGGAGGGTAGGGCTTGTGATGTGTCGTACAGTAAAAGAAGGATTGAACTTTTTGCCACTGGTTTCTGGGGAGCACATAAGCCCAGTTTTGTTGTAGGTAATTGGTGTAAACTTTTGTCCTTCGAGGTTTCAGATGGTTGAGTTATTTGTAGCTCTTTGTTCACTGAGCAGGTGTTTGAATGGTGCATCCTGGAGACCTCTTTGGATGTCATTTTCTGGTGATTATCATTCCTATCAGATGAGACCCGGTAAATGCATTCTAGTGAGGGACCCAGTGAGTAGACCGCATCTTGTAGCTGAGGGCAAGTATCAGAAAAGAGGGCCTGGCAGCTGCCTTTTAAAGAAAAGACTAAGTGGGTAATGCCAGTCTTCTACACTGACGACAACTGCTATCGTGGGCTGCATCAGGAGTGTGCAGGAGGAGGAGTATAGGAACCTAATCAAGGACTTTGTTAAATGGTGCGACTCAAACCACCTACAACTGAACACCAGCAAAACCAAGGAGCTGGTGGTGGATTTTAGGAGGCCCAGGCCCCTCATGGACCCCGTGATCATCAGAGGTGACTGTGCAGAGGGTGCAGACCTATAAATACCTGGGAGTGCAGCTGGATGATAAACTGGACTGGACTGCCAACACTGATGCTCTGTGTAAGAGAGGACAGAGCCGACTATACTTCCTTAGAAGGCTGGCGTCCTTCAACATCTGCAATAAGATGCTGCAGATGTTCTACCAGATGGTTGTGGCGAGTGCCCTCTTCTATGTGGTGGTGTGCAGGGGAGGCAGCATAAAGAAGAGGGACGCCTCATGCCTGGACAAACTGGTGAGGAAGGCAGGCTCTTTTATAGGCACGGAGCTGGACAGTTTGACATCCGTGGCAGAGCGACAGGCGCTGAGCAGGCGCCTGTCAATCATGGAGAATCCACTGCATCCACTGAACAGGATCATCTCCAGACAGGGGAGCAGCTTCAGCGACAGACTGCTGTCACCGTCCTGCTCCACTGACAGACTGAGGAGACCCCACACTATGCGACTCTTCAATTCCACCCGGCGGGGTAAACGTTAACATTATACAAAGTTATTGTCTGTTATACCTGCATTGTTATCACTCTTTAATTTAATATTGTTCTTTATCAGTATGCTGCTGCTGGAGTATGTGAATTTCCCATTGGGATTAATAAAGTATCTATCTAGACATCTATCTAGACATCTCTATCTATCTACTGTATCTATCTATTATATAGTGCCTTTCATATCTATCTATCTATCTATCTATCTATCTATCTATCTATCTATCTATTATATAGTGCCTTTCATATCTATCTATCTATCTATTATATAGTGCCTTTCATATCTGTCTATCTATCTATCTATTATATAGTGCCTTTCATATCTATCTATCTAT
>JANRMT010062840.1:50784588-50818205 GCA_026402145.1 Polypterus bichir lapradei | reverse complement strand
CTATCTATCTATCTATTATATAGTGCCTTTCATATCTATCTATCTATCTATCTAGACATCTATCTAGACTTTAGATCTCGAAGGTCTAATGCTTGCATATAGGCTCAAAACATGTGACCCTCGAGGCAAGTATGTTTAGAAGCCATGTAGAACAATAACAACCCATAAACCATCAATGTCTAGGAAACCATTACAGTTCAAGTTAAAATCTTCAGGTCCCACTTCGAGTTTATTTTCCACAAGTTAAGGTACTGAGATCTAAATTTAGCAGCAGATGCGTAACATTTAGTCACCAGGGTTCCATGAGGTCAGCATTTGTATAGAATGTCTAGTAATCGGGACCCAGCTATGTCTTTAAACTCACCAAGAGGCAGTGGACTTGGCACTGGCTCACATCATGTGCACAGACTCAAGTTAACAAGGTCTTAGCAGTATATAATAACGAGTCCATCAGAGGCAAATACAAGTGCACTGCATCTGTACGTTTGGGACTGGCCCAGCAATATGTGTCCAATCTCATTTGAATCAATCCTGGTCAACTGAGATTCTGCAACCTATGTAGCGGCTGAAACACATACAGGAGACTGAGGGCATCAAGGTCTGGTGAGTACATTGTATGTAAAGGCAAAGCTTGAAAATGAAGCTTCCAAAGTATATACATTTCATGAACCTAAAAAAATACCCAAAATAAAAATTTCTAACATGCCAGTTCTTTTAACAATGTACTTTTACATGGTCTATCAGCACAGGCTCGCCACGAGCCCACTAGAGCGTAACATGTTCTTGTATTGAGGTAACAGTTTCCCAGGGGGCAAATACTTGCATACATAGGCTGTGAAGTACTTGGGTCCCACCATACTGACATATTTGCGCATGCTTTGGGCTTTAAGGTCTCACTTCAATGCAAGATTTTGATTGTCTCCAGAAGAGGAGGGCAGAGAAGTCCCTTCATCCTTTTTTAAGCACGATTTGTGGTTTCCTAAAGCCACAATTGGGTCTTACATCATTAACCACACAGAACTGTG
The DNA here is from genome assembly GCA_026402145.1 of Polypterus bichir lapradei. NCBI lineage: Eukaryota > Metazoa > Chordata > Cladistia > Polypteriformes > Polypteridae > Polypterus > Polypterus bichir. The sequence goes on along the minus strand of JANRMT010062840.1, from coordinate 50,817,180 downwards.
AGCTCCTATTGAGAAAACAACATGTGTGTTTAGACTGGTGGGAAGCGTCTCTAAGGACAAAACCAGACAAACCCAACAAAAAACCTCTTCTGTGACTTGCGTTAGAGCTAATGACAGCTAAGGAAAGGGCGCCATAAAGTGTTGGTGGCCTGTGATGTGAGGGCGCAGCCTTGCTGTCAGAGAAGAAACTCTTACAGGCCCATTGGATTAAGCTAATTTACCTGGAAAAGTTGAAAACTCTCAATCATTACATTTTTACAGCTACTTCAGATTTTAATCTTGTTAATCTAGTAATCCGTTTTCCTTTTGTCTTGTTGCTGAGTATTCCTGCTTGCTTGTAAAGCTTATTTTAAAAGGCTCTTAGCGGAGAAAATGAATAATGAAAGTTGATCCAACCCTGAAGTATAGTTGGTTCACATGAGAATTAAATGGATAAACCGCTCACGCTTGAATGCCTTTGTGGGTTCCAGTTGAAATCCACTTTTTCACAGTTAAGTCTGAAGGATAAACCAAGCCAAGGTGCTAATTAGTGTGGACACTGCCCTATCACTTTACATGACGGCATCGTGATCCACGATAATCTAATGTACCCTCAATGGTTTTTCACCTAGTGATGACTTCAGTGAGGTGGGTGCTGCTATGACCTTCTTCAGTCTCTATGTAATGTACAGTATATTGCCTTTCACGTTGTCCCAAGGCACTTTACAAAGCAAAGAGAAATGCGATTGTGTACAAAGCAAACTAAAAGAACGAAGTTGATTTCAAAATAGTTTACAGACTAAGGTTAACGATGCCCTGTGTGAAGGAGCTTTGAATTTCCAGAGGTATTTATCTCTTTGTTATATAAAAAAACCCTGCGACGAAGACGAGACTTTTTTTCGGAAGAGATTTTTTCAAGTCCCGCGAGTCGAAACTTTGGCCATGAGATTTTTTAAAGTCACGCCCTCCTCCTTAGTAACTATGGCGTTGGATTATAAAACACAGTCTTCCACTTCACTCTCCACTATTATGAATATTGTAGCACATGCTGTTTTGGCACTCTAGCATTAAATCTCTCTATTATAAAAAGAAAATCATGAGATGAGTCGAGACTATTTCCAAGAGAGTTTTTCAAGTCCCGCGAGTCGAGACTTTGGCCATGAGATTTTTTCAAGTCCCACCCTCCTCTCAACCACATTCAACCACTCGCACGGTCCTCTCATCTCTCATTCGTGTAAATGCTTTTGACAGACACCATTCTTGCTCTCTCAGCTCTTAAAATGTTAACGTTTTCCTCACTTTAAGTTCCCAATTAGAAGACGTATTATGTCCAAATCTTATTGAAGAATTTCATCACGAAGAGTTATCAACCGAAGAAATGAGTACACAGGCAATCTTAGCACAGAGAAACAATGAAGGCAAACGAATGAACACCAAAAATGTCGATCGGTTACACGGTAAATTGGTTAAATGCGTATCGATAGACTATACTGAAACAGTTGGTGGTGATCGCGCGGAAGATAAAACCATCAAATATCACAAAGAATATCTACAACCGTTAACACCGTCTGGTCTTTCACCGCCCAGATTATTGTAGAAAGAAGGACGTATCCAAGAAAGGTAATGTAGTACGTCTTCAGGGGACAACATTACACAACAAAGGAGATTTTGATATGCCATTCATATTAAAACGTTAACAGTTTCCGGTTAGAATAGCTTTTGTAAAGACAATTAACAAATCTCAGAGCCAAACATTCAAAAAAGTCGTTTTATTTAATAGAGAGAAAGAAATGAAATTTAATCACAGGCAGTTTATACGTTGTGTTGTCATGATGAAAGTCCAAACACAGACTCAAAATTAAATGTGATAATTGACGAAAATTTAATTCAAAAAATTGTTTTTTTACTGAAGTTTTACAGTGAAAGTGTACGTTTGTAAAGTTTTTGCATGTTAATTTGAAAGCCAAAAAGAACAAAATCGTATCACGCAACAAATAACTTTACTGTAACATGAAACTTAATTTACTTTCAAATTATTACGTTTTACTATTTTTTTAATACGGTTAATTACTCACTGCAATGTAAAATAGTTAGTTCTATTATGCATATGTAACAATTCCCATGAAAATGACAAATCTGTTTAAATTGTACATCCGCATCCCCATATGTGAGCCGCAGAACTACAAAGAGGCTGGCACGTAGCACAGGCCCGGGGGTTTGGCAAGCGAAGCCAGCAGGCAGTGCAGGATTTACGTATAAGCTACACAAGCTATAGCTTAGGGCCCCCGTCTTCTTGGGGGCCCCCAAAACAAATTGTCCGAGTGAGCAATTGTCATATATACTTAAATATACTACAGCATATCTGGACTTATAAAGGGCCCCATGTCTCAAATAGCTTAGGGCCTTATCAAGTCTAAATCCGGCCCTGCCAGCAGGGGGCAAAGCCCACCAGTTTTAACAAAAAATACTTGTGTGTTGCACTTTTTGAGCGTATGACGAGATAATCTGATTGTGTGTATTATACGAAATGAGTAAATTGATTTTGTAAAGTACAAATTTAATGATTCAACTCCCATCACTGCTTCTCTGTACATTGCAGTGCAAGATTAGATCGTATACCGGTGCTCACGCTGCACAAACTTGTATACTTTACTGTATATTGTTTGCTGTTGTCCAGCATTGATATCCATCCATCCATTATCCAACCCGCTATAGCCTAACTACAGGGTCACGGGGGTCTGCTGGAGCCAACCCCAGCAACTCCGGGCAGTGCGCGCGCACACACACACCAAGCACACACTGGGGACAATTTTGAACTGCCAATGCACCTAACCTGCATGTCTTTGGACTGTGGGAGGAAACCCACGCAGACACGGGGAGAACATGCAAACTCCACACAGGGAGGACCCGGGAAGCGAACCCACAGGTCTCCTTACTGTGAGGCAGCAGTCGCTACCCACTGTGCCACCATGCCGCCCACATTGATATCTATCGAGACCCATTCTCTCAGAGGATTTTCTGCATGAAAACATGAGAATTGTTTTTTTTCCTTAGCCACCACTACAAGCTATATGAAATAACACAGTAAAAAAAATATCATTTTTAGGGAAGGGGTATTCCATTAGCACTTTCTTGAAGGTGGTTTAGATTTGTTTATTTTTCCGAACTAGATGTACTCTGTGAATCCCACAGCGACAAAGAAAAATATTCTTATAAAAATAAATAGGTACCTACACTGGCCATAAGCAGCAGAAAAACTCAGCACGTGAAAACCGCAAGTCACTTATGAGTCATTTACATTTTCTGAACTTAACCCAAGCCCATCTGTCAAAACCATCTGCGTCCCACCACTTCTGAGTTTTTAAAATCCTAAGTGGTGAATTTCGATTTCATTGTGCTTCCCTGCAAAGCCTTGTTAAGTAGACTCCGCTTGGGGTGCTTGAGTTTGTGCAACGTGAGCACCGGTATATTAACCAACCTTGCACCTTACAGGTTCACACCATAGCCCCTAGGCCGCACTACATTGTCTGTAGGGCATTTTTTAAGGTGAACAGGTTTATAAAGTAAGCAATACAAGAAAAGGGAACTTGTGTGTTACTGTATTTGCCAAAATGAGAAAATGCTATATAAAGAAAATAAAGAAATTCTGTGAACTTAACACATTGAGTTGATCAAACTCAGTTTAGTTGTTTTTAGTCTTTGATGTTAGGTGAAATTGTTCCTCTTGCTGTGTCAAGTTAGATTTTTAAATTTTACTCCATTGACGTGATACAAATGAAGAAAATTGTTTACCAATGCCGGGAAAGACTTGTCTTTTTCTCCTGCGGATCATATAAAACAGCACGATGGAAATGTGTGCTCTAATTATGTTTCCTTTTGTCTGTTGCCACAGAGAATAGGATTACAGGAATTAGGACCTTACAATTGTATAAGTGTTCTGTATGAAAGGTATTCCGGTAGCCAGGAGCTGCTACACCTCTGGGGCTCGGGGAGGGTGAAGCACAGAGGAGAGCAATGGAGAAGAACGGTGGCTGCTGGGAAACCATTCAGGGCTGGTCATGGCCAGTATGTGTGTGGCATTCATAACACAGCGGTCCTTTGTAGCGGAATCAGCCAAAGCTTTATGCCAGTGCCGTGTCTGCCTTAGATTTGTGGTCAGAGGGAAAAAGATGTGCTGTGAAGTTAGGTCACCTTTTTGGTCCGAAACCTTCATCCTTGCATTCTTCAGATGCTCCCAGCCCATAGAGAGGAATAATGTACATCCATCATGCCATATTAAAGAGTCACTATACCGTGCTGCCTCCAAGTTTCTCATGTGAAGATCTGTTTGAATTTCTGCCCAGAAATCACCCCTCATGGTGAGGGATCCAGTATCAGTGTTAATGTGTTAAACTTGGTCAGCCACTGAGTCGCTCCTTCAAAATGCTAAGCTGCGGTGGCACTGTATATCCAGCCATTTCTCCAAAGTGTTAAAAAGAACAACCGACTCTTCAGACCAGCTCATGTTAAAGAGTACTAACATTATAGCTTTCTCTTAGATAGCATTTCCTAAGACCGCTCTTCTAGCCCTTGGTGGTATAATTGGCACATGCTGGTCCTATAGAATGGCATACTCTCTCATTAGACTGTGTATTTACTAACAATTAATCCATAACTGCCCCTAACATATTTTTTCCTGTTATGTTACTGATGGTTGCTCATTTTCTTCAATTACAGATAGCAAGGCAATTGTGGACGGTAACCTGAAGCTCATCCTGGGGCTCGTATGGACCTTGATTTTACATTACTCAATATCGATGCCAGTCTGGGAGGATGAGGATGATAATGAAGCCAAGAAGCAGACACCAAAACAGAGACTGCTGGGCTGGATTCAGAACAAGATACCTTACCTACCAATTACTAACTTCAGCAATGACTGGCAGGATGGCCGGGCACTGGGGGCACTAGTTGACAGCTGTGCTCCAGGTAAGTGGCACTCCCATCTCTCCCAAACAGGCCAAGCTTGACTACTCGGTAGGCTAATGCCAGTGCGATTAGTCAACATTTTTCCTGCAATACGTCCTGTGTGTCTTTGGACAGTGCATCGGCCGTAAGTTAAATTGCTTCCCCAGGATATTTTGTGTTGTGGAGTATAATATTTGGCACAGCTTTAAAAGAAAGTCTTCCCCAATGGGAAAAGTTGTTTTAATCATTATCTGAAGAGTAGGTAGCCTATATCAGATTCCTGAGAGTGGCATTCTGATCAGAAATGATGGAGTTTGTTAGCTGCCTTGATTTACTGATAGTTGTATATCATTTGATTTTGGTACAGTTGACCGACTGTTTCTGATTATATAAGAGACTAGGGGGCTTCGCTCGCCAACCTCCTGGCCTGCGCTGCGCGGTTCTGCCGCTCGCGTATGGGGATGCGGATGTACAATTTAAACAGGTTTTTATTTTCATGGGAATTGTTATATATGCATCAACGCAATTGAGTTTCATTTCTTTCTCTCTATTAAATAAAACAACTTTTTCGAATGTTTGGCTCTGAAATTTGTTAATTGTCTTTGCAAAAGCAATTCTAACCGGAAACTGTTAACGTTTTATTACGAATGGCATATCAAGATCTCCTTTGTTAGTTGTCCCCTGAAGATGTACTACATAGCCTTTCTTGGTTGCTTCCTTTCTACAGTGATTTGTGCGTTGTAAGACCGGACGGTGTTAACGGTTGTAGATATTCTTCGGGATATTGTAAGCTGATATTTTCATCTTTTGCACGATAACCACCAACTGTTTCAACGGAGTCTATTGATGCGCATTTAACCAATTTGCCATGTAAGCGTTCGACATTTTTGGACATATTTAACCAATTTGACGTGTAACCGATCGACATTTTTGGCGTTAATTTGTTTGAGTCCTCATTTCTGGGTGCTAGGATTGCGCGTTAGCTCATTTTTTTATGTTGATAGCCCTTAGTGATGAAACTCCTTGATAGCCCTTAGTGATGAAACTCTCCAATAAGATTTGGACATAATATGTCTTCTTTAATTGGGTACTTAAAGTGAGGAAAACGTTAAAATGTATAAGAGCGCAGGAAGTGTGTCTGACAAAAGCATTCACACGAATGAGAGTCCTGTGGTCTTGTTGGAAAATGTTTGAGAGGAGGGCGTGACTTGAAAAAAATCTCAAGTTGTCCCGGGTCAGCTTTACTGCACCCTGTCTTATGACAGACGCCCGTATGAATAACCTGCTGTTACAGCAAAACGGCTTTGTCAGCTATTAACCCGTAGTAGCTTGCAAGCAGTTCATTTTTCTTTGACAATACTCAAAACTCCAAATCACCTATAGAAGGAAGGGCACAATATGTTCACCTAATGTACTGGCAAGTGCAGAAATGTAAAGGAGTTCACACCGATTCACACCCAAAGTGGCTGCCTTTTTCCTCCATCAGTCTGTTCACCTGTTTATCCTTTTATCAGTTCAGCCAATGTGATTCCTGATGTCTCCATTCTGTTTACTCATCCTTCTATCCTCCATTCACCTCTCTGGCTGTATGTTCACTATCCTATCCCTTTATATTTGATTCATTCATCCATCCAGATAGATAGATAGATACTTTATTAATCCCAAGGGGAAATTCACATCTCTTATTAAACCCACCCTGTTGCTCATACATCAAGCCATGTGTTCTTCCTTTCATTTTGCATACCCAGTTCATTCTGCCATCTATTAAAAGTTATAAGTAAATAGTCTTAGAAACTCTCTCATTTTCTATTTGGTGATGTTTTTGAATACTTTGACACATTTATTTCTGCACTGGCTCTGTTTTGAGAGAGTAAACATTAATGTTAGAAGGAGGTAGCAGAGTTAAAGATGCTAAGATTTTCTTTGGGTGTGACAAGGATGGACAGGATTAGAAACGAGGACATTAGAGGGTCCGCTTAGGTTGGAAGGTTTGGAGACAAAGTCAGAGAGGCAAGATGGCGGTGGTTTGGACATGTGCAGAGGAGAGATGAGGGGTATAATGAGATAAGGGTGCTAAGGATAGAGCTACCAGGGAAGAGGAAGGCATAAGAGAAGGTTTATGGATGTGGTGAGTGAGGACATGCAGGTGGTGGGTGTGACAGAGCAAGATTATGAGGACAGGAAGATATGGAAGAAGACGATCAGCTGTGGCAACACCTAATGGGAGCAGCCAATAGAAGAAGAAGAATAGTGTTCATATATTAAGATTTGCATTGGGCGTGACAAGGATGGACAGAATTAGAAACGAGGCCATTAGAGGGTCAGCTCAGATTGGGAGACAAAGTCAGAGAGGCGAGATGGCGTTGGTTTGGACATGTGCAGAGGAGAGATGAGGGGTATAATGAGAGAAGGGTGCTAAGGATAGCGCTGCCAGGGAAGAGGAGAAGAGGAAGGCCTAAGAGAAGGTTTATGGATGTGGTGAGAGAGGACATGACGGCGATGGGTGTGACAGAGCGAGATGACAAGGACAGGAAGATATGGAAGAAGATGATCCGCTGTGGCGACCCCTAAAGGGAGCAGCCAATAGAAGAAGAAGAGTGTTCATATATTAAGATTTGCAGTGGGTGTGACGAGGATGGACAGAATTAAAAATGAGGACATTAGAGGGTCAGCTCAGGTTGGACGGTTGGGAGACAAAGTCAGAGAGGCGAGATGGCGGTGGTTTGGACATGTGCAGAGGTGAGATGAGGGGTATAATGAGAGAAGGGTGCTAAGGATAGAGCTGCCAGGAAAGAGGAGAAGAGGAAGGCCTAAGAGAAGGTTTATGGATGTGGTGAGAGAGGACATGACGGTGATGAGTGTGAGAGAACAAGATGATAAGGACAGGAAGATATGGAAGAAAATGATCTGCTGTGGCGACCCCTAATGGGAGCAGCCGAAAGAAGAAGAAGAAAAAACATTACTGTTAGAAGGGGGGCATGTTTGTCTGTCTCTCAGTGAGGGGCAGCAGCTACAGATGATGTTACCCAAGGCAGAACTGAAGGTAGTTTTAGTAACAATGTGAAATGGATGAAGAGTGTTAATAATTAGAGTTCAGCATGCAGCCCTTTATTAGATACAGTAGCGCTGTCTTTCCTTGATTCACCAAGTGAAGCATCTGCCCCCTAGTGTGATGTGAATATTAAATTCTTTGGAAGTTACTTGTATACTTCATTCCGTAAAAATAAGGCCGTTGTCTTACTGAAGGACCGTATTCCTTTTACACTCGGCAGATGGCCATTTGCCAGATATGACGTTTAATGGGTGCTGTTCGGTGCAGTGACGCAAAAGTCTGAATACTTTCCCTGTGATTCTTGTTCTCTTTGTCAGTGCTAGGACACTGTTGTCAGAGCAAAATATCTCCATCCAGGAGTTTCCTTTTCCGAGGCCAAGATTTCCAAGCACCTGTGTGACCGGGTATGTGCGAGTCACTGAGCACCTGGTCCTATATGGAGCCGGAAGACAAGAACTCTACAGCTGCTGCTTCGTCGTGAGGACTGATTTCAAAATGTATTTTTTTTAAATGCCCTGGATTGTGTTAAATGTAAAAGCAATTCAGTCGTTTTTCTGACAAGAGCCCTGTTCATCACATATGCGCTTGACAGACACTCGCTAAAAGTTAAAAGATTAATCAACGTCACAGAATGTATTTGTGCTTCTCTATATACTGCCTTTCTGTAAGATTATGTGGGTACCAGTGTGGCTTAAATTGGGGGCCTGCTTGGCGTAGAAATAGTGCGCTGCTCAGGTTAGTTAACTTTCGGCTGAATGAATACTGACATTCTAGTATTTTAAAGATCCCACCTCCTCCTCTTCTGCAAGATTTGAGAGGGTGCTGGAGCCCCTAAATGGGAGACTTAATAAACCACATCAAGAGGTAGTCCCCCCTACCTAGAGATTGTTGCTAAACCTTGGGTCTACGTGTATGTGGTGTAACCAAATATCTGAAGTCAAAATCCATAAAAGGTTACAGTCAGTAACAAAAGAGTAATAAAAAGTGGATGATAGATAAACATCGAAGTCCATCAGCCACACATCTGGTGACCACTATTTTATTTTACCCACAACTCTACTGGTTCTTCTTGATTGAAGTTTCCTTGCTGGTTCCTTTCTCCTTGGTTGATAATCAACACTGTTTAACAGGAGAGCATATTATCTGCATATGAATAAAATAATTTTGCAATTTCATGTTTTTTCCTTCTAGGTCTATGCCCTGACTGGGAGGACTGGGATGCTGACAAACCAGTGGACAATGCACGTGAAGCAATGGAGCAGGCAGATAAGTGGCTTGGAGTTCCACAGGTAGGCTCAAGTAGCGACTTCATGCCCTGATGTATCTGGTAGTCAGTTTCTATCGTACTACCTTGTCTTCATTTCATTGTTTCCTACTAGTTATTTTTTTTATAGTAAATGGACTTTGGCATTGATAAGTACAGATGTCCTAAATATTGGAAAAAAAATGCTGTTACTCACAGTAGACACAGTTCTAAAAGATGTCAGAGATGGCTGGGGTGGCGACCCGACCGGGACGCCCAGGAGGACCGGAGGAGGTCTTGCGCCTTCCCCAGACCATGTGGGGGTGACCACCCTGGTACCTTTGGGGGGCCCCTACAGGGTGGATCTTCAAAGCTCTGTACCTGTGGTCACCACCAGGGGGCGCTCCAATGCCTTGGAGACCCTGGACCTCAGAAGTGCTGGGGAGAAGAAGAGCAGGGACACCCGGAGTGCTTCCGGGGATGCAGCCGGCACTTCCGCCACACTAGGGCATGTCCTGGAGCACATCCGGGTGCTTATAAAAGGGGCCGCTTCTCTTCAGACAATGGCAAGAGTCGGGAGTGGAGTAGGACGGAGCTCAGGAGGAGAGACAAGGAGGCGGCCTGAAGAGAAAGGCATTGTGTGGTGTTGGCCAGGACTTTGGGGACTTGAGAGCACTCACTGTAAATATGGAGCACCAAAATAAATGTGTGTGGGGTGATTCAAACGTGTCGGCCTGTCTGTGTCTGGGTCAAGTTCCACAAAGAAAAGCGATATTCATAAAAAGTGTACTATTTTCTTTAAAAGATTTTTGCAGTAAATTTGTTTTAAGGCATAACATCACAGGTTTTGTGCACAGCAACAGTCAGTGTTAGTAACTGAGATTATACATGTTATGTACAGTATATGTGACCCTATGTCATTATTGTCTACTTAATTCATATATTGTTCCCATGCCAACACTGATTTCTGCTTACTTAAAGCATAGACGAGATTCCCCAATGAAAATGATGCTTATCCATTTTACAGAAAGGAAAATGTGATTGCTGCCTATGGACAGTATACTTTAATTTCTAAAAGTTTTAAATCAGCCCTCATTTATTCTATGCATGCTATAGGTCTGGTTACCCGTTTCAGTTTAATTTATCAGAATTGGTACTAGTTTGTTTATTTCGACTTTCTTATATTGTCCTCCTTTTGGAGTTGAGTGAATTCCAGTTTAGCTGGAAAGTGGTAGGAGTATTAAGTAGTTTACTAGAATGCTGGACATCTAATTTTGACAAAATTGCAAAAATTATTATGGAGGTTTTTCTTTTAATTTAGAACAGTTTGGGTGCAAGGAGTCTCATCTTTTATATCTAGCCTTTAGTGTACAACATTGGGTGGCAACCCATCCATTGTGCCACTTTAAGAGACTAGGCTAGGTTTGGTTTGCATCCTAGCCTGGTCATTTTGTGGAGTGTGGATATTCTTTCTGTATTTCCATGGGTACCCTGACTTTGGGTGGCACAGGCAATGTACAGTAGTTGCTAGATATTTCTTTGGTGTTACATCCAGAGGTGACAAACAAAAAGAAAGTTAATAATCTCTCTCTCTCTCTCTCTCTCTCTCTCTCATATATATATATATATATATATATATATATATATATATATATATATATATATATATATATATATATATATATAAATTATTTGGCATTTGTAGTCTGTATCACAATCTGATTGTAACGTTTGTGGTTGGTCTGCAAGTCGGCAAACATCCGCCACGGTGCCCTCTTTCATTTGCGAGAAGCAGATCATAGAATGGTTGAATAGTTTACTGTCAAATAATGCAGAGTACGTGACACGTGTTTCGCCCTAATTCTGGGCTCATCAGGCATACACACTCACTGTACCCCCTCTCGGGAATCGAACCTCAGGCGTCAGCGTCAGAGGGTGAAGCCTCTCATGGTGCACCATGGCGTGTGGTTCGTTTATTTGACAGTATGCAGATCGGGGTAATTACATTCAATGCATTCGTAGTCTGAATCACAATCTGACTGTATGGGTGGTTACCTACCAGGTAACGCTTGTGGTTGGTCTGCAAGTCGGCTAACGTCCGCCACGGTGCCCTCTTTCAGTTGCGAGAAGCAGATCATAGAATGGTTGAATAGTTTACTGTCAAATAATGCAAAGAGTACGTGACGTACACACTCACTGCACCCCCTCTCTGGGATTGAACCTCAGACGTCAGCGTCAGAGGCAAAGCCTCTTTACATTGCGCCACGGCGTGTGGTTCGTTTATTTGACAGCATGTAGATCGTGGTAATTTGGGGGCGCCACGGGGCGCCCAGATGTTTATGGAGCCTCGGACGTTAGCGCTTCCACCACACCTGGAGGTGCTGGCGGAAGGAATACCGAGGATACCCGGAGTGCCTCTGGGTGCTCAAGTGGCGCAGGAAAGCGGGTGAGAATAAAAGGGGCCGCCTCCCTCTAGTCGACAGCTACAGTCGGGAGGAAGAAGACAGAGCTCGGTGGAGTGGAGTGGAGGTGGTGAAGGACCATTGGAGGGCCCTTGAAGTGGGTATGTGGTGCAGGGGCACCGTGTGCTGTGTGGACTGTATGTAAATAAATGTGTGCTTTATGTAGACGTTCAGGTGTCTGTGTCCGGGGCTGGCTTCCACTATATATTTATATATATAAAAAAATCCAACGTCTGTCTGTCTGTCTTTGTCTGTCCGCTTTTCATGAGAGAACTACTTAACGGATTTAAATCGGGTTTTTTTCTAGAATTTGCATCAACATTCTGGTTGATTCTGCGACCTCTCTCATCGTGCTAAGTATCAGAGTTCGCTTGCGGTACCGATTTTATTTGCACGAATCTGAGAGACACGCGTCGGGCGGCCTTCCCCACTCATGTGTCAGCCTCGGGGAGTATCTTACATCCGCTTACCTAGCGGACGAGAGGGCTACTTAACGGATTTAGATCAGGCTTTTTTCTATAATTTGCTTTAACATTTTGGTTGATTTTGTGACTTCTGTCATCGCGCTAAGTAACATAGTTTACTTGCGGTACCAATTTATTTGCACAAATGCAACAGAGACACGCGGTGGGTGGGTTTTACGGAAATTTCGCCTCTCACGTTTCGCCCCCACTACATTTCGCCTCCATGACATTAAGTAACTTCTAATACCCACACCCAAACGTTTTGAGTGTTGGAAGTTTCTAGAAAAAATTCTAATTGACGAAATTCTTTCTGCCATAGAGGAATTTTATAAATTTGAATTTAGGTTTAGTCGCGATGCAAAAATAACGCTTTCAGTGAGAAACTAATACAAGATGTGGTGAGTGGTGACGCAACAGTTTTGATATTGCGCTGTCTTCGAGGTGTTGATGGTTCTTCAACAGGGCCACAAACCACCAGTAATCAGGCGGCAACAACTGTAAACGCACGTCTTGAAACGGCCATAGTGCTGGCAAAAAAAACACACGAAATCCAGTACAATCGTACAATACTATATCACATAACACGGATTAAATTTTAAGTACAATACTCCCCTTTTATGGAGCCAATCACGCATACTATTTTCAGTAGAACCCGTTGGTCTGTGAGTCGTATAAGAGCGCTACCTGAGTGAACATTTTTTATTTTCAATGTTGGGTAAGGTTTATTAAATTTTTAATTACAATTATAGATATGTACATAAATACCGGGGCAAAATATAGTCATGGAGGGGGTGAAAATTAACCGGGGGAGAAATGTGGGGGGCAACTTATCCGGACACCGGTGGGCAGGGCCTCCTCACTCACGCGTCAGCCTCAGGGCGTATCTCATCTCCGTTTACCTAGCAAATGAGGGAGCTACTTATCGGATTGAAATTTTTTTTTTTTCTGGAATTTGTTTGAACATTCTGGCTGATTCTGAAACTTCTTTCATCGTGCTAAGTATCATAGTTCACTTGCAGGAGCGATTTATTCACGCTAATCCGAGACAGAGGCTGCGGGCCGAGGGGAGATGGAAGTGTGACGCCAGGAGACGGGAGCTGGGCAGGGCCCTCCTTGCTCGCGCGCCAGCCTCCGTTTGAGTCGCTCTACCTCTAGCCACGTTTTGGAGTGTTCCTTGCCTCTGCTTAGCTAGAGATACCTGTTTGTTAATAATGATTTTTAAAGTTTGTCCTGTTTCACTACTACACGGGGGATGGCTAGTATACAATATATGACATGATGGTAACACTGAATGCAATAACGTACTATCCATCCATCCATCATCCAACCTGCTATATCCCAACTACAGGGTCACGGGGGGGTCTGCTGGAGCCAATCCCAGCCATAAACACAGGGCGCAAGGCAGGAAACAAACCCTGGGTAGGGCGCCAGCCCACCGCAGGGCACATACACACACACACACACACCAAGCACACACGCGGGACAATTTAGAATCGCCAATGCACCTAACCTGCATGTTTTTGGACTGTGGGAGGAAACCGGAGCACCAGGAGACGCGGGGAGAACATGCAAACTCCACGGTGGGAGGAGAACCCAGATCTCCTAACTGCGAGGCAGCAGCGCTACCCACTGCGCCACCGTGCCTCTGAATAATGTACTAGTAAATGTTAATATATTTTACAAAACATAATATATAGTACAATATGCCAATGCATAACTACACTTCTGTCCAGCTATATTTATAGAGTATTCTTCATTAATAAGCATAATTTAGGTTGGATGGATGTGTTTGGAGAGCTGGAGAGGGACAGATATGAATGCGAGACTGTGTTTAAGCAGAGTAACAGCAGTAGGAAAGAAACTCCGTGACAGTAATGCTGCTGTGAAGGTGGTATGTATCCTTGGCTGAGAAAAACAGAGCGTGTCTGATTTGTCCAAAAACTACAGATACAGTAAACACACTCAGATAGATTGTATTGATCACAAACATCCTTAGAGCTGTCGTGTAAGGTAAAGCCTAGCAAACAAAAACCATTTTATTTATGGGCTCAGTAACTGAGATCAATCAACGTGGAAAAGAAACGTAAGAGCAGATAGCAGCTCCTGGGCTGGGTTTCCTCTATGAAGGTTTTGTTGGCCAAACAAAAAAATAAAAGAATCGCCTTCTTTAAGTCTGTGAAGGAGCACAAAGGCGTGGCACGACTGAATATTCTGTTACTTTTTATGACCCCAATGTGCATGCAAAGTATGTTTATTCAGTATTTGCCTTGCTGCACTGATGAACTTTTAAATCTTATGTCATGGAGATATATTGCAGTCAGTGATTTGTTTATGTAAAGTGCTTAACATACAAACACCAGCTATTAGCACTTGATATTGGCAAGGAGTGTCCTTCCTAGGAAGTATGACTAAAACACTGGCGCTTGGAAAACAAAAACCTCCAGAGGTAGCAACTAGTTAAGTGAAAGATGTAATCTGTTAGGAAGAAAGCCTGACCGAGGAGTCTAGACAGGGGTGCGCTCTGGATCACCGGCCCCATTTTATGTTGTTGGGGTTGGCATTATGGCTACATGTTTGCACTTTACACTACAACGTCTATTTGGTTCAATGTTCACACGAGGCCACTCAGTGGTAGTATTGCTTCTCTGGACAGCTTGTAATCCCACATACCTGACCATGTAAGAGACACCATAAAAAAATGTATCTCCACCCTACGTTTAGCCTTAGAGCTAAGACATACAACGTAGCCACGTCACAGTAAATCCTTATGGTGTGACATTCTACCAGACATCTAATACACATATGCCATCATGTCGCCTAAATGTTGACATCAAGCAAAAAGCATGCAATTCTTTCTTCTGACACAACGTTTCCACCATTTTGTCAAACATTAAATCCATGCATCCATTTTCTGAAAGAGGCCTTCACCAAAGTCGTAGACTGTTGTGGTAGAAAGTGGGCACAAGTCTGGAGCCAACCAACATGACCAGTGAGGGCCACAAGCCATTCACAGTGTATGCACACTTTCATGTGTTTAACCTGTTTAGGGTCTCCAGTCCATGTAATGCCATCTGTCATGTCTGTCATTGTCTACTTAACCTAATCTGTATTTCTATGTATGTACATTGTAAAATCTAAATCTAAATCCATCCAACCCGCAATATCCTAACTACAGGGTCACGGGGGTCTGCTGGAGCCAATCCCAGCCAGTTGTAGGGCGCAAAGCAGGAAACAAACCCCGGGCAGGGTGCCAGCCCACCGCAGGGCACACACACACACACCCCAAGCACACACTAGGGACAATTTAGAATCGCCAATGCATGTAACCCGCATGTCTTTGGACTGTGGGAGGAAACCCACGCAGACACGGGGAGAACATGCAAACTCCACGCAGGAAGGACCTGGGAAGCGAACCCAGGTCTCCTAAACCCACTGCGCCAACGTGCCGCCTACTACGAACATTGACATATGAATATATAAAAAAGAAAAACTTATTACGGAAGCTCACAAAGTTGCAGTGTTTCAATTTGTTTAATCACTTATTATGATTACAATATTATATATCGTAGATCCCAAAACTAAGACCACACCCCCAACAAGGACTTCCATGTTTTGGGAAGCAAACAGCAGCACTGGTAGATAAAGCTCACTTTGAATTCCACTTTGTATATGACCATTATTGGGCATTGCCAATGTGTTACAACGACAAGGTGATAGCAACTTAAACCAAAAAGAAAAAACTTAGCTTAACTTGAGTAGCAGAAACATTCTAAAATGAACGTTTTAAAGTTACAAATCTTGGCTTGTCATCAAAAACTGGTTAATTTGTCAAAACATCAACTGCGCCACCGTGCCGCCCCGTAAAATCTAAATTTTACTTTTAAATTTGCTCCAGTGTTCTGAACCTGCATTCAGCAAGGAGTGCTCTACAAAAGTGACAGAAAGGGAATCTTAGGGCTGTGGAGGAAATCCACATAACATTCTTTGCAGAAAGCTTCCAAACCTGGCAGTCAACCTGGTGTGCCACGTCTTTAAGGTGGTACTGCCAGCCTTTGCACTTTGGTGATGACCCTTGTGTGAAATATATACTGTGTCTGAGCTGCTTTACAGAATTTCTGCATGCCTTTTTATTACTTGTTGTAATACATGTGTGTATCTCCTCCGTAATGGTTCTGACTAACCATTGTGTGGATGGAAATTGTAAAATTTTAGAAATAGACTATAACAGTGCCCTAAATGCTTTCACTCCAATCCAATATGAGAATTAGCCTGAATTATCCTGGGGGTTGATTTGTTTTCAATCCTATTTTTGTAAAAATTGATCTATTTGTATGGGATGGTTACAATAAAATCAATAAAATTAAAAAAAAAAAAGACAATTAGCCTGAATTATCATCATCTAAAATATCAGTGTGTTCTAGTAGTTAAGGCACTGGACTGTAAACCAGTCTTCCACTTCACTCTCCACTATTATGAATATTGTAGCACATGCTGTTTTGGCACTCTAGCATTAAGTCTCTCTATTATAAAAGAAAATCCTGAGATGAGACGAGACAAGACTATTTCCAAGAGATGTTTTCAAGTCCTGCAAGACGAGACTTTTGCCATGAGATTTTTTTCAAGTCCCGCCCTCCTCTCAGCCATATTCAGCCACGCCCGCGGTCCTCTCACCTCTCATTCGTGTGAATGCTTTTGACAGACACACTTCCGGCTCTCTCAGCTTTTTTACATTTTCCTCACTTTAAGATCCCAAATAAAGAAGACTTACTAAAGAATTTCATCCCAAAGGGTTATCAACCGAAGAAATGAGTACACAGAGAAATGATAAAGTCAAACAAATTAACGTGAAAAATGTCGATTGGTTACACGACAAATCGGTTAAATGTGTATCAATAGACTGTGCTGAAACAGTTGATGGTGATCGTGCAGAAGATAAAAACATCAACTTAAAATATCCCAAAGAATATCTACAACCGTTAACACCATCCAGGCTTACGACGCACAAATTACTGTAGAAAGAAAGATGCATCCATGAAAGGTAATGTCATACATAGCAGAAATGCAAAGTGGCTGGCGTGTAGTGGTGGCCCAGTGGTTGGCGAGCGAAGCCCCCTTGTACTTCCTATAAATAAATTATTCAACAGAAGAGGGTAAAAAAAAAAAAAAAAAAAAATGCTGGTTAGGCTCCTTTATACCAAAGACCATATGCCTCCAGAACGCCTCACTGTGACTGTGAATATCTTTTTATCTTAAACCAAGACAGAAGTTTTCTTTCTTTTCAGTAATTCTTGTGTGTATTTCCCCCATCCATCCATCCATCCATCCATTTTCCAACCCGCTGAATCCGAACACAGGGTCACGGGGGTCTGCTGGAGCCAATCCCAGCCAACACAGGGCACAAGGCAGGAACCAATCCCGGGCAGGGTGCTAACCCACCGCAGGACACACACCCACACACCAAGCACACACTAGGGACAAATAACCATTATCTATCTGCCAGCCTGCCTGTAAACAAATACTGATAGAACTGTACCTGTTGTATTTACGATATAAAGGTTCTGTATAAAACAATTTGCAATGCCCTAATAACTTTGGGATGGTGCTCACTGTTGAAAGTTGCTGTTTATCAGTAAGAAGCAATTTGTTTAATTGTTCAGTACGGAAAGGCACAGAACAAACTCACAAGTACTGTATACAGGGTTAGTTCCTACTACTAATCTACAAAAGAACCATAGCTAAGTCACTAAATTGTCTTACTAGTGTCACTTACTGTGGTGGGTTGGCGCCCTGCCCGAGGTTTGTTTCCTGCCTTGCGTCCTGTGTGGGCTGGGATTGGCTCCTGCAAGACCCCCCGTGACCCTGTAGTTAGGATATAGAGGGTTGGATAATGGATGGATGGATAGTGTCACTTAATCAATTAGAATATTACAATAAATCTTTAATATGCCTTTGGATTGTACTTAATATAAAAGACAATGTGTGAAAATCAGAAATACGCTGTGGTGAATGGCCGGCCCTTTATCCCGGCCAATAACCCCAAGCCGCCAGGTGGAGCCCTCCTTGCAGTATGGAGGTCCCCAGAAAACCAGCAGGGCATCATGGACATTGTAGTTTTTATACGCAGCCCTGCTGGATGCCGTGGGGGCCACTAGGAGACGCTGCAGGGAGGAATAATGGGTATTTTTCCTACGCCCCGGAAGCATATGTAGACAAGGGGAATGACGTGCTTCCGGGGTGAAGAAAAGGACTTTTTACCTGACCCGGAAGTGATTGAGAGTCACATGGACTGGGGATTAGAACGCTTCCGGGTCAGGGAATATAAAAGGATTGTGGGAGCTCCCAGACGGCGAGCTGAGCTGGGTGGAAGGGTGGCAACGCGTCCGGGAGTCGGAGGATTGTGTATTATTGTAGTATTTGTGATTTGTATGAATACAGTGGAGGAGAGGGGTGCTTTGTGCACTGTGGCGATTTAATAAAGTCAACTGTTGGACTTTTACCTGGTGTCTGGAGTCGTGGACAGGGGTCCTTGGAGAGAGAGCGCCCCCGATCTGTCACAACGCAAAATAAAGCAATTAACAGAGTTTTAAATAAACAAACAAACAAACAAACATTACATGCCTTTCTCTGTTCACATGGGCAACATTTTTCTCCATCAGTAACCTGGTAAAGGTTTCTCTTTCTTTACAGAAATGCTCGTACTGCTCTGAGCCACAGCCAATGCACTTTTGCCCAACACGCTCACTGAGGACATGAAGACAAGATTAGTGCCTCCTAGGAAACCCTGTGCTACATCCCATTTAAAAATGTCAGGTGACATAAAGACTTTTTGGACTGTGTCTTCCTTATAATGAGCAGTATGATTTATTTTGTGCCCGGTGAGAGCCCTAGACTGGTTTGAGGGAACCAAAATGCCATGGTCAGCTAGGAATGCTGCTAGAGTGTTCAAGTGTAGACCATTCCAGTTTTTATGTTGTCTTGCCTCCCATCTGTTTCTATGGCTCCCTTATTTTCTTTTCTGGTTTTGGGACATTTGTATTGTTGGCAGCAAATGCTGTGCAGAATAGAAAGCAAGGAACAGCCTGCAGCCATGGGCCGCCTTAGAATACTTGGTTTGAGTTGTTTTAGGGTGCAATTTATGTGTGGGGGGCCATCAGTAACTTACTGAAGTGTAAATTTAAATA
Source organism: Polypterus bichir lapradei (assembly GCA_026402145.1). Classification (NCBI taxonomy): domain Eukaryota; kingdom Metazoa; phylum Chordata; class Cladistia; order Polypteriformes; family Polypteridae; genus Polypterus; species Polypterus bichir. The sequence continues at coordinate 50,797,855 of JANRMT010062840.1, read as the reverse complement.
GGTGTGACTGGCTGCGCAATCATTGGCGTGGTTGGTTGACTGATATCTTCATGCTGCACCCATTTTGAAATGCTGACTTTTCTCTTATGTAAATAATGCCCTAAATTCCAGATATAAGAGTACATCTTAAAACCATTAGTCAGAAGAGATAACAGGCACTGAATTATGTGATGAATGGACTTTAGAAACTAAACAGGCGTTGGTGGCAATTATAGTGAGAAAGAAATGGGCACAACCAAACTAAAACGTTTTACATTTGGAAACCACTGGACCACTGCATAGGCAGCTTACTCTGTAAACACTGTGGAGGCGTATTTCAGTTGCTAAAATCTATTGGCCTGGGTGTGTGCCTGCTGGCGAGTCTCTGGAAAGATCCTGACTCGCATGGGACTTATAGAGTCAGGGAAAGTGAGCGCAGATGGTGTTACCTTAAGTATGAGCTGTGTGAGGTGGAACTGGAGACGTGAACATGCAGGCAGTCAGCCTAAGAGTATGGTGGAGTCACGAAAATAGTCATTGAAGGTGGGATGGTGTCGGAGGGCAGCTGCAGAAGGAGAGCACAGTTTTGGCTGTAGAACGTCCCTTAAGGAGTAATGGTTCTTGATTTCCACTCCAAAATAATTTTAAAAATTCCAAAAACAATTATGCAATTGTGAAAATCGTATGCCAAATGAATTTTAGGGGCATTTTTAAGAGATGAAACTCTACTGCTTACCTCTCATTATTTATTACCCCTAGATATCAATGATGGTGGTTTACAAAATGGTAAAGGATTCCAGGCGAAAAACATTGAGCTTTTTCTTGTGTATACATAGTATGGAGACATAGTATAGAGAAAATATAGGAATCGTGAAAAAATTCAACATCGAGATTTTGATTAATTTTGACGTTTTAGAACTTCCCGAGTCCAAAAATACCATTTTTGAAAGTCATTCTGTCTGTCTGTCTGTGTGTAAACACGATAACTCAAAAAAGACAGCGTTGTACACCAGCGTTATGTCAAAAGTAAGGAATCCCATCAACTTTTGGGCCACTTCCGGCAACTGAATACTTTCATGAATTTTTATGTAAACTATGGTTATAATTACAGATAGATGATTCAAATTTTGTATAGATATTTATAATGATAAAAAGCAAACATGTATGAAATTTGAGAAAAATGACTCAACCAGATCCAAATTTTTTGTATCATGGAAATATAAATGTGTACACGATATTAAAAATGGTATTCAATATAATGTATATTCTTTCAATAACTATTATTAATTTTATTTTAATTTATGCATCATCAGTTTAACAATAATGTGTAAACATTGAACATGTCTTGTAAATATAAAGATGTAATGGGAGCAATAAGCTGCTAAGTCCCCATTTTGTTCCTGGTAATACATTTAATTTTATATATAACTTTTTATTTTCACCATCATTATCATAATTAAATGTAGCTAAGTGCAGTTTTACCTACAGCAATTTATTGCAACAAATATTATATAATGCTAGCACTTTTTATGTTTTAGATGACTACTCTTTTTTTTGCATGTAATCTAGGTAATGCATACGTAATCATGAAAACATTCCACCACTGTTTTCGACCTACATATATGCAAAAATATCATTTTAATATAAACTGTGATTATACATAGAGATAAAGGATTGTGTATCGATATTATCAACTAGTTATGATGAGAAACAAAGAGATATGAGATTGAGAAATATTGCACAGCTGGAAGTGGTTCTGATGACTTTTTCCTCTGTCTCAGTATACGAGAAAGTCGAGGGGAGCGCACTCCCGATTATTTTATGTGATGTTCAAGTTCAGGAAAGCACTATGAAGCATATAGATAACTGCAAAGTACCTCCTTCCCAAGTTGGATGGCTGTGTTAGATAGAACTGAATGAGGGTCCCCACAATAGTTAGGGTAATATTACATCATGTGTAGAAATTGCAGAGTATTCCTTCATGAAATTAAAGAAATTTATTATGAAAGGCTCAGGTTCTCACTGTGCTTAGAAATATTGTAGAAGATCCAGCTGTACCCATTAAGAACTGGCAAGGAATGCATTGCTTTGGAACTTGAACATAATTTTATTGTATTTGTGTCCACCCCCACAAAATGTATTAAGGCTGCCACTTTTGCAGACAAGTCTTTTCCATCAAATGGCTGCGTAAGTGCTGCAATCTTAAGTGGAAGTATTTGTACATAGTTCCCTTGCCATCCAATGGCTAGAACCTTAATCTGTTTTGTGGAGGCCACTAGAGAAGATTATTGCAAAAGTGTCTCTTCAACCAAATAGCAGTGAGCTTGCTGTATCATGTAGACATTACTACATACTTTTAACCCCATTAAAATGTAAAAAGGTTTCTACCATTTTGTTAAAAATTTGTGAAAAAAACCACTGTATTATCATGATATTTCCCTCTACTTATCCTTTACCTAGGGGTAAGTGTACTCATCAGATTTGTTACTGGGTTTAATCTACTGTTGCACTTTAAGATTAACACACGCATACATAGCTATATGCATACTCACAGAAACTCAACAGTGCCCTATAAATGACACACACACAGCTGGTTAATCTCTAGCACTTTAAACTACACATGTGCCTTATAAATAACACAGCCTGTCACTCTCTCAGCACTTCAAGAGAGTTATTGTCGGCGCAAACATCATACGATGTTTTAAAGATATCTTGGACCTAAATATTACTTTTGGTCTCCAAGAATACATTTAAACATACAAAGGCTCAGCATCCTTGACTATAGGCCATTTATCAAAACATACAAAGGCTCAGCATCCTTGACTGTAGGCCATTTATCAGAACATACAAAGGCTCAGCATCCTTGACTATAGGCCATTTATCAGCTAAGAATGCCTTACTTTACGTACCTTGGGTGGAACTCTCACCCTCAGCCTTAATAAACCTCACAACACAGAGGTAATGGCAAATGTCAGCTGCACCAGGTGCTCAAAGAAATCTACCTTATTACTTCCATCACTGTAGAGATTAAGACAAAGCATAGAAAGTTAAAAGCAGCACTGTATTTATTACAGGAATAATAATAAATACCAGTAGAAGGATAATAGAAAATAGGACTGATAGTAATGTCTGGATATATATAGTCTTTGGAAAAAGCTTACAAAAAAAAAAAAGGTGACAAGGATGAACGTCGCAGGCGGCTTATGATCTAGCACTCGTATTTATTCATTATATGCTTTTCTGACGATCAGCTGGAAACGGCCGCACGTTGACGTCGCCCTCTTCCGTCGTCTCTGTGTTCCCTTCTTCTTCCTTCCTCCTATATCGCTCTTCAGACGAGGCATGTTTATTATAAAATTCTACCGGGGGGTTTTGCAAGATATGATTGTTGGATATTCTGATTGGCTGGCTGTCAATATGATGAATGAATTCACTGTCTGTTTTCCCGAACAATAAAACTTTTTTGATGTTGCCTGAGGTATCGGCATGTCTTCCTTTCCCAGTCTGTAAAATAATTTAGCTACGTTTGTCCCAGATGCCAAGGTTATAAACTAATCAATAACCTTAGGCACCAGCATGTATTCCTTTCTTTGTTGGAACAGCTGTTTTAAAAGTGAGGTACAACTGGGAAGAGGATATGCTTTGATTTGTCCTGAATTTTTGTTCATCTGTTGTTTTGTCTTGAACAAAATATAATGGAAATATAAACCAAAATGTACAGATTTTTGTACCCCACAACAACCACTTTCTCTAGCATTTTCTTTTCCGTCTTTAGGTTTTGATTTAGACTTTCTGCCCACTTAGTATTTTTATTTTTATTAGTAATTGTGTATCTCCCATCAAAAATGATCTAATGTTGATTACTGCATTACCTGACTTTACAAAACATATACGCTGGAATTCTTAGCAAGTACAGTGCTACCTTTTTTCTTCAGCACTTTTCTGAGGGGATGGTTTATTTATTGGTGGTTAATAAACTACCAAGAGTAAAACAATATGTTTATATAAAAAAGATCTGTTTTCCAGATGACATAACGGTAATAACTGCTGCAAAAAGAAGGAGCTACTTCAGTTGGTCTGGAAATGCTACTGGAAAATAACTTAAATCTGTGGGGATTTTTCTGATTGCGTTTTAAGTGGATGAGAAAGATGGGTCAACACTTGGGGATTCAGTTGGTGGACTGGCCAGATATGTTGCTGTGCTGTTGCTGCTGTGTTGCACAGCACCACTTTGGAATCTCCCATCACTCATCACAGAGGTTTTCAAACTTAGCTTCCGAAGCGGCCATCTCCTAGATTCACCACTCAACCACCCCCTCCCTCCGTCTTTAGTGAGGGATTCCTGCCAAACTGTACTTGGCCCCACATCACAACTTTCTGGACTGATATGTACTTGTCTCAAGATACAAATAACTAACAAAATACAGACAGGCAGTTTAATATATTCAACAAGAAATTTGGAAAAGAAGAAAGGAGTACAGTGCAGGTCTCCTCTCCTGGGAGCTGGCCTCAGTTCAGAAGACAGGCTGGGTCTTGTTAACAGTCAAATCCCACAGTGATGTTACTGCTTTTAATTCTAGAGCTAGTTGTACCAGTAGCACCGACAAGTATGTGCTTGAATATAAAGAGTCAACGGTGGCTGTTGAGTGTTTGTATTTTGATCCCAGTGAAAGTGTCAGGTGGCACTGTACCTGCGCGGGCTGCACATTCAGAAAAGAAGAGAAGGAGCTTTGTAATGTTTGGAATAAGACACAGCTTTACTGTAGCACTTCGTCCTTTGGAGACCCTTATTGTTTTGGTGCCATGACTCTATCATTTGTCAGAGGTGGCTGGGGTGGCGACCCGCCTGGGACGCCCAGGAGGACCGGAGGAGGGCTTGCGCCTTCCCCAGACCATCTGGGGGTGACCACCCTGGTTCCTTTGGGGGCCACGGGTACAGAGCTTTAAAGCTCCACCCTGTAGGGGCCCGTGGTCACCGCCCGGGGGGCGCCCCCATGCCTTTGGAGCCCTGGACCTCAGCACTTCCTGGTGTGGCGGGGGGAAGAGGAGCAGGGACACCCAGAGTGCTTCTGGGGATACAGCCGGCACTTCCGCCGCAGGAGATTGCCGGGAAGCACCTGGAGCACATCCGGGTGTGAATAAAAGGGGCCGCCCCCCTTCATTCGAGGCGAGAGTTGGGAGTGGAGTGGAGTGGACTGAGCTTGCTGGAGGAGGCAAGGAGGCGGCCTGAAGAAAGTAAGGCATTGTGTGGCCAGGACTTTGGGGACTTGTGGGGTTTGTGTGGCACTTATGAACTTTGTACACAGTAGTGTAAATAAACGTGTGGTGGGTAAAATGAACGTGTCTGCCTGTCTGTGTCCGGGCCAGCCTCCACACATTCAAGTGGTACTTATATTTTAGCTATTGTTATTGTGTGCACTTTGTAAAACACCTCAAGGTGATGCTCATCTTTAAAGATGCTATATACGATAAAGCTTGATGGTCACCCTTTTCTTTTTCTTCTGAATTCCAGGTTATCGCTCCAGAAGAAATCATTGACCCTAATGTGGATGAGCACTCTGTCATGACCTACCTCTCCCAGTTCCCCAAAGCCAAGCTGAAACCGGGAGCTCCACTGAAGCCTAGACTCAACCCGAAGAAGGCCAGAGCATATGGGCCAGGTAATTCTGATTTCTGTCCCAGTTTACAATTTTTGTGCCAAGTAATGGGTGGTCACTATTGGTGAAACGGACTTGATTTTATTTTTTTTTTATCCTCGATGGCTGTGAGTGGTGGCTCTGAGGTGGGGATCTGCACTGGTAATCAGAAGGTTGCCGGTTCGAATCCCGTAAGCACCGAAAGCGACTCTGCTTCGTTGGGCTAATGAGCAAGGCCTGCAGGGAAAAACCTTGTGGTTAGTGGCAGAATTGGCACTCCAGCCACCATAAAAAAACCTCACACTGTTCCATTCCATCTGAACTGGTGTGGTGCTGAGGTGTCGCCCACCACATGGGTGCACTTGGGTCCCAATCTGGGTTCCTGAGTTGGTTTGTTGTGTGGTGGGTGCAGCTAAGCGCTGGATCAGTGCCTGCTCCTAACCTCTGTTCATTCAATAAGTGCAAATCGGTCTGAATTTTTACAGTTTTCTACACTGGAATTAGCTTTTGTCTTTTGTTTTGTTGCAGGTGTTGAACCCGTTGGCAATATGGCAATGTGTCCAGCAACCTTCACAGTGGAAACAATTAGTGCTGGGCAAGGGGAGGTTACTGTTTACATTGAAGACCCAGCTGGAAGCCGTGAGGAGGTCAGCTTTTTAATTTTAAAGTAAAAATAAAAAACAAAACTGTATACAACTTAACCTAAAACCTAAAGAAACAGCACCACTTGAAGAAGCATACATATTTGAGAAAAAATGTGTCAATTTAGCCATCCATCATTTTTTTTTTTCTAGACTTAGACTTACCTTAATTCAGTGGCCAGAACCAAACCTGACAGCATTGTGTCAAGTGCCAATCCTCAATCGAAAGGCAGTTTTTTGATTTTTAAGTGAGGGCAAATTAATTATGTGATCAATCACAGAATCCCAAATGCAGTGGGAATGAAAAGGTTGTTTTAAGAAGACGTTATAGGTAGTAATATTAGTATTAATACTGTAACAATAAGCTAAGTGCTGTGTACTCAAGCAGATATACAAGGGCAGGGCCTGTTAAAGCCCATTGCAGCACTTCTTGTGTGATTTTGGGCTATACAGAAAGAAATTGTATTTTATGTACAACTAACAAGTATAAATCCTTCTGTATCCAATTCAAATAACAGTACCAGAGGTGGAACAACAGCTTTTACTATTTTCAGGTTGCTGACCCTTGTAGTGGGGCGGCATGGTGGCACAGCGGGTAGTGCTGCTGCCTCGCAGTTAGGAGACCCGGGTTCGCTTCCCGGGTCCTCCCTGCGTGGAGTTTGCATGTTCTCCCCGTGTCTGCGTGGGTTTCCTCTCACAGTCCAAAGACATGCAGGTTAGGTGCATTGGCGATCCTAAATAGTCCCTAGTGTGTGCTTGATGTGTAGGCTGGCACCCTGCCTGGGGTTTGTTTCCTGCCTTGTGCCCTGTGTTGGCTGGGATTGGCTCCAGCAGACCCCCGTGACCCTGTAGTTAGGATATGGCGGGTTGGATAATGGGTGGATGGATGACCCTTGTAGCACTTTGGAAAATAATTATGAATACAGGCCCAAAAAAAGCAATATGATAGTGGAACCTTTGGAACAGCTAGCCCTGCTACACACATTTTCATCATATTTTCTCACAAGAAGTCAAGCGATCTCATCCAAAGCAGTGAGTGAAGCCATTTTGCTTAACCTGATCATCAAAATGCCTTTAAGAAGCTGATTTGGTTTATGTTAGCACTGAACCTAATTTAAAATCAAGGTTTGTATTTATACAATAAGGAGGCTGTGATTATGCCACCTCTCTTGACACCAGTACATCCCCCCCTTTGGTCAGCCTAGTTTTAGTAGATCTGATAATGTTTTATTGTGTTGTGGTAGACTTTCAGATGTGGGGCTTTTCTAGTTTTTCTAGCTGGGGTTTTTTGTTTGCATCAATCCTGGGTTTCTGAAACATTGAGAATTTCAAGGTTTGTGTCATTGAAATTGGAACTCTTGCTTAAATATACAGGGTGAGTCAAAATTATGTTAACATTTGAATGGCAGAAACAGTTTATTCACAATACACACTTTATATGAGCACGATGATTTACAGGAATGTCTCAACCTGTTCGCCATCATGTACTGTATGTGGCACATAAAAACTGTATATATTTCAAGTTCCAAGCACTTTATTGTCATTGTGTAACACCACAAAATTGCTTTTTGTGATAGCCCCAAGGTGCATTTAAAGAAAAGTCAAATAATTCCAAATATGTCGTATACAGTGTTAAGTGATCAAGTAACCAGAGCAAATTATTATTGCTCAAAGTACAGCAGCATAAATTGTTATTGCACCTGTTAATGAATAATACATTACATAGTCTATATTGTAATACATTAGTATATTGCACATTACCAATATAGCTTATTGCACACGTTCAATTAAAAATGATCTCAGACTGAGGAGATTCAGAGTTCAGAAAGTTTATGACAGATGGGAAAAAGCTATTTTTTAGTCTGTTTGTGCCTACACGGATTGACCTAAAGTGTCTTCGTGACAGGAGGAGCTCAAACAAAGAATTTCCAGGATGAGTTTTGTCCCTGAGAATGTTTTTGGCCCTTCTCACACAGCGAGTCTTATACAAGAGTGCGAGTGATGGCAGTTCAGTCCCAATAATGGCCTCTGCTGCTTTTATGACTCATTGCAGGGCTTCTTTAGCAGTCTTGGTGCAGCTGTTATACCTGCAGGCCATCATGCAGTTAGTTAAGATGCTCTCCATAGTGCAGCTATAGAAATTAACCAGCAGCTTCTGGGGGAGGTCAGCTCTCCTTAGCTTCCTGAGAAAATCGAGGTGTTGTTGTGCTTTGCCTATTATTAGCCAAGTTGTTGTCAGCCCAGGACAGGTCCTCTGAGATGGTGACTCCTCCCTGCGTGGAGTTTGCATGTTCTCCCCGTGTCTGCGTGGGTTTCCTCCCACAGTCCAAAGACATGCAGGTTAGGTGCATTGGCGATTCTACATTGGCCCTAGTGTGTGCTTGGTGTGTGGGTGTGTGTGTGTGCCCGTGCCCTGCGGTGGGCTGGCACCCTGCTGGGGTTTGTTTCCTGCCTTGCGCCCTGTGTTGGCTGGGTTTGGCTCCACTGGGTGGGTTACCTACCAGGTAACACATGTGGTTGGTCTGCCAGTCGGGAAACATCCGCCACGGGTGCCCTCTCAGTTGCGAGAAACAGGTCATAGAATGTTACATTGTTTTACTGTCAAATGATGCAAAGAGTACGTGACACGTGTTTCGCCCTTATTTGGGCTCATCAGGCGTACACACTCCACTGCACCCCTTGCGGGGATCGAACCTCGGACATCAGCGTCATGCGTTAACCTGGTAGGTAATCACCCATACAATCAGATCGGGACTCAAGACAACGGATGCTATGAATGTAATTACTCCGACCTCCAGGTTGTCAAATAAATGAGCCACACGCCGTGTGGCGCAGCGTAAAGAGACTTTGTCTCTAAACGTTTGCACACACGTTCAGTTTGCCACCATTACTATAACAGTACACTTAGCACAAAAGTGTATCGCTAACAAGGGGGTGGGGCATGGACAGTGGGAGGAGTCAAAAGAGATGCAGCTGACAGGGGCGCCATCTTACGGGTCTCAGGTCGCTGAATCTGTCCGAGGCCTAAAACTATCCTGACTGCAGCTGGACTCTATTGGAAATTTTTGCTCTTATTTAATTTAACATGTTTATTATATGTCTTTTAACAGGTAAAAGCTGTTCCTAACAATGACAAGAATAAGACCTTCACTGTCACCTATGTGCCCAAGGTCACTGGGCCTCATAAGGTATGGTATTGCCCTTTAACTCTTCCTCATTCAAATTAAAGGATCAAATAACAGCGTTGTTGTAATTTCATAGCAATAATGACTTGCGTGCCACCTTGCTCCTTTCCCTGCCTTGCACCCATCGATATTTTTTTTTTTCTTTAGAAGCTGTACGAGTCTGCCGTGTGAGTGCCTCATGTGCCACATGGCTCAGAATTTCTCAAAAGTGTTTTAAAAAGCATTACTGTTGGTGCCCATCATTCATCATTTTTTTCATGTGAAGAACACAGGGAAAATTTCATTCGCTTGAAGGTTATGCCAAACAATTCTCAGCCTTCATGGCATCTGCCTTGTGCAAAAATTCAATAGATTCTAATAAGAAGCAGCAGAGCTCATAGTTAGACAGAAAATCATCACACAACATCAAATGCTTTAAGGCTAAAAACAAATTCCAAAAAAAAAAACAACTTGGCATTCCAGTTTCAACAGTTCACAGTGGTACAGAAATCTGCAGTCTGTATACCAGCATTGGACCTCCTAGGATTTGGCGATGAGGCCTTCATAGAATTGAGCACTCTTGTTACAGTTAAACTTGGTCAAAGTTCTGTACTACTTTTATTTTTATGTTGCCTTTGGTACTGCAAGCCTTGAACATACACATGGCTTCATGAAGCTGAAGATTTTCAAGATGTTCAAGAATATCTATCCCAGTGCTTGCTGAATAAGTGTCAGTAGATGTTGCTAAATCCTCCAGATGTCTTTTCCAGTGAGACTAGCAATGGGATTTTGTCCTAAATTCCATTGAAAACCTGTAGTGTACCCTCAAAAGAGTAGTGGTAGTTGAAAGCATCTTCCTTAACTTTGAAGAATTAGTTACAGCTGAAGAGTGGTGAGATCCAACAAAGCTAACTGATGTGTAAAAGAAGCATTTGGAGGCTGTTACCCTTTCTACAGAATGTACATGGAAGTGTGAGGTTTTGGGTGCCTATAATTTTGTCCAAGGTTATCTTTTATATATATTTCTCTTCTGGTTCGTCCTGCTTCCTCTTTAAAACCGGTCCCCCCCACACGCAGCCCATATGGCATTTCTCGATTCCTATTCGTCCTCTTCCAAACCCTTCCCCACGCTGCCTGCGGCCTCCCATAGACCCCCACGCCGCTTTTCTCGATTCCTATTCCTCCTTCGGACTACCGCGTTCCCCACTCCTTGCTATTTTCGTTATACTGCGACAGTTGTTTCCTAAGCCTTTGTTATAAAATGAACGACAGTATCTTCTCTGTCGACAGGTTTTTATACAACGTCATCTGTATTCCGGGATCCGGCAACTGCCTGTTCCTATCAGTGGGTTATTTCTTGACACAAACGGTTGACGAAGGCAATGTACTCTCACTACGACATAGGGCAGTAGATTTCATTGCATCACATTGGGACAGATTTGGAGACGTTCTTCCTGTTGTTCTTTCCAACGCAAGTCGAGTTATCACAACAAGTTATAAGTACTACCAATACATGGCAACATCTGGAGTTTATGTTGGTGAAGATGAAATTCAAGCTCTTTCCGAGATTCTCCATGCTACCATTGCCATTTACTTCAAACACGACCCCAACATCCCGCCTTGCGTTACGTTTGTAAAGATTTGTGTTAATCTACAACAACCAGTCTTCAGCCACGGTCAGTTGTACGTTGCTTTTTCTAGGGTTAGATCTTTCGACTCATTATCTGTTGTCTCCAGCAAAACACCTATTCACAACTGCGTCTTTCAAGAAGTATTTCTTTCTTCTTGATTTCTGAATTCCTTTCTCACTGTTTTCCGTTCCTATTCTTACACCGCCGTATGCTACGCTGGGCGTCGGCTAGTTGTTTTATTTCCTATAAGGTAAAAGTTAAGTTTTAAAAATTTTTTCCTAACTCTTTCTTATCATGACTATAGGTTATGAAAGTAAGAAAGCCACCATTTTCTACTTCTGTTTATTTTTAACACTTTCCTGGCTGCCTCTATATTTGAAGACAAATATCCTGAGGACCCCAATGTTCTGTGTGACCAAGTTACACTGCAGAAAGACTTTCTATAGCTGACCACAATATTATAATAATAATAATAATAATAATAATAAGTTGCATTTATAGAGCGCCTTTCACAAACCCAAGGTATCATGAGTGCCATTTGACTCACCTATTTGCTTCTTTGCTTCTTTCAGTTTAAATATTCAAATGCCCACCTGTTTAAAAAGTAAAACCAAATCCTTTTTTTATTTGGTGTAGTGAGAAGTCAAGCAAAATGACCCCTTTTATCGGCTAACTAAAAAGATTACAATATGCAAGCATTCAAGGCAACTCTGGCCCCTTCCTTCTTCAGGCAGGATATAATCATTACATGATGAGATGATTACATCCTGCTTGAAGAAGGGCCCTAATTGATTCGAAGTCTTGCATATTGTAATCTTTTTAGTTAGCCAATAAAAGGGGTCATTTTGCTTGACTTCTCATTACATTCATATGGCTAACACGGTACAACACCCTAGTTCTACTTTATTTGGTGATGCTTGTGTCTTTAGTTGGGAAATTACTCGTTCTTACTTTCCTAACAGGCTTTCCTCCTCATGCTTATTTAAATCGATATTAGCATTACTACGTGATTTCTAAAATGCCTTTGTGTCCGTATTTATTGCAAAGGGTGCTATATAAAGTAAAGCATCATTTCCTGAATCTCTCCCTGTGTGCTGTTCCTTGTGCCTGCAGGTCATTGTTCTGTTTGCTGGACAGCACATTTCCAAGAGCCCCTTTGAGGTAAATGTTGCCAGAGCCCTGGGAGATGCAAGTAAAGTTCTGGCGAAAGGTCCTGGGCTTGAGCCATTTGGGAATGTTGCCAAGAAGCCAACTTACTTTGATCTGCTCACTGCAGGTTAGTTCCCTTTGAAGCACCTCGCTTTCCCATCTCTTCTTTCTCTTTGGCCTGCCTTATGCTTGGGTTAAGAGGTAATATATTTTAATCTGGAAGATTTGCAATGTGTTTATGTTTTTTTATACAAGAAAATGTGGTCTCTATTATTCAAAGGTGGGATGATACTTGGGTGAGTTGTTTTTTGTTGTGTCTTAATCATACAGAACCTCTAAAATAAATTGAATAAATGCAGTAATGTTTTCTGTCATTTTTGTGAGCAAATTATTCTAATTTTAAGATTCATTGCAAGTCAAACTTGTGTTACTTTATTATGAATAAAGTACCGTGACTGTGTGCAGAGGGTGCAGACCTATAAATACCTGGGAGTGCAGCTGGATGATAAATTGGACTGGACTGCCAATACTGACGCTCTGTGTAAGAGAGGACAGAGCCGACTATACTTCCTTAGAAGTTTGGCATCCTTCAACATCTCCAATAAGATGCTGTAGATTTTCTATCAGACGGTTGTGATGAACGCCCTCTTCTACGCGGTGGTGTGCTGGGGAGGCAGCATAAAGAAGAAGGACACCTCACACCTGGACAAACTGGTGAGGAAGGCAGGCTCTATTGTAGGCATGGAGCTGGACAGTTTGACATCCGTGGCAGAGCGACGGGCGCTGAGCAGGCTCCTGTCAATCATGGAGAATCGACTGCATCCACTGAACAGGATCATCTCCAGACAGAGGAGCAGCTTCATTGACAGCCTGCTGTCACCGTCCTGCTCCACTGACAGACTGAGGAGACCCCACACTATGCGACTCTTTAGTTCCACCCGGGGGGGGTTGGGGGGGGTAAATGTTAGATCGATCTATCTATCTATCTATCTATCTATCTATCTATCTATCTATCTATCGAATTATATAGTGCCATTCATATCTATCTATCTATCTATCTATCTATC
>JANRMT010062840.1:50709562-50772213 GCA_026402145.1 Polypterus bichir lapradei | reverse complement strand
TGAATGATGTGCAGTTTTCAATGCACAGATTTGAGCAGCATCTGATTTATCTTGTCTGACTGATCTCACTCATAAACAAGGTGAGGCTCAAAATGCAGGAAAAGGTTACTGCAAGATCCACTGTTGTAAAGGCACACCAAGCACACATTAGGGACAATTTAGGATCGCCAATACACCAAACCTGCATATCTTTGGACTGTGGGAGGAAACCGGAGCACCCGGAGGAAACCCACGCGGACACATTATTTTCTTATTTAGGTTTCTGACAATATGCTAGATAAATATAAGTTGTAAGAAACCGATTCAACAAGCAGTATACCAGTTAACAAAATAGACATTTTGCTGGAAAAACCTCAAATTGCATTCACTCTTCTGCAGTAAAACAAAGTACACCAGACTGCGAGCACAATTCACTGAACGTTAATTACATGTCACCAATACAGTAGAACCTCAGGTCACGACCGTAATTCGTTCTAAAACTCTGGTTGTAACCCGATTTGGTTGTGACCCGAACTAATTTCCCCCATAGGATTGTATGTAAATACAATGAATCCGCTCCAGACCGTACGAACTGTATGTAAATATATTTTATTTAAAGATTTTTAAGCACAAATACCATAGAATGCATATCGAATTGTAAACTTAATGTAAAAACATTGACTAACACTGAGAAAACCTTCAACAGAGAAAACTAACATTGCAGGAGTTGACGCTACAGCCTTACGAACCGCTCGCTGTATAAACACTTTTTTTAATGAGTTTTAAGCACAGGGAAAAAAATGAAAATTTGAAAAATCCGTAATTTATACAAAAACTAACCATAAACAACCAATAAAACTAACCTTGCAGCAAATTGCCATGAATCTTCGTGGCTTTCTCGCATATCATCGCCTCGCTTACGCTATCCTTCTCGTTCTGCCACGCTAGTGACAGTTTTTCCACCTCTTGTAGCACTTGAGGCCTCTGCCTGGTTAACACTGTAACTCCTTTTGCAACATCAGCTGCTTTAATGGCCTCTTTCTGCTTTAGAATAGTCGAAATCGTAGACTCGGCAGCAAGATCAGTAACACGAACGCCACGCTCATACTTTACAATAATTTCTTTCTTTACTTCGATTTCAGATATTCTTCAAACCTTTCTTCTCACCAACACTGCCACTCTTCACTTGCTTAGAAGCTATGGTTAATTGCAAAATTAACGCAAAAGCACACGAAATAGAGCACAAAGAGTTCACAGCGAATATACACACGTCTGACCGAAAAACAGTACACAGTACTGAACACGTGCGGAAATCATCGGCGCGTACGAACCGGAAGGGAAACTGGCTTATTTGTCATCCGAGTGTGTAGTCGTGAACAGATGCAAAAGTTTGGTGAACTTTTTTGGTCGTGACCCGATTTGTACGTGTTCTGAGACGTTTGTGACCCGAGGTTCCACTGTACGTAGGTGGTGTTAGATCAGAAACGTCAGTATCCCCTTTCAACATTCTGTCATAAGAAAGGGCAAAGTGGGAAGCAAATTTCTTTCATTCTGTACATTTGCGTTGCTTTTACAATGAAGATGAGACAAAATTAATTTACACTTTTACAGTATATTTATTTTGGCGGCACGGTGCCGCACTGGTAGCGCTGCTGCCTCGCTGTTAGGAGACCTGTGGTTTCGCTTCCCGGGTCCTCCCTGCGTGGAGTTTGCATGTCCTCCCCGTGTCTGCGTGGGTTTCCTCCCACAGTCCAAAGACATGCAGGTTAGGTGCATTGGCGATTCTGAATTGTCCTTAGTGTGTGCTTGGTGTGTGTGCCCTGCCCGGGGTTTGTTCCTGCCTTGCGCCCTGTGCTGGCTGGGATTGGCTCCAACAGACCCCTGTGACCCTGTAGTTAGGATATAGCGGGTTGGATAATGACTGACTGACCGACTTTGGCCTATACTGTGTATATTCTGGTAGGGCATGTATGGTATTTACAATTAGACAGCAATTTCTACAGCAGTTATTCATTTTGATGCGCAGTTGCAACTTTAATGCTGTGTAGCCAAGTCGTTGTGCTTATGCAGTCTTTTTGGGTGTACTGGCTGCTGAATCTGTAACTCCTATGGCTCTTTGTTATCAAAAGACCTTGCTTAATGGGAGTTCTTCTGACCCTGGGTAGGATGGCACACCATTTAGCTCAAATGCACATTACAGAGTTCATATTTTCTCAGACATGGCTGCCAATTCTTTGAACCTCTTATTCTTTCAGATTGAATCGTTGTTAACTGTGAGTGACGGAGACCACATAACAGCTGATGGCGTCAAATTGTTCACTTTTACCACAAGTGGTATCTTTGAATGCCAAAGACGCATCTGGTTTTACAGAATGTTTTTTTTCTCTTCTTGCAGCAGGTTATACTTGTTTTTAACGTATATAATATGTTCTCTTCACACACAACACACATTTATATGTTTAGCAGGGGTGTTTTAGGGAGGCTTATCTGTGATAACAACAGACTTGTGGTCGTAAGGCATTGATAAGAACATTGTTTAAATCACTGCCCCTATATTGAGCTATGCGGTTTAGAAATGTCCCACTCAGTGAACCATTTTAATTTTCCACACACATTTGAGCTAAATTCATTCACTGTTGTCTCTGTGTAATATTTACCTCTGGCCCTGTGTGACTAGGGTTATTATGCATTGGGTCAGTTAAGTATGAAGACTGGTGACAATACTGCTCTGACATTACAAATGAATGGAAACGTAATTGAGGTAAAACTAAGGATATTTGAAACAAAAAACTGGGAACTGGGAAAATAAACCTCAAGATATTGAACCTCAAAGCAGGAGAGTTTGGTCCTGTCAAGTAGGCTTGATTTGTTCGCACATTTTGGTTGAATAATACTGCGCACTTGTAAGAATGTCTAGTAGCTGGCCTGATTTTGCAAGTGCCAATTCATATCAATGGCCACTAGAGGGTGTCCTAACTTGCACTTACTCTGCTGCTTTGTGTCTCGTTCTCCCAATACTAACCCTAAGACAGCACCAGGTTTAGGTGTAAATAGTACAGACCAGGGGTCTCCAACCTCGAGAGCTACTTTTACAAAATGAAAATGGCCGAGAGCTCCTCATGTTTTCTAACGTTTATTCTCATCGCTTATTTCAACCCAAACAAACTGCATACACTTGTTTGGCCTGAACATTTATAAAATGTTGGTTTCCACAAGTCACATTTTGCATTAAAACATCACAACAAAATATCGAGTTCACCTGCAAGTGCATTTTGCACGTCTGTATGCATTTCTCACACTATTGAATTAAAACACGAATGCTGTCAACACAAAACGATGCAATTCCGAATCCGCCGATCTGACTTATTCATTTGTCATTTTGTCACATGTCACTGTGTCACTTTATTCACAGGTCCAGTCGCACGTGTGATGTGTTGTTTAGTTAGTCAGATGACTGGCACTGAGGTGTGTGATGGAGTGGAGCCACTCAGGTTCACTCTTCTGGAGTCATTTCAATGTCCGTCTGTCCGTCTTTGTCTGAACTTTGACTTCATGACATTCACGTCAGACTCACAGAGGTATGGAGACCCAAACAAAGCAGACATTTTCAGACCCGCCTGGTGTTGATTCATCTAGTTATCTGGCTCTCCTAAGCTCCAGAAATGCTGAGAATGCTGTTGAGACTTTAACTGCACATCATATTGACGGTTTACTAATATATAAAATATAAAATCTCTCTGTCTGTCTGTCTGTCCGCTTTTCACAAGAGAACAACTTCACGGATTTAGATTGTTTTTTTTTTTCCTATAATTTGTTTGAACATTCCGGTTGATTTCTCTCATTTCGCTACATATCACAGTTCGCTTGCGGTACCAATTTATTTGCGCGAATCCGTGACCGAGGCTGAGGGGCGGGGCTTTCCTCACTCACTCGCCAGCTTCGGGGCGTGTCCCTTAACTCCACTTAGCTAGCGAACGAGAGAACAATTGAATTCAGCTTTGTTTGATATTTAAAATAAAGTGTTACTGAGGTCTTGATGAGTTTGAGTCCGGATTTGATTGAAAAGATAGACTGCAATTCAGATTGTGGATCGTGATTTTGTGTTAAAAGAATCGTGATATGATTTATTGGAAAGATCGCCCACTCCTAATTTGACGAATCAAGTTTTCAGATTTATGTAGGATTCATTAAACCCTTTGGCGAGCTACTTGGAAAGGGGTTACAAGCTACCGGTAGCTCGCGAGCGACGTGTTGGAGACCCCTGGTATAGACTTTGCAGCATCTTCATCTAGAGTTGCTGATAAATTGATCATTTTGTATATCTACTTATTATTATGTTTATTTTTTTTAATCAGGGCTCGCTATTGAAGGTCCATCCCAAGCAACCATTGAATGTGAAGACCAAAATGATGGCTCATGTAATGTGAGGTATTGGCCCACAGAAGCTGGAGAGTATGCAGTGCATGTCACATGTGATGATGAGGATATAGAGGACAGCCCCTTCATGGTCCAAATCCAGCCAGCCAGCAACAAGTACAACCCAGAAAAGGCAAGCCTTTGGTCTGCAAGGGAGAATGCCAATGTGCAGCCCTCACATTCATGTTGCATTTAAAAGCTACGATATTGGCAAGTATAATGCACACACCATTGACTGAAACGTTTATCAACTGCTGATCAGTGAGCATCTTCTGTAAGCATTCCCATACAGGCTGTTTTTATCATTACTCATCCGCCATCAGTGTTGACAGACTTAGTCAGAGCCTTCTACCAAAACCCCAGGACCGTCCGTTCATTTCTCTACCTCTTTGTACACTGTAGGTCAGGGGTGTCAACAACGACAACGTTTATTTCTATAGCACATTTTCATACGAATAATGTTGCTCAAAGTGCTATACATGATGAAGAAGGAGAAAAAAAGACAAAGTAAGAATTAAAATAAGACAAAACTCATTAACATAGGATAAAAGTAAGGTGGTCCGATGGCCAGGGAGGACAGAAAAAAACAAAAAAAATATCTGCAGGGGTACCAAGGCCATGAGACCACCCAGCCCCTTCTGGGCATTCTACCTAACATAAATGATGAGTCCTCATTGTATTCAGGGTTCTCATGGAAGGACTTGATGATGACGGTCATGTGGACGTCTGGCCTTTAATCCATCAATGTAGGGACATCACGGTGCTTTGATCAGGTGGTGGTGGAGCAGGTCGCCACCACAGAAAACTGGGAAGAGAACAGAAGAGAGAGTAGGGGCTAGAATGTATTTTGGAGCCACCATGAATAGTTATGATAATTAATTGAATATACAGAGCATCAGGATTAAATTAAAATGAAGTTATGAGAAGGCCATGTTAAAGTAATGTGTCTTTAGCAGTTGTTTAAAGTGCTCCACAGTATCAGCCTGGCGAATTCCTATTGGCAGGCTATTCCAGATTTGAGGTGCACAACAGCAGAAGGCCGCCCGCCCGCCTCACCACTTCTTTTACGTTTAGCTCTTGGAATTCTAAGCAGACCCTCATTTGAAGATCTAAGGTTACGATTTGGAATATAAGATGTCAGACACTCCGATATATAAGACGGAGCGAGATCATTTAAGACTTTGTAAACCATTTGTCGAACTCCAGTCCTGGAGGGCTGCAGATGCTGCATGTTTTCATTCTAACCATCTTCTTCATTAGTGATTAGTTTGTGCTGCTAATTAACTTCTTTTGCCTTACTTTTAATTAACTTGACTCGGGCCCCTTTAGTTGTCTCTTTTTCCTTAATTTGCAGCCAAACAATAGTGAGACCCAAAACGAGACGCCACATGACCAGCTCCCCTGTGCCCATCACACAATATCTAAAAATAAAGAAAGGTGAAGGTCCTCAGTAAGGCTGATCTCTCAGGTCACCGCAACATTTAGAAAAAACAGAAAATGGTCAGTTTTAGAAACGTCTGCTGTGGCAGATCCGGAGCAGCAACAAGCCGTGGAATTAAATAACGGGTTTAATTGACAGCAAGAATAATCGGCTTCTCATTAAGAGATTGACTGAAGTGAAATTAGTTGGAGTTTGAAGGCCCAATTTAGCTGGTCGTCTGTTGGCTCGTTTCACGTCTCATTTCTGTTTGGCTGTCATTTAATGAAGAAGAGAATCAATTCATTGGCGTGAATCCTTAAAAACGGGGCTATTGAAATGAAAGGAAAAGGAGTTCATTAGCAGTGAAAACTGATCACTGATTAGGAAAAGGGTGAGAATGAAAACCAGCAGCCACTGCAGCCCACCAGGCCTGGAGTTCGAGACCCCTGTAATGTAGGTGGTACTGCCACCCAAGTGTTACCCTCAATAGTGGATCAGAGGCCGGCCCTCCCAGCCTTAATCACTCTCGTGTCTTTTCTAGTTTTTCTCTTATTTTATCTGATTTGTGTCTTTAGAGCATCAGCATTCCTGTGGTACTCGGTCCTGGTGGGTGTCACTGGCACAAAGCCCTTACATAATGGAAAAAACCCGGAGCTCTGATTAAACAACGCAAAGCAAATAAAACACCAAGTTTGGGGGGAGGGGGATTTGAGTAGCCTAGGACGCCCCACAGAGCATTCATGTAGTTAGACGAATAAAGATGAATAAAGCAGAACTGACCTTGCGAGATTATTATGGTCTGAAGTGCACACGGAAGGCACAAGATGCTTAATTTCTTTAACATGTTGTCAGAGGATTTCCTGTTGTTACCTAAGCAGTGTGGTGGTGGCAGCAGCAGCAGGGCCACAATGCTTTATTATTGGGTGGGACCGAAGGAGAAAGCGTATTGGCAGCTCTCACATCCACAACTATCAGAGTACGCAGAGGATTAAGCAAAAAAGAAAAAGAGGGATTTCTAAAAATGTATTGGGATTGCGATTTTTTGAGGAAAATCGTCCGTATTTGTAATCCTGTGTGCTGTGTTGTTTACTTTAGGTTAGAGCGTTTGGGCCTGGCCTTGAGAAACTTGGGTGCGTTGTTCATACTCCGGCAAAGTTCACAGTGGATGCCAAGAATGCTGGGAAAGCTCCATTGAAGATTTATGCACAGGTATCACAGATAACAGTTGGATTTGGGATAAGTATACCAACAGTTTAATTGTGTATCCACCAAAGCGGAGTCCTTTTTTTGTTTTGTTTTGTTTGTGTCTGCATTGCTTACAGGTTTTAAAGCCAGTTTCAAGTTGTCTTTGAGCCTTTTTGTCCTAACTGGTTTACTTTCATTCTGTACTGGTGTGATTTGAGCGCACTACTACTATAGCGAAGAAGTGCAGGCCTTCCAAAAAAAACTGCTAAACAAGACCTGCAGCAGGCAACCTGACCCCAACTTCACAGGCTGGCATTGGCCTGCCAGGCCTGAAAGGGACCCTGGCTTTCAAAGTTTCAAGCACTTCTTTAACAACAGCAATAACATTTCACTGCGGTGGGCTGGCGCCCTGCCCCGGGGTTTGTTTCCTGCCTTGCGCCCTGTGTTGGCTGGGATTGGCTCCTGCAGACCCCTGTAGTTAGGATATAGCGGGTTGGAAAATGGATGGATGGATAACATTTCAATCAGACATTTTCATACAAAGGATGTATCTCAAAAAGTGCTCTGCAAGATGTCAAAGAAATAGTTACAAGCAAAGAAAAAACTAATTAGATAAGAATAATAATGAATAAATACTCTACAAAAAATGCACACTTACATAAGGTAAATATAGATTTAAGAGAAATATGATTTTGAAATGTACAATTATTTTTTCAAGTTTTTAAAAGTCCAGTGATAAGGTCAGGTGTCACGGGTTCCAAAAAAATAAAGGCGGCCCAGCCCCTACTCGGCATTCAACATACCGTAGAAACTCGCGTATAAGTCAGGTCTTGAAACCCGAAAAATCGATCATAAAATCACACCCCGACTTTTTTTTTTTTTTTTTTTTTTACATCTTCTTGCCTCCTCCAATCTCACATCAGTTTCTCAGACACATCGAATTTTGTTGCAGCAGCGCAGTTACTGATTTCTTTTGCTACTTTAATGACGTTTAATTTAAAACCAGCTTCATATCTTCTCCTGATTGAACGCTCCATTGTAGATAAGGGATGCTCTTACGACAAAGGTGTGTGAGGGTGTGAGATACAAAAAACACAAAACATCGCTTCAGAATAGTTTGGGTATCACCGTGGGGTCACGTAGGCACAATACATAAAAATAAAAAGACCGTGTGCTCTGTGGTTACTCTCTCAGGTGGGCAGGCGTTAGCATATCGTAATCTCTTGGATCAACAGGGTGAGTTTTCCGCATTCGACTTATACGACGACATTATAAAATACCGGAAATTATACGGTAAAATCAAGCACCGACTTATCTGCAGGAGAACTTATCCGCGAGTATATATGGTAACATAAATGTTATTAAGTATTTATTTATTTACTAGGGGGGCAAGCCCCAGTTGCAGTCAGAATATTAGTAAAATCTGTAAATGTACAAAAAAAAAATATTTATTGGAGTCAAAAATCATGAAATTCTATAAATATGTAAAAGAAAAATTAATTATTATTTAACAGAGTAAAAATCATGAAATGAGAATAAAATATTGTCTTAGTATTCCCGTTAAACTGAGGTCCACTATGCCCAATGAGTATTTATAAGAGACTAAATAAATGATCCATTCGTTTTAACTGACATTCTTATAGATAAAAAAACTTTTTTTTTTAAAAAATGGCTCATTTAAATAACAGGAAAAATCACTAAAGTGGCATGCAGTGGGTCATCGTAACTCAGCCTTCAGCTAACTAAATCACCTAAATAAAAACATTGGTGGTATGAATAGATAATTCTTTTTTTAATAGTTTGTTCCTGTGAAAGAAAGTTTACTTGATCAAAAATAAAAATCAAGACTTTTCTTGATATTAAAAACCACGACTTTCTTGATAATTTAGTTTATAATTTAAAAATGGAATAAAAATCTGAAAATCTAACAACATCACATTAAAGTTCGATAAATTCTGAAAAGAATGATACCAAACATATATATTTTATACTATTTAAAGCGTGACTAAAAACATATCATGACATGAAATCGTTGCACTTTTAGGCTTAGGATTTTATACATACATATATATATATATATATATAGTTGAACGTGACCCGGACACAGACAGATGGACAACGGTTTTTCACCCAACACACTCATGTTTATTTACAGTATTTACAAAATAGTCCAGTGCACAACCCAGTCCCTCCAGCACCGATCCCCCAAAGTCCGGGCCTCACAGTCTCCAATGCCTTCCTTATGGTCGCCTCCACTCCTCTCTCTCAGCTCCATCCTCTTCCACCCGACTCTTGCTCCCGAATGAAGGGAGGCGGCCCCTTATATAGCAGCCCGGATGGGCTCCAGCTGCTTCCCGGCAGTCTACCACGGACACACCCCCGTGTGGTGGAAGTGCTGGCTGCGCACCCGGAAGCCCTCCAGGTGTCCCCAGTCTTCTTCCCCCCCAGCACTTCCTGGTGTGGCGGAAGTGCTGAGGTCCAGGGTTCTTCAGGCACCGAGGTGCCCCCCGGCGGTGGCCACGGGCCCCTGCAGGGTTGGGCTTCCAAGCCCTCTATCCGTGACCCCCAACACAACCAGGGCGGTCGCCCTCGTGGTCTGGAGGAGGCGCAAGCCCTCCTCCGGTCCTCCTGGGCGTTACCATCCCCAGCCGCCCGCCACTATATATATATATATATATATATACAGGTATATATATATATATATATACTGTATATACACACACATATAGTAGATTGGCTTTATCTTACAGAATTTAACACAGTGGCTCTCAAAGTATCTTTATAAATGCACAAAATTATTAAGAAGCATTAAAAAAAACAAAAAATGGCAAATAGTGCAAAAACGATTTGCCTTAAAAACCAATGTAGAGCAAACAAGTCCCAATACTAATCCAAAGATGAAAACCCAAGGGCAAAGCAAAAAACATCCAATAAGACAGAAAAGTCAATAGATAAAAATACCTGTACTCGGTGAATGTTAACGAACCACTGAAAGATCCACTGTCAACTTCAGAATATAAAAGCTGAGGGCAGTCATTCAACAATGACATTTGTAAGGCTAAATCTCTTGGGAGTTCTCCCCACAAATTATAAGGAACACAGGAGGAGGTTAGGAGCAGACGCTGATACGGTACATTGCCGCACCCACCACACGACAAACCAACTCAGGATCCCAGATAAGGACCCGAGTGCAGCCATGCAATGGGTGACACCTCAGCACCACACCAGTTCAGATGGAGTGGAAGAGTGGGAGGTATTTTTTATGGTGGCTGGAGTGCCAATTCTGCCACCAACCCCCAAGTTTTTCCCTGCAGGTCGGAGGGCCTTCATGCAGGGATGGCTGCAGATTAATGTCATACCCGGGACAGAGAAATTGCAGGTTAAGGGCCCAACAGAGCAGAGACCCTTTTGGCATTTTACGGGATTCGAACCGGCAACCTTCTGATTGCCAGTGCAGATCCCTATCTCAGAGCCACCACTCTGCCTAAAAAAAAAAAGTAAATAAAGAACACAAAAATACATACATAAAATAAACATTTGAAAAATAACATTTTAATAAAATAAGCAAAGAAGATACAGAAAAGGGAAAATAAACAGAAGCCAGGGAACATACCCTGACTATAATATAACATAATGCTGCCTTATGGCTGCACCAGCAGTTTATTGTTAACGGGACAGGCAGCCTGCAATGTTCCTTGTGTTAATCTGTCTACCCCTAGCAGGACACCTAGTTTAGTGTACTTATTCAGTTTAGAGAGTCTGAACGTCTGTTTTAAATAATTACCTTTGACTCCTAGTACTATTCACATGAGTCAAGTCTGCTGGGAACCAGGTGTTGGAAATAATTAGGCAGGCTTTATTTTATTACTGGCTTTTAGGATTAGCACTGTATAATAAGAAGCATTCCTAGTAGCAAACACTTGTTATATATAGAGAATAATTCTTATTTATTTATATATATATAGTAGCTTTCAAAAAAAAAAAAAAACATAGTTATAAGAAGCTTTCCCGTGAGAGCCAGGTAATCAGTCAGACTTTATTTGATGTAACGCTTTTCATAGCACATTTTGTCTTGATTGGGTAAAGAACGGGAAATCTGATCCTGAATTGTTTCTTTCTGGTGCTGATATTTGCCATTTTTCTTTTTCTGACAGAATGTGGAAGGGTCACCTGTTGATGTCCAGGTGAATGAGCGAGGAGATGGGACCTTTGACTGTTCTTATACTCCTATTGTTCCAATCAAGCACACAATAGCCGTCGCCTGGGGTGGAGTGAATGTGCCAAGCAGTCCATTCAGGGTACAGTAATCCAACCATTTTTGACATAATTTAGCTAATGGAAAATAAGAAGTCTCCTGCTGGCATCATCAACACATTGAGTGGGTGTTGTGCAGCTTGTGTACAAGTTAGTTTAAGTGAATAGTGGGTTGAATCTACTCAGTTTAAAAAGAAGTAGTCCAGAATGGACCGAGAAGCAGCTAAATCTACAACTATAACAATTTTGTATCCATCGCTTGCTCCTTTGTATTTCTTACTGAATGCAGAATCCTTCCATTCAAACGCATTTTTCTTTCACCCGTGCGATGCACATTCACACTAGCACCTCTTGTCTCATCTCCCGCAGGTCAATGTTGGTAAAGGGAGCTATCCTCAGAATGTCAGAGTGTCTGGTCCAGGGGTGAAGCGCTCTGGCCTGAAGGCCAATGAGCCCACACTTTTCACAGTGGACTGCACTGAAGCAGGTGAAGGTATGTATATAAGGGTACCACAGTGTGAGTAACCAAAGGGTGAAGAAGTACACAGGTTTTAGGTCAGCCGTGCCAGTTCAGGTCAGATTCAGTTTATGGTGGCATTTCAAACAAGTAAATTAAGGTTTTAAATGGATAGGAAATATGAGAGGTGAAAAAACAAAATACAGAACAACTGACTATATAAAAAACTAGTTTTACAATAATGTGAAGATAGATAGATAGATACTTTATTAATCCCAAGGGGAAATTCTCATAATCCAGCTGCAGTATACTGATACAAAAAACAATATTAAATTAAAATTTAATAAAAATGCATGTAAAATATATATATAAAAATATTATATATATATATAAGAAACTATAAGTAACAGTGTAAAGGAACTCTTATGCCGTCTTCTCCCTGCTGAATATGAAAACGGTAGCTTGAGTGTCTCAGAAGCAGCCAGTTGATTCTAAATGAAATGCCTATTGTAGTGTTACTGTCTCACCAAACCCAAAATGACGTCTAAGTTTCATGACATTGAAGACCTACTTGACGGCACAAGGCGTGTCACATCATAATCAGATCGTGTCAGATCATGGCTCTGAGGCTAGGGATCTGCACTGGCAATTAGAAGGTTGCCGGTTCGAATCCCGTAAATGCCAATAGGGACTCTGCTCTGTTGGGCCCTTGAGCAAGGCCCTTAACCTGCAATTGCTGAGCGCTTTGAGGAGCGAGAAAAGCGCTATATAAAGGCAAAGAATTATTATTATTCCTTTTTACTATTGATTAGGTAGATAAATAGATAGATACTTTATTAATCCCAAGGGGAAATTCTCATAATCCAGCTGCAGTATACTGATACAAAAAACAATATTAAATTAAAAAGTAATAAAAATGCATGTAAAAGCAGACAATAACTTTGAATAATGTTAGCATTTACTCCCCCGGGTGGAATTGAAGAGTCACATAGTGTGGGGGAGGAACGATCTGCTCAGTCTGTCAGTGGAGCAGGACGGTGACAGCAGTCTGTCACCGAAGCTGCTCCTCTGTCTGGAGATGATCCTGTTCAGTGGATTCTTCATGATTGACAGGAGCCTGCTCAGCGCCCGTCGCTCTGCCACGGATGTCAAACTGTCCAGCTCCGTGCCTACAATAGAGCCTGCCTTCCTCACCAGTTTGTCCAGGCATGAGGCGTCCCTCTTCTTTATGCTGCCTCCCCAGCACACCACTGCGTAGAAGAGGGCACTCACCACAACCGTCTGATAGAACATCTACAGCATCTTATTGCAGATGTTGAAGGACGCCAGCCTTCTAATGAAGTATAGTCAGCTCTGTCCTCTCTTACACACAGCATCAGTATTGGCAGTCCAGTCCAGTTTATCATCCAGCTGCACTCTCAGGTATTTATAGGTCTGCACCCTCTGCACAGTCACCTCTGATGATCACGGGGTCCATGAGGGACCTGGGCTTCCTAAACTCCACCACCAGCTCCTTGGTTTTGCTGGTGTTCAGTTGTAGGTGGTTTGAGTCACACCATTAAACAAAGTCCTTGATCAAGTTCCTATACTCCTCCTCCTGCCCACTCCTGACGCAGCCCACCACAGCAGTGTCGTCAGTGAATGTTTGCACGTGGCAGGACTCCAAGTTGTACCGGAAGTCTGATGTATGTTGGCTGAACAGGACTGGAGAAAGTCCAGTCCCCTGCGGCGCTCCTGTGTTGCTGACCACAATGTCAGACCTGCAGTTCCCGAGACGCACATACAGAGGTCTGTCTGTAAGATAGTCCACGATCCTTGCCACCAGGTGTGAGTCTACTCCCATCTCAGTCAGCTTGTCCCTAAGGAGCAGAGGTTGGATGGTGTTGAAGGCACTAGAGAAGTCCAGAAACATAATTCTTACTGTGCCACTGCCTCTGTCCAAGTGGGATAGGGATCGGTGTAGCATATAGATGATGGTATGCGAACTGCAGAGGGTCGAGGGCGTGGCGGACCTGTGGCCTCAGGTGGTGAAGCAGCAGCCGCTTCACACTTGCATGCCAGCAGCTGGGCAGTTCTGTTTCCTAACAAGTATGCTACATTTCCTCTGACTACCACTCTGCCATATCTGAAATATGCATTCTGGAGCGCTCTGCAAGTAAATCAACGCAACTGAGTTTCTGATCCAGCTGTTTGTGGTAATCATAACTGGTTATGCCAGAAACTTTTGAGCGTGACATAAACTTTGGCTGCTCAGCACAAGCTGAAAATAAAGCAAATGTCAAGATTGTTACATAGAAGGCTCGATTCTGCCAAAGGCCACCACCATATTGTATGCGTTGTGCTCCTGCTGTTTAGTAATAACCTGTAAAACTGGCTGGGTGAGAGACGGAAAGGACAAGAAGTGGATATAGGTTATTTAATATAGACAAGCAAAACTGAAAAGATGTGCATTGGGGGGGTGGCCATTTAGACGGATCGAGGATTTAAATGTGAGTCATTTGCTTCAAATAGGAGATGACACATTAGTGCGTACAGCAAACCCTCAGTTCAAAGAACCGTGTCGGAGGCTATCCAAATGATCTACTGACAATCGATACAGATCAGTCCACATTCATATCTCTGAGTTTACGTCTTAGCAGGGGTGTCTGGATGGTATTAAAGGCACTAGAGGAATCAAAAAACATAATCTTTACAGTGCTGCCAGATTTGTTCAGGTTGGAATAAGTCTTGATAGGCCGATGATAAATAATTGCACAGCGTGCAGTTTGCCAGCATCATTGGACTTTTATTAACCTCTGCAAATTAAACATATTGATGTGTACAGTGGCTGTCATTGCATTTATCTACTTTGTCTCTAATAGTTGTTGTCACTGGGGCACACTGGACAGAGGAATATTGAGTGTGATCAGGGTAAGCCATTCAAAAACAAATAGTGCTATTTTGCGTGCAGTTTCAAGTTTGAAATACAGTACAGGCTAAAAGTTTGGACACACCTCCTCATTCAATGTGTTTTCTTTATTTTCATGACTGAAGGCATCAAAACTATGAATGAACACATGTGGAGTTACGTACTTAACAAAAAAAGGTGAAATAACTGAAAACATGTTTTATATTCTAGTTTCTTCAAAATAGCCCCCCTTTGCTCCGATTACTGCTTTGCACACTCTTGGCATTCTCTCGATGAGCTTCAACAGGTAGTCACCTGAAATGGTTTTCACTTCACAGGTGTGCCTTATCAGGGTTATTTAGTGGAATTTCTTGCTTTATCAATGGGGTTGGGACCAGCAGTTGTGTTGTGCAGAAGTCAGGTTAGTTGGACGATCATTTATTTTTCAACAGGACAATGACCCCAAACACACCTCCAGGCTGTGTAAGGGCTATTTGACCAAGAAGGAGAGTGATGGAGTGCTGTAAATGGTCATGAAAATAAAGAAAACACATTGAATGACGAGGTGTGTCCAAACTTTTGGCCTGTACTGTATGTCAGGGTGGAGCTATAGTGTTAGCACTGATTATAGGATATTTATTTGAAATTGCTAAACTGTCCTTATTTTTTTTTTTTTTTTTTACAAAACTAGGGGACTTTGCCCCCCGGCGCCCTGTGCTCACCAACCCCTTCGCCCCCCCCAAGCCAGCGCGTCACACCATTGTAAAGAGAGAGGCTAAACGAACTCCAAGGTGACGTGGCCGTTCCTCCGAAACCCCTCTTAAACGATGATACAATGGGAAACAAATCGTTTTTTTTTTTTTGCTCGATCAACTGCTGGCTTGCTGCTGCTGTGCCGCGTGATCTGCATCTCGTGCGGCACTTCGAATGTTTAAAAGCCTGTAAAGCACCTGTCCTTTAGTCTTCACTGCCTTGTCTCCTCCCCCAGACATCCTCAAACACTATTCGATCTCTTTTCGCTGTTCCGTTATTTCACTCACCGAGTAATGTTTTCTGTTTGGTTGCGCTAATGCAATCTTTACTCTATGGCTACATGCGGTTGTGAAGAGGTGGGCTGAACGCACTCCAGGGAGATACAGTCGCTCCTCCGAAACCCCCTCTTAAATGGCGATACAATGGTAAACAAATAACAGTTGGGTTTTTTTTTTTACCTCCTCTTTGCTCGATCAGCTGCTGGCTTGCTGCTACCGCCGTGCCGTGTGATCTGCCTCTCATACTGCACTTCGAATGTTTAAAAGCCTGTACAGCAGCTGTCCTTTAGTCTCACTTCCTTGTCTCTCTTCTCCCCCAGACATCCTCAAACACTATCCGATCTCTTTTCATTGTTCCGTTATTTCACCGAGTAATGTTTTCCGTTTGTTTGCGGTAATGCGATCTTTACTCTATGGCTACATGCAGTTGTGAAGAGGGGGGCTGAATGCACCCCAAGGAGACGCGGCCGCTCCTCCGACACTCCCTCTTAAACGGCAATACAATGGGAAACAAATAACAGTTGGTTTTTTTTTTTACCTCCTCTTTGCTCGATCAGCTGCTGGCTTGCTGCTGCTGCCGTGCCGTGTGATCTGCCTCTCATGCTGCACTTCTAATGTTTAAAAGCCTGTACAGCAGCTGTCCTGTAGTCTCACTTCCTTGTCTCTCTTGTCCCCCAGACATCCTCAAACACTATTCGATCTCTTTTTTTGCTGTTTTGTTATTTCACTGAGTAATATTTTCTGTTTGTTTGCGCTAATGTGAGCTTTACTGTCATTTTATTTTTTGAGACTTTTGAATTTTCCTACTTCCATTATCTCTAACCTGCTTCTGCATGTGTATCACGGGACTTGCTTCTAAAAGTTGTAAGTATGATGTGACTTGTCCGTCTCGCAGGACGTGAAAGTGTCTCTCTGTCTGTCAGTCTTCCAAAGATCGCGTCTCTTCACAAGATTTTTTTTTTTTATAATAGAGAGATGTGCGTTTTTGCTTTGTTTTTGCTTAGTTTTTGCTTTGATTGAGTCACCTGCTCCACAGCATGTTTAGAGTCCACAAGTTTGTATTTCATTATGCTCAGTACAGAGTAGGTTGAACAAGAACAATTGGATCTACGCTCGTATGCTGTTTAGACTGGCGCAGCAGGAATCAAACTCCCCATATGAAACTTAACAGTAGTCAGTCTGTATTTGATTTTTGATTTTTAGGCTTTTTACATTAAATTGTATGAGCTATGCAAAAAATTCAGAACTGTGTTGGATAATAAATCTTTTTTGTTTTTATAGCTAAAATGACATCTGAGCTCTGCCTTCTCCAACTTGCTTCACCTTTAAGCTAAAATTGGGCTCATCAGCACTGAGGAGATGCACGATTCTAACTTATTTTTTTAATTATTATTATTTCAGGTGATGTCAGTGTTGGGATCAAGTGTGGTCCCCATGTAATCAGTGATACAGAAGAAGACATTAGCTTTGACATCATCCCTAATGCTAATGACACGATCACTGTGAAGTATGTTCCCCAAGCTGCTGGCTTGTATACCATCAAAGTGCTTTTTGCTGGTGTGGTAAGAAACCTCTTCAGTTTATCTCTGGTGGCATACGGTATGCATCTAATCTTTTCACTTGATACCATGATAGTAAAGCAGACATTGCATTCACGCACCTATCATCCATTTACTGTACAAGGCTGCTCACTCCAATAGAGCATCATGGTGGGAGCAGGTTCAAGGCAGAACCCACCCCTCACAGTTTCTTACACCTCCAGTTCATAACTACCAGTTAGTCAACCTGGCACATCCTTGGGATGTTAAGAGAATGTCAGAGTACCCTGAAACAAACATGTCTCTGGCACCTGGGAATCACACTGTGGAAAGGTCTTTCTGTTCACAGTGCCACCTTGAAACCACAACAAGGTGGGGTAGTTGTTACAAAGGACAGCTAGCTATTCAGAAGTCCTAGGGCTGAGCGGGTCAGAGGTGGTGGTCCTTCAGCATGTCTGGGGTTCATTTATACTGAGGTTCTCAAATCCCTGGGTGTGGTAACACTTTTTGAAACTTTTAAGATATTATTTGGTAATAAACCACTCAGTTACCAACTAGAAGGTTAACCGCATGTTTTGTTGAAATCTATGGAAACTAAGAACCTTCTCAGTGTTCCACCTGGCCAGTCCACATAAATGCAGGGTGAGTCCAAATTATGTTAACATTAATGGCACTGCTATGTATATACTTCTATACAATTTATGTGCCACATATGGTCCATGTGCTGAACGTGATGGTGAACAGGTTGAGACATTCCTGTAAATTATCTTGCACAAATGAAGTAAGTTTTGTGAATAAATTGTTTCCACCATTCAAATGTTAACATAATTTTGACTCACCCTGTACTGCAGAACTTTATAGCATAACAATTCAATGCAAAACAAACAATATAATACTGCATTTATAATGATACGGAGAAACATATATAGAAAATGGTGGTAGTGAATTAGCACTGATTGATGAAAATTTCATCCGATGTGAAATGTCCAGAAACTCCACTTGGGATTAATGAAGCTGATTGGCTCCAGAGACAGGATCACTTCCTCTCACAGTGTTGGTTTCTCTTGCAAAATGTGCCGTGAGACAAATCCTGTTTAAAAACAGTTAAGGTCAATATACACTTCAGGATTAGCCAACATTCTTGGCACCGGAATGAAGGACGCATTTTTGCTGAGTAGTGATTGTTCATCCTGTTGGAGAGAATGGAGGAAGTTTCCTTCTTTGGCTTGTGTTTTAATAAGCAGTTGAGTTTGCTGTTCTTATTTGTGTTGAGGAAGCCATAGGGCCTGGAATTCAAAGTTCTAATGTGGTAGTTGAGGAAAGAAAAATGTTGAGGAGCATTGCAATGCAGATGGCTCTTGGCTTCCTTGACAGGTCCATCTGTGATTAAGGGAATGGAGAGCACAAGTTTACAGGAAAATCAGAAATGGGCGCTCTTCATATTGTTCTGGCATGTGGCAGACTACAAGGATGATGGGCTGAATTTTAGGCAGAATCCTTTGGGTAGAATCCTGTAAGGGCGTCACCTGTACAGAAAAACTTGATGGTTAGGCAGTTTTAAAGATGGCAGTTAAAAGGCTGAATGTCGGTTTGATAAGAAAGGAAGGCAGTGAGGTAAGAGAAGAAGAAAATGAGTAACGTAAAGTGTCGTAAGTCGCCATAAGTTAAATCCGATGGAGTTAGTGAAGGGCAGCAGGGGCGGCCTTAGGCATATGCAAACTGTGCACCTGCACAGGGCCGCCACGCCAATATATATTGAATATAAAACAGAAAGAGAAAATAACGACACAGCTGAAGTGAAGCTAGTGCAGGTGGGCGAGTCGTCTTAAAAGTTAATGTTTCACCTAGTTTTAATAAAGTATTAGTGTTAGTGCAATAGTCATAGTGAATATCTGGTCGGATACGGGACACAAGACATTCGCATACCCATTCTAAGAAAAATGAGGAGATTTCGAGTACACGAATCTGGTTATTCAAAACGAAAGAGAAAGACGGCTCAGGAGGCTTTCATTGCGTCACAGGAAGGAGCCATCCTGAACTTTATCATAAGTTAAACGCTTGTGTCATGAACATGAGGCGGCTATGCAGTGTCCGAAACGGATGTGGCCATCCTCCGTGCATAAGATACCATATTGACATTGGCGGGCCACCGATTCTTTCTCTGCCCAGGTCCACCACAAGCCTAGAGCCACCCCTGAGGGCAGTGTCAATACACACCCACAAAGGAAAAAAAGGGTTAAAGGTTATTTCTGTGTTGGAACAGAAAAAAGGGTAAAACACAAAACATTTCAGCGATATAGCCTTCATCAGATGTGCAACTGAAAAGGCAAAAGCAGGTAAACAAGTATAGGAGGGGAAGGAGGGAACAAAGTCAGTGCAGATGAAAGTAGAAAATGTGATAATGGCTGAGAAAATGTGTCCACTAAAGAGGACGAAGGGAGAGATTAAAAAGTTAGTCGGTCATCAAGACTTGGCTGATTTTCTTTGATAATTGTCATTGAAACCCTCCTGGTGGGAATATATAAATACTCCTTGGCACATATATTCTAAATTTTTTTGTTAGTGCTGTAAGTTTCTATGAGTTGTGTGTTTCTTTTCTTAGGAAATTCCAACCAGTCCTTTTGATGTTAAAGTAGAACCATCACATGATGCCAGTAAAGTAAAAGCAGAAGGTCCAGGATTGAACAAACGTGGTAAGAATTCCCACAAATGCATCATGCTTTATACAGGGTGGCGCACGAAAAACTGACCCACCTCCGACTCCAACGTCGACATACGCTTCTTAGCCCATACACGAAACGAATAATATGCAATACAAAAATCTGTACTTACTGGTTAGAGGAGGTGCTGGAAATGATTTCCTTGTGCATCAATACACTTTTCTGCACGCTACACCATATTGTCATAGACGTGGTACAGCTCAGCAGCTTCAATTTTTTCCAATTTCACTCCAAATATTGTCCTTCAGTTCCTCTAATGTCTTTGGATTATTGACATACACTTTTCCCTTCAGATTGCCCCACAGGTAAAAGTCGCAAGTGGATAGGTCTGGTGATCTTGGTGGCCACAAACCTTTTCTGACAGTTCGTTCCTCTGTGAAGATGTTGTGAATTCGAGAAAGTGACTCGCGAGAAGTGCAACATGTCACTCCATCTTGTTGAAAGACGGCGTATCCGTGTTCTTCTGGGGTCAATTGTGTGCAAAATTTCCTCAAAAGGTTCCCATATAAATGGCAGTATTGACTGTTGTCTCAAAAAATATGGGACCCACGATCCGTGTAGCAGATACTGCACACCAGATACCAACTGCTCTTTGCTGATGGCACCTGCCTATTTAAGAGCTCGAGCCAGCCGATTGGAGACGGTTCGGTTTTTCATGCGCCACCCTGTAGATGTCTGTATAGATTCTACCCCGCTGCAATACTGATTTTCTCCTAAGAAGGACAGTACATGGTTGAAATGCATGGAAATAAAATTCAAGAATACAAAGTGAAATGACAATAAGTGCAGCACTCCTACCTCAGTGTCCCTCCATTTTGTTACTTTTCACAAATCAAAAAAACGAGTGAAGGTGCCTAATAATATGCTATATAAAAGACATGTGCATTTATAACTATACAAAATCTGACTAAATGAATTTGTTGTAATTTGGGTTTCCATGTCTAATTTATTTTCTTATTCCAGATTTGATACTTACCATTGTAAATAAATAACTAATGCACTTAATTTATGGCCTTTGCCTTGCAGGTTTGGAAAGTGGGAAGCCAACTCATTTTACCGTTTTTACTAAAGGAGCAGGGAAAGCCCCCCTGGATGTTAAGTTTAACAGCCCTTCCAAAGGAGATGCAGTTCAGGATTTTGACATCATTGACAATTACGATTATTCATATACAGTCAAGTACACTCCCCAGCAGCAGGTAAGAAATATCGTCAGCAAGATGGCATTGTGAGAACATCAGCTGTACCGACAATTTCTTTGTCAAAAGTCTGTGGTAGCCCACCTCCAGATTTCCTTTCCCCCACTTGACCTGTTTACACTTTTACTTCCCCTTCAGCTACCTTGTGTTTGTAACCTCTGGTTTTATCCTCTTCTGCAGCTATTATTCCCGTTCTATAATTTGGATTCTTGAGCTCTGATTTTATTTCCTTTTCTCCAGGGTAATTTAGATGTGGCTGTGCTGTATGGCGGAGATTCAATTCCAAAGAGTCCCTTCAGTCTAAATGTGGCAGCACCCCTGAATCTGAGCAGGGTTACAGTGAGTGGTCTGGAAAGCAGTGAGTTGAACCCTTTTATTATCTTCCTTGTTTTTCTAAACAAAATGGTGAAATGAAAGAGTGCGCTGAGGAAACTGCAGCACTTTATAATATTAATGGCTTTTAAAGGAATTATAGCCTGTGACAGATAAGGGCGCTGTCGTCCTCTTGAACCCTAAGATCAGACGCCAGACACCAGATAAAAGTCCAAATATTGACTTTATTATTATTAATAAGTGCACAAAGCACCTCCACCGCCACTATTCCTGAATAAATCACAATAATCACAATTCTCATCAATAATCCAATCCTCCACACCTCCCAGCAGCTCAGTCACCCTTCCTCCCAACTCGGCTCAACTGCTGGGATCTCCCACAGTCCTTTTATATTCCCTGACCCGGAAGTGCTTCCGATCCCCCCTGGTCCATGTGACTCTTATCACTTCCGGGTCAGATTAAAACTCTTCATTTCTTCATCACGGAAGTACGTCATTTCCTCCGTCCCTGTGACCAGGACGTACTTCTGGGTTATAGGGCAAATAAAAGTCTCTGAGCCTCCCTGCAGCGTCCCCTTGCGGCCCCCATGGTATCCAGAAGGGCTGTGAAGGAAAACTCCAATATCCATGATGCCTTGCTGGAATTCAGGGCACCTTCATGCTTCTGGAAGGGCTCCATCTAGCAGCGTGGGGGTATTGGCCAGGATGAACAGCCAGCCATATCTCACAAGCTCTTGCCACCAAAGTGTGAAAGTTCCAGCAGCATTGACTCCACACATAAGAGAAGTGGTTTGCTGAAGGTGAACTCCTAAGCAGGTACAAGCCGCTATTCACTACAGCTGTAACAATGGGCTTTGTTTTCAAGCAAAAGTTGTGAAGAGGAACTCCCAACAGTGAGGCCTTTACTTCTGTTATTTGTGACACTGACTTTTGACGTAACGTTATTAAGAAGAAAAAAACTCATCTCATTAATTATCCTCATCATCTGATGTCAAAGAATCAAAATATCAAGCAACTGGTTTTATAAAGGCTGTAATGCTAATAATTAACATCTCAAACACAGTCGTAGTGAGGGAAGTTTTTGATCACATTAAGAACTGTCATCAGCTTAATACCTCCCTCTCATCCATCCATCCATCCATTCTCCAACCCGCTATATCCTAATTACAGGGTCACGGGGGGTCTGCTGGATCCAATCCCAGCCAACACAGGGCGCAAGGCAGGAAACAAACCCTGGGTAGGGTGCCAGCCCACCGCAGGGCACACACACACACACACACACACACACACACACTAGGGCCAATTTAGAATCGCCAATGCACCTAACCTGCATGTCTTTGGACTGTGGGAGGAAACCGGAGCGCCCGGAGGAAACCCACGCAGACACGAGGAGAACATGCAAACTCCACACAGGGAGGACCCGGGAAGCAAACCCAGGTCTCCTAACTGCGAGGCAGCAGCGCTACCCACTGCACCACCGTGCCGCCCTTGTAAAAAGATACTAATGAAAATGTCAGATATAGAAGTGTCAGTGGGGTGCAGTTATCTGTAAGATGTGTGTTTACCCTTTCAACAGGAACAGAAGTTGGGACAGGCCAGGAATTTACTGTCAATACAGCAGGAGCTGGAGGGCAGGGTGCCCTGGAGGTGAGGATTGCCAGCCCTTCTAATAAGCCTGTTCCCTTTGAACTGTGCCCAACACCAACTGGTGATAGTACTGTGGTCAAGTATACACCCAACGAAGAAGGTCCTTATAGTTTGGATGTCAGCTATGATGGAAATCCAATTTTGGGAAGCCCATTTTACATGGAAGCCACACTTCCTCCAGATCCGTCCAAGGTACTCAATTTAT
Organism: Polypterus bichir lapradei; assembly: GCA_026402145.1. NCBI lineage: Eukaryota > Metazoa > Chordata > Cladistia > Polypteriformes > Polypteridae > Polypterus > Polypterus bichir. The sequence goes on along the minus strand of JANRMT010062840.1, from coordinate 50,748,946 downwards.
TTTCAAATCACATTATTTACTTTAATATGGTTTTCTGTAATTGTGCTTCTACTGTATATAATGTAGGCTTTATGTGTCCTGTAGATTGACTATACCACTGATGGTCTCTAAAGATCTGGCCCCATAATAGTTTAAATAAGGACTTTGTCTTTGTATTGCGCGCTGGAGAAGCACACTGTTTTAGCAGTCTGTTTTCATTCTTATTTTCAATTAATTATTTATCGTTTGCCCTGCAATATTGTCCTTGTGTTCTTATGGTTTTTCTTTTCTCTGTAAATGTTTGTTTCCTTCAGCATTCTGAAGATGTGCTGGACGGGTTAATTCATGACTGTAAATTGGCCTGGTGTTACTAGTGCTATTTGGATGCTACTTGGGGGGTCATGAGGTCACTAGACAGGGGTGTGTGGCGCTCTCGATATCTCTGCAAAAGAACGAAGGTCCAGGTCTTTAGAGTCCTGGTGCTTCCTGTCTTGCTATATGGTTGCGAGACACGGACGCTATCCAGTGACCTGAGACGAAGACTGGACTCCTGTGTCTCTCCGGAAAATCCTTGGGTACTGTTGGTTTGACTTTGTGTTGTTCATGGAGTCCCAAATGAGGCACATGACCTGCATTGTGAGGGAGCGTCAGTTATGGTAGTACGGCCATGTGGCGTGTTTCCTCGAGGGTGATCCGGCACGTAAGATCCTCATTGTTGGGGACCCGAATGGCTGGACCAGGCCAAGGGGTCGCCCACGTAAAACACATGGCTGTAGCAGATAGAGGGTCATTTCCGGAGGGTGGGACTGGACCGCGTGTCTGCCTAGGGGGGTTGCCAACTGGGATCCCGAGCTGTTTCGATGTGTAATGGGTGCGGCAACGCGCTGTACCAGTGCATGCTTCCCAACTTGACTGGACTTGACTTGTCCTGCAGTGGCTGAAGGTAGCTTCTGATGGATTTTCTGGTCTCAGCTCACTGTTTTTCCTTTAATTCTTTTGATGTGCTTTGGGTTTTTTAGTTGTTTTGCCTTTTGTTTCTTTTCAGTATAACAGTGCAGTCTTGGCTGATGAACACCAGCGGAACCTTGAACATGTTCCACTTTTATTTTGGGGAAAAAAAGAAAATCATTTTAGGAGGTTCCCCATTTGGAATCGCTTTTGTTTGGACTTTGCATGTGTTTGCTGTGGTTTTCCAAGGTGGCGCTCTCTCTCTTTCTCCCATTGCCCAAAGACTTGCTGTAAGATTGAGTGGTGTCTATAAATTGCTGCTTACATTCTGACCGTTACTGTTAGAATAATCTCTCTCTGTAACCTTGTACACTTAAAAAGTGAGCTTAGAAAACAGAAATGAGTTTTTGTATATTGAATATAGTATACATTAGCACGTCACTGGACATTCAGGTAAGAATTTACTGGAATCTGTACCCATGAGACTGATACCACTACTGCATTGTGAAGGATATCATTTGGTTGTGTTCATGTGAGAATGCCACTCCTACGGCAAGGTGGAGGAAACCATTTGGTCGAGGAGCAAGATATTTATCACATACTTGCGGAAACTTATTATAGCTTTTCCTAATACAGTAGTATGTGCTAAATGTGTTGGATGAGGGACTGACTTGAATTTGGCTGTTAATTTCACAGCAGTTCGCAACAAAAAACAACAGCGTGCTTCTCACTGGGTTGATCACTGTCGGTAGTACTGTTTACAATAGACTAGAATTAGTAGCTGGGTGACAAGCTCAGCAAAAATATTTCTCGTGAAACTTTTGGATAATGGTAATAGGTCATTGGCCTCCCCTCAAAACCTTTACAGAAGCTACAGTACATTCAGAACTCTGCAGCCAGAGTCCTCACCCACACAAAGCGTTCTGCTCACATCTCCTCTGTTCTCTCCCAACGTCATTGGTTACCGGTTCCATCAAGGATTAAATTCAAGATTCTGCTTCTCACCTTCCAAACCCTGCATAATCTTGCCCCCCTCTACTTCACTTAGCTCCTGGCTTCATACACTCCTTGTCACTCTCTCCTTACAGTTCCAGGCACCACACTCTCCACCTTGGCAGGCAGGTCCTTCAGTGTTACGGTCCCTCAACTCTGGAACTCTCTTCCTTAGTCGCTCCGAGATTGTTCCTCTTTCTCCACCTTTAACACTAGAATTACCAGAGTTTACGAAAAAACTCGTAGATCCATCTCACCTTGTTGCTCCTCTTTCTCCACCTTTAACACTAGAACTACCAGAGCCTACGAAAAAACTCGTAGGTCCGTCCCACCTTAAATCGCTTCGCACCTCTCCGTCAGCGTCTTTTGTCCTGTAAATGTGTCAATAAGCAGCAAGCAGTCTGCTATCACATCCCCCCACTGCCACACAGTTTTCTCAGCTCAAGTCTGTTTACCTGCGTGTCAGTTGCTTGGAGTTGTATAGAGTGAGAAATCAAGCAAAATGACACCTTTTATAAATACTATATCGTTATTTGGAACACATGCATTTCATGTGTGTTCTGTGTCTACGACAATCTATGTAAACACATCGATAAAACAAGCGTTTTTCATGTTTTAGTAATAATTGACAAAATGTAGACATGAAGTGTATAATGTGTAAAGCCTGAAGTCCAAATATCAAATAAACACTTTCACAAAAGGTACAAATATAACAGAACAAATGCGCTTCTATTCAAAAATATAACTGCAGAAAAAGAACCCACGTTAGGGTGCGACATCGACACGCATTTGCTACGACAGCTTCAGTGGCGCAACCGTATCTACTGTTGACTGGTAATCAAAATGGGTTCGAGACCGGACGAGTCCGTTTTGAGAAGTGAGCTGCTTTTATTCTTACTATTTTAGAATAAAAACATACATTTGATTCCAGTCTGTAACAGCCGGTGTAAATTTATGATACTTGTAAAGGTTAGCTTTGTTTTTGTTTTTTTTATTCAGTTTTATTCTCTCAGTCGTGTTCACGATCTCACCCACCCACCACCAAGCATCTGACACTGCTGTTTTTACATAAAGACACGGTATAATAGAGGTGAACTCTGAATCAAATGTAATTAGTGATTATTAGAAGATATTAACAATATTGGTGTATTGCTCAAAGTATGGTTAAAAAATATATATTATTAAAAAAATGAATATAATATTAGTGAGAGGGCTGAGCTTGGTGTGATGACACTAATTGTTCAATGTTTGGTGCCATTTTTGTCATCAGCAGTCTTAAATTGCCACATTGCACTATTGACAATCTGTTTCTTTTCTTTGTTAATTTATTGTTGGTCATGCTAAATCCTCTTTCGGCTAAATATGATGATGGGAGACTTGCAGATCTTGCATGATCTGAGAATGCATGACTTGTGCAAACTTGTAAAGATAATGTACCAATACCTACTATTTAATACGGACGGGTCAGCGTGTTCTTGCGAGTATTGCCCAAGGGGGCGGCGGCTGGTCATCAATGCCTCCATAATATGTCTTGGACCAGAAATGCCCCCAGTGGGAACCTTAGGTTTAGATGGACAACAACTGGGTGTGGGATTTGTCGGTAATACCATGTCATCCTACAACATAAGCAAGAGTTAATTTATTTATACGTCGCCACAGAATTCTGGTGTTTATTGTTATGTCTAGAATGCATACATTATATTAGCTTGTGGATCGGGGGACTTAAGTGCAATGTGATCAAAGGGTCACATAAAGGCACAAATATCCTTTTTACATACTAGGGGGCTCCGCCCCCTGCTCGCTTCGCTCGCCCACCCCCGGGCTTGGTTTACCGGATATACAATTTAAGGAGATTGTTAGTTTCATGGGAATTGTTACATATGCATTATTTTCACTTTTGTAAAAACAATACTTTATTTCTGGCCCCAGGCATGGTTACATCTCTTTCTCGCAGGATGTATAACGCTGCTCGCATTGTGAAGGGGGTGCGGCTGAACATACGCTAAGGAGATGCCGTCGGATCATCTGCTGTCTTTCTGCTGCTGGCGAGCTGCATGTTCTGCTTCTCTTGCTGCCTGATCATTTTAAAGCTGTCCTTTTGCCACTTCGCATCTCTGCTGCTCGCGTTGTGAAGGGGAGGGGGGGGGTGAGGGTTAGGTTGGCTGAACGCACGCTAAGGAGAAGCAGTCTGATCATCTGCTGGCTTTTTGCTGCTGGCGAGTTGCATGTTCTGCTTGTCTCTTGTCGTTGTTTTAAGAGCTGGGAGCACATGATGCGTGTCTGCCAACAGCAACAGGTTAGTTGGACGATCATTTATTTTTCAACAGGACAATGACCCCAAACACACCTCCAGGCTGTGAAAGGGCTAATTGACCAAGAAGGAGAGTGATGGAGTGCTGTAAATGGTCATGAAAATAAAGAAAACACATTGAATGAGGAGGTGTGTCCAAACTTTTGGCCTGTACTGTATAATGCTGCTCGTGTTGTCAAGGGGGGAAAGGGGGGTGGGGCGGCTGAACGCATGCTAAGGAGGTGCTGTCGGATCATCAGCTGTCTTTCTGCTGCTGTCGCGCTGCCTGTCGATCATTTTAAAGCCTGTACAGCAGCTGTCCTTTTGCCACTTCGCGTCTCTGCCACACGCGTTGTAAGGGGGGCGCAGCTGAATGCATGCTAAGGAGAAAGGTTGGATCATCTGCTGGGTTTCTACTGCTGGCGAGCTGCCTGTTTTGCTTGTCTCTTGTCATTGTTTTAAGAGCTGGGAGCAAGTTAAAGTGTCTTTCGTGGGACTTCAAATTGTCTTCTGAGACGATCACGTTTCGTCTCCCTCCCAAAAATTTCTTATTTTATAATAGAGAGATTTCAATAGCTTACCTATCTCATTAATTGGAAAGGTATAATATGATTACATAAAAATGCCTTGATTAGGCTAATGAAAACGGTGGAGGAAGAAACGAGGATAACAGACAATTCAGACACAGTCCTGAAAAGGTGAAAATTGAAATAGTTTAGAGCCTCAAGCGGCAGAGTTAGGGAGAAATCTCTACACAGAGCTAAATGGAAAGATTTCAGTAAAGCTAGAATGTTGACATCAAACGATCATGGAGGTTTGTCGTAGGTTTGGATGGAGTGATCTACCACAACAGTAATTTTAGTTTCCTGCTTTGTAAGTCAATAACAAACTGTTGTTTTATGTAAGACAGAAAAATAATTCTGTTGAACCAATTAAGAAGTGATGCAAATATTTTTCTTCAGTACACTTTCAGGCTTTCTCATATTTCTGTATCCCAGTTCTTTGAATTAATTATTAGAGTTGTACTCAACTCAGTAAACCAAACAAAATGAAATACTCTGTTTTGAAATACCATATGAAATTCCTTATATTTTTTTGATATATTTATTTTAAGGTTAAAGCTTATGGACCTGGTCTCCAGCATGGTCTTGTCGGAAGTCCAGCAGAGTTCACAATAGACACTAAAGGAGCCGGAACTGGAGGATTAGGCCTAACAGTGGAAGGCCCATGTGAGGCCAAAATTGAATGCTCAGACAATGGTGATGGCACCTGCTCTGTCTCCTATCTTCCCACTGAGCCTGGCGAATATTTGGTAAACATTCTTTTTGAGGAGGTTCACATTCCTGGCTCTCCATTCCAAGCGGAGGTCGAGTTTCCTTTTGATCCTTTGAAGGTGGTGGTCTCTGGACCAGGCTTAAAATATGGCAAAGTTGGTGAGGCAAGCCTTATAAATGTGGACTGTGGTAAAGCTGGATCTGGAGAGCTATCTATGGAGGCAGTTTCTGATTTGGGTTCCAAGGCTGACACTTGTATTCAGAACAATGATGATGGCACCTACACAGTCCGTTACATTCCAAATGCTGCTGGCCCTTATACACTAGCACTCAGATATGGAGGGCAAATTGTGCCAAAATTTCCTGTTAGAGTCGAAGTGGACCCTGCTATTGACACAAGCAAGGTGAAGGTTTATGGACCTGGAATCACAGGTGAAGGTAAGTAATGTTTTGTGTATATGGCTCTAGTATAACCAAATTCAGACTAGGAGATGGTCTGTACCCGATTGATATGAAGACTGGTGTAACCATAATAATGACGAAGGCTAAGGAAAGCACCTATTAAAGTATGCTTTCTAGTCTAATTAATTTGTATTTTAATTGAATTATAGTAGTGATTATTACACATTTTACTTCTCAAAGATATTTAGCATGATATATTTAATTTCTATTTATACTGCATATATTCAGTGATACTAATATTTGCATTGGGTGTGATAAGGATAGACAGGATTATAAATGAGGACATTAGAGGGTAACCTCAGGTTGGGAGACAAAGTCAGAGAGGCGAGATGGTGTTGTTTTGGACGAGTGCAGAGGAGAAATGAGGGGTATAATGAGAGAAGGGTGCTAAGGATAGAGCTGCCAGGGAAGAGGAGAAGAGGAAGGCCTAAGAGAAGGTTTATGGATGTGCTGAGAGGGGACATGAGGGTGATGGGTGTGACAGAACAAGATGATAAGGACAGAAAGAGATGGAAGAAGATGATCCGCTGTGGCAACCTCTAACGGGAGCAGCCGAAAGAAGAAGTTTCTTAGTACAGGATTAGAACTGAGGACATTAAAGGGTCAGCTCAGAATAGATGATTGAGAGACAAAGTCAGAGAGGCGAGATTGCGTTGGTTTGGACATGTGCAGAGTAGAAATGCTGGGTATAATGAGAGAAGGGTGCTAAGGATAGAGCTGACAGGGAAGAGGAGAAGAGGAAGGCCTGAGAGAAGGTTTATGGATGTGGTGAGAGAGGACATGACGGTGATGGGTGTGACAAGATGGAGAGGACAGGAAGACATGGAAAAAGATGATCTGCTGTGGCAACTCCTGATGGGAGCAGCCGAAAGAAGAAGATCGCATATACCGTGTTTACTCGTGTACCACGCGCCCTCGTGTAAGACGCGTACCCTAATTTTTACAAGGAAAATCGTGAAAAAAGTTTTGCCCCGTGTACGACGCGCGTTGTGATTGTATAGGAAGCGTTTAGAGAAAGAGGGAGCGCTGTCGAGCGAGAGGGTGCACAAGTAAGCGAGCGAGCGAGAGAGAGCACGAGTGCGCGAGCAAGCAAGCGAGAGAGAGAGTGCAAGTGGGCGAGCGAGCCCAGGCAGAAGAAGTAAACATTACAGAATTACATTTCCTCGTGTATGCTAATTTTTGGGAAAAAATGTGCGCGTGGTACACGCGTAAATACGGTATTCAAAGATTACCAAAATCAGCACACCTAACTAGTAAAGTTTAGGTCCTCCTTTTCTCTCCAGAATAGCCTGAATTTTTTGAGGCAGGCATTTAACATGGTGCTGGAAACATTCTTTGGGCATTTTGGTCCTGACTTACTTGATAGCATCAGAAAGTTCCTACCAATTTTATGGATGCACACTCGTGTAGAAAATCCCAAACTTGTTTTATTGGATTGACATCTGTTGAATGTGCAGGCCATTGGAGTAAACTGAAGTCGCTATCCCCATCATGAATCCAGCGTGAGATGATGCATGCTTTTTGATGCCAGAAGTATGCATTTGGAGAAGAGTAAAAACTATGGTCAGCTGTCACATTTCGGTCTAATTTGTGCCAAACAAATTCCCGCACAATTACACTAAAATCATCAGTTCACACTAAGCAGGATGGATCCATTAATGCATATGGATTACTTTAAAATTTGACCATCTACATACAGTATATGCAGCAGCAAAAATCAATATTCATTTAAGCCAGGAGGCAATTTGATTACATGATCTTAGTGTTCTTAGTTGACAGAATTGAAGTGTACTGTGGTCTCCTCCGGCTGTAAAAGACCATTTGTTTTAAGGTAAAATGTATTGTGCATTCAGACATGCCCTTCTGAATAAGCTTGGTCATATCTTTTATTAACAAGGGATTTTTTTGCCCAAAAAACACAAAACATTCTGTGTTTTTTTTGTTTGTTATAGCATCACACCATGGTCAAAGTCACTTAAGTCACGTCTTGCCCACTCTATTGTTTGGTCCATCAGCCATCGAAATTTTCTTTATACAGTATGTTGTCCAGCACTTTTCCATTTACAAATTAAGCAATAATCTACTTGTGTCCAGTTTATGATTTTCAAGCAGAGGCTAGAAAACTATTGCAATGGATCCAATTCCATAGAAGACAACACCAAGACCACTCCTTTTCTTTCTGTGGACCCACTGTGTTTAATATTCCTGTAGATCTGCTAGTCTGCAACACTGGGGAACACTAACATTTTTATCAGATCTCAAAATACTTTAGCTGTCACATTTCTTTTAATTAGCTGGTACCTGACGTCTTTCTGATGGACTCTTACAACGTCACAGATGTTTTATTACATTTTCTTCAATTTCTTTGTCTCCTGGCTCACCATTGTCTCTGGGCCCCAATATTCAAGGACTGTTCATTGTCATCATTTGCTGATTTCCATCCATTATCCAACCTACAGGGTCTACAACTACAGGGTCACGGGGGTCTGCTGGAGCCAATCCCAGCCAACACAGGGCGCAAGGCAGGAAACCAACCCCGGGCAGAGCGCCAGCCCACCGCAAGGCACACACGCACACACCAAGCACACACTAGGGACAATTTCGGATGGCCAATGCACTTAACCTGCATGTCTTTGGACTGTGGGAGGAAACCCACGCAGACACGGGGAGAACATGCAAACTCCACACAGGGAGGACCCGGGAAGTGAACCCGGGTCTCCTAACTGCGAGGCAGCAGCGCTACCCACTGCGCCACCATGCTGCCCCCATTTGCTGATTTGTGACAGTTAATATCTTTTCCAAGCCCAATCTTTCCTATTTCTTTGAGCTATGTGTCTTTTCTGTGTCTTACAGGTAAACAAGTGGCTCATTCTGAGGAGTGATATGTCTGCATGTGTCTTTGTTTTTTTCTTTCTTTATTGTATTCCTTTGTTTATTTTCTTGCAGATGTTTTCAGAGAGTCAACAACTGAATTCACAGTGGATGCTACTTCTTTGACCAAGGAGGGTGGAAACCACATCAAGACCAACATCAGCAGTCCATCTGGACCTTTTGTGGACTGTCTAATCAGGGATCAAAATGATGGAACCTATTTAGTGGAATACACACCTTTTGAAAATGGTAATTCAAACATCAAGGAACCCTTAGATGGCTGCTGATAGCTGATCCTCATATTTGATCTTTACCTGATCTTTTATTTCTTGACATTTTCCAAATGTCAGTTAGCTAGTCTAGATAGATAGATAGATAGATAGATAGATACTTTATTAATCCCAAGGGGAAATTCACATACTTCAGCAGCAGCATACTGTAATAAAGTAGTACTAGGGTGTTGTATCGTGTTAGCCATTATGAATGTAGTGAGAAGTCAAGCAAAATGACAAAATGATTACAATATGCAAGCATTCAAGGCAACTCTGGCCCCTTCCTTCTTCAGGCAGGATATAATCATTACATGATGAGATGATTACATCCTGCTTGAAGAAGGGGCCAGTGTTGCCTTGAAAGCTTGCATATTGTAATCTTTTTAGTTAGCCAATAAAAGGGGTCATTTTGCTTGACTTCTCACTACACCAAATAAAGAAAAGATTTGGTTTTATTTTTAAACAGGTGGGCATTTGAATATTTAAACTGAATGAAGCAAATAGGTGAGTCAAATGGCACTGATGATACCTTGGGTTTGTGAAAGGCGCTCTATAAACGCAACTAGATAGATAGATAAGTATAGTAGGGTTTGGGTTAAGGTTAGGCTTAGGGTTATAGATAGATAGATAGATACGTACTTACTTACTTACTTACGTAAGAAGAGTCGCATAGTGTGGGGTCTCCTCAGTCTGTCAGTGGAACAGGACGGTGACAGCAGTCTGTCACTGAAGCTGCTCCTCTCTCTGGAGATGATCCTGTTCAGTGGATTCTCCATGATTGACAGGAGTCTGCTCAGCGCCCGTTGCTCTACCACGGATGTCAAACTGTCCAGCTCTGTGCTTACAATAGAGCCTGCCTTCCTCACCAGTTTGTCCAGGCGTGAGGCGTCCTTCTTCTTTATGCTGCCTCCCCAGCACACCACTGCGTAGAAGAGGGCGCTCACCACAACCGTCTGGTAGAACATCTGCAGCATCTTATTGAAGATGTTGAAGGACGCCAACCTTCTAAGGAAGTATAGTCGGCTCTGTCCTTTCTTGCACAGATCATCAGTATTGGCAGTCCACTCCAATTTATCATCCAGCTGCACTCGCAGGTATTTATAGGTCTGCACAGTCACCTCTGATGATCACGGGGTCCATGAGGGGCCTGGTCCTCCTAAAATCCACCACCAGCTCCTTGGTTTTGCTGGTGTTCAGTTGTAGGTGGTTTGAGTCTCACCATTTAACAAAGTCCTTGATTAGGTTCCTATACTCCTCCTCCTGCCCACTCCTGATGCAGCCCACGATAGCAGTGTCGTCAGCGAACTTTTGCACGTGGCAGGACTCCGAGTCGTATTGGAAGTCCGATGTATATACTGTGGGCTGAACAGGACCGGGGAAAGAAAGTCTACATTTAGGTTGCACCTTTCAGAGAACTAAACTCATCCACAGATGCAGAAAGAATAATCAGATCTTTCTACTAGACAGTATTTTCATTTAAACTGAGTAGATTTTTGACTCTTTTGTGCTGTTGTGATGAAAAAATATGTAAACAGTCTACAGTAAATTTAGATGCCACTGCGTCTGGCAGATTGAAAGTCTGTTAACCAGAGGCAAACATTAGTTTTGTTGAGCAGGAATAGGCAGATTGACTTTCCTTTTTGCACATCTGTTCATCCACCGTGTCCTTCTAGTTTTCTATTACAGTAACAGAGTTATTCTTTTAAGTAAGATAAGTAAAATGACTCTGATTCTATTTATTTTTCTGTATCTTTTTTTAACAGTGACCCATCAGTCATCACAATAACTTTCTCATTCAGATGAAGAGCGTTTTTGTTTATTTATCTTCTAAATATCTCTTCAGGTATCCATCATGTGGATGTGACCTATGATGACGTTCCAGTCCCGAAGAGTCCATTCCAAGTGGAGGTGACGGAGGGCTGCAAACCATCCCGGGTGCGTGCCCACGGAGCTGGGCTGCACAAAGGCCTGACTGACAAGCCCAATAAATTTGTTGTGGAGACACGGTATTGCTTTGTGTTTCGTTTTTATGTGTCAAGTTTCTAGAATATTATTATTTGTTATTTTCCTCATTTGCTGTTCAGACATTGAAAAATAGAATGATGATCAGAAAATTGAGTCGCCTCTTAACATTTTGCAGCGGTGCTGGAATTGGTGGCTTGGGAATCACCGTGGAAGGTCCCTCTGAATCCAAGATGTCCTGCAAGGATAACAAAGATGGAAGTTGCAGTGTGGAGTACACCCCTTATGTTGCAGGGATCTATGATGTTAATATCACCTACGGTGATCAGCATATACCTGGTAGGATCCATTACGGATGGTAGAAATGACAAAATTTATATAGAAGTGTGTAAGAAATGTGCAGATGTGTTTCTGACGTGGTCACGTAATTCAACAAATTCTGGGTCTCCAGTCAGTCTGTCCCCTACTTCACTTATAGTTGAAAAAGGTCATGTTTTTTACATTGTGCACTTCACTGTATGTGTTTTGGCTTGGAACATTAGTCAGGTTATCTAGTATATAAAGCATTACGGACTCCCATCATTTAACAATCAAATAATTAAACATGACTGTAATATGGAAGCCGCTAGATTCTTGGTGTTTCCAGGGTCGTTCTTAGGACGTTGGGGGCCCTGGGCGTAATTAGACTGTGAGGGCCCTAATGCGTATAGTTTTAGCTACAGTTCAGCCAGATTTGACCTGTGTCCACTGGGCACCGCGTGAAGTTATGTAGCTAAGCCCAGCGTGTGCAAAATGTGCAGTGCAGTGGTGCATATTTTTATAAATTTTAGAGCATTTTATTTATTTTTTGTCACAATTAAAAAGTGTGTTTTTTATACCGTTTTCCATTTTTTTCTACCAAATTAAAACTTGGGCTAAGGAACATTCCAGAATAAAGCTCAAGAAATGAAATCAACTTTTCACGCTTTAACACTTACGAAATCTTTAAATAATGCTGAGTAATCAACGTCTCGCTCAATGGACATTGATTCTAAAGCATTCTATCGTTCTTGTAACGTGGTTACAACGGTAATACCCGAACTATTCTGAAGTGACGTTAGCACTGTTTTGTGTTTTTACACCTTTATCGTAAAAGCATCCCTTATCTATGATGGAGCGTTCGATCAGAAGAGAATATGAAGCTGGTTTTAAATTAAAAGTCGTTGAAGTGGCGAATTAAATTGGTAACAGCGCTGCTGCAACAAAATTCGATGTGTCTGAGAAACTGATGTGAGATTGGAGGAGGCAAGAAGATGCAAAAAATTAAAAATCGAAGTGTCATATTTTTGAACGGGCGTATAAGTCGTAGTCTGATTTTTATCGTATCTTGATTATCTTTAGCTTAGAAAAGCTGCGTTCCCCAGCAGCGACAGTAACTGGTATGTTGCTCATGGCTTACTGCTAGTCGGTTTTTAAAAGGAATAAGTAGGAGAATGCATCTTTTCAGCCACGACAAATTTCAGTAAAGCTCCTTTTTGTGTGTCAATAAAGGCTACATCGTCTGCCTTTTTCTTTCGTTTAGCAGCACCGGATGGATAACTGCGTTTCATATTAATATGGTACGTGTGAAACTGCTAACGTGAATAAGATGCAGTTACGAGCGGAGTACGATAAGGCCAATGCCAAGGCAAAAAATGGAAGAAAGCGTTGTACGCGACAGAAAAACACAGGAAAAAGTCCGCGCCCACGCTCACGATGCAACCGTGGACTGGAACGACAAGAGCACTCTATTTATTGACTTTTGTGGGGGCGTATCGTAACAGGGCTCCGCCTGCGCGGGGTCCTGGCTATAGCGAACGCCCCAAGCCCCAGTTCCCTGTTGCAGCGTCCCTGCCCCGGGAAAGGGCAGTACGCTTAGCATTAAACTTCGTAGTACAGATACGTAGCTTGCGTCAATCTTAAAAAAAAACTCAAATGATGGGGCCCCTTTTGTCTCGGGGCCCCGGGCGTCTGCCCTGCTCACCCATGCCTAAGAACGGCCCTGGTGTTTCTTCCTGATGTATTTACTCCCCATTCTGAATTCATCTCATACTCTCATTAAGCTCTCTTGTCTCTCCAATCTGAGCAGCCTGCTTGCTGGGGTTTAATTGTTCGGGGTACGTTTATTTGACTCTAAATTACATGTAAGTATTAGATGGAAAGTGCCATATTAGTTGTATAATTATACGACGACAGTAAAGAGGTGTGATAATTTAAGTTAAAGTGGAAAGTACCGTACATCTAGTAAGTAGCTTAGCCTTGAGATTTCCGTTATTTACGTTGCTTTTTTGTCTTGTATGATGTTCTACTAAAAATTGATCAGGAGGAAAGAAGATTTTGAAAATTATATATCGGAATCCCAATCCAAAAAGGTAGGAGAGGCGAGTCGGGTGTAGTGCCTCACCTTCTCCGTCATAGTATTTTGGCAATATATAAAACGAACTTAAACCAGAGTGATCTTCCGACTTCTACACTGAAACAAAATGGGAGGGTGCCTATGAGATGTAGACGACTTCATGCTGGTCCTCCTTTTATCTCCTTCACAGCATAAAAAGGATTAAGAGTTTGCAAGGCCAGCAGCTTTTGCAGGCAGTCGGACAAGGTGCTGAGCCACATTATTTTCTGTGTGTTCTCTAGGAAGTCCATTTAAGGTACCAGTTGAAGATGTTGTGGATCCTTCAAAGGTGAAAGTTTCAGGATTGGGTCTGGGAAGTGCAGTGCGAGCCAACGTTCCACAGACATTCAGCATTGACTGCAGCAGGGCAGGGATCGCTCCTCTCAGTGTCACTGTGAATTCACCCAAATCAGGTGAGGCATCCCTGTTACTTTGTACAGGCAGACCACTTAGCAGAAGAGCTTCTGGTCATTCCTCATCCAGGTGAAGTGCTGTTTTGTTATCTCTAATCACATGTAAAATACAATACTACAGTAATCCATGGATATGGTGTAAGAAGGTTTAAGTGCAATAAACTTTATGTGCTTTTGCTAGTCCCTCATTCTTCTTCTTTCAGCTGCTCCCATTAGGGGTTGTCACAGCGGGTCATCTTGTTCCATATCTTCCTGTCTTTGTCAGTTACACTTATCACCTGCATGTCCTCTCTCACCACATCCATAAACCTTCTCTTAGGCCCTCCTCTTTCCTGGCAGCTCTATCCTTAGCACCCTTCTCTCATTATACCCCTCATCTCTCCTCTGCACATGTCCAAACCAATGCAATCTCGCCTCTCTGACTTTGTCTCCCAACCTGAGCTGACCCTTTAATGTCCTTATCTCTAATCCTGTCCATCCTCGTCACACCCAATGCAAATCTTAATATATGAACATTCTTCTTCTTCTTCTATTGGCTGCTCCCATTAGGTGTTGCCACAGCGGATCATCTTCTTCCATCTCTTCCTGTCCTCGTCATCTTGTTCTTTCACATCCATCACCTGCATGTCCCCTCTCACCACCTTCTGTTAGGCCTTCCTCTTCTCCTCTTGCCTGGCAGCTCTGTCCTTAGCACCCTTCTCCCAATATACCCCTCATCTCTCCTCTGCACATGTCCAAACCAACGCAATCTCGCCTCTCTGACTTTATTTCTCAATCGTCCATTCTGAGCTGACCCTCTAATGTCCTCATTTCTAATCCTGTCCATCCTTGTCACACCCAATGCAAATCTTAGCATCTTTAACTCTGCCACCTCCAGCTCTGTCTCCTGTGCCACCGTCTCCAACCCATATACCATAGCTGGTCTCACTACCATCCTGTAGACATTCCCTGTTACTCTTGCTGATACCCTTCTGTCACAAATCACTCCTGTCACTCTTCTCCACCCTGCCTGTGCTCTCTTGTTCACTTCTCTTCCACAATCCCCATTTTACTCTGTACTGTTGATCCCAAGTATTTAAACTCCTACACCTTCGCCAACTCTACTTCCTCATCCTCACCATTCCACTGACCTTCCTCTCATTCACACACATGTATTCTGTCTTGCTTCCTACTGACCTTCATTCCTCTCCTTTCTATAGCAGATCTCCAGGGTTGCATCAGGAAGGGCGTCTGGTGTAAAATTTTGCCAGATCAATATGCGGACAATACAGATTGCTAGTCTCTCATATTTATTGAAAACTATTATATATTTTTTAGTGCTGTCAGGCTTGAAAGAGAGCATATTAACATACTGTGTACATTTGATAATAAAATTGCATTCTGATAGAAGGATAGAAAAAAATTCTTGTTACAGGCTCTGTTCCTGTACAAAGATATGTTTTGAAAAAAATATTTAAGAAAAGAAAGAAATGGACATCACATCCTTCTGAAAAATATTAATATCACAAGTGCATTGTTCCATCAGAGCAGACTCTGCCTCGAGGTCCTCAAGACTCTTATTAGTCTTTGCAGGGTTAGAAAGTGCAATTAATACTTCTAACTTGATCCAGAACCCCAGAATCAGTTTGATTTAAATATAGGGCACAATATAGGACAAATAAATAATAGGACAATTTAAATATATTGTGTTGTGGTGAACTCCCAGACTTTTTTCTTTATAGAGTTTTCCTTTCCATCAACTGCAGGTACATTGGAGCCTGTGGAGGTCACCGACAATGGTGATGGAACTCATACTGTAGCATACACTCCTTTGCTTGAAGGTCCTCACAGCGTCTCAGTGAAGTATGCTAATGAAGATATCCCTCGCAGGTAAGAGATTTTCACATCCAAGTCTAAAAAGTGGTTGGCTTCTGGCACTGTCCTAATTTTGCAAGCCATATGTTTGATTTCAGTCCTTGACAGTTGAAAACTGGCTGAGAGCTTGTTGGTTTTATTATTAATTCCTCAAATTGTTAGTATCATAACAGGAGCAGCCGAAAGAAGAAGAAGAAGATAAATTTTAAGAAAAAGCAGTATATTCTGCTTTTAGGTGGTCATGTTGTTTTTTGTTTTGGTATTTAATTACATGGGCAGCTTGACCTTTTAGAGGCCAAGGTGTTGAGCTGTTGGACCATTGGATCCTGCCCCACTACTGTAGAACTAAATATTTCTGGTTCTCACTTTTAAACTTCACAGTTGAGTTTTGTGGGTCAGTATCATTCATAAATGATAGTCTTGGGCTGGAACACATTCAGGAGGGGAGGAGATTCTAGATGTTTAATAAAAGGTGCTCAACCAGTGGTGTACAGATGTTATCACTGTATGTCTAATGAGTGGCCTTTGTCTCACTATGCTACACTTTATAACTTGGTGTACTCTCTTGCATATCTTGCTGTTCCTTGAAGTAGGGTTGAAACTTTATTGTCACTTCATTGTTTGTTACTACATTGTCAGTTTTACATGTAGGTACTAATTATAGCTGTGATATCAGACAATGGTTTTATAAATTGGGGAACATTTAAAAATAGGGAGTGAATAAAACTGATAAAAGTGATCATACTGTCAATCCATTTATCTATTAACTGAAAATTCTTTTTCCATTACAGCATTGTGAGGGGGATATAATCACAATTTTAATTACCGTATATACTCACGTATAAGTCTGGTCTTGAAACCCGAAAAATCACTCATAAATCAGACCCCGACTTATACGCCGTTCAAAAATGCGACTTAATTTTTTTTGCCTCCTCCAATCTCGCTTCAGTTTCTCAGACGCATCGAATTTTGTTGCAGCAGCGCTGTTACCAATTTCATTTGCCACTTCAACGACTTTTAATTTAAAACCAGCTT
This sequence comes from Polypterus bichir lapradei, assembly GCA_026402145.1. Classification (NCBI taxonomy): domain Eukaryota; kingdom Metazoa; phylum Chordata; class Cladistia; order Polypteriformes; family Polypteridae; genus Polypterus; species Polypterus bichir. Next base: position 50,732,180 of record JANRMT010062840.1, on the reverse strand, counting down.
CATATTTTCTTCTCATTGTAGATAACGGATGCTCTTACGATAACGGTGTGTGAGGGTGTGAGATACGAAAAACACAAATCCGTGCCAACATCACTTCGGAACAGTTTGGGTATTACCGCATGGTCACGTAGGCACAATACATAGAAAAAAAGGCTGTGTGCTCCATTGGTGACTCTCTCAGGTGGGCATATCGTAATCTCTTGGACCAATAGTGTGAGTTTTCCGCATTTGACTTATACGACCGACATCATAAAATACCGGAAATTATACGATAAAATCAGACTCCGACTTATACGCCCGTTCAAAAATACGACACTTCGATTTTTATTTATTTTTTTTTACATCTTCTTGCCTCCTCCAATCTCACATCAGTTTCTCAGACACATTGAATTTTGTTGCAGCAGCGCTGTTAGCAATTTAATTCGCCACTTCAACGACTTTTAATTTAAAACCAGCTTCATATTCTCTTCTGATCGAACGCTCCATCATAGATAAGGGATGCTTTTACGATAAAGGTGTAAAAACACAAAACAGTGCTAACGTCACTTCAGAATAGTCCGGGTATTACCGTGTGGTCACGTATGCACAATACACACAAAGAAAAAGGCCGTGTGCGCCGTGGTTACTCTCTCAGGTGGACATTAGCATATCATAATCTCTTGGACCGATAGCGTGTGTTTTTCACATTTGACTTAAACGACCGACATTATAAAATACCGGAAATTATACGATAAAATCAGACTCCGACTTATACGCCCGTTCAAAAATACGACACTTCGATTTTTTTTTTTTTACATCTTCTTGCCTCCTCCAATCTCACATCAGTTTCTCAGACACATCGAATTTTGTTGCAGCAGCGCTGTTACCAATTTAATTCGCCACTTCAATGACTTTTAATTTAAAACCAGCTTCATATTCTCCTCTGATTGAACACTCCATCATAGATAAGGGATGCTCTTACGATAAAGGTGTAAAAACAGAAAACAGTGCTAACGTCACTTCAGAATACTTCGGGTATTACCGTGTGGTCACGTAGGCACAATACATAGAAAGAAAAAGGCCGTGTGAGCCGTGGTTACTCTCTCAGGTGGGCGTTAGCATATCATAATCTCTTGGACCAATAGCATGAGTTTTCTGCAATCGACTTATATGACTGACATTATAAAATACCAGAAATTATATGATGAAATCAAGTCCCAACTTATCTGCGGGAGAGCTTATCTACGAGCATATACGGTAGTGGCATCATTTACTTAGAATTAGGAAGATGGTGAGCACAGATTATTTTATACTAAGGATATGATTGTTAAAAAAGGATGATCAAAGAATCTTACACTTAACTTAGCAGTAATGGTTACTTTTAGTGATTAAAAAAGGAATTCACAAATAAAGGCCTAAAAAGCTTGGCCTTGTTTCAGGGCCATCTTAACGCATGGGCATGCTGGGCAGTTGCTTGGGTGCCCCACAAGCATAGGGGTCCCATGCTAATCTACAGTATGTATGTTGTGATTTGCTGAGTGGTTGCTGTGTGAGGGGCCCCTGTGCACTGCTTTGCCCGGGCCGGGGGGCCTGTAATGCCGTTAAGACGGCCCTGCCTCATTTCCCATACCAACCATATCTTTGAGGATGACCTCTTACAGAGTTACAGGCATATCCCACTTAGCGGACAGTGATGGTGTGCAGTGTCAAAAACAAATGGTGGCACCGCCTTTGGTTTGTTCCCTGTATATTTCAACTTTGTTGGTGCTGTTTATAAATAAAGAATAGTGACCTGGTATGGCTACAGTGCATCAGGATGCGTGTGCTTGTGTAGAATATAACAATCTGTGGTTTTTCTGCTTGTTTCCTAGCCCATTTAAACTGAAAGTACTGCCTACATATGAAGCCAGTAAAGTGCGAGCCAGCGGCCCTGGTCTTAGCTCTGGGATTCCTGCTAGTTTTCCTACAGAATTTACTGTCAGTGCTGTGGATGCAGGGAATGCACAACTATCAGTTGACATCACAGTAAGTAAAACCTTAACGGCTTCAGAACCAAGGCCTATGATTCTACCTCACATAACGTTAGGTCTTGTCCAGCATCCTTACTGGAAATTTCTGAGTCACTAAATTAGAAGCTGGGAGAAAGGCAGGACCTGTACCACTTCACTGTGTGTTCTTACATTGTTGTTTTGTTTTTGGATGATTTTTAAGATGTACATGATAAGGTTTTAAGAGGCACAATGGATACCAAGTTACCCCCAAAGGAAACATAATCATTAGACGCATTATTTAAAAAGAATTAAAACCAACAAAAATGAAACATTAAGTCTTTTCAGACACTCTAATCGATGGTATTAAGGTCCAGTTAACAGAATCTTCTTCTTCTTTCGGCTGCTCCCGTTAGGGGTTGCCACAGCGGATCATCTTCTTCCATACCTTTCTGTCCTCGTCATCTTGCTCTGTCACACCCATCACCTTCATGTCCTCTCTCACCACATCCATAAACCTTCTCTTAGGCCTTCCTCTTCTCCTCTTACCTGGCAGCTCTATCCTTTGCACCCTTCTCCCATCATACCCCTCATCTCTCCTCTGCACATGTCCAAACCAATGCAATCTCGCCTCTCTGACTTTGTCTCCCAACCGTCCAACCTGAGCTGACCCTCTAATGTCCTAATTTCTAATCCTGTCCATCCTCGTCACACCCACTGCAAATCTTAATATATGAACACTCTTCTTCTTCTGTTGGCTTGCTCCCTTTAGGGGTTGCCACAGCAGATCATCTTCTTCCATATCTTTCTGTCCTTGTCATCTTGCTCTGTCACATCCATCACCTTCATGTCCTCTCTCAGCACATCCATAAACCTTCTCTTAGGCCTTCCTCTTCTCCTCTTACCTGGCAGCTCTATCCTTAGCACCCTTCTCCCATCATACCCCTCATCTCTCCTCTGCACATGTCCAAACCAACGCCATCTCACCTCTCTGACTTTGTCTCCCAACCGTCCAACTTGAGCTGACCCTTTAATGTCCTCATTTCTAAAGGTCCAGTTAACAAAATAACTGGAAAGAACTCTAGAGTGCATGTACAGGTACCAAGTAATCTATCTCTTTATAGTATGATCATTATCTATGCATATATGATATACATTATGTCCAAGCAACCTAAGCTATGGGGGAAATAAATGATTTAGATAGGAATATAAGTAACAAACTGGTTAAATTTGCTGATGATACCAAGAGAGGTGGATTAGCAGATAATTTGGAATCCATTATATCATCACAGAAGGCCTTGGATAGCAGACATGCTTAGGCAGATATGTGGACAATGAAATTTAATGTCAGCAAATGTAAAGAATTACACATAGGAAGTAAACATGTTAGGTCTGAATACACAATGGGCAGTCGGAAAATCGAGAGTCCACCTTATGAGAAGGATTTAGGAGTCACAGTGGACCATGTTCAGAAGCCATTAAGAAGGCTAACAGAATGTCAGGTTATATAGCGCCTTGACGTGTGGAGTACAAGTCACAAGAGGTTCTGCTCAGGCTTTCTAACACACTGGTGAGGCCTCATCTGGAGTCCTGGGTGCAGTTTGGGTCTCCAGGCTACAAAAAGGACACAACAGCACAAGAGAAGATCCAGAGAAGAGCAACAAGGCTGATTCAGGGCTACAGGGGATGAGTTATGAGGAAAGATTAAAAGAGCTGAGCCTTTACAGTTTATGGAGAAGGAGATGAAGAGATGACCTGATTGAAGTGTTTAAAATGATGACGTGAATTAGTGCAGAGGATCGAGATGGTGACTTTAAAATGAGTTCATCAAGAACACGGGGACACAGTTGGAAACTTGTAAAGGGTGAATTTTGCACAAAAATTAGGAAGTTTTTCTTTACACCAAGAACGATAGACACTTGGAATAAGCGACCAAGTAGTGTGGTGTACAGTAAGACTTTAGAGACTTTCAAAACTCGACTTGATGTTTTTTTGTGGATGGGACTGGTGAGCTTTGTTGGGCTGAATGGCCTGTTCTCGTCTCGAGAGTTCGAATGTTCTAATGAATCTATTTAAACTTACCACAGACAGCTACAGACATCATTTTTTTGTTATCTGCCTGTTAAATGACTTTATTGATTTGTCTCTTTTTAAGGATAGTGAAGGTAAACCGAAGAAAAGCACTATCCATGATAACAGTGATGGCACTTACAAAGTCTCCTATGTGCCAGACAAGGCAGGGCGCTATACAGTGGTCATCAAGTATGGTGGAGAAGAGATCACTGCTTCCCCCTGTCGTGTGCGGGCCAGTACAACTGGAGATGCCAGCAAGTGCACTGTTGCAGGTAAGTATTAAAAAAACAAAATCTCCGGTGCCCTTATTGCATTGGTCTCTTGTTATTGCTACATTGCACAGTTAAAGTTAGTATATGCAGAAATGGTGTGCATGATGCAGGCATCCAAATTACTCACATCCATTAACATCATATGTTCAGGATGTAAAATGTACTCATATTGGTGTTATATTATGTCCAGAGGCATGTGTGGCTATGATGTAGGACTGTAAAGTTGTAGTTTAACAATGTTAGTTCCGCCATTTTGCACACTTTGTGTTCTGCTTTGACTCAAATTGTAGAGTGTCGCATGAGGCTGGGGGTGGAGCCCAGCCGGGACGCCCAGGAGGACCGGAGGAGGGCTTGTGCCTCCTCCAGACCACGAGGGGGTTGACTGCCCTGGTTGTGTTGGGGGCCATGGGCAGAGGGCATGGAAGCCCAACCCTGTAGGGGCCCGTGGCCACCGCCAGGTGGCGCCCCGGTGCCTGAAGAACCCTGGACCTCAGCACTTCCGCCACACCAGGAAGTGCTGGGGGGAAGAAGACTGGGGACACCCGGAGGGCTTCCAGGTGTGCAGCCAGCACTTTAGCCACACGGGGGTGTGTCCGCGGGGGATTGCCGGGAAAGCAGCTGGAGCCCATCCGGGTTGGTATTTAAGGGGCCGCCTCCCTTCCATCAGCAGCAAGAGTCGGGTGGAAGTGGACGGAGCTCGAGAGTGGAGTGGAGGTGGCCAGAAGGAAAGGCATCTAGAGACTGTGAGGCCTGGACTTTGGGGGATCGGTGCTGGAGGCACTGGGATGTGCACTGAACTGTTTGTAAATATTGTACATAATAAAAGTGTGTTGGGTGAACTAACGATGTCCGTCTGTCTGTGTCCGGGTCCAGTTCCACAAGAGCTATGGAAGTATTACGCCAGAATGGGAATATATGTGAAGCACTTTGTAGTGATTTTCAATATGAACTGTGCTACATAAACCTGAGCTTGTTTGCTTCTTCATATACAGTTAATATCCTTAAGCACACACATTTCTTATTCACATCTTCACATTGGTTGTTAAAATAATACAGAATAAATGTACGATTATAAATAGTATTTTAATCAAATAAATGTGTAGTGAACTTCAGAAATCCATCCATTATCCAACGTCGCTATATCCTAACTACAGGGTCACGGGGGTCTGCTGGAGCCAATCCCAGCCAACACAGGGCGCAAGGCAGGAAACAAACCCCGGGGAGGGTGCCAGCCCACTGCAGGGCACACACTAGAGACAATTTAGAATCGCCAATCCACCTAACCTGCATGTCTTTGGACTGTGGGAGGAAACCCACGCAGACACAGGGAGAACATGCAAACTCCATGTAGGGAGGACCCGGGAAGCGAACCCATGTCTCCTTACTGCGAGGCAGCAGCGCTACCCACTGTGCCACCGTGCTAATATTCACATGACCGCTGTCAGGCTGTCAAACTTCTCAACCACCCAGAATGTGTGACTGGGGCATTGGAGGGAGGCAGAGAGAGACTAGACTGTGTGTATATTGTGTCACAAAACGCAGACATAAGAGTCATAAAAAGGTTAGGGCAGCCACCCATATAATATTCCCTGGCTGCAAATGGGTAAATTGTCCTTTATTTCTGGCCCCGGGCCTGGTTAAATGTCTTTTTTGCGAGCTGCTGCTGTCGATCATTTAAAAGCCTGTACAGCAGCTGTCGTGTCTCACTGCCTTGTCTCACGTGATGTCAAAGTGTCATCTGAGAAGATCACGTCTCGTCTCCCTGCCAAGATTTTTTTTTTTATAATAGAGAGATATGCAGATTTAAGTTAATTGGTGGTTTTAATTGGTATGATTTGACTAAGTGTGGGTGTGCAGTATGCCCTGCAGTTGTGCTCAGCCTTATTCGGTCTAAATAGGTTTCAGACCCCATTGACTGTATTGGGGTAAATGGATTAAGAAAATGGGTGGATTGATGTATAAGTTTCAGTTTACCGCATGTTAATAAATATATGCCAATTTAGCATAGTCTTTCTTTGTGCTTGGCATCATATGAATCCAAGTGACTGGCTGAGTGATAAATAACTTGATTCTTTTTTTTCTCCTCCACCTTTTCATGCTGTTCATCAGGTCCTGGCCTTGGTCCTACCATCGGAGCAGGGCAAGAGGTCGGATTTATTGTTGACGCAAAAAGAGCAGGAAAGGGAAAAGTGTCCTGCACAGTGGTGACCCCTGACGGCCGAGAGGAGGAAGCTGATGTCATTGAGAATGAAGATGGCACTTTTGATATATTCTATAATGCTCTTACACCTGGAGATTATGTGCTGTATGTTCGCTTTGGTGGAGAAAATATTCCAAAGAGTCCCTTCAGGGTCCTGGTAAGACAATATCAGTTAGAATGGTGGATTCATTATTATTGGATATTTGGCTAGTGCTGTTATTTAAGGCAACTTACAAGTTCAGGATAAGTTACACCTCGTAATTAGAGCGTAGGCACATCACATGACTCGTTTAGGGTAACATAGTGAGGCAGAGATGGCAACTCAACCAACATGGAGTGGAAGTGAAGTGCATTAAGCAGTACACCACAAGTCAAGTCAAGTTGGGGAGCATGCACTGGTACAGCACCCACTACACGGCGAAACGACAGTTTGCAACCCCCTCAGGCAGACACGCAGTCCAGTCCCACCCTCCGGAAATGACCCTCTATCTGCCGCAGCCAGGTGTTTTACATGGGTGACCCCTTGGCCTGGTCCAGCCATTCAGGTCCCCAACAATGAGGATCTTACGAGCCGGATCACCCTCGGGTAATCATGCCACATGTCTGTAGTGCCGTAAATGACACTCCCTCACAATGCAGGTCATGTGCCTCATTCGGGACTCCATGAGCAACACAAAGTCAAAACCAGCGGGACCCGAGGATTTTCCAGAGAGACACACATGAAGGAGTCCAGTCTTCGTCTCAGGTCACTGGATAGTGTCCATGTCTCGCAACCATATAGCAAGACAGGAAGCAGCAGGACTCTATAAAGACTTGGACCTTCGTCCTTTTGCATAAATAACGGGAGCGCCACACACCCCATTCCAGCGACTTCATGACCCCCCCATGCTCTCCCAATCTGTCAACTGACTTCATAGGAAAAGTCACCAGAGTCATGAATGTCACTGCCAAGGTAAGCAAACCTCTCAATGACGAGGGCCACACTCTCTCCACAAACAGACACACTGCTGATGGCCATGCCCAAGAGGTCATTAAAGGCCTGGATGTTGGTTTTTATCCAGGTCCCTCACAAGCCCAGACACTCCGACTCCTCGCTCAGTCTATCGAGCGCCTCGATCAGAGCCTTCATGGACTCCGTCCGCAAAGGTCACAGCATCCTCAGCAAAGTCAAGATCCGTGAATCTCTCTTCACCAGCAAATGCCCAACAGCTGCTGGACCCCACAACCCTGCCCAACACCCAGTCCATACAGGCATTGAACAGAGTAGGAGCAAAAACACACTGCTGACAAACCCCGGAATCAACTGGGAAAAACGCAGAGGTCCTGCCTCCACTCTGTACAGCACTCACAGTACCAGTGCACAGGCCGGCCATGATATCCAGCAACCTTGAGGGGATCCCGCAGACCCTCAGGATGTCCCACAGGGCAGCTCGATCAACTGAGTCAAACACTTTGTGAAAATTGACAAAGGCTGCAAAGAAACTCTGCTGATATTCGCATTTGCGCTCCATGAGAACCCTCAGTGCCAGGATGCGGTCGATGGTAGACCTGTTAGGCGTAAAACCAGACTGTTCCGGTCGTTGGTAGGTGAGCAAGTGATCACGGATCCTATTGAGGACAACCTTAGCAAGGACCTTACCCGGCACCGAGAGAAGTGTTATCCCCAATAGGATCCGTGATCACTTGCTTGCTTACACCACACTGACCTCTAAATTAATGATTTGAATTATTGGGAAAAAACCTTAGAACAGGATATCCTTTAATGAAGTATTCTCCTTCTTGAACAAAAATGCAAAGAAAAAGATTTGACATCAAAAAATACTATACCTCTCGACTTTTAGCGTGCCGAGTGTCCTTAGGCAAAGCCAGAATCCTTAAATTCTTGATGTTTTCTCAGTATTTCCTTTCCAGTTACTTGCAGTATATTTGCCTTTTTAATTAATTTTTGCTGGTGGCTTCATTTTGAAGATTGTCCAATCCAGGTAGTTGAATGCATATTCAGTAATCATTTTATCAGGTTTATTGAGTCTTTTCAATAGTATAATTCACCAACAAGAAGCAAGAAATAAATAAGAGTATTTTTTTCTTTTTGGCCAGTCAAGACACCATTTCTACTATATCTTGTGATGTAGAGCCGGATGACCTTCTATAGCATGACACTTGTGTGTACGCTTTTATATTTTTTATTTCTCTCCCTAACAAGCAACTCTGTATGCCATTTAGGGGGAAAAAAGAACAAGAAGACCTCCAAATAAAAAAAAGTCTGAATTAACAAGAGACATGAATGAGATGAGTAAGGAAAGAGAAACTAAGAAAATAAACTTTGAAAACCTAGTTTTGTAAATTCACTTGAATTTCACAAGAAAGTCTGACTCTGTTTCTCCTATTTTAGCTTCTTTACACTGGCTGCCTGTCAGTTTTCGAATTCATTTTAAAATCTTGTTGCTAGTTTTTAAATCTTCACATGGGCTCGCTCCTGCCTGTTTATCTGAATTGTGTGTTTTACACCAGCCATCCAGAGTGCTTAGATCTTCTGGTGAGTTGTCTCTTGTTCGCACCGAGTGTCAAACTAAGGGGGACAGACAGGGCTTTGCCAGCCTCGCCAGTGGAACTCTTCACCTCGTCACATAAAGGAATCGACGACAATTCAAAACGAGATTATTAAAGACTCATTTCTAGTCACTTGCATTCCCTGACCTTCAGTAATACTGATGGCCTCCTCATTGTGATTATGTAACATTACTTCTATTTATTATATATTTTATTTATGTTCATATATTTTATTTCCATTTATGTTATTTGTATGTTTTCTTCAATTCTATTATTGTAAAGCACTTTGGCCACAGCATTCCTATGTTGCTTTAAATGTGCTTTATAAATAAATTGACATTGACAGTACTCTGCTGAAATGTAGCAGCTTATTGGTGCTACTAATGTAGCCTCCCCATCTGTTTTTGCTAACCCTTTGCGCTATAATGTACATGCACATGTCTATTAAAAGCTCGCCCTGCCTCTCTTTCTCTCATACCCATTTGTTTTTTTATCTGTGGTCAGAGTCTAGACCTAAATGCTTGATTGCAAACAGCGGCTTAGACTGTTTTCGGTCATTTTCAAAAGTAACCAATATTTTTTAAACTGACTTCAACATTAAAATCACCAGCATGATAAATAAATAAATTAATCTACTCTCTATATATAAAATCCTAAGCCTAAAAGTGCAACGTTTTTATGTCACGCTTTAAATCGGCTTATTTTAAAACCTACATATACATGTTTGGTATCATTCTTTTCAGAATCTATCGAACTTTAATGTGATGTTGTTAGATTTTCAGATTCTTATTCCATTTTTAAATTTTAAACTACAAAATATCAAGAACTCGCGTCCTGCGAGACGAGACTTTGTGCCAAAAGATTTAACCACGCCTGGGGAAGGAAATAAAAGACAAAGAGTAGGACAGCTGCTGTGCAGGCTTTTAAATGTTTGAAGTGCTGTGCGAGATGCAGATCATGCAAGCCAGCGGCTGATCGAGCATAGAGGAGATAAAAAAAAAAACTATTTGTTTCCCATTGTATTAGCATTTAAGAGGGGGTTTGGGAGGAGCAACCGCGTCTCCTTAGGGTGTGTTCAGCCTCCCTCTTCACAACGCAAGCAGGAGAGACGGGAAGTGGCTGGCGCATAGTGCAGGCCATTGGCGAGTGAAGCCATTCAATCAATCAATCAATAAATAAATTTAGTGGGTGTCCCAAATGTTAGAGGTACAGTAATTGGTCATGGAAGCCAACATCAAACATTGTGGTTACTTTAACTTGTACAAAGTGATGTGTATTTTGCAGAGATTTATGCATCACCGTTTCTGGTAAGGAGAGGAGATTAAAGTATTTTACTCAAAATAAATGGGGTACATATTTACAGCAGCTAAACACAAGTCAAATGTAGTTTTGAATTTAATTCTTTTATAGGCTTTGAGCACAAATCACAACTGAAGAGAAGCACTCTGTATGTTATTGGCCTGTTTACACTGTGAAAAAGCATTAGGCCCGTGTTGTACATGAATTGAACACAACTTGATGGGGTCACTTTTCACTCGATGTAGCTAATCACATTAAGTCTTCTGCTGTTCTTACTCGAGAATCCATTACGTATCTCAAAGGTTTCAGCTTTCATTGTTTTGCAGATGATACCCAACCATACATTTCTGCTAAACCTTCTTTGATTTGTGGTCTTTATGATATTAAAATCTTTTGACGTACCACCTTCTTAAACTCAACAGCAGCAAATCTCTAAATTTCCTTATAGGATGAAAATCTGTTTTATTAAAATCTGGTAGCATTAGAATCTATCGATTGTTCACCCATACCACATTGTACCCAGGTGAAACGTTTAGGTGTTATCCTTGACAGTTCTCATTCATTTGAACCTAATATTAATTCTGTGCCTCATGTTTTTTAATATCATCTTTGAAACATTTCTCAATTAATGTTCCTCCTTAACCCTAACCCTAACCCTATGTTTTACTGAAAAATTGATTCATGCACTTATTAGTTAAAAATACATTATTTTGTTTCATATTCCTAACAAGCTGCTGAACAGGCTGTAGTTGATTCAGAATGCAGCATGTTTACTTAGTTGTACTAAAACCTTCACAATCACATTTTGTTGTTTTTTTACAAACTTCATTCATTGCCAGTCAAATATCAGAGGAATTTTATAAGATTCTGTTTACATACAAAGCCCTCCATAACAGCCCAGTGTATTTGTTGGATTTCTTAATGGAATACTCAACCCAAAAATTGTGTATGTTTCTTTCCTTCTGTACTTTGTAGTTTTATCTGATAAAAAAGTTCAATCTCATGCGTTTATGTAGAGTAGAGAAAAAGAAAGACGTTAAAGACATAATAGTGACCAATGCTGTATAATAGCAAGCAATGTTAAAATTATTATTTTCGTCCATGGAAAAAGAAAAAAAAAAATGTCTCATTAGTCATGTTGTGTAATCCACATATCAGTTTTCTAGTCGTGTGTATTTTTGCAAAAATATTGTTAAATAGTTAACTGACTGAAATATCAGCAAACATCATTAACAGGAAACCTAAAGCCGTAATTGACTTTCTGAATTGAAGACAGGACTCTTGACCAATGAGTGAGGGGAGAGGGGGACAGGTACAGTAATAAAATGTACAAGTCATTTAGTAATTAATGAACTCTGTATATTGGAGCTGTGTACATGTTTATGTTGATATATACTGTGTAACACTTTTCCTAATTGCAAAGTATCGAACAACTGCTGTTTTTGGAATACCTAAAAGCTCTTGTATTTTAGTCCATCAATTCTGGTAATTTTTCATCTGTAGTATATGAGAAGTCAAACCTTACCCGTGATTTTTGTCAAGATCAGATTATATTCGCTACTTTGTTTTTACTTCAGGTCACAGATGAAGTTCCTGTTGTTCAGCAACAGACGGTACAGCAACAAGCAGCCCAAGGAGTGTACCCTCCTGGTTTCCAGCCTTGGGTAAGCTTCAGTTTCCGCTTTCCAACTGCCCTTGCCTATATAAGGCATTTTTGTTTTTCTTCCCAAAGTACACGGTACCTGTAACATGCCAACAGCTTTACACTTCACTTTGACCTTGTCAGTATGCTTTTTTGGTATAGATTTTAATTTTTAATTTCTTATATACTTTCTCAGTATCTTCTTCTATTGGCTGCTCCTATTAGGGGTCGCCACAGTGGATCATCTTCTTCCATATCTTTCTGTCCTCGTCATCTTGTTCTGTCACACCCATCACCTGTATGTCCTCTCTCACCACATCCATAAACCTTCTCTTAGGCCTTCCTCTTCTCCTATTACCTTTCAGCTCTATCCTTAGCACCTTTCTCTCATTATACCCCTCATCTCACCTCTGCACATGTCCAAACCAACATAATCTTGCCTCTCTGACTTTGTCTCCAAACTGTCCAACCTGTGCTGACCCTCTGATGTCCTCATTCCTAACCCTATCCATCCTCGTCACACTCAATGCAAATCTTAGCATCTTTAACTCTGTCACCTCCAGCTCTGTCTCCTGTGCCACCGTCTCCAGCCCATATAACATAGCTGGTCTCACTACCGTCCTGTAGACCTTCCCTTCCACTTTTGCTGGTACCCGTCTGTCACAAATCACTCCTGTCACTCTTCTCCACCCTGCCTGCACTCTCTTTTTCACTTCTCTTCCACAATCCCCATTACTCTGTACTGTTGATCCCAAGTATTTAAACTCATTCCCCTTCGCCAATTCTACTCCTTGCAGAACTAAAAACAGAACTAAAGTAAAAATAAAATATTGAGAAAACAACAAAAACTCTAAAATAAATGAAAATAAACTTAGGCCCAGGATGAGGCCCTGGCCGACACCTAACAGTTTACTCCAATTCTCTTTTGTGTCTTTCGACCTCTGCCTACCCACTGACTAAAACCTCAGGGTCTAAAGCCCATTCTCATCTTCCAACTATTCATCTAATTCTTTTTTCCACCAAGGGTGCACCTTGTCTCCTTGGGGTGTTCACTACACCTTAGCCCTGATTTTGCTAGCATGGCCTCCATCTGTCACATGAATTAGAATATGTGGTTTCTATAATTCAAAAAAATCGGTTGATCGCCTGTCTGAACTGATTTAAACTCCTCCACCTTCGCCAACTCTACTCCCTGTATCCTGACCATTCCACTGACCTCCCTCTCATTCACACACATGTATTCTGTCTTGGTGGTCTAGTTTCCCTAAATGGACAAAACGGGGAAAAAAATATTCTCATGTTTGTTAAAAACATGAGGACATTCTCAGCAATTCCAAAAAAGTTTTCCCCCTGACCATCTTGTTAATAATTGCTTGAACTTGCCTGTCACTTATCACAAGCCAGGGAGGTGCTGTGATTATGGGATTCTGATTAGAGACCACATCCGTTTTATTATCTTATGCTCTGTCTGGTTATTTTGTGCTCCTTTGTATTGTTTTCTTGTATCACCTTGTGATGGTGCTCACTGAGATTAAAATACTCAGCTGAACCAGGGCTGCCTTATCCATACTTTGGTCTCTTCACAGGTAACAGACGGATCATATGTTCCTGTAAGTGATATGAATGGCATCGGCTTTAGGCCATTTGAAATGATCATTCCATTTCCTTTCAACAAAGGTGAAATCACTGGTAAGGAATATTTCCTAATTGTGCAAGTTAGAGATCCAGATCTGCTTCTTTATGTCTCTTTTAGGTTCATATCAATACCATTCCTGAGTTAGAACCTTTCAACTTTTCCATCTCATCTTTTAACAGCAATGACTACTTTTGTTCAGTTTTGACTACTGCCTGTCAAACTTTCAGAGATGTCTGCAAACCTTTCTGAAAGAGTGTTTTAGTTTGTCATTATGGGTAATAGGTTATAGACTAATTGGCAAACGTGGCAAATGTATCCCTTTAAAATGAAATGTACCACACAATAAAGCAGGGGTCCTCAATCACACCCCTGGAGGGCCGCAGTGGCTACAGGTTTTTGTTCTAACCCGGCTGCTTATTTAGAAAGATTTAATTTCATGGCTTGTTAGTTGCTTTAACTCTGCTCTCTCAGGTGATTCTCATATCCTAGATTTTCTTGCCCTTTCTAAGGATATCATCCAAATGATTTGAAGACTAAAACGGAGGAGTACTTCTCAGTCCTTCACTTTTCTCTCTTCACTTCCCTTCCAAGTATTTAATTAAACCGAATAGTGCCTGATAAATACACACGGGTGTAAATGGTAACAAGACAAATGGAGAAATGCTGCTCCCTTTTTTCATTTGCATGTTATTGCTAATTAGGAGCAATTAAAAACCAAGAATACAGCAGATTAAGACTAAAATAAGCAATAAGGGATCAAAATCTTAACGAGCGAGACAACTAAAGTGAAGCAGAAGTGTTACTTGAGCAATAAGGGCTGCTTATTAAGCAACTGAGTTGGAACAAAAACCTGCGGCCCTCCAGGACCGTGATTGAGGACCTCTGCAATAAAGTGTGCAGAAAGTGAAGGGGGACTCTTCCCTTCAGATTTCAAAGGTGCTGGCTACAATACTTCATTCCAGCTACCTTGTGTGTTTTTAATCATCTGAACAAAACAAGAGTGCACAATAAACGCAGTGATTAGCGCAGCTGCCTAACTGTTCTGTTTTAGGTCCTGTGTCTCCATATGTATTTTTCCATATGCTAAATAATTACGTTTTAGGCTGTTTTTCATTAATAAATTGGAGTGTGTATGAGTGCGTAGGTGTGTGTATGTACAGTATGTGAGTGTGCTTATTGTTTTACTTTGAAATATTCCTTTTGATTGCCATGACTTAGGATAGGACTGACACAGTAGATCAGTCAATCTTAATACTTTATAGTACTTTTAACTGCTGTACCAAATCAGTTTAGATGCACACATGAATTATATTCTGTTTGTACAATGTGCCAAGCCCCCTTTACACCTATTCCTGCGTAGCCTAGCCTGCCATACCATATGCATATGTCCTATGTGATAATTGTGACAAAAGGATTTTTCTTTGTAGGTAAAGTGCAGATGCCCTCAGGAAAGACTGCGTGTCCGGACATCCTTGACAACAATGATGGCACAATAACTGTGCAATATTCTCCCACTGAGGCAGGCCTCCATGAGATGGAAATAAAATACAATGACAGGCACATTCCAGGTCTGTTTTTTCTTTTTTTCTCATTCTTGGAATTTCAAAAGGAAAAACATATGCTTGTGTTACTTTTAAGTTGTTGTGTCCTCGTCTTTTTTTGTTTTTCTGCTGAAAAATTGAACATATTGTCTAAATCGAGAGTTCCCAAACTTTTTTCGGCCGCACACCCCTTTACCAAAAACTTTTAAGACCGTCGACCCCCTAGTCATTTACTTTACTTATTCAAATTAATAAATTTGTACAGTACTCGATATTAAATATTTCACTAGATACCAAACTTCTCATTTTAATCACTTTTAATTAATGATTGAAAAAGATAAAAGGACTACGGAATATGGCATTATCTTGTGCAACATTTAATATCGAAACCTGCACTAACGAAAATTAAAGCATTAAAACATTTATGAAATAAATATGTGAATTCAAAATAAGTACCGTATTTACGTGTGTACCACGCACACATTTTTACCCGAAAATTAGCATTAGAAAATCAGGTGTGCGTCATACACGAGGAAATGTAATTCTGTAATGTTTACTTCTTCTGCTTGGGTTCGCTCGCACTCTCTCTCTCTCGCTCGCTTGCTCGCGCTCTCTCTCTCTCGCTCGCTTGCTCGCGCTCTCTCTCTCTCGCTCGCTTGCTCGCGCTCTCTCTCTCTCTCGCTTGCTCGCGCTATCTCTCTCGCCTGCTTGCTCGCGCTCTCTCTCTCTCGCTCACTTGCTTGTGCTCTCTCTCTCTTGCTCGCGCACTTACACTCTCTCTCTCGCTCTCTCTCTCTAAACGCTTCCTATACAATCACAACGCGCGCCATACACGGGCAAAATGATTTTCGCGATTTTCTTTGTAAAAATTAGGGTGCGCGTCTTACACGAAGGCGCGTGGTACACGAGTAAATACGGTACAAATAGTCCAAGCTGTACTGTCTGCATTTCTTTTTTGGTTCAGTCATATTATTATCTGAAGAAATAAAAACTTTAATTAACAAACAATTTCAACAGCCCCTGTGATTAAAAAAAAAACAATAAAGTATGTACTTACTTGAAACAGAAGATTTTTGTTCAAACTCAAATACTGTAAATAAACTGTGTCCTCTGATTTTCTTTTTTGTAGTTCTGCTCCTCAATAAATAATTATATTCAAAGTTGAAATCACAAATAAGTACATGTCACATCAAACGAACCAAGTGCTTTATGAAAGCATGACCGTACGAGAATGATAGATTCTGCTAATATCGAATATCTGTCGTCTCGTCCCACCGTGAGTAAGTGCAGACTTGCTTTGATAAGTTCGATAAGACAATGCACAGACATGTTTGTGCTACATGTATTTTCATGTATTCTTATGTGTGACTCTTTTAATGACACATTTTACCTTTTCGTTTGCAAGTTCGGTATGTAATGTGTTTTTATTAAAAAAGTGTTTTTTTTTGAGTAATTTTACTTCTTAATTAGGCACCTATTGGAATCATAGATATTTTGAAGTAACAAATAAATAGCAGTAATAAGGGGGTCTATTTTTGCTGTCGTTGACCCCCACATTTTTTTATTGAAACTATCGACCCCATGAAAGTTCAAATTGACCCCTGGGGGTCAATATCGACCACTTTGGGAACTCTTGGTGTAAATGGATACATTCAGCCTTAATTTTAATGTCTTCCTTGTTGGACAGTATATTTTGAAGTTCCCCATTTCTGGGCCCAGGAAGGCCAAACCCTGCAGGTATCATCAGGTTTAGGGACTGGTTGCCTTGGGATGAGCCTTTTTTTGGAATGGCAGTGAAAGTCTCGGCCTGCTTTAGTGGTTTGTTTTGGAGGCTTCACACCTTTTTGCCACATGTGGATCTCTGATCATAGCACAAATTAATTTATTGTTGAAAAAATAAATTATTTTGGATTTGTTTCCAATAATTGCTTATTAAAATATTGACACCCAAAGGAGAAAGCAAATTTTATTTTTATTACATATCAGTAAATGAAACATTAGTTAAATAATGGCCAACATCATAAAAAAAGAACAAGAGAATGAGACATACTTACCAAAATTTGTTAACCATGAAAACAAGCAAAGGAAACAGCACTGAAAAAGAATTTTGATTTGTATCCGTAATCTTGTCCTACCCCAGCCACACAGTAGCAATAACTGCCAAAATACTCACTAAATGGTGGTGCCAGTGGTTCAAAGATGGTGCTACTTGATGATGCAATAATATTTTAGCGACCTTAAAACAAAAAATAAATGCACTGACCAGAAAGCAGGAGGTGTCAGAGTTAAAGTTGCTAAGATTTGCATTGGGTGTGATGAGGATGGACAGAATTAGAAATGAGGATATTAGGGGGTCAGCTCGAGTTGGACGGTTGGGAGACAAAGTCAGAGAGGTGAGATGACGTTGGTTTGGACATGTGCAGAGGAGAGATGAGGGGTATATTGAGAGAAGGGTGCTAAGGATAGAGCTGCTAGGTAAGAGGAGAAGAGGAAGGCCTAAGAGAAGGTAATGGATGTGGTGAAAGAGGACATGCAGGTGATGGGTGTGACAGAGCAAGATGACGAGGACAGAAAGATATGGAAGAAGATGAGCTGTGGCAACACCTAACAGGAGCAGCCGAAAGAAGAAGAAGAAAAAATGCAGGAAATTAGTTTAGCATTCTCAAGACTCCCAAAAGAAAACCAACATGTAGTTCTAGAAACAAACGGAAAGGTGTAACTCTTGTTAGTCTCTTGTCTATTAAAAATTGTTTCACTGAAATCCTAATTTGTTAGGGGCTGTTGCCATTTTCTGACCTTGCTGGATTGCAGATGGCATCCAGTGCTGTTTTTTGTTTAGCACCACACCACAGTTCCTTGTAGCCGTTAATTACTATTTCTGTCCAGATGTCTGTTGCTGGCAGCGTCAATATTAGACTTGTCTGGTTTTATGTCATTTTTACTGGGAAGCCATATATACTCTAAGGCGCATCACAAAGCTGTCGCTCTTGTCTACACATTAACTTGGAAAATAACAACTTGTAAAGTAAGAAAATGTAAGTGCAACACATTAATTATAATAATTATCCATCCATCCATTATCCAACCCGCTATATCCTAACTACAGGGTCAAGCGGGGGTCTGCTGGAGCCAACAGCCAACACAGGGCGCAAGGCAGGAAACAAACCCTGGCCAGGGAGCCAGCAAGGCCAGCCATCGTGGCGCCCAATAGCAAACATCCATCCATCCAGGGTTACAGGGGTCTGCTGGAGCCAATCCCAGCCAACACAGGGCACAAGGCAGGAAACAAACCCCGGGCAGGGCGTCAGCCCACCACAGGGCACACACAACACACACACACACACCAAGCACACACTAGGGACAATTTAAAATCGCCAATGCACCTAACCTGCATGGCTTTAGACTGTGGGAGGAAACCATGCAGACACGGGGAGAACATGCAAACTCCAGGCAGAGAGTTCCCGGGAAGTGAACCCAGGTCTTCTAACTGCGACGCCGCAGCGTTACCACTGGCCACTGTGCCACCCTCCAATAAAAAATGGCAAAAATAGAATTCACGAGATAAACAATGTGTTGCTTCATTGAGCCTGGAGTTTGGTTGAAAGTATAAGCTGGTTAAGATGAAAGCCTTCAGCTACAGAGGGCCGTCAGGACTGAACTTTAGAACCATTGATGTTCACATTGCCAGAAAGGCTTGTCCTACATAAATAAACATGGCCTGTTTCCTATTAACATGTGTTGTTGTTAGAGATACTCTTAATAAACAAAACAGAACCGAAAAACTATCAGTGGCCATCACCCAAAAAGTATCTTCAGCAGCGCTTTTTGAAAAGTCGTGAAATTCTTTAGGCCCTGGTCACATAGCCGGCCCCAGTTACTACTCAGAAGCACTAACGTTAATTGGCCTTTTTTTCCATTTACAGAGAGCCCTCTGCAGTTCTTTGTGAATTATGTGAACAGTCCTAACGTGACAGCCTCTGGTCCAGGATTGATTTATGGTGTTGCCAACAAACCAGCCACTTTCACCATCTACACTGAGGAAGCCGGAGACGGTATGTTTGTTGGGGAGATGATCGGCAGACAAAGTTATGACCATTCTATAATACGCAAGGGGAAATGTACCATCTTGACTTTCTATATATGTGACATGGGCATTTCTGTTATTGAATCCTGTCCCTTAAAAGAGTGAGGTGCAGTGGAGCTTGGGGTGCCAACTTAATAAAAAGAGAACTGAGAAGAATTTTAGAGCTTGTGTGAATAAGATAGCCTGATGTGAATGAGACTTGAATAAAATCAACTGAATAGAATTCTACTGACTGCACTTAAAGGCAGCAGTTGACGTTATTAAAAACAGATTAAAAAACAAAAGAAAAGACGTAACCTCTGGGTTCCTTTCCTCTAAACTCCCAAGATAATGCAAGTATAATCCTTTGAATCTCATTGAAAGTTTTCTGTCTAACATGAAAGAGAATACCTGAAGTAACTTAAATACAGGCAAGGCACAAGCAAGAAATGAATGCCCACATAAACTTACTGTAGATTACAAGCATTCTCGTTATTTGAGGATTACTTTCTATTAAATAAAATAAAGTTATATATTTTAATGCATTCTTGTTTATCATGGATGTTGGCCTGACATGTCTTGCTTATATGGTTGCGAGACATGGACGCTCTCCAGTGACCTGAGACGAAGACTGGACTCCTTGGGTCCCACTTGTTTGATTTTGTGTTGCTCATGGAGTCCCAAATGAGGTACATGACCTGCATTGTGAGTGAGCGTCAATTACGGCACTAGAGCCATGTGGCGCCATTACCCGAGGGTGATCCAGCTTGTAGGATCCTTATTGTCGGGGACCTGAGTGGCGGACCAGGCCAAGGAGGTCGCCCATGTAACACCTGGCTGCGGCAGTTAAGAGGGTCATTTCCAGAGGGTGGGACTGGACCGCATGTCTGCCTAGGGGGGTTGCCAACTGGGATCCCGAGCTGTTTTCGTCGTGTGGTGGGTGCAGCAACGCATTGTACCGGTGCATGCTCCCCAACTTGACTTGACTTGGCCTGACATGCAAGGAAGAATTTCTGTTTACACTGTGCACACGATAACACTGCAGCCACTACCACATTAGCTGAGAAGTCTTATCTCTTTGTTTTCGTGGAATAGGAGGTCTGGATCTGGCAATTGAAGGGCCCTCTGAAGCTGAAATCAGCTGCACTGATAATAAGGACGGCACCTGCTCTGTGACGTACCTGCCTACCTTACCTGGAGAATACAACATTCTGGTGCGGTACAATGATGAGCACATCGTGGGCAGCCCTTTTACTGCCAAAATTACAGGTAATCAGCCCGACATCTGTGCCCGATGTCTGTCTAATGTGACGTGAGAGGAGGGCTAATGCCACCACCATTCCGTAGTCTTAAGAAGAAAGCATTGTTTTCCAAGTTTAATATTCATTCTATCTAAAGAGGCCTACATTTTTTAAAAACTACACAAGGCTACTGCTTGATGAGTATATAAATGACATTCTCTTTGCCTATTTGGAAGTGACTTGTCATATCTTCTTTGTGGGCCCAAAGTCCATGGTGCTTGAGTCACATGACCAAAGGTGGTAGGTCCAGCTGTATCTGTCCTTGAGTTCTGCTGTTCCTCTCGGGTTATGGCCACTTTCCTGTGGTTTGCAGTGTCTGCCTAAGAAATAAGGTGATCGAGCTTTGAAGCATCAGGAGTTTCTCAGCCTGTTTCCTAGGATTTTTTAAAACGTGGTAATGGAGAGGCAGAATAGACTTTGTGTAGGTATTCTTAGTTTTTCTTTTTCTTCCCCCCTGAGCAGAGGACACAAGAAGAAGATCCCAAGTCAAGTTGGGTGCTACAGCTGACTTTTCTCTTGACATCAGTGAGAAGGACCTTAGCCAACTTACTGCCAGTATAAAATCTCCTTCAGGGAGAGATGAGCCATGCATCCTCAAGAGACAGCCAAACAACCACATTGGTAAGAGCGGTGCATTACGTTATGACATCTTCAGCCTCATTGGATTTAAACAGGAAAATAATCAAGTGACATTTTTTATTATTTATAACTCAAAAGAATTCTGGGAATCTGCTGCTCATAATCAATGGTTGTGGTGATATTTAAGATCACATTCTTTTCTGACTGGCCACAAGATTAAATACCTTTAATTCTTTTTTCTTTTTGAAATGTTATTGAGTGATTTGTTAGTTCTGAAATGTGCATTCTTACGCAATCAACTTTGATGTCACTTTTTGTTTTAATTTTCAAGAAGTTTATTGGATGGTTTCTTTTTTCAAATTGCTATTCTCTGATAGGTAGAAGAAGTTACAGAACAGGAATTTAATCTTCTCTTCTGCTGTTTATAATTTAGTCCCTCTGCCTATACGTGTGTGGAATTCAAGGTGGAATGACCACATGTCCTTGATTCACATATTTGTTTTTTTCTAAAGTGTACGGTATAAAATAAAGATAACAACGTGTCCCGGGGTGTCTGACTACTACATGTGCTCTTTGTTAGGCTGGCAGCATGGCGAACAACAAACTGGTGGGGATGATGTTAGGCATTTGATTTATTGTTTGGTTATGAAAGAGTCACCACTTTAGATTGATTTATAAATGTTTAGTGACGATTGTGTGTGTGTGTGTGTGTATTTAATGTCTTTCTTAGACTGGTTCATTTTAGTAATTCTGTTTTGTTCTCAGAATGTGAAGTTTGATGTTCCTTCATAGTTAGATTTGGCTGAGATTTAATTGACACATACCCTTTGTCTGTTTTGATCTGTTGTCTTTTTGTAAAGTGTAAAAAAGAATTAACCTGGAAAATGAACGAGTCTGTGAAAGTAAAGCCAGTTAGAAATGAACTAAATTGACATGAAGTAACATGTTAGCTCCCTGAAACAGGAGCAGCAAGCCACAAAGTCACTGCTGTTCTGCTCAGTTCACTTTAGAGTCATGTGCATAAAGTAGGAGAAATGGCTGTTTTTCTTTTTTTCAGTTAGTGGTTTCTTCACATAGATAAGTATTTATAATTTAAATAATTTTGGTAAATTTGCTTCTTGGGACAAATAAACTATCTATCTATCTATCTATTTTATAGCACCTTTCATGTCATTTATATATTATACATCCATCCATCCATCCATCCATTATCCAACCCGCTATATCCTAACTACAGGGTCACGGGGGTCTGCCGGAGCCAATCCCAGCCAACACAGGGCACAAGGCAGGAAACAAACCCTGGGCAGGGCGCCAGCCCACTGCAGTTATATTATACAATACTTTTCATATCTATCTATATATAGTGCTTTTCATATCTATTTATTATATAGTGCCTTTCTAATTATTTGTATATTATATAGTGTCTTTCATATCTATCTATCTATCTGTCTATCTACTATAT
The DNA here is from genome assembly GCA_026402145.1 of Polypterus bichir lapradei. Lineage (NCBI taxonomy): Eukaryota > Metazoa > Chordata > Cladistia > Polypteriformes > Polypteridae > Polypterus > Polypterus bichir. The sequence goes on along the minus strand of JANRMT010062840.1, from coordinate 50,709,595 downwards.
AGCACCTTTCATGTCATTTATATATTATACAAT
>JANRMT010062840.1:50691127-50709552 GCA_026402145.1 Polypterus bichir lapradei | reverse complement strand
CTATCTATCTATCTATCTATCTATCTATCTATCTATCTATCTATCTATCAGTTTTGGAGGGTGTTGTTTTAAGCAACAATGAAACTTGAGTAACAACAAAGCACTGAAGAATGCTTGTGTAATCAAATGAAAAGTCACTAAGGTGAAGGCAGGTAATATAAATGTGTCATGTATTACTAAATCACAAATTATGTCATTTAAAAGTGTTAGTTGGAGACATACCGTATGTGACATCCCCAAGGAAAAACTCACCCTGTGCTTTGCAACAGGAAGGGTCTAACAATCTTGAATTGATCTAATACTTTGTACCAGAGGATACAGGCTCCTTAAAGAGCAGAGGCCTTTACCAATCCATGCCATGCCTTGTGATGGTTGCCTCATAAAGATGCTGCTTGCTTCAGAATGAAAGCTCTAACGCAGATGAAGGCTGTTGCAGCCTCTGTTCTATTGTTACGACTGATTTCATTGCTGCTAATTCTGTATCTGATGTAGCACAATATAACTGACCTGTTTTGTTTTTTTTTTTGTCCTCAGGCATTTCCTTTATTCCAAGAGAAGTTGGGGAGCACCTTGTTAGCATTAAGAAGAATAACTGTCACATTACAAATAGCCCAATATCAATTATGGTGGTCCAGTCTGAGATTGGAGATGCCAGCAAAGTGAAGGTTAAAGGACAAGGCCTGGTACAGGGACAAACATTTGAGATGTCTGACTTTGTTGTTGACACCACAGAAGCTGGTAACGTATTCCACCTTTAGTAAAAGCTTGCAATTATATATGTTTTGAAGTTGTACTTGTTAATCTTACGCATTCCTGTAACTGAAATAAACTGCTGCATCCTCTGCACAGGCATAATAAACATGGTATTTTATATTTCCAAAATGATCACTATTCCAAGGTGGCACCAAAATGATTTAGTGTTCATATTTCTGCAATGGTAAATTGGATTCAGAATTACACCAAAAGTTAGAACCGGGCATTTGTCCTAATTCATTTGATATAGATAGTGAACTCCATCATAACAATTTTTATAATGGTTTTTATATATCTGAGATTTAAAACAGGTGGGAGAAATGACTTGCTTAGTGTCGCACAGTCGATCCGTAGTTGCAACTGGCTGTTGTGGCAGCCTACGGAGGCCTTTCTGTTGAACAACATGCAGTGTGCTTTACACGTTGGCAGATTAGTTACAGTGAGTGACGGTTCCCCTTATTTTAAACACTAGCGACTGGGAGGCCGATCGAATCGAGCTACAAATTCTACATTTGTGAAATCCATACTTTCTCTGCAAAGAATTATTTGTTTTTTTAAGTCCTTGAAATGATTTTGTTATCATGGCACTAATTTGTGCTGAAAATAGACCTTTTTGGCCGATGTAATGAAGAGCTTTCTGTTTAAACGGGGCTGCGAGACGTGAACTCAGCTCTTCGGCGCACCTCATTTGATTTTTTGCGGCAAACAAATTTTCAAAACAAACCGTATTTTACAACTCTAATCAGAGTCAGAGTAATAACAATAGATGTCAGAAGGACGGATGCCAAAACCGAACTGCCCAAAGATAAATTCGACGAACCAAGCAAATGGCGATACGTTCTAAATTACTTGCGGTTCCGGAGCTGTCGAAGGGCTTAAGTCAGTCGACGATGTTAGTCCTGGAAAGTACGCCCCATCAAACCAACGTTCCAAAAAGCAACCGAACTTGCTGTTGTCTGCTCGAACCAATATGACTTACTATACTCGGCCGTCCAGCGGCGTCACTGAAGCATTCGAACATTCTTAGCCAATCATGCAATACTGCGTCCGCGTGTGCCACATGATGTTCTAACTACAGAGGCAGAGTCCCATTGCATGGTTCTAACTTGTATTGAGTCGAGGTACTGACGCAAACACCATACATACAGATAGTATCAAATTATATATAAGGATGCCCTGTTTAGAGGATGGCTTTGTAGAAGCCACAAAGGTAAGAAATCGATTAAAACAGCATCTGTCCATTTTCTGTACATTCAATTAACATATTACGATAAGAGGAAACACATTCATTAAAGCTTATATTAGTAATTCTTTGAAGCAGAACTGTGAAAGAAGGTCTCATGGGCTTATATAAGTGAGCATCATAGACAAGACTCCTTAGCGTTAGGAATGATGGCTTTGTAAATCAGAAAATCTGATGACTGCTGACCTGTCCTTAAATTGAATATCATCAAAGCAGATGGGGTGTTCTGTGAATGGTGAGCTGTGGTTGAGTGTGTACTCTAGGAGTTGCATTTTGAGTTTTTCCGAATCTGTTGATCTTTTGTGACGCGAGAATTACAGTAATGCAGTAATTTACCATCTGACAAAAAGAAATGATAAAATTACAGATTGAAGTGAGAAGCTGGAACGTGTGATTCAAAACTCTTGGGAATAAATGCTTGTTTGTTTGCTGAAGATGATGTGATGACAATATTCATTGTAAAGCATTGTCTATAATCTCTTTAGTTGTGCCAACAGATTCCTTATGAAACAGTTAACTGAGAGGCTTGCGTTTATCTAATCACTGATGTTGTTGAGGCAAATGTTTATCTACTTTGTAACATAATCTCACAGATGTGTCTTGAATAATTCTGAGATCTGAGTCTCCTTACATTATTTTTGCAGGGAACAACAGGATTCAGCAAATTTGTGCTCACTGTCTGAACGGGTCTGGTCCCTGATAAGTGTTTGATTTCATTTTAGGCTTTGGTGGCCTCGCTTTGTCCATTGAAGGTCCAAGTAAGGTGGATATTCAGACTGAGGACATTGAAGATGGGACCTGCAGAGTCTCGTACACTCCGACTGAACCAGGAGTCTATTATGTGTCCATCAAGTTTGCAGATGAGCATGTTCCAGGTGAGACGCTGGCTCTATTTACCAATTAAAGTTGACAAAGAGGCAGAATTTAGCTTTTTCCTGGTTGTTATTCACCTTGTTTGTTACGCATCTGATTTTCTGGTACTCATGTTTCATATCTTCTGCAGGTAGTCCATTTACAGTGAAAGTAAAAGGAGAAGGTCGAATACAAGAAAGCATCACGCGCCGACAAGGTGCTGCATCCATAGCGACTGTTGGTAGCGTCTGTGACCTCAGCTTGAAGATTCCGGGTATGTGGTACAGAGTGGAGATAAAATACAGGATGAGACCCTAGTGGTCATACTTGTGCAAGTTTTAAATGTTGCTTTTTAAGGTCAGTTAAGTTCTTTGTTTGAAGATGTCAACGACTTCACATGTCGATTGCATTGGAATGACATACTAATAAGGTGTAATAAGATTGTTAGTAGTGACTCGGTGATTGTAGTGATGGACAGGTCACGTTTTCCCCCTAAAGCTTTTGTGACTTGCAGGTACTTTATCAGCAACCGAAATATGTCAAGATCCCTCCTCAAAATACAATACAATACAATTTATTTTTGTATAAACCAAAATCACACAAATGGGCTTTAACAGGCCCTGCCTCTTGACGGCCCCCCAGCCTTGACTCTCTAAGAAGACGAGGAAAAACCCTTGTAGGGGAAAAAATGGAAGAAACCTCAGGAAAGGCAATTCAAAGAGAGACCCCTTTCCAGGCAGGCTGGGCGTGCAGTGGGTGTCAAAAATAAAAAGGGGGTCAATACAATACAATACACAGAACAGAACACAAGTCATCCTCAATACAATATAATAGTGCAATAAAAATATTACAAGTACATAGCAGACTTCTTCACTAGATGATACCTACTCATCTCAGAAGCAGATAGATGTACAGTATGAAGTCTGTTTATAAAGAAAGCTACTTTTAGTTTACAGTAAACTTCACCCGGTGAAGTTTAGCAGCATTTTATGTACAGTATCTCACAAAAGTGTGTACACCCCTCACATTTTTGTAAATATTTTATTCTATCTTTTCATGAGACAACACTGAAGACACGACACTTTGATCCAATGTACAGTAGTCCGTGTACAGCTTGTATAACAGTGTAAATCTGCTGTCCCCTCAAAATAACTCAACACACAGCCATTCATGTCTAAAGAGCTGGCAAAAGAAGTGAGTACACCCCTAAGTGAAAAATGTCCAAATTGTGCCCAAAGTGTCAATATTTTGTGTGGCCACCATTATTTTCCAGCAGTGCCTTAACTCTCTTGGGCATGGAGTTCACACAAGCTTCACACTCCTCCATGACGACATCACGGAGCTGGTGGATGTTAGAGACCTTGTGCTCCTCCACCTTCCATTTGAGGATGCTCCACAGATGCTCAGTTTAGGTCTGGAGACATGCTTGGCCAGTCCAGCACCTTTACCCTCAGTGGTCGTCTTGGAGGTGTGTTTGGGGTCGTTATCATGTTGGCATACTGCCCTGCGGCCCAGTTTCTGCTTCAGTATGTCACAGTACATGTTGGCATTCATGGTGCCCTCAATGAACTGTAGCTCCCCAGTGCCGGCAGCACTCATGCAGCCCCAAACCACGACACTCCCACCACCATGCTTGACTGTAGGCAAGACACACTTGTCTTTGTATTCCTCACCTGGTTGCCGCCACACACGCTTGACACCATTTGAACCAAATAAGTTTATCTTGGTCTCATCAGACCACATGACTTGGTTCCAGTAATCCATGTCCTTAGTCTGCTTGTCTTCAGCAAACTGTTTGCAGGCTTTCTTGTGTATCATATTTAGAAGAGGCTTCCTTCTGGGACGACAGCCATGCAGACCAATTTGATGGCGTGTGTGGCGGGTGTCTGGACTGAGCACTGACAGGCTGACCTCTGCAGCAATGCTGGCAGCACTCATACGTCTGTTATCAAAAGACAACCTCTGGATATGACGCTGAGCACGTGCACCATGGCGAGGCCTGTTCTGAGTGGAGCCTGTCCTGTTAAACCTGTCGCTGTACGGTCTTGGCCACCGTGCTGCAGCTCAGTTTCAGGGTGTTGGCCATCTTCTCATAGCCAAGGCCATCTTTATGTAGAGCAACAATTCTTTTTTTCAGATCTTCAGAAAGTTCTTTGCCATGAGGTGCCATGTTGAACTTCCAGCGACTGGTATGAGAGAGAGAGTGTGAGAGCGATAACACCAAATTAAACACACCTGAGACCTTGGAACACTAACGAGTCACATGACACCGGGGAGGGGGAGTGGCTAATTGGGCACAATGTGGACATTTGTCACTTAGGGGTGTACTCACTTTTGTTGCCAGCGGTTAAGACATTAGTGGCTGTGTGTTGAGTTATTTTGAGGGGACAGCAAATTTACACTGTGATACAAGCTGTACACGGACTACTTGACATTGTATAGGGTGGTCCAGATCTAATTATGCAATTTTCATTACGCTACAACTTATTAAGTATATTACATAGAAAATCACCCGAAAAATCCCGGACCATCGAGAAGTGTGCGAACTGACGACATGAAGAATCCTCTTCACGCCGAACTGTAACCGTCCCCGCATAAATCAAAGTCATCCAGACGATCTGGACCTGCATAATTAGATCTGGACCACCCTGTATCAAAGTGTCATATCTTCAGTGTTGTCCCATGAAAAGATATCATAAAATATTTACAAAAATGTGAGGGGTGTAATTGCTTCTGTGAGATACTTCTAGGCCAAGAAAGAGAAAGAATACCTTAATTTAAGCATGTACTTCATCTCGGAAATCTCTAGTGGGAAGTCAAGTCAATGACGTTGTATTGATCCCGATTGTGATATCATCTACTGTTAAATTCTACTCCGTACTTGTAAAATTTTTATTTTTATACTGTATTGTGGATTTGTTCTGCTCTGTGTATTTTATTGTATTGTATTGACCCCCTTTTTATTTTTGACACCCACTGCACGCCCAACCTACCTGGAAAGGGGTCTCTCTTTGGATTGCCTTTCCTGAGGTTTCTTCCATTTTTTTTTCCCTACAAGGGTTTTTTCCTCGTCTTCTTAGAGAGTCGATGCTGGGGGGCTGTCAAGAGGCAGGGCCTGTTAAAGCCCATTGCGGCACTTCTTGTGTGATTTTGGGCTCTACGAAAATAAATTGTATGCAGTGAGAACAGTAGGGTGTACTTCAGGACTTGCCAGGCTCCTTAACCTATCACATAAAAGTAAGCTCACTGACTTTACGCAAGAATCTCCTAGCCTATTTGTAATTTTAATATCTACCCATCGGCTCAAAACCATTGGCAAATAGAGGTGAAGGTCAGTGGACCTTGATGTTTAAACGTAGGGCTACCACATGTCAATTATGAATAGTAAAGGTATCCCTAATATCAAATGTCAGTGTTTATGGATTAATTAAACATTCAGGGGCAGTTTTCTTGGTGTGTCAATAAAACGTTTAAACGATTTTCTGATTGGTAGGCCTCTGGCTTAGAAAAGTGGTATTAAGCATCTAAATGTTGGTGTCATGCTCCTAATTTTTGAAGCAGTGTCCTTTGTGGATTATTATAACCTCTGTAATCTCTCAGGTAGCATCCTGCTCTTCTGCTTGTAGTTTTCTTCTAACTATTGTTGCTCTACCTCCCTGTTAAGCTCTGGTCTTTGCCAACACTTTCTGTGTCTTCTCTCTTCTCGTTTCTTTTCTCTTCTGTATAGTGACCTGGTTTCAACTAACTGTTGCTCAAATGAGACTCTGCCACTTCACCAGTCTGACCCAGCCTAGCAAGGGACAGTCTGAAGGTTTTGCCTCTTATTTGTTTATTGAAGAAACTTCCAACCCCAAGGCTCGAGCTGCAGTTTTCAGCAACTGGACCCAGGACAGCACTGGCCTGACAGTTGGGCTGGATGGTGTGTTTTTGCACTAGGAATGTGGACGCTGAGGTTGGCAGAATGCGCTTTATTTTTTAAAATTAATTTCCTTTCTTGCTTTTTTGTTTTAATTTCTTTTTAAACTTTCATTTGTGCTGTGTGAGGGCTCTGCAGATGAAAATCACAGTGTCACCTTTTTTATGTATCAGTTTATTTGGACTATGGTGCTTTGCCTGTTTTTTGATTTCTGCCTGTCTGCTAACCATCAAGTGACTCGCACAGGACTCAGGCGAATATAATAGGCTAATAATGGAATCTGTTTGAAGATATCTATCCATTCATCTATCCCGCTATATCCTAGCGTTGGGTGCACGACCAGAGTAGGTTGTCCAGTGCTATAAGATAAGCACCAGCTCATCATGACATTGTAATGAAAAGTGCATTCATATGGGAGACAGCGATTTATCTCACATTTTAATTTTGTTCTAGTGCTCTCTTGGAAAGTAGTTGACTCAGAAGGGGTTCTGATATACAAAACAATAATGAAACAAGCGCTCACTTCAAACGTATTTATTGTTTAATAGCTGGGGGTTCATGTGTGATCAATCCATCCATTCATTATCCAACCCGCTGTATCCTAACTACAGGGTCACGCGGGGTCTGCCCCGGGCAGGGCACACACACCCACACACGGGACAATTTAGGATCGCCAATGCACCTAACCTGCATGTCTTTGGACTGTGGGAAGAAACCCACGCAGACACGGGGAGAACATGAAAACTCCACACAGGAAAGGACCCGGGAAGTGAACCCCGGTCTCCTTACTGCGTGGCAGCAGCGCTACCCACTGCGCCACCATGTCGCCCTTTGAAGATATCCATCTATCCATCCATCCATTATCCAACCCATCCATCCATCCATTATCCAACCCGCTATATCCTAACTGCAGGGACACGGGGGTCTGCTGGAGCCAATCCCAGCCAATACAGGGCACAAGGCAGGAAACAAACCCTAGGCAGGGCACACACACTAAGGACAATTTAAAATCGCCAGTGCACCTAACCTGCATGTCTTTGGACTGTGGGAGGAAACCCACGCAGACACGGGGAGTAACATGCAAACTCCACACAGGGAGGACCCAGGAAGTGAACCCCGGTCTCCTTACTGCGTGGCAGCAGCGCTACCCACTGCGCCACCATGCCGCCCTTTGAAGATATCATAAATAGTAAATTGGTAGATGTGCAGAATTTGTTTGAGGTTGTGACCAGAACTGTAATGAAGTGCAGGTCCTCTAACTGAACAAATAGATAAGTTCAAGAAATTAAATAAATAAAGTGACAAAAGACAACTACTGTGAAATCCATGCCACAGTTACTAAAAACAAAGTAAAAACTTCTGACGTGACCCAACATAAAAAGAGCAGTGACGGTGAGGCATTATAAAGACATATTGCCATAGGTATGAAGGGGACACACATTAGTGTTTCTGGACACACTTCTCAATAATTTATTGGTTACAAGTACTGAATATTAAAGAGAGAGAATGTGCAATACGAGGTGAGACACAAATAACCGGACTGGGCTTGGGGCTTTCCTGGAAAACCAGATGTGAACCATAGAACTACATCCCCTCCTACACGCCCTCTCTAACCGACGACCGGCTGGTGTATCCTGTGAAGAGCCCAGTCAGTATTTGCTCAAAAATCGCTATACCATAGCCACTATAACAACAACAACATTTATTTCTATCGCCCATTTTCATACAAATAATGTAGCTCAAAGTGCTTTACATGATGAAGAAAGAGAAAAAAGACAAAATAATTAATTAGAATAAGACAAAACTCATTAACATAGAATAAAAGTAAGGTCCGATGGCCAGGGAGGACAGAAAAAACAAAAAAACTCCCGACGGCTGGAGAAAAAATAAAATCTGCAGGGGAACCGAGGCCATGAGACCACCTGACCAGCCCCCTCTGGGCTGTAATGTCGGGTGAAAAAATCGAACAGCAAATCAACATCAAATTTCTCGTGAAACTGAACAGAAACAGAAATGATAAAAACAGTGTATGGTGATAACAGTTTGTCTCTCACGCAAGTTTTTGAGTGGCACAAAAGGACAAGAAAATGTGGAAGACGTTCAACGCCCAGGTCGCCCACGCTCGTCTCGGATGGAAGAAAAACATCAAAACGGTGAATCGGATTGTTTGAAATGATCGCACAATGCTTTTTCCGTAAAGCAGTTTTTGACTGACAAAAAACATTCCTGTCCTCGTTCATCCGCCCGATTTAGCTCCCTGTGATTTTTACTTGTTCCCAAAAATGAAAATTGACCTGAAGGGAACACATTCTTCTTCAATGGATGAAGTGAATAGAGAAACGGCAAGCCTGTTGAAGAGCCTCAAGCAAGAAGATTTGCAGCGCGGTTTCAATCAATGGAGGATACGTGTGTATGGAGAGGTGTACAGATCGGGATACAGAAGGTGACAATGTTTAGAAGGCTGTAATTTAGCAATAAATATATTTATTTTTACCAATCCGGCTATTATTGTGTCTCACCTCATACTTTTCATAATGAACACTAATTTTTGTCTTCATTATCTCCTTCACTACTGCCTTCAGGGAGTTGAGAATTTGTCCCATAACTGAGCATGCTGTTTTTAATTATATTAAAATATTATTTTTCATTGGGCCACTCTTGAAATGATGTTACTGCCCAGCACACCACAGTGTCGAAAATCACACTGACTGTCATAAAGATGCACCTGGGCCACAAAGTCCATAATGGGTCATGGCAAGAAAGAGTCTTAGCAGCCAGCCTGATCAAGTCTTACCAGATTGTACCCTGCATGTCTGAGTCTGTACCTAGGAGGCCATGCCTGGAAGTATGAAACTACAGGGTAGCGCCCACCTCCACCGAGACGACTGCATTACGTGGTGAAGAGAAAAATGATCAAATTTGGTACTTGCATGTACAGAAGATGTTGTCTACAAGGAGGGTGGCAGACGAGACGGGAGTCGTCTCGGTGCAGGCGGGCCACTTTTTCGTGGGCCATCCTGTATTAGAGGCTTGCCAGCTCTTCCAGCCAGTGGTGGAGTTAGTGTGTTCACAGTAGTCAGGCCAGCATAGTCGTGGTTGTGCTATGATCTAATGTCAGTGTCTGTGTAGTGTTGATTTGCAGGCTACTACAGAACTGGGGAGGCCCCAAGAATCGCACATTGCGGATGGAGGCAAACCCAGGCCTGGATGGTCACATTATCTGTAGGTTTTTATGTCCTTCCATCCCTTTTTCCATCCCATGTCATTTTTTGATCATCAATCAGAAATTCGCCCAGATTTGTAGTAGTCTCGATCAGCTTTTACTGTCTTCAGTTTTGAGACCAAGCACTTGCGTCTAGTGGCTTTGTTTGATATGCACTTGTATTATTAGCAAACACGTTAATGTACTATCATCTTAATGGAATACATATTGCGCGTTTAATGTGAAAAGACAAACAATGTACATTTTTTCCCTCCAGCTCCCCATGGAGGTTATCCCACTACGTTATGTAGTTTGTTCTAGATTCAGCATAGCCCCCAAAGAGGACCATTTCAGCAATCGCCTTTACTGACAAATTCAACTGTGGATGTAATTGCCTTTGTCATGCAAGGCATATTGGACCTTTCTTTTGGAAGTCATGTGTCCTGTGAGAGGAGTTTGAATTTTCTTTACTAATTCTCAATAACACTCTTTGTTTTTCCTTTGGCCAGATCATGAATAAATCTGTATTCCTGGAATGGCCAATTAAAACCATCTTCTTTGTCAGAAAGGAGTTGTTTTCATGATACCGATCTTGTCACAAATCCCAAATATGTGTGTGCTTAGGATCATTAGCAACTCTAAAATTTGTCTGAATAACTGAGCGTGGGTTTTTGTGTCTTGAGTGAGCCAAGGCTGCGTTCCTGACAAATGTCTTTGTGGTACCTGTTTTTCGTGATCTTTTGACTTTCTTAAGTTCTGTCCCATCTCCTGGTCCCATTTGGCAAGCTTGTTTTTTAATAGGAAGGAAAGGACATTTGAATGTAGAAAAGCAGGTGGAATTCTGCTGTGCTGGGACCCTCCTGAACTGCTAGACGTCCAATCTGGCATTTTAAAAGATTTTGTTTCCCTCTCGTGTTTTTTTCTCCACAGACAATGTCTGTATGGCTTTTTTCTTTGTGCACTCTTGTCTACCTACCATAATCCCAAAGACTGGATTAAAATATTTTAATCCAGTAACTCTATTAGTGAACTGAATTAGTAACTCTAAATTGGCTCCGCGTGAGCGATTGTGCTATGTGATGATGGACTGATTCTCCATACAAACTTCATTTGTCACAGATACAGGTTCTCCTTGACCCTGTAATTGGATTAAGAGTCAAATTGGTGTAAAAAAAATTGCATATCTATATCTCTCTATTATATTATCTATATAAGACTTTTTGGAAGGTTTTTTTCAAGTCCCGCCCTCCTCTTAACCACACCCGCGGTCCTCTCACCTCTCATTGGTGTAAATGCTTTTGACAGACACAGTTTCTGCACTCTCAGCTCTTATAAATTTTAAAGTTTTCCTCGCTTTAAGTTCCCAAATAAAGAAGACTTATTATGTCCAAATCTAATTGAAGAATTTCATCACGAAGGGTTATCAACCGAAGAAATTAGTACACGGGCAATCCTAGCACAGAGAAACGATGAAGTCAAACGAATTAACGCAAAAAATCTTGATCGGTTAAATGCATATCAATAGACTGTTCTGAAACAGTTGGTGGTGATGGTGTGGAAGATGAAAACATCAACTTACGATATCATGAAGAATATCTACAACCGTCAACACCATCTGGTCTTTCATCCTATGAACTTCTATGCATTTGTACCTGCCCTGTTAATAAAAATCTTTATTGCCATAACATCTGTGTAACATTATATGTTATATTTATTTATCCTGCTCCTTTGCACTTGGCATTTTTGTGGTTGATCAATTCAAAAATATAAAGTGAAAATAGAATTCTACAAATACTCCTAAATTATCCATCCATTTGCTGGATTTATTTATTTTTTTCAGTTACAGAGGTGTGGGTAGCTAAAGCTCAGTCCCTGCTGCTTTGGATGTTGGTGATGGACTAATTAAATTTGACAAGGAGTGACCGGGCAGTCGATTAAACTGTGTTCACCAGAGCTACTGTACGAGACTGTTGCTGTGCCTACAATGCTTACTCTTTTTAATGAGTTGTTAATTACAGGAGAAAATGACTGATTTGATAAGCAATTAGCCAACTCGAGTCACTTATTTGGCAGAAGTACTTGCTCATAATTCCAGCCTTGGCTTTGTATGATATCTCTTTTTCTCCTCTGCACTCCTTACTGCTATACTTTTTGCTCGGTCTTTGGTTTGCCCATTCTTAAAAACGTTTGAAGCTTACTGAAGTTGGATGGCAAACAGTGGCACAGTGGCAAACAGCAATGTTCTGCTTCTCCAATATATCTGTGTGTGTATATATCTATATCTATATATCTATATCTATCTATATATATATATATCTTTTTCTCTCTAAACACTTCCTTTACAATCACAACGCGCGTCGTACACGGGGCAAAACGATTTTCGCGATTTTCTTTGTAAAAATTAGGGTGTGCGTCTTACACGAGGGTGCGTGGTTCATGAGTAAATACGGTACAAAGTGCATTTTTTTTTAAATTTTTCACTTAAGCTGGCACTTCAGTCTTCAATCTCCCTCAAGAATGATTTAAGATATGATGAGGTAAAGGAAATGACAGCGAAGGTGGTGGGGATGAGAACGGCGCCCGTACGCATGAGCTGCCCTGCTGGCGAGAGTTGATTCTACAATAAAATAAAAAGAGGAATAACCTTGGAGATCAATCATGACCCCGAAAGCAGATAATAGACGTTACGTAATATACGTGTACCAAACTTGAGGTCAACAGGTCTAACAGTTTAAGAGCTACGGGTGATTTAAAATACTGGATAGACAAACGGACAGCGTATTATATATAAAGATATAAGGCAGAACTCCTCAGAACAAAAAGAGGCTCAAAAGAAATCGCTGAAAAGGCAATCGTAAGCAAACAAGTCCCAATAAGAACCCAAAAGAGAAGTTTGATAACAGAGCCGGAAAAAGAATAAAAAAAAATAACATTAAGTCCAGAGAAAAACAATACTTACCTAAGACTCCAGACAACTACAATACTCAACTGCTGGGTCTCACCTTTGACTGGAATTAATGGCCAGAAGGGGAACTCGGCAGTCGTGACGTCAGGATGGACCATCTTCTGAGGCGCAATCAAACCTCGGAATGAAAAAAAGCACAATCGTTACACAGGTAGGAAGATCCTGAAGGCAAGTACTGGATGAGGTAACAACTATACACAAACACGTTTGACCATGAAATGTTCATCCATCCATCCATCCATCATCCAACCCGCTATATCCTAACTACAGGGTCACGGGGGTCTGCTGGAGCCAATCCCAGCCAACACAGGGCGCAAGGCAGGAAACAAACCCCGGGCAGGGTGCCAGCCCACTGCAGATGAAATGTTCCATCTTTATTCAAATATAGAGCAAAATGTATTCCTGTGGATCACTTTAGGTCTTTTTCTGTCACATTTCCTGCCAAGCATTGCTTACTTTGAATCTCAGGAAGTCCACTCATTCTTACCAGGACATTAGTGGGATAGAATTCATGTGTGAAATGTGCGCATGTCCCTCTCCCTTCTTCTGTCCTTCTGGCTAGTGAGCTACTGTCACGGTTCATCCTTTAAAGTGTCACTGTTCAGTCTGTACGCATGATAAGCTACGTCGGTCTAATACAACGTTCAATTTCTCAGACGTTATATCCTAGTAAAGAGATGAATGGTGCAGCGTCCGACTTTGATTGATTTTCAACATGCAGGCATTCATATCAAATTACTTTGTGCTTTTATTAACAATGAACTCACCTTTGTGTTTTTTTTATACACCCTGCACATATACTGTTTCACATGCACAAAAGATTGAAGTAGTTTTTGCTGTAAAAACAAATCTTGTATTTCTAATTTATTTTTATTTTTATTTTTTTAGATGATAACTTTGGCAACTTGTCTGCCCAAGTTAAAAGCCCTTCCGGACAGACAGAGGAAGCAGATGTTGTTCCAGTTGGCAGTAACACCTACAGCGTGCGCTTCATTCCAAAGGAGATGGGTGTGCACGCTGTGAGTGTGAAGTACCAGGGGCAGCATGTGCCAGGCAGCCCCTTCCAGTTCACTGTGGGTCCCCTGGGAGAGGGCGGAGCCAGTAAAGTTAGGGTGGGCGGTCCAGGCCTGGAGAAGGCTACAGCTGGCTCCCCAGGTAAGTCATTATTAGCGACATTGGCTGATAAAGCAAATTCAATAAAATTAAACTGGTGCTTTAATCTGTTCAGAAAGTGATTGCAGAAACACATTATAACCATCTTGCCTAGGAAATAGCTTAATGGTTTGTTTTTACACACCAATTCAACATTTTTCACTTGTATTAATTAAGTCATTAAATTATATGAAACTTTAGCAGTTTTGTAAATCTTCCTTTAAAGCAGGGGTCTCGAACTCCAGGCCTGGAGGCTTTCATTCTAACCGTCTTCTTAATTAGTGACCAGTTTTTGCTGCTAATTAACTTCTTTTAATTAACTTGACTCAGACCACTTAGTTGTCTCTTTTTCCTTAATTAGCAGTAAGGAGAAACAAAACAAGCCGCCACATGACCAGCTCAGCTGTGCCCATCACACAATATCTGAATGGTGACCGGAAAGAAGCGCGCAGGAAATATCCGCACAGTCATATAAGCGCACAGGAAATAACCGCGCACGGGAAAAAACATACGTGGATAAATGAGCACATGGAAAAATGCGCGAACGCCAAAGGCTTATATGCAAAGAAGAAAAAAAAGTGATATTATACATCGTAATAAACTAAATTGTATAATTGTTCACTAAACATATTTATAAACTTGTGTTTTAATTTGTTAGAGTTTTCTTTAATCTTCCCTAACTTTCGAGCAAGGCAAGTTGACATTTCTCTTTTTTGAATAAGTGAGATGGAGTTTCCGACCGGTCAGAACAGCAAGCAAATTCTTAGTCATGTGGGATTTGAATATCTGCGTTTTCGCAGATTTTTTACTTGAGGACAATAGCTAATTTACAATAATACTGTTAATTAGGGTGTGTTAATCGTTTATATTTTACTATAATAAAAAAGTCTAGCAGTATAGGTGGTGTATATTTTATATTTGTATTAGTTATATGTCACCGCCGTGTGCTTTTTTCCGCGTGTGCACTTTACCGTATGCATATTCTTCCACGTGCGTTTTTTTTCCGTGCACGCATTTTACCGTGTGCAGTTATTTCTCGTACGCTTATATGACTGTACACTTTTTTTCTTTGCAGATATTTCCTGTGCGCTTCCTTCCGAGATTCATCTGAATATAAAGAATGGTGATGGTCTCGGTAAAGCTGATCTCTCACGTCACCAAAATATGATGGTGTTCGTATAAAAAACAGAAAATTAACAGTTTTTGGAAATATCTGTTGAGGCAGAATGAGAGCAGCAACAAGCCATGGCATTAAATAGCGGCTTTAATTAACAGCAAGACTCGGCTTCTCATTAAGAAAGTGATTGGAGTGAAATTGGCCGGAGTTTGAAGGCCCAGTTTAGCGGGTCATCTGTCGTCTGATTTCTGTTTGGCTGCCATTTAATGAAGAAACGAATCAACTCAGAGGACTGAATCCTTAAAGACTGGGCTATGAAGATGAAGGGAAAAGGCGTTAATTAGCAGTGAAAACTGATCACCGCTTAGATTGAAAACCCACAGTCACTGCGGCCCTCCAGGCTTTGAGTTTGAGACCCCTGCTTTAAAGCTATAAAATGAAGTGAGCTGTTTCCATATCCAAGTGTGATTTTATTGAAATTTTCACTTAGAAAGTATGGTCTGTGCTGGAATGAGTGCATTATAGGCCAAACAGATAACATCACGCCATTGTGTTTATTTTTATTTTATGTTCAGAACAAAAAAAGTCCTCAGTCGCTGACAAACCCAGTCCAATAAACCCTGATTATTATTCTGCATACTTGGACATTACTTTAAATATAGAAATGACATTGGGACAGCACTTCCTAACAGACCTCCAGCCCTACTTATGTTTAGCAATGAAGAGTGTGAAAAAGAAAACCGGTGCAGTGCTGTGTGCTTTTGGAATGAGCTCGGTGGAGGGTAGAGGGCCCTTCCGCTTGCCTAGCCGATTGGCGCTCTGGAGGGTATGTGGGGTTCATTTTTCTGTGCATTTTATTTTTTTTTATAGAACTCAGTGGGCTGACTTGCTGTAAACTTTTGGACTGAGTGGCAAGTTTCCTTGATTGTTAATTTTAAATAATCATGCTGTTGTACAAGGTGGGGCGTAAAGATCTCCCACGTTTCGAGGGAGAACTGTGTGGGCTGTAGTGGGGGTAGAGAGGTGGGGTAGGTGGGCTGATTCAGTAGGTTAGGCTCTACCATTTTCAGTACCCATCATGAGTTGGACCGGTGAACATCTGGGCTTTGTTGTTCAAGCGTATTATTCTGTGATAGTGACACAGAGAGCATTCCATGCCCGCTTTGCGCTCGGTCGAAATGCATCTGTACCAGATCAGAAAATTATTTTGCTTTGGATTTCTAACCTTCGGGCAGCTGGGTCCACATTAGAAAAGATAGTCACCCTGGCAGACCTAGGACTGTTAGAATGCCAGAAAATGTGGAAGCAGTAAGAGCATCCATTCAGCAATCGCCAAGGCGTTCCGAGGAAAATGTTCCCTGGGCAGGGGAGACATGCAGATTTAAGCCCATGTGACTCGTTTCCTTTGGGGATACCTAAAGGAAAAGGTTTTCAAACATCATCCTCGATCTCTTTGAGGATTTGAAGGAAAGGATCAGACAGGAAATCAACGCCATTCCACCTGAGATGAACCGGAGAGTGATGGAGAACTTCTGGGAGCGTCTTCAGCAATGTATTGCCAATGACGGCCGCCATTTGCCTGATTATGATTTTTAAAACCCATTAAAACAAAACTGTTTTTACGTACTTTTCAGAAATGTATAAAAAAAATTTTTAGATAGCATTGTTCATTTTTTATACCCTTGCAAAATGTGGGAGATCTTTATACCCCACCCTGTACTATCACGGTACCTTCATTACCAGAGTCAATATATCCATATAAAAGGCAAAGCCTCACTGACTCCTCACTAATCCTCCCACTTTCCATATCAGTGGGAAGCTGAAATTTTGTGTGCTCATTCCTTGCAGTGTACTTACAAAAGTTAGGGATGTTTCATGTCCTATTGCAACACCCAATGGGTGTACCCCCTAAACGGGGAAACCCGAAACCCCTCATCACTATTTCTGCGACTTCCAATATATACGTAGGAAGCCCTAATTTCCCATGCTCATCCTTTACACTGTACTTCCAAACGTTAAGTATGTTTCATTTTGTGCCGTGCCTCGCAACGAACTTTCGAAAATAACGTCTTCTTTTTGACGGTTCTCACCATTATGCCGTAAGGAACTTTCGGAACTGGCCTCTCCTTTTGGCGGTTTCATTCCTTATTTCTGTTAACAGACAATTTATTTCACGGCAGAGATGCACAAGGGCCGCCCCTGGTCCCCCCTCCTTTTTCCACACGGCCGCTGTCCACTCACCTACCACGTGGTTGGCTCCCTGCCTAAAAATCTCATATGCAACATTTACGATCATAAATTAAACTCTTTACAATCATCAAATTCACTCTCGATACTAAAATAAGCCTACGACAATTACATTGACAATCATGTCACGTTATTTTTAAAATGTTTCCTTTTCTTTTTCATAACTTCTTTAACACACTACTACTCCGCTCTGAAGCACCAGTTTTTTGCTAGTCTCATTGTATAGGGTGGTCCAGATCTAATTATGCAATTTCCATTACACTATAACTTATTAAGTTTATTACATAGAAAATCACCCGAAAAATCCCGGACCATCGAGAAGTGTGCGAACTGATGACATGAAGAGTCGTCATCACGCCGAACTGGAATCGTCCCCTCATAAATAAAAGTCATCCAGACGATCTGGATCTGCATAATTAGATCTGGACCACCCTGTTAAAAGGGATATGGAGAAACAGGGGGCACGTGTCTTATTGTATTAGGGAGCCAAACACATCCCACCTGACAACTCCTTTCTTTTATATGCTTTGCTCACCTTGCCTTGTGTCACATTATATTTCTTCATCTTTGTTTTATTGAGGCTTTTTCAGCTTTATAGTGTTTTATTAGCTCAGTATTAGCTACATTACTGCAGGCAGGTGACCACAGAAGGACAACTAAGCCTACCAGATTTCTGCTGATGTATCTTGTTAGGCTAAGGGAAGAAGCTGTTCAAGGCTGTTGGTGCCATATGCTAGTGACTCAGCGGCTTGTTGTGTGTGTAGGTAAATTACCAGTTTTTATTTCTTTCATTTATACTTGTCAAAATGTGGAGACATTGAAAGCCTTTGAACACTGGAATGTAATTTATTTAGTGAGCAGGATGTGTGTGTGTGTGTTTGTGTCGTACTCCCACTTGAAGTATGTGAATTTCCCCTTGGGATTAATAAAGTATCTATCTATCTATCTATCTATCTATCTATCTATCTATCTATCTAT
>JANRMT010062840.1:50666580-50691117 GCA_026402145.1 Polypterus bichir lapradei | reverse complement strand
TATCTATCTATCTATCTATCTATCTATCTATCTATCTATCTATCTATCTATCTATCTATCACTTTGTTTATTTGTCAGGCTCTGCCTTCATTCTGTTCTTACAAAAGTCTGCCAAACCTACCCAGTGAACTTAACTCTGGGTGAGTCTGAGATGGCATAATGTGGACAAATGCAGTTAGCTAATCCAGATCCTTAAATCACTTGATGCCATGGCCAGTAAGAAATATAATCAGTCATCCAAATAAGGAAACATAAAACAGTGGTGGCTGTAAAGGGTCTGTAATAAGAGATGATCGCTCTTAGACACACATAGTTCGCCGCCACGGTGCCATCATTCATTGAGGAAATGTTGCAGCTTTGGGCATGTAGCCATTTATAAAAACATGGCCTGAAGCTAAAGATAAAAATCGGCGCCTTGCATATAAATATTCATTTCAAAAGTCCCTTCTGTTGTACTTCTCCTAAAAGATGAATCATAACTACTGCTTGGCTTTCTAGAAGAATCCGTTTATGTCACTGATTTCACTTAGTATGTGGTAAGGTAAGGGTTTGGAGAGCTAAAAATGGTGTCAGTTTGATTCATGATAAGACACAGGACTCAGCAGCAGGAGAGACCGTTAAGTGGCAGAGTGAGAGAACAGCCACAGGGGGGCAATATGCCCTAAATGTTTAAATGGTATCCAGAAAGAAACAACAACTATTCCCTTGGCATCAAAATGAAAAGAAAGCTCATGGGGGGGGTCTGCTAAGGGTCAGGGAGTCTGATTTAGGATTGAGGGCTCAGTGCCACTAAGGCTGCCTAGCCCTTTAGTTATTAACCCAGGCTAAGGGATGTAAGGACATGTGTGGACTTTGGCGGTGAGAAGACCGATGTTTATTTGTGCAGCACAATGGGAGTGTTTAGTAGATGAAGGAAAACAAAAGATGGGAAGAGCCAGCTTTTGCGTAGGTCAAATCTGACGTTGGACAAAAGCTGTTTTGGCTACGGATGGCATGGTAGATGGCCATATTTTAAATGAAAAGGAGTTTTTTTTGGAATGTAATATTTATAATTACATTTATTTGCTTAGCGTATGCTTTTATCCAATGCAAATTACCTTCATGTAGACCACCGCTATGTTGTCAGACCAGTCCAGCTGCTGTTAATGGGAGCCCCCAGGTACCTGTAGCTCTGTACCCCTTCCTCCCTCTGAATGGCGACTGGCCTCCAGAAGTGGACTGGTGCCTGTCCGGGTTGTTTCTTGTGCCATTGTGATACCAGAACAAGCACCAGCTGTTTATGATTCTGTAATGGGAGGCTTGACGCTTCGTTCCTAATCCACCCAACATCATTACAGTCCTTGGGTTAAGTCGAGAAATGAAATTGTCCCAGCGTGGTTGGGTGCACGACCAGAGTAGGTTGTCTAGTTCTATAAGGTAAGCACCAGCGCATCATGACATTGTAATGAAAAGTGCGTTCATATGGGAGACAACGATTTATCTCAAATTTTAATTTTTTTCGAGCGCTCTCTTGGAAAGGAGTTCACGCAGAAGGGGTTCTGAAATACAAAACAATAATGAAACAAACGCTCACTTCAAACATTTTTATTGTTTAATTGCTGGGGGTTCATGTGTGATCCATTCATCCATCCATCATCCAACCTGCTATATCCTAACTACAGGGTCACAGGGGTCTGCTGGAGCCAATCCCAGCCAACACAGGGCACAAGGCAAGAAACAAATCCCGGGCAGGGTGCCAGCCCACCACAGGGCACACACACACACCAAGCACACACTAGGGACAATTTAGGATCGCCAATGCACGTAACCTGCATGTCTTTGGACTGTGGGAGGAAACCCACGCAGAAACTGGGAGAACATGCAAACTCCACGCAGGGAGGACTCGGGAAGTGAACCTGGGTTTCCTAACTGCGAGGCAGCAGCGCCACCCACTGCGCCACCGTGCTGGCCTTATGTGTGCTGTACCACCAGGTATTTCAGAAGAACAGAGTGCTACTGATGCTGCCTTTTCATCTCATCTTACCCATGTCTGTCTGTCTGTCTGCTCATTCCAACAGCTGAGTTCAGCATTTGGACCAGAGAAGCTGGAGCTGGTGGTCTCTCCGTGGCAGTAGAGGGTCCCAGCAGAGCCGAGATTACATTTGAGGACAGAAAGGATGCCTCCTGTGGAGTGTCCTACATTGTGCAGGAACCTGGTGAGTAGTGGCTCAGTGTGTGTGTTGGCAAAGCCACGGTGTAAGTCCAGATGGGGAAGAATTCAGGAGAACGTGTGTCAAAATCAGCTTCAGAAGAACACTGAAAATGATGAAAAATCCAGCATGGGGGAGACGGGCTCTGTTTTTGAAGCTCTTAACTCTTAGGACAGGACATTAGGGATCCCAAAGGATGAGACCTTAAACCAGGGATTCACAAACTTGGTCTTGGGGGACCCGCTGTGGCTGCAGGTTTTTGTTCCAACTAGGTTTTGTTTTTATTTGGACTCCTCGGCTGTTATTTCCCAGTTTCTGTGTTTTGGGAGAGGTTAGCAGCGAGTGCTGAATACACCACATGACAAACCATCTTAGGATCCCAGATTAGGACCCGAGTGCAGACATGTGATGGGTGACACCTCAGCACCACACCAGTTCAGATGCAATGGAACAGTGTGAGATTTTTAATGGTGGCTGGAGTGCCAATTCTGTCACCCACCCCCAGGTTTTTCACTGCCTACATGCAGGGCCGGATGCAGATTAACGTCATACCCAGGATGGAGCAATCACAGGTTAAGGGCCTTGCTCAAGGGCCCAACAGAGTAGAGTCACTTTTTGGCGTTTATGGGATTCGAACTGGAAATCTTCCGATTACCAGTGCAAATTCCCAGCCACAGAGCCACCATTGCCCTTTTCCATGTTTTGGTAGCAATATAGAAATAAGAAAACTAAGTTTGGTTAAAAAAAACCCAGAGTATTAAAATGTACTCGGCAGAAGTGACTTGGATGAATATGAGCTCTGTGTTGTCTGTCAGGCCAGTGGTGCCCAAATCCAGCGGACGTTTTGCTCCATGGCAAGTGCCACAATGTTAGCTCAGCGTAAAAGACCGCAGAATGCAGATGCGAGAGGCACTGTATGAAAACACTAGACAGCTGAGTTATCATTTATTAGCACCCTACCTGTTTGAACCGTCTGTTAAACAATCAAAAACAGACAAAGCAATGGCCTTCTTGTATTACTTTAACTGGCTACATAAAAGAAAGTCAAAAAGTGAAGAGTAAAGACAAACAATTGTAAAGCTTAATAGTCTGTGTAACAGATCCACAGGCCCTAAACTCCGGTTACAGGTGACCACTGCGCACATATCTGTTACGTAACTTTCATGTGAATCTCTTCCCTGTTGTTTTGTGTGTTGTCGCTGGGAGGTATTTAATTAAAACGTTCGTCTCTCTGCGTACACACATGGCAGTAAGCCGGAACTTCAACCGCCAAAGGTTGCCACTGTCTAAAGCAGGGATCGCCCACATCCGGTCCTGGAGGGCCGCAGTGGCTGCAGGTTTTTATTCTCACCCTTTTCTTAAGGAGTGAACTGTGTTTGCTCCTAATTAACTTCTTTTGAACTCATTTTATTTGACTTGTTTTTGAAGACTCAGACCCCTTAATTGTTTCTTTTTCCTTGATTAGCAGCCAAACAATAATGAGATACAAAATGAGCCAAAACAACTGGTGTCCATCATACGATATCTGAAAATGAAGAAAGGTGAAGGTCTCTTCACAAAGTATTTTAACAGTGCACTTAGAAAAGAGAAAATCAACAATCTTGGACATGTCTGCTAATGTACCACGAGAGCAGCAACAAGCCACGAAATTCAAGAACGGGTTTAATTAATGACAAGAATCAGCACCTCATGCACCTGGTTGGAGTTTGATGCCCTGACTGAGTTGGTCTTCTGTTGGCTCACCCACTTCACGTTTCATTTCTGTTTGGGTGCCATTTAAGGAAAGAAATGAAGCAATTCAGTGGAACGATAAAGACATTCAGGGGAAGAATTCAATTCAAATGAATTCACAAGAAGTTAATTAGCACAAGGCGGCACGGTGGCACAGTGGTAGCGCTGCTGTCTCGCAGTAAGGAGACCTGGATTTGCTTCCCGGGTCACCCCTGCGTGGAGTTTGCATGTTCTCCCCATGTCTGCGTGGGTTTCCTCCCACAGTCCAAAGACAAGCAGGTTTGGTGCATTGGTGATTCTAAATTGTCCCTAGTGTGTGTGTGTGTGTGTGTCCTGCGGTGGGCTGGCGCCCTGCCCAGGGTTTGTTTCTGCCTTGCACCCTGTGCTGGCTGGGATTGGCTCCAGCAGACCCCCCGTGACCCTGTGTTAGGATATAGTGGGTTGGAAAATGACTGACTGACTAATTAGCACAAACACAGCACTCAATAAAAAAAAGGGCTACAATGAAAACCTGCAGCCACAGTGGTCCTCCAGGACCGAACTTGGCGACCCCTGGTCTAAAGTATAAGGAACAGCAAGGTTTCCTAAAAGGTTTCTGAACACATGGAGGTGCCCTGTGTCTCCAGCATACTACTTACTGTAGATGCTCTCTAAAATAAGGAGGAGTTTGAAAGTGGATGGATTTTTCGGTTTACCATTTTCTTGTCTTCTCTTCTACCAGGTGACTATGAAGTAGCCATCAAATTCAACGATGAGCACATACCAGACAGTCCATTTGTTGTCCCGGTCAGCGCTCCAGAAGACGACATTCGCAGGCTTACTGTTACCAGCCTTCAGGTGAGACACAAGGAAACCCCTCTGTTGCTCTCTGTGGTTTTGACCACTTGGTGTCCTTAGCTATTCAGACAAAAGAATGCAAAAAAAATCGGAAGGCTACTGTACACAAGCACCCGGAGCTTGGAATTTCTGTGTTCCATTTTTGTTTTAGTACCATGGCACAGCGGTTAGCGTGGCCGTCTACCAGCTCTGGATCCGAGTTAAGTTCTTAGACAATTCACCATCTGTGTGCACTTTGTAAGACAACAGAAAACATTTGACACGTGCAAGGAGATCATTCTTTGCTCGGTTAGCAAATTACTACCTTTTCCATTTCCAGATTCTAGATTCATAGAGTGGCACTCGATTCTTCCAAAACAGGCTCTAGCTTTATCAAATCATGAAGTGGAAAAAACAGAGTTCAGAAAAGCATGGATATTTAGTGGCCGTGATGGTGCTGGACTGGCAGAATTCACTGTTGGCCTGCTATTAAATGAGTCTACATGGCGTTCGCATGTTCTTCTTCTACATGTATGGATTTTCTCCCAATACACTTGTTTCCTTCTACTTCCAAAAGATATGGTGCTTAGCTAATTTAGTGACTCTCTAAATTGGCTTGGTATGAGTTGGGTGTACCGTGAAATGGGGCAGTGTGCCATGTAGGGTGGATTCATGACTTACACCCAATGCTTCCCGAGCGCAGACTTGGCATCGCACAACCCTCTAATCCAAAAAATGAATACAGAAAATGAATATCAGTGTAATGTCCAGGGCAGCACTCTTCTGTTCAGCACCATTTTGAATGTGGTCTGGTCATTTTCTGCTTGGACACTGCATGTTCTCCTCGTATCCATGTGAGTTTTTCTCAGATAACCATGTTAGGTTAATTGGCAAATCTAAAGAGACCTGACATGTTTTTTCTCTATGTGAATATTCCCAAAGTGTATCAGAATGTAAAAGACAATCCACTGGAAATGAGCACACATTTTCCTTTGACTTCACACCAGCTAAGGACTTTAAGTGGACAACTGCCATTCTGCGGATGATTTTCTTGTGTTTCATTTAAAGGCTTTTAGCAGCATTTCAGTAAGATGGTAACATGAGAAGGGTACTCCCTTCTGTCAACGTTCTGTACTCCTCAGTCTGCTGCAGAAGGGATCCTTTCTCATCTCAAAATTGTTGTTAACATGAATGGAGTTTATTTTTCAGGTGACCGTGTGCACTTCCTTTGTCCATCATTTGGTGTTTCACTACATTTTACTCATCTGACTGACATGATTAGATAAATACCTCACAGCATGCCCAATGAAAACGATTACTGAAAATCTCAAATGCACAATACTAACATAGTTTGTATACTGTTATAAACCTCAATATTTGTATACTACAAAAAATAAAATAATAGAAATATAATTTTAAACTAGTCTTTAGAATATCCCATAGATCACAGAGCCATACAATAGAGATATCACCTACACTATGAATTAGGATATGCTGAAGAGAGGAGGATGTTCAGTTCTCGGCTGATTATTTTTCAAATTCTGTGGTAATTATTGGTGTGCTCAGTTGCTTTACATTGTTCTATACAACAGGCTGTCATCTTCATTGTACGTTGTTCTTTACCACATTAATTCTGGTCACTGAAAGTCATTGATATGGTAGCTAAGCACAGGTGAGCTCCACAAAATCCTGCAGCAGTCGCTGTGTGTGGTGTCTGCACATTCCTCCATGAATGAACAGCATTCTGTCCCCAGGTATTTGGGAATTTTTCCTTCACTTCCCAAAGACCTGATCATTAAATGAATTGTTGTCATAAAATTAGTCGGCTGTAAGTAAGTTTTATTGTGCTCTGCAATGGATTTGGCATCTGCTTTGTGCCAACAATGGAATAATCTGGGTCAGACTGATTTGAGAGAAGGCTGATCCCCACATTTCATGGAGTCTCAGAAGCCACTTGCTTGTTCTGGGCACTGGTCCACTGCAGGGCGAACTCTCGCACAGCCACTCCACCTGGGCCAATTCAGAGTCCCGTAATAATTTTACATACATGTTTTCTGGATGTGAGTGGAAAACTGGAATGTCCATTGAAAAACGCATGTGTATACTGGAAGCATGTACAGACTACATATAGTGACCAGTCTTTAGGAGATCTAAAAAGCCTTTCATGACCCATCAGAGAGCTCTAATTTAAAGAATTTTGCTTCATCGTTGTTTCTTGAGGTACACAATATATTTAATCCTGAACCCCCTTGATTTGGAGAATGGTTTTTGCACCATCCACACCTAAGTGAAAATGAAAAGCGCATATGCCAGCCCAAGTCACATTTGGGGAGTTTGTGAAAAGGATTGGTGGACATCTCCAGGCTAGGTTAGCACATATTTAAATTTCATATTTCATATTCATCAGCAATATGAGTGCAAGGTGGGATGTTTTGATTCCTACTTATTTATCTAGATACTGCTGTTCACCAGATGGTAGCACATCAGCAAGTATAACTGATTGTCTCATTACTGAATGCATGGAATTTACATAGAAAAGAAAAAGCAATGTAAAGTCTCACCGCTTGTTCTAATTCCCACATTGGGATCAGAGTTAGAAAATGAATGTCCAGTGAAATGCTTTTGATGTTCACTCTTTAGGAGTCGGGCCTTAAGGTTAACCAGCCTGTGTCTTTTGCCGTCAAGATGAACGGAGCAAAGGGCAAAGTCGATGCTAAAGTCCATAGTCCCTCCGGAGCCCTTGAGGAGTGCTTTGTGTCTGAACTTGAACCAGGTGAGGCCTTCCCATTTTTTCTGTTTTAAATCATGGAAAAAGCCTGTCTTGGAAAGAACTAAAAACCTCCCATAGAGCATGCAGGGAAGGAACAACAAGCTGATACAGCACCAACCCCACGGGGACAAATGGAGGTCTATCATTTGCATTTTTGCTCTTTCAGCCAAAAAAAAAGATCACTAACATTTTGGTATTTTCTTTACTTCTCATAGCAGCACTTTAGTAATTTTGGGTTTAAAGAAGAACAGCAGTACCTCCTTTAGTGCAGTTAGCAGGCTGCTGAGGATGTTGTCCCTAACAGTGCAGAAATACATTCCGTTTAAGTATGATATAAATATTGGTAACTAAAGTTAGATAATTTGCAAGTGTAGAGTAAGCTGACCCACCACGTGTGACTAGCACTGTTAGAATAGCAAAGAGGCACCTAATTTCTGTCAAACATTCTTCACCCAAAAAAAAAAAAAAAGCGGTCATGTTGGATTTCTTTTTGCCAGCATAAAATGTCTTGTTAGTGGCCAGTTCTGGCTCGAGAGTTTTTCCCTGAGCCACAGGCCGCCTTGTTCCAAGTGCATTTTGGAACAGAACAGATCAGATCTGCTTTAATTTAACTGTATGGTTTTGTTTTCATCCATTTACATTCCTGTTAATTTCTTTCAAGAGAAATATGCCATTCGATTTATTCCCCGTGAAAATGGCCTGCACTTCATTGATGTGATGTTCAATGGCGAACATATTATGGGCAGCCCATTCCAGGTCCGTGTGGGGGAACCAGGACAGACTGGAGATCCAGGCCTGATCACTGCTTATGGAGCTGGTCTTGAGCATGGTACCACAGGTGGGTGTAAATGTGGGTAGATGGCTGTAGCAAACCCAGCCTCATCATGGCATCACCAGGTTGCTTGTGCCTGCGTCAGTTACTGGGTTTTAAGCAGTCACTGCCACTTCTTAACCCTAGCTCTTCGGCTAAAAGAAGCCTTTTTTAACACTTACTTCTTGTTTTGAGAATCTCTGTAGCATTTTCCTTATTCCACCAGGGTCAGTTGTTACCTTTAACTTTGCCATTTCTATGGATGGCCTTTTAAACTCCCTGCGGTCCCCAGACAACTGTGCATCATTATTACTTCTGAACACTCAGGTGGACTCCGTGCAGCTGATATCTTTATGCCAAACAGAGATGCCAAGTCTTAACTGTCTAAAGCCCAGTAAGGGGCAGGAAAATTTCAAGGGCCTGTTTAAAATGCTAATTGTACTGCCCAACTTTATAAGCCCCTCAAATGAGGTACTAATCCCTGTAGTGGTTCTAGCATATCATTACAATACTGATTTTGAAAGATTCACTAAATGTCTAGTTCACATGTTTGATTTTTTGCAACCTGGACTTCCCACATTCCTGTCTGGACTGGGGGATTCATGCCCTACCCTTCATGTGTACTGGCCCTGTGACCATTCCTCTCACTCAACCCATTATAATTTGTAGTGGAATATTTGTACCAAATTGTGATGTTGAGAATAAGGGTACCCATTGGTAACCTTCAAAGGTGATGAATAAATCTTTTTTTTTTTTTTTTGACAGGTACGCAGGCAGAATTTACTATCAACAACAGTAAAGCAGGGCCTGGTGCTCTGTCAGTTACCATTGAAGGACCATCCAAAGTCAAGATGGACTGCCAGGAGTGTCCTGAAGGCTACAAAGTCCAATACACACCAATGGCTCCAGGGAATTATCAGATTGGCATCAAGTACGGTGGACCTATTCACATAACTGGGAGCCCTTTTAAGGCAAAAATCACAGGTATTGGTGATAACTGTATCAGAAATGTTTTGTAGAGTTGGCCTGCTTATTGGGCAGTTTGACAAATACCTAAGGGCATGATGTGGTTACCTACCGGTCTTTTACCACCATCTGGGCACACTAAGCATGGGTGAAGTGCTATGGTTATGTCAACATAGCTGGTTACATTTTTTTCCCCCAGTTATCATGATGGAAACAGCATGTGAGGGTAATAAAAATTATCTTGGCATGTGTTAGGTGTAATAGTATAGAAGTAATAAAGAGATGAAAGGTTAAAAACAAAGTGAAATTCAACAACAACAATATTTATTTATATAGCACATTTTCATACAAACAGTAGCTCAAAGTGCTTTACATAATAAAGAATAGAAAAATAAAAGACACAATAAGAAAACAAAATAAATCAGCATTAATTAACATCGAATAAGAGTAAGGTCCAATGGCCAGGGGGGACAGAAAAAAAAAAAAAAAAAAACTCCAGACGGCTGGAGAAAAAAAAAATAAAATCTGTAGGGATTCCAGACCATGAGACCGCCCAGTCCCCTCTGGGCATTCTACCTAACATAAATGAAACAGTCCTCTTTGGATTTAGGGTTCTCACGGAAAGGCTTGATGATGATGGTCACGTAGAATTCTGCCTTTTAATCCATCCATCATTAAGCTTTGAGTAGGTGGAGGTGGCGCAGGCCACCACCACAAAGAAACCGGAAAAAGAAACAGAAAAGAGAGTAGGGGTCAGTATGGATTTTAGCGCTACCCTGAATAGTTATTATGAAGAAATTGAGCATACAGAGTATCAGGATTAAGTTAAATTGAAGTTATAGAAAGGTCATGTTAAAGTAATATGTTTTCAGCAGTGTTTTAAAGTGCTCTACTGTATTAGCCTGACGAATTCCTATTGGCAGGCTATTCCAGATTTTAGGTGCATAGCAGCAGAAGGCCGCCTCACCACTTCTTTTAAGTTTTGTTCTTGGAATTCTAAGGAGACACTCATTTGAGGATCTGAGGTTACGATTTGGAATATAGGGTGTCTGACATTCCGATATATAAGAAGGGGCGAGATTATTTAAGGCTTTATAAACCATAAGCAGAATTTTAAAGTCAATCCTGAATGACACAGGTAACCAGTGTAGTGACATCAGAACTGGAGAAATGTGTTCGGATTTTCTTTTCCTAGTTAGGATTCTAGCAGCTGCATTCTGCACTAGTTGCAAACGATTTATGTCTTTCTTGGGTAGTCCTGAGAGGAGTGCGTTACAGTAATCTAATCGACTGAAAACAAACGCGTGAACTAATTTCTCAGCATCTTTCAGTGATATAAGAGGTCTAACTTTACTTATGTTTCTTAAGTGAAAAAATGCTGTCCAGTGAAATTCATTCATGTAATAACCCAGGCCTAACTGACTAATGTGGAGGAAAACAGATTCATTCGGCCTTTTATGCTTATATCATTGATCCCATTGCAGATTAGAGATTAAGCTGACAATCAGTTTGGCAAATGGCAAAGGTGCTCCACCCAACTAAACAGGACTCACTCATTTACAACAGCAGTCCAAATACACCCGATTGACAAATTGACACATTAACTTTTATATTTTTGTCACAGCATATCATACACAAAATGGCGACTCCTGTTGCCAAGTGTAAAGTCTTCATGAAAAAATCTTGATTGTTTTGTATTCAAGTTTTAATGGAATGATACTCACCTTGGATGGTAAAACGGTGATACATTAATTAGAATTGTTACGCTACATCTCTATAGACCCGAGTTCAAAACTCAGCCAATATTGGTGGTTTGCCTATTCTTCCCAAGTCAGAAATGACCTCTATTGGTTATTTTCTCTCACCTCCCAAGCTTGTGCAGGTTACATTGACTGGCAATGCTAAACTGAGCCAATGGGAATGAATGCATGGCTTGTGGTACACTAGCACCAAATCTACAGCTGGCAGTGCTCCTTGGTTAGATTTCATCAACTAGTGATCTTAAGACTGGAAGGAAGCAATTAAGTTTAGAAAAATGAGCGTTTTTTTTTTTTTGCCTTTTACAAGGCTGGCTTTTCAATGCCTGGAAGGACTGACATAATGGCAGATACAGTAAGAGTTAAAACAGTGTAGAAATTTAAATGAGCAATTTGACAAGTGTATAAACTGAAGCACATAGCAGTTATGGGGTCACATACAAGACTGCTGTCCTTGTGCTAAGTAACTTTACAATATGTAGAATAGACCCCAAAATAAAACAAGTAATCAAATGGTGGTCGTTCCCCTCAAACCCAATCTATTTGCTGACCACACATGAGGTATCTAATATACTCGGGCATGTGGTAAAAAACTGAACATTTGGTGCATAGATACACTCAGACATCTGCTACAAGCTCCTTCTAAGAATTACTCTTGTTTCTATCCAGACAACATGTGGTTTAGAGCAGCCCACTGGAGATCCCCAAGTCTAGCAAATGAAAGTAAACCAATTCAGTTTCCAAAACTGCTCATTCCAAGGCATAAGTGTTCTAATGAACCCTGTCTTGTTAATGACATGTTAACTAATTTTTAGTCATTTTATAAAATAACTCACTCCAAAATAAATAGCACTGTACCTTTCTTAGTAGGACTGAGCACAAAGTAGAAACCATCTGTGGAATGGGTGCCAGCCTATCACAGAAGACACAAACTCCTTTCTAGCCTGTATTTTTCAAAGTGGGAAAGGTATCATACTATCCAATGACAGCTTGTGCCAAACACTTAAAAAAAGAAAGGCCTTCAAGAGGATCAGATCCATTTGATATACAGTAAATGTAATCATGTGACTTCTTTTTGTTTGTTGTTTACTGTTTATTTCTCAGGCACTCGTCTCATCAGTGCAGCTGGTGCCAATGAAACCTCTTCCATCATGGTGGGTTCAGGGCCCAAGTCTCCTTTGAAGAGCATGCCCTACGGCATCCCTAGGTTTTCTTCAGACAGCAGCAAAGTGACCTGCAAAGGCCCAGGTCTAAGCAGGGCACAGGTGGGCCAAAAGGCATCATTCTTCGTTGATGGTTCCAAAGCAGGTGAGGTGCTCGCTAAAGGAGTTGGGAGTGTGTAGTGCTGAGGGAGGGCGTGATATCAAGAATGGCACGGTGTGGAAAGCATTGAGATTTCCAGTTCACACTAGAAGCTTTCAAATTGGGGCCATGATTTCATGTAAAATTTACAAAAAAAAACAATTTAACTTTCATGGTTGTATTTTTAAACTAATAGTTATATTAATGACATTTATTTTACAATGACCTTTCATATAGAAATAGCAATGTTTCTTTTATACACATAGGATATATATATACAGTACACTTGTTTTTTCTGAAATGAGTTTCCTCCGCAGGGTGTCTGGGCTTTCCCTTAAAGATAAGGTGAGAAGCTTAGTCATCCAGGAGGGGCTCAGAGTAGAGCCGCTGCTCCCCCGCATCGAGAGGAGTCAGATGAGGTGGCTTGGGTATATGATCAGGCTGCCTCCTGGACGCCTCCCTGGTGAGGTGTTCCGGGCACGTCCAACCGCGAGAAGACCCCGGGGAAGACCCAGGACACGCTGGAGGGACTATGTCTCCCGGCTGGCCTGGGAATGCCTTGGGATTCTCCCGGAAGAGCTAGAAGTGGTGGTCGGGGAGAGGGAAGTCTGGGCCTCTCTGCTCAAGCTGCTGCCCCCGCTATCCGACCTCGGATAAGCGGAAGAGGATGGATGAACTTGTTTTATTTAAACCAAGTATTTTTGCATTGTACTCATAAGCAAGAAAAAAAAAAAAAGAATAAAACATGACTGAAACTTAACTAATTCTCCCTGCATGGAGTTTGCATGTTCTCCATCTGTCCGCATGGATTTCCTCCAGGTGCTCCAGTTGCCTCCCACAGTCCA
The DNA here is from genome assembly GCA_026402145.1 of Polypterus bichir lapradei. Taxonomy (NCBI): domain Eukaryota; kingdom Metazoa; phylum Chordata; class Cladistia; order Polypteriformes; family Polypteridae; genus Polypterus; species Polypterus bichir. Next base: position 50,677,930 of record JANRMT010062840.1, on the reverse strand, counting down.
AGACACGTTAAGTGGATTTAAGTCCTAAACTGGCTGGATATATGTGTGGATGTTCATCTTGAGATGGGCTAGGCCTCAGCTTCCCTGTGGTCCTGCTCAGGATAAATTGGATTTAGAAAATGGATTAATGGACGATTCATTTTGTTTAACAAAGTATGTTAATAACCATAGAAGCTATTGACATACAAGTAGACTTTCATTAGGACATGTTAATAGACCATTAAACACTTCACTGTTTAGAACAGACAGTTATACACTTCAAATTGATCTTTAAGTTTTAATGTTTGCATCTGAGTAGCTATAGCAATTACACAGTGGTAATTGGAAACTAGTGATTTTAAAAGCAGTACAAGCCACTCTCTCTAGCTGCATCCTGTCTGTGACAAAATCTGTCTAATGTACAAAATGGTCACTGCTTTCTGTTACACCCTCAACTTCTTCAGCTGTGGCAGAACAAACACATGTTTTCTTGGCAACAAGAAGAAAGACCACTCATGTCAAACACAAAATGCATTGAAACATACTGAATTCTTCACCACTATATCACCATTGTCTAAGCCACTGTATATCATCCAGTATACTGAGGAGACACTTCATTTGCTATTTGTGGAGGATATTTAGGTGTGCTATAATGATACAAGGTTTATGGCCATTATGCCAGTAAATGAATATGAACAGTTTAGACATTGCAAGAAACGTTTTATGAAGATATTTGCCTTTTAGACATTTTCTATAAAACTAGAGACATGTTTAAAATTAGAACTGTCCGTTAGAGTTATCAGATTACTTAAAGCCTGTCAATTAGCTATATTGTACCAATATCTAATTTGCACATTGATGGTTTTGACTGGATACACGTCAATAGAAAGATCCTCCTTAGAGCCATTGGCACTCGTGCTGTGCTGTTGTTGTCCACTTTACCACATGTATCAATAAATGCATTCTGACTAAATTGCTAGACATAGACTAAGGCTGATTTTTCCACAATAACATTTGGTCAGCCTGAATGCTTAAGTAAAAAGAGGCCTGGTCCAGGATCATTAAAGCAACGCTAATGCACCAAGCTTTAGAGTCTAGAACTCCCAACTCAAATTAAATAATGGATCATTGAAACTGCTCCCCACTTTCAGTCATCAGTATGCCATTACACATAATCACAAACCACAGAAGCCAGTCTGCCTAAACCCATTGATGTGACAATATGTTTTAGACATCACTATGACCAAAAGCAATATGTCATTTATTAATGAACTATTAAAGAAATACAGCAATGTTTACTAGGAGTACAAACTGTTTTTAATCCTAAATTATAACAAATAACTTAGATTAAGCACTTGGAAATTACAATCACATGAATACAGTTGCTAGCATGAAAAAGATTGCATTCTTCCATACATATTTCAGTTGTCAGCATCCATTAATAAGATGAAGTAAGGATGTAAAAATGGCTGCAGAACATTAGAAAAAAAGGACCAGACTACAATTATAAAAGCAACACACCAAATCCTTCAGTCCGTGTTCATTAGGCTGGTTTATACTTTACCCACTTATGACAGTTCACAAGGACATGGCAACAGCCATACAACAATTAGCCACAGCATTAAAACAACAGACAGATGAAGAGAATAACACTGATGGTTTCATTGCAGTGTCACCTGTCCAGCAGTGAGATACATTAGGCAGCAAGTAAACCGTTTTTGAAGTTGATGTATTGGAAGCAGAAAAAAATGGGCAAGCATAAGGATATGAGCAACTGACAAGGGCTACATTGTGATGGCTTGATGACTGGGTGACAGATTTGTCTAAACAGCAGGTCTTGTGAGATGTTCCTAGTATGGAGTGGTCTGTACCTACCAAAAGTGGTCTAAGGATGGAGAACCAGTGAACCAGCAACAGGGCCATGGGTGCCCAAGGCTCAATGGTGTGCAGGGGGAGCGAAGGCTAGCCCGTCTGGTCTGATAGCTTCTGATCCCATACAGCTATCGTAGCACAAATGGCTGAAAAACATAATTCAAGGCATGGTGGCACAGGGGGGGTAACGTACACAATATGAGCCAGGTGGTTTTAAGGTGGTGGTCGGTGCTAGAGATTTCAAATGACCAAACATACCTCTTACAGAAATGTGAAAAGCTGACACCTACATGCCCACTGGGGAGGCATGGAAAAGTCTACACAGGCAATGAACACCAGGATTTGAATCCAAGTCCCTGAGACAGTGTGACCACATCAACAGGAGGCTATCAAACCTACTGTAAAGCACACGATATATTTCTTGCTTCCATCCACACATTTTATAAACTAGCCCTTTTCAGTTATACACTGTGTGCACAATTATTAGGCAAGTTGTATTTTTGAGGATTAATTTTAATATGGAACAAACACAGTGCTATCAGTCAATCCAAAATGTTAATAAACCTGAAACCTGAATGTTTCACAACGGAAATGTGAGTGTGAACATCATCAGGGGAATACATATGTGCGCACAATTATTAGGCAACTATTAGTGTGCAGATTTATTATGCAACTAAAGGAAAAATGAAAATTTTCCCATCTCACTTGTTTATTTTCATCTGTTATAGTGAGAATAATAAACAAACACCTCAAAATTTACAAATAAACATCTCTGATATTTCAAAAAAAATAAATCAGTCAATCAATGACCAATTTAGCCACCCTTCTTTCCAATAACAGTCATAAGCCTTTCCATTCATGGAGTCTGTCAGTTTCTTGATCTGTTGACGATCAGCTTTTTGTGGAGCAGTGACTACAGCCTCCCAGACACTCTTCAGAGAGGTGTATTGTTTTTCTCCACCGTAAATCTAACGTTTAAGAAGTGCCCACAAGTTCTTGATAGGGTTTAGGTCAGATGAGGAAGTGGGGCCATGTCATTATTCCTTCATCTTTAAGGCCTTTACTGGCTGGCCACGCAGTGGAGAACTTCGATGCAAGTGATGGAGCATTGGCCTGCATAAAAATCATGGTCTTTTTCCTGTATCACTGTTTGAAGAAAGTGTCTTCGAAAAACTGGCAGTAGGTTTGGGAGTTGATTTTGAGTTCATCTTCAATGCAAAAAGGTCCAACTAGCTCATCTTTAAAAATACCAGCTCATACCAGTACCCCACCTCCACGTTGGAGTGGAGCTCTGTGCCCATTACTGATCCACAGGTCCATCCATCTGGTCCATCAAGAGTCACTCTCATCTCATCGGTCCATAAAACCTTTGAAAAAAATCTGTCTTCAGATGTTTCTTGGCCCAGTTTTGACATTTCAACTTATGTTTCTTGTTCAGTGGTGGTTGGGTTTCAGCCCTCCTTACCTTGGCCATGTCTTTGAGCACTGAACACCTTGTACTTCTGGACACTCCAGGTAGGTTGCAGCTCTGGAATATGAAAGTACTGGAGGATAATGGGTTCCTGGTAGCTTCATGTTTGATTCTTCTCACATCTTTGGCAGCTAATTTGCATCTTTTGTTCTCAACACGTTTCTTGCGACCCTGTTGACTATTTGCAACAAAATGTTTGATGGTTCTGTGATCACACACCAATATCTTAGCAATTCCAAAAGTGCTGCATCCCTCTGAAAGACTTTTTACAATTTTTGACTTTTCAGAGTCAGTTAAATCTCTTTTTTGGCCCATTTTGCCCGAGGAAAACTAGCTGCCTAATAATTCTGCACACCTTGATATAGGGTGTTGATCTCCTTAGGCCACACCCTCCCTCATTACACAAATACACATTACCTGACGTGCTTAAATCCAATAAGCATTCAAGTTAATACAGCTTGGAGTTGGAATATACGCATAAAAATGATGATATGGTCAAAATACTCACTTGCCTAATAATTGTGCACACAGTGTACTGACATAGGAAGCCTGTCTTGGCTGTACAGGGCACAATGCCCTTCCATCACATGGAACATCCATGCACAAGGAACAAATTTAACATCATAAATTAACATACTGTACATAAGATTTAGATGTAGAAGGAAACAGGAGCATCTAAAGAAAATAGGACTATACATAACATTATGCTTACTGCTTTGCATGCAGGCTGTTAAGCAGAGTTTTTGTTTTTTTCTCCCCCCCACACCAGGTAAAAACATGTTGCTGGTTGGCATGCTTGGACCCACAAATCCATGTGAAGAAGTGTCTGTGAAACATTTAGGAAGCAATCAATACACAGTCACCTATGTTGTGAAGGAAAAGGGAGTCTATATCCTGGCTGTCAGGTGGGGAGATGAAGACGTTCCCGGATCTCCGTTTCACATTACTGTTCCATAACCACTGAGCAGGAACCGAAGTCCTAAATACTGAGCTCAGAAAGTCTACAGTCAATTAAAAACAAGAGGACTTTTGCACATGCCTAAAATGGGAACAGATTCTTTAGTATGAATATTTGCCTGCTAATAAATATTTTAAAGTGTTAATTTTAACTTTTCCATAAAGTTCTCAGCTTCGACATCTTGGTGACCTTACAAACTGGGACGTGAACTGGAATGGGCTGCAGATTCTGCCGTGGTTTGCTTGTTTTGTTTTTACTACTGATTGTTCTGTGTTACATTTGGATTTTATTTATCTGCCAATGTCCAATGCAGATGTTCCAAGGTTTTAATTTCATTTTGTCATCTCATTTGATTCAGCATGTCTCAGTTTTGCCATCTGCCTTATTGCCGAATGCCAATGTTTACAAAGCAATAAAAAGTCAAGTAATTTTTTTTCTCCTTTTGTTTTAAAAATGGAAGAACTACAGTCAGCTTCACCCTTACTGTTAGTCTTAGTCTCAGAATACCAGTTGGCATTACAGGTGCCGGTCATAAAATTACAAATATCATGACAAAGTTGATTTATTTTAGTAATTCCATTGAAAAAGTGAAACTTGTATATTAGATTCAGATTCATTCATTACACACAGACTGAAGTATTTCAAATGTTTATTTCTTTTAATTTTGATGATTATAACTGACAACTAATGAAAGTCCCAAATTCAGTATTTCGGAAAATTAGAATATCAATTAAGATCAATGCAAAAAAAGGATTTTTAGAAACATTGGCCAACTGAAAGGTATGAACATGAAAAGTATGGGCATGTACAGCACTCAATATTTAGTTGGGGCTCCTTTGGCCTGGATTACTGCAGCAATGCGGCGTGGCATGGAGTCGATCAGTCTCTGGCACTGCTCAGGTGTTATGAGAGCCCATGTTGCTCTGATAGTGGCCTTCAGCTCTTCTGAATTGTTGGGTCTGGTGTATTGCATCCTCCTCTTCACAATACCCCATAGATTTTCTATGGGGTTAAGGTCAGGCGAGGTTGCTGGCCAATGAAGAACAGGGATACCATGGTCCTTAAACCAGGTACTGGTAGTTGTGGCACTTTGTGCAGGTGCCAGGTCCTGTTGGAAAATGAAATCTGCATCTCCATAAAGTGCGTCAGCAGCAGGAAGCATGAAGTGCTCTAAAACTTCCTGGTAGACGGCTGCGTTGACCTTGGACCTCAGAAAACACAATGGACCAACACCAGCAGATGACATGGCACCCCAAACCATCACTGACTGTGGAAACTTTACACTGGACCTCAAGCAACGTGGATTCTGTGCCTATCCTCTCTTCCTCCAGACTCTGGGACCTTGATTTCCAAAGGAAATGCAAAATTTACTTTCATCCGAGAACATAACTTTGGACCACTCAGCAGCAGTTTTGTCTTTAGCCCAGGCGAGACGCTTCTGGCACTGTCTCTTGTTCAAGAGTGGCTTGACACAAGGAATGTGACAGCTGAAACCCATGTCTTGCATACGTCTGTGTGTGGTGGTTCTTGAAGCACTGACTCCAGCTGCAATCCACTCTTTGTGAATCTCCCCCACAGTTTTGAATGGGTTTTGTTTCACAATTCTCATTAGGGTGCAGTTATCCCTATTGCTTGTACACTTTTTTCTACCACATCTTGTCCTTCCCTTCGCCTCTCTATTAATGTGCTTGGACACAGAGCTCTGTGAACAGCCAGCCTCTTTAGCAATGACCTTTTGTGTCTTGCCTTCCTTGTGCAAGGTGTCAGTGGTCGTCTTTTGGACAACTGTCAAGTCAGCAGTCTTCCCCATGATTGTGTAGCCTACAGAACTAGACTGAGAGACCAATTAAAGGCTTTTGCAGATGTTTTGAGTTAATTAGCTGATTAGAGTGTGGCACCAGGTCTCTTCAATATTGAACCTTTTCACAATATTCTAATTTTCCGAGATACTGAATTTGGGTCTTTCATTAGTTCTCAGTTATAATAATCAAAATTAAAAGAGATAAACATTTGAAATACATCAGTCTGTGTGTAATGAATGAATCTAATATACAAGTTTCACTTTTTGAATGGAATTACCGAAATAAATCAACTTTGTCATGATATTCTAATTTTATGACTGGCACCTGTACATTGCCTGACACCCCTTTCCTAATGCGGTGCCAGTTGTTTTACCCTGTCCCAAACCAAGAGCATCTGGCATTGGCTTACATTTACTCAGCTTGGCTGGTTAATCTTTAAAATCCCTCCACCAGTTCCGGCAGTTTGGGGATGTCCATTACCTCTGCTTTGGTGAATCTCATCTGTCCTCTTCAAACATGTGAGGGGCACAATTGCCTTATACAGTAAATTAACACTCTTACCATTTATCTAAATTGACTAATTGGAAGGGAAAAGAGTAGCCCCATCAACACATCAGGGAGACAGGTTTACATAAAAATGGGTAGACTGAATGACCTATCCACACCCGACTTGATACAGACTGTGGGGCCCCCCCTTCACATCCTTTGTTTTGGGCGAAAGGAAAAGGCCATTCAAAAATTGTACTGCAAAAATAAACACAGCAGACAAAATGAATGGGGCAGAACTCAGAAGGTTCTTGTTTTAGGCTGAATAATGCAGTTAGTGCGTTGGTGTGGCAAAGGCAGTGAACTTAAAACTCCAGGGTTTGCCACATCAGTCCTGCCCACGCCTCACTACATAACTCGGAGTAAGCCACTTACCAGGCCTGAGTGTAATCTGTAAACAGTTATTACATATCTGAGACAATTTTGAATAAAGTCATTAGCTTAATGTGAATAAACGAATAAAATGAGTACAACAAGGGACACCATGTGCATAACATTTTCTGCTTCTAGGAATGAAAAACATGATATGAATTGTCAAGGATAAAACTGCAAGTGAATAAAACAGATCCTTGAAAGCTCAATAGCTAATCATATTTTCTTAATTAGTCTTTATGTAGTATTGAGTCTTTGACCAAAAGCACTATATTGAACTTTTCTCAGACATCCCCACTGTCCATTTTAAAGACCTAAGGAGCACATGCTTCTAATGGCTGTCAGCTCATATCCACTGTGCAGGACAGCTAACCCTTTTTTGATTCTTTTTTCCAAAGCCAGTGCAAATTGGTCATCTCCTGTTCTTGCTAATGGAAGAAGACATGACTGGAATGGTTTGTCTACATTCCCTTTAGATAGTGTGGCCTGCATAAAGCATTGAGAGTGGTTTGAAAAACAGTCTGAAGTTCACACATTCTCCATTTGTCCTTTTGCACATCACAAAGTGAGCATGGTTGGTTATCTGGCAACATTAATATGACATTGTGAGTGTTCGATTAACTTAACCAATATAACATGGTGTTAGGTGGAAAAACAAAGTTGACACGGACAGTGACCCATTAAGTATTCAAACCCAGTCTGCTGAATCTGTAAGGCAACAGGACCATAAGATAGGCCGACCCTGTGAAAAGACTGCATAATCAAAAATGCTGAAGGGTGCACTCCCTCCACACCAGCATAAACTTACACAGTACTCGGTTGGGGGTTCAGCAAAGAAAGAGCACATAAATTAAAGTCAACTGTGACAGGTACGTTTTTAATATTTTATTTTTAATAAATGTAAAAAAATAACATTGTATTTTACTCAATTTTGTTGTGGGTGATTTTTACATTTAACTAGAAAAGGGAAAGTTTGAAGCATAAGATACTTAGGAATAAGAATACCTGAGGTTTAATGATGATCAGGATTCAGAGGTTAGAATGCAGAAAGAGCAACTGAAAAGAGTGGAGAAGTTTAAATATCTAGGATCCATGGTAGCCCAAGATGGAGAATTAGAGGCAGTGATAACCCACAGAATGCAGTGTGCAAGGAACAATCTGAAGATGGTAGAGTTATTGTAGAGTAAAACAATGAAGGCAGAGATTAAACGTGAGATCTTCAAGACAGCAGTGAGACCAGCAATGATGTATGGAGCTGAGCCATGGATATACAGTAAAAGAAGCGCTGGAGATGTAGATGGATGTGTGGAGTTACAAAAAGTCGGTGAGATCTATGAACATACAAGAAAGTAGACTTAAGTGATACGGACAACGGAGAAGAGAGAAAAGAGTGATGGGAATGGGGAAGAGAAATTCAGGAAGGCTGAATTGGAGGGGCATGAACAGAGTACAGTATAAGGAGATTTGAAGGAAAGTGGCATGACTGACGAGGTGCAGAACCAAGCTGTTTGGAGAAGGCTGATCAAGCACATTGACTCCACATAGAAGTCGGAAAAGATGAAGAAAAGAAGGTAATAGTTTCATTTCTGGCAAGTTTGTTACCATCCAAAGCAGTGGGGGCTCTGTCACAAATTAGCATGCCCTTTTAATATTTTAAGGTAAAATGCGCAGACTTAGAATGTCACTCTTAGTCAAGTGCTTTTAATCCAAGAAATGGGTTACTCATTACATTCATTATAGAGTTCTTTCATTTTGTCTGACAAGCAATAATGGGGCTTTAATGACACTGCCTTGCTTGTTAATTTTGATTTTGTAAAATATCCTAAATTAAGAAATCTGGCATGGCTTGTGTGTGTATATATATAAATGGGGTTGTAATATTAATATATATTATCCTGGGCTTATATCAATTTTTACTTTCCCCTTGGGGACAAGTAGTCCATCAATCTAAAAATACTCGTCGCAGTCGCCAGGATGTGTTGCGTGGTGCTGTGGACCGGGGCGTTTCTTGGATTTGAAGGTATGGAGGTATTAATCCCCTTGTCATTGGTGTGTTTTAAATTTTATAGAACTTATCCGACGAGAGTCCAGCGAGGAGTTATATACTGTACATATATAAGAGCTTTATGTTGCAAAAAGCGGGGGGGTTGGGTAGGCAAACTTTGGAAAATCGTTTATTCTCAAGTTGGCTAATGTATTTGTATAAAGATCGGGGGTTTTAGCCCGTGAAACGGCTACCCTCCCTCTGCGCCACTACTGAGCCTGTCCGGCAGAACCGACCTACAGTACCGATCACGATTGTGAATTTCCCCTTGGGATTAATAAAGTATCTATCTATCTATCAGCCAATTTGCTTGTATGAACCCAGTCTGAGCCGATTGCGGGTGAGAACTGGCCGGGGAGAAAATGTAAGGAGCGTAGTAAATCGATGCCATTGTAAGCAAACGCAACGTGACACCGCTCCAAAACGACCATTCATTTACCCGATGGCTAAATCACTACTGAAGTAAGCAACCATGCACAGAAAATGCTGCAGTAATTTAAAGAGAGACACTGCGATGAAGTACAATGCTTTTCTTCAGAAAAAATATGTAACACTCGTTTACTTATATAAAACAGGTTCATTTGTTTTTCGTGCATGTTCATAAGTTTCACTGCATAGTGACGATACGTCTGATCTCATTTACACCCGCACCTTCTCTCCTAAATGCCACGGCACATACTAACGTCCTGCTCAGGACACACGCAGGCGGCATTGTGAAACCATGGAGACGGCGATCTCCAGGAAGCCCGCTAGCCGCCCAATGTATGTGTGTGTGTATGGGCTCCATGGTTACGGGGTGTCCCATTCCAGGCCGGCTGACTCGCTGCGACTTCTGTAGGTAACACTAATTTGTTGATTCGGTGTCCACGATGAGAGATCTTCTCACTACCCAGAATCAAAATTGCTATAAGGAGCTGATCGAAAAGGAAGCCTACACGAGACTCGCGTGGAAAACCAAGTATGGGCCCCAGTACTCCCACGAGCGCGCTGGCCGGAGGAAAAAAGTCGGCGAAGTCTCCAAAGTCCCAGCCGGACGCACGATTCTGCCGCCTGTGATGAAGCCACCCGAAAAATCCCAAGTAGAGGCCACTCCACCACAGATGACCCAGGCTGTCCTCGACAGTCCTATCACGCTGATGAGGTCAGTCACCCCGGTGACCAAAGATCTAATTTATCAAGGGATCTCCAGAGAAGGGAAAGGACGGCAGCTCTACCTGCAAAGGAGGACTGTGAAAAATCCGGAGGAAAAATACGAGCTGCCGCTGCTGTCCTCTTGGGACTACGGCTGGAGACTAGGTGAGACATCGAGAAACGAACGATTAATTTGAATATAGGTCAATCTAAGCCGAGCCCTATTCTATGATACTTTACAAGACACAGAGAGAGAGAGGTTAGAAGCACGCGCTGATACTGTACAGCGCATTGCCGTACCCACCACATGACAAATCAATTTAGGATCTCCAGATTAGGACCCAGGTCATCTAAAAAACAATTGTCGATCCATCCATCGTGTCCGAATTTCCCGACTTGGTATAGTGGTCACGTGGAATATCTGACTCGACAACCCGATTTACCGTCTGTGTGAGCGCACGTAACCGCAGCATCTACCGTAGGTTACTGGTAAGCCGATCATATTCGTTTCGGGAAGAATGGATCAGAAACCAGGACTGGACGGACGCCAGTTCATAGAACAGTTGTTTAGACAGAGAGGGGGCGCACATTAAAATGATCCCGTGAAGGTCGCGTGATGATTTAGCGGCGACAATTGCATTGGGAGATAATGGCTTAGCTCCCAATTCGGTAATAATTCAGTCACATTGTTATATTCACCTGCACCCACCTCTCTACGTGATAATCCGCCATCTACAGGTTTAATTTGGCGCTTTGAGCTTAATTTGAAAACCAGACGATTAAATTTGTCAGCATTTCCAGTTATTTGAGTGTTGGATTATTAATCAGGCAGTTAAACAGGTAGGCCAGGCAGCAAAGGACTATGGAGGAATATTTCGGACAAAATTAAATAAATAAATGCGTAAATAAATAAAAGTACTGTGAAATGTGAGCATAAATAAATAAATGTGTCATGAAATGAGAGCCTAAATAAATAAATATGTCAAGAAATGAGAGCATAAATAAATAAATGTGTCACGAAATATGTTTTTCGTTGCTTATTTATTTATTTCATTTTGTCCGTAACATTCCTACAAACCGCCATGAAATACGGCTTGAAATAAAACTGTCATTTTCACTCGTCAAAGTTGAGAGGGTGGGCTCTAACACGCCCTCTAGTTACTGATTGGTGAATC
>JANRMT010062840.1:50627364-50641580 GCA_026402145.1 Polypterus bichir lapradei | reverse complement strand
ATATATATATATATATATATATATATATATATATATAAAAAAATATATATAAATATATAAATATATATATATATATATATAAATATATATATATATAAATATATATATATATAATGTGTGTGTGTGTTGTCACACATGTACACATGGGAGCCAGCTGAAGGGCTCACAAAGGGATAATTCCATGACAGACCAGGGGGTGGCAGGGTGCACTAATCCTTCCTCTTTTTCATCAGCAGACCAACCACTGGATGTGAGGACGTCACTTCCGGTTCTGAGCCCGATGACATCACTTCCCCAGCCCAGCTTTAAAACCGCCATGTTTGTCTATTATTGTTGTTGGACTGAAGTCTGTTGAGACCAGTCATTTGGAACCAATCTTTCATTTTTGGCAGCCTGATTCAAGTATATGGATGGCTGCCTCCGAACCTCTTTCTGTGTTTATTCAATCATTTCACAATAATTAAGTATTAATAATTAATTATCTATCTAGTACTAATTAAGTATTTAACTATCATAAACAACCAGTTAACAAACAAACTATTATATAGACACTATGTCAAAGGGTAAAACACCAATAATCCTACATTCATTAAACTCTTATGTCAAACAAAGGGTCGTATGACTGCCTGAGGAGGCGTCATTTACAGATTCGCCAAGGCAGCTAGACCCAACTCTCCATATTAGATTGATACGAAACTGAAAAACTTTGAAAGAACAGATAGAGGTTCACAAGCTTGAACGACAATTGCTACATGACGCTGGTTTAAATTTTGTTGAACTAATGATGTCATCATATGGCACTTCCACGCCTTCAGCCACCGCGCAAAGTGTCATGGTAAACAGACCACAAAAGGGAATGAAAAAAAAAATGGCACTGTAATAATTTCCAATACAAATAATTTAAATTGTTAAGTTTATCCAAAGTCAGAGAGGCGAGATTGTGTTGGTTTGGACAAGTGAAGAGGAGAGATGCTGGGTATACTGGGAGAAGGATGCCAAGGATAGAGCTGCTAGGCAAGGGGAACAGAGGAAGGCCTAAGAGGAGGCTTATGGATGTGGTGAGAGAGGACATGAAGCTGATGGGTGTAACAGAACAAGATGACGAGGACAGAAAGATAAGGAAGAAGATGATCCGCTGTGGCAACACCTAACGGGAGCAGCCGAAAGAAGAAGATCCATTCAGAGCAGATGCTTATCACCATCACTGAGCACCTGAAAAAAAGAAAACACACAAACGTACTGATTAGTGACCAGTCTAAAAAATAGCAAATAAAATAGCATTACATGATAAGAGCCAAGCTCCATCTTATACCCCACCAACCAATTACTGTAATTGGAAAAAAAAGAAAAAAGAAATTAAGAAAAGGCCAAATTAAAGAGGTGTTTTAGTGTTCATCTGTACTGGCCTGCCAGATCTGTTAAGGAAAGGGTATTCCAGATTTGTTTGTTGCTTAAAGTCCTTTTTAATGTTTCACTCTTGGAATACTGACCACGTCCGTGTTAGAGGACTTAACTTTATGATTAGGTATGTATCCTAAGTTGACTGGTGACCCAGTTGTACCCATTTCTCTGTTTTTTATATATAACTTATTAATGGAAAAAAACACTGATGACGAGGATCACATCACTGGTGTTGAAGTAACAAAAGTGTACAGTGGATTCAGAAAGCATTCAGTTGTATGATTTATTTCTAAATGGATAAATGTGAAACATTTGCCCATCACTTTACACTCAAACTATAATGAAAAAGTGAAGATGTTTTCGGCAAGGTTTGCAAATTGATTAAAAATCAAAAACTGAAATCTCCCTTTCATGCAAGTACTCAGACCCTTAATTCAGTACTTTGTAGAAGTCCCTTAGGTAGCAATTTCAATTTTAGTATTCTTAGCCAAGTCTCCACAAGCCTTGGGCAGTTTATCCCATTGTTTACGGCAGATCCTCTCAAGATGCTAAAAGAAGAAACGTTGTCCAGCCTGAGGTGGCGTGGACACTGGAGCAGGTTTCCTTCAAAGACTTCCCTATTTTGCTGCATTCCTCCTCCCCTCAATTCTAACCAGTTTCCCTGCCACTGAAGAAGCACCCCCATAGTGTGATGCTGCCACCACCATACTTCACCGTAGGGTCGTTATTAGGCAGTGACAGCACAAAGAGTTTAATTTTTGACTCATGAAAACAGAGAATCTTCCTCCTCACGCTCTCAGAGTCCAAGTGAACTGTCATATGCCCTGACCAATGCCCTCCTTGCTGAGCATTCAAGCTGGGCAAACTGTCAACTTTAGGAAGAGTCCTGGTGGTTTCAAACTTCTTCCATGTCATAATTACTGAGACCACTATGACCCCGGGAACACTCGGAGCTTTAGGAATGGTTTTATCCCCTTGTTACAATCTTTGCCTTGGCACAGTTTGATCACAGAGGAATTCTTTGTACTTCATAACTTGGTTTTTCTCCTGATATACGGTGTAAAACGTGGGACCTTATATACACAGCTAGACTTGTGCCTTACTAAACGATGTCCAATCAATTCAATGTGCCACTGGTGGACTCCAGTCAATTCATAGACACATCTCAAGTAAAACTGAAACAAACAGGATGCACCTGAGCAAATTCTGGAGTGCCTCAGCAAAGGGTTGGCATACTTATATGAATGAGATATTTCAGTTTTTAATTTTTCCTAACTGTGATATTCTTTCTGAAAACATGATTTCAACTTTGTCATTATTGGCTATTGAGTGGTGGGCAAAAATGTAAAAATCAATTTAAAATTAATTGAACAACACAATGCAGTATGCAGAAAGAAAAAGGGGTCAGAATACTTACTGAATCCATGGCATCATGGCACCACGTCAGCTAATTATTTCAGGAACAGCCAGTTACCCGTTATTTTGTTGGCTAGCACAGAGTAAATAATTAGCCAGTTCTGTCAGCACCAGCTTGTAGATTAGTGTCGTTATCACTGCCATCTCAAAGTTTTGCAAGCTACTGGCAGGACTCGTAGGCTGTGCCATATAAATTGAAAAGTTTTTTTTTCTTCAGTACATCAAATCAGATTAGGAAATTTATACAAATCAGATACATTAGCTGCTATGATACAGCCTGTGCTCTTTGATAAACAAACCACTGCTAAGAAACATTTCAATAAGATGTTCAGTTAGAAGAAACACAACGGCTCACTTTGACTTTTGTTATTTGTGTTTTGGCCTGTTGAGAAGGGGGCAACCCTAAGTGTCAGAACTATGAAACATTTAGGAAAACGACTTCGAGACATCAACAACCTCACCCCAAGTTAAAACTAAAATAAAGTCATACAGTCGAAAATGTTTGCAGGTTTTACGCTTATATGGCCTTTCGAACGATCAAGACAGCCCGGAAAACTGGCATCATCCTCAATTAACTCAAATTACCACTTGAAGGACGTAATTAAACGGGTTTTTTTATGTCGTAAACTTTGCCAACTATTTCTTCATTGATGATCTGTTCTGCAACATCATAAACCGTAAGCTCACGGAAGTCTTACAGAAACAGCAGGTTTCGAAGTTCCGACGGTTTGCTCGCCTGCCGTCACGTTAACGGCGCCTGCACAGTTCAAGCAGGCTCAACCGCGCGCGCTACAGTAACGTGGGCGCGCACGGCGTGCTAAAAGAGTACACGCGCTACGCATGCGCACCGCACTGACAGTCGGGTTAGACAGCAGAGTCATCTAGCAAATGGGACGAGTTGAGCTACGTATTCCGCGGTGATAACGTGCACTCTGGTGACATTACGGTCAATAAAGGTAAAGCGTCCTGTCACGTTTAATGATTATGACTGCTACTAGGTGTTACTGGGGGTGTCCGTGTCGACGTGCCCGCACGTGTGAGGCGGAGGTGTCAGAATGGGGGCGGACAGGTGAGCTTTTGTGACAGAGCCTCGCAATCACGGGACAGACTGACAGGGTCAACGATTGCTTGACGGCTAGTAAAATCAAATTGGCAGAATGTTTAGAGGTCATAGTTATTGTTTCGCTGTCTTTAATAATTAAATGTTTTTTTTGCACTGATTTAGTGGTCTTAAAAAAGACAATTTACATGTGTTTAACCATGCAGAATGACACCTTTTATTGGCTAAAGCTAACACGGTACAACACCCTAGTACTACATGTGTTTAACCTTAAAGGCGCAGCGTGAACTTCGGACTGTTATGTGCAATCATGTGTATGTCGACAAGATGAGTGTGAGGCGACTTTGTCCTAAATCCAAAATAAAGACAATCAGAACCAGTCATTTTTAACTGCACTACTTTATTTATACGTTGTGTGTAATGAACGTTTTGGCTTATTTATAAGTAGGAATCGAACTGTTAACTAGTAGCATGGCAACTCGGTCTCATCTATATTATATATTCTGCTTTTATTCTATAAAAAAGACTCGCAATAACAGGATGGCTTATTGCATGTCCCGTTTATTCCCTTATTCCAAACGATAATAAACATACATCCCATAATATACGGTTAATCCCTTCAACCCTGCATTTAAAAAACGGACATCCCCGCAGATGTTATATCCCTCTTCTCAAAAAAAAAAAAAAAAAAAACATAAAATGTGTTTTTTAAACTAAGTTTTCTGTACAGGCAACATTGGTAATGCAAGAGCATCAATTATCAATAAACGCCAACATATTTTCATCCACAACAACAACATTTATTTCTATAGCACATTTTCATACAAACAGTAGCTCAAAGTGCTTTACATAATAAAGAATAGAAAAATAAAAGACACAATAAGAAAACAAAATAAGTCAACATTAATTAACCTAGAATAAGAGTAAGGTCCAATGGCCAGCGGGGACAGAAAAAACAAAAAAAAAACTCCAGACGGCTGGAGAAAAAAATAAAATCTGCAGGGATTCCAGACCATGAGACCGCCGGCCCAGTCCCCTCTGGGCATTCTACCTAACATAAATGAAACAGTCCTCTTTGGATTTAGGGTTCTCACGGAAAGACTTGATGATGATGGTCACGTAGACTTCTGCCTTTTAGTCCATCCATCATTGTTGGAGCATCATGAAGCTTTGAGTAGGTGGAGGTGGCGCAGGCCACCACCACAAAGAAACCGGAAAAAGAAACAGAAGAGAGAGTTGGGGTCAGTACGGATCCAAATGTGCTATTATTATAAAGTAATGCATTAACTAGATAAATTGCAACTTAAAGTAAACATTTTAGAATAGTATGAATTTCAAACAACAAATGTATCACTGTATACCCTTTACATTTATAAATTCAAGGTATTTCTAGGCTTGACAGCACGTCCGGATCTTGTGTGGTATAGTGATGGACAGTCATTTGGTACATTTTTACATTTTGTGGCTGAGGTGTGTGCTTCATGGTTGGTGATGAAGGTTTGATTTGCCCAGAGTCGTCCTGCACCTCACGAGGATAGTCCATGTCATGAAACGTGTTTGGGTTTTCTTTGGTGGCAAGGAGGTGTCGATGGTTTCTACGGTATACTTGGCCTTCAGATATCCGGATGTGGTAGGACCTATTCACATCAGTTGGTTGGATGATTATATACAGTAAATAAAAACCAACATCTGTCTGTATGTTTGTCCGCTTTTCATTAGAGAACTACTTAACTGATTTAAATCAGGTTTTTTTCTATAATTTGCTTGAACATTCCGGTTGATTTGCGACTTCTGTCATCACCCAAAGTATCATAGTTCGCTTGCAGGAGTGATTTATTTGTGCTAATCTGCGACAGAGGTTGGTGGGGCCCTCCTCACTCACGTGCCAGCCTCCGTTCGAGTAGCTCCACCTCGTGCCACGTGTTGGAGTGTACCTTACCTCCACTTAGCTAGTGATACCTGTTTGTTTATTGATTTTTAAAGTTTGTGGTTAAAGTTAATGGTTTAATAAAAATTAGACAACAGATGTCATGAGAAACCTCACCTCCTTATTTAGAAGCTTTAGTTGGTTGAGGTCAGTTGTGGTGATTCAGTGGGTGCTAAAGTGCTTGCGACCTGACTTGAGGTGCGGCTGAAATTCCTTCTCAGTGGTGCTTACTGTATGTACTGCACCTAAGGGCTTCATTCTGTGGATTCTAATGTTTCATCCCACAGGTCAGACATGTGTACCTGTATTGACTGGAGTCTTATATTGTGCGTAAAGATGTGTGGGTATGCATGATCATGTTGTGTGATGCATTTTTCATCTCCTCCATGTTCATTTTCTACTTTAACCCTGATGCAAAATGGACAGGCATCTGCGATCATTGACTCTGTAGTGGATAAGCACAGACTGAACCCAGGAGAGGAGTGGATGAAAAGTGGTAACCAGGCTGTTTGCTTTGTCTGCAAATAGTGTTTCCAAGCTGATTATCTTTTCCTGTCATGTGATTTGCTCATTTCCTATTCATGTGCAGTATTGCTACATAGTGTAAAGGTTTTATTCTGTATTGGAGTTAACAACTTTGCAGTAGTTTCCTTGTTGTTCTGTTTGTGAACGTAATTCTTTATTATCCACTTCATACACAAATGGCTCTATACATGTTTTTCTTTCAGTTGCTACATGATTAGGACGTGTCCTACAAAAACTGCTTATACAGCAGCTCAGCTGGGGCAGCCACATTTATTGATCTACAACTCGTCTGTTAAAGCTAGCTGCTATTTATAAGACTTGACACAGAAAAAGGTAGGCCTCTTAAATAGCCCTCAATAATGCATTGTTTAGCATGATTTTATTTGTACTAACTTTGTAAGTGTGTAGATGA
This sequence comes from Polypterus bichir lapradei, assembly GCA_026402145.1. NCBI lineage: Eukaryota > Metazoa > Chordata > Cladistia > Polypteriformes > Polypteridae > Polypterus > Polypterus bichir. The sequence goes on along the minus strand of JANRMT010062840.1, from coordinate 50,634,839 downwards.
TATGTGGATATGGTTGAACTATGTTTTGTTTCAGGTTTGTTTTTTCATCCTTATTTAGCAGTGTAATATTGTATTACAGATTTGTAATTGTACTGCCATTGTACCCCCTCAATTTGACTTTAAACTTAAAAGGGCAAAACCACTGATTTGCTTTATTGCATCATGCCACTTTATGTTCTTGTTCTTAAGGTTTCAAATGTAGGAAAAAGCAAAGCTAATATTTTATTTAATTTTATTGTCTTGTGCAATACTATCCTATATGTAAAATCTGTACTCGGAGAGACTTTGGTCAGTCAGTGGGCTGTGAGCCAAGTAGGTCACTGGTTAAAATGAGTAAGGGGCTCGTAAAAGACCCAAGCAGTTTTATACAGTTTGTTGTAGTTAGTGATCTGGCTCTGTTGCACACAGAATTAAAGAGGGTAAAAAAGGCTTAAAGTCATAGTAGTTATTAATGTCATTTTATTTCTCTTTTAATCAAATTTGTAGTGTCCTATCTCTCTATTATAATAAAAATAGGGTCGATATGCGATCTTCTCGGAAGACACCTTAACGTCCCCGCAAGAGACACTTTAATGTCCCGCAAGACAAGGCAGTGAGAGAAAAGGACAGCTGCTGTACAGGCTTTTAAGTGATCGACGAGCAGCACGACAAGCAGAACACGCAGCTCGGTAGCAGAAGCAGAAAGCCAGCAGCTGATCCGTCAACATCTCTTTAGCGCGAGTTCAGCCTCCCCCCATTCACAACAACATAGATGCGCGCCCCGAGGGGGGGGTGGTGGTCGAGCAAAGCAAGCAGGCCCCCTAGTATTGAATAAAAAAATCTTTTAATCTTCCATTTTCTGAACCCCTTTTTGTCATTACAGATTGTAAGGAACACAGTAGCCTTAGGTGCAAGTCATACCTCAAACCTGTGCAGTTCCGTCAGTCACTCGTATCATAAATTTTTAACTTGGGCTAAATTAAACTCTCCGTTTCTTCCAGCATGGGAGTCTTTTGGATGTGGGAGGAAACTGGAGTTCTCAGAGAACACCATCGCAAATGTAGAGAGACTATTTCAAATTCTGTACAGATAACAACAACAACATTTATTCTATAGCACGTTTTCATGCAAATGGTGTCGCTCAAAGTGCTTTTCAAGATGAAGAAAGAAAAATATAAAAATAAAATTAGGCAATACTAAGTAAAAAAGAATAAAGTAAGGTCCAATGACCATGGAGGACAGAAAAAAAAAAATCTGCAGGGGTTCCAAGGCCACGAGACCGCCCAGTCCCCTCTGGGCATTCTACCCAACATCAATGATCTCATTCAGTCCTCATGGTTTTCAAGCTTCACGTGGAAGATTTAGATGATGATGATGGTCATGTGGACCTCTGGCCTTCAATCTATCAATGTAGGGACTGCATGGTGCCCTGATCAGGTGGTGGTGGCGCAGATCATCACCAGAGAAAAAACGAAAAAAGAACAGCAGAGTATGTATGGGCTGTGGAGCCATGATAAAAATAATATACAGAATATCAAGGTTACACTAAAATGAAGTTATAAGAAAGCCCTATTAAAATAATGGGTTTTTAGCAGTTTTTTAAAGTGCTCCACTGTATCAGCCTGGAAGATTTCTATCTGTAAGCTATTCCAGATTTTAGGTGCGTAACCACAGAAGGCCATCTCACCACTTCTTTTAAGTTTAGCTCTTGGAATTATAAGCAGACCCTCATTTGGAGGTCTACAGTTGTGCTTGAAAGTTTGTGAACCCTTTAGAATTTTCTATATTTCTGGATAAATATGGCCTAAAACATCATGAGATTTTCACTCAAGTCCTAAAAGTAGATAAAGAGACACCAGTTAAACAAATGAGACAAAAATATTATACTTGGTCATTTATTTATTAAGGAAAATGATCGAATATTACATGTTTGTGAGTGGCAAAAGGATGTGAACCTTTGCTTTCAGTATCTGGTGTGACCCCCAATAACTGCAACTAAACGTTTCCGGTAACTTTTGCTCATTCCTGCACACCGGCTTGGAGGAATTTTAGCACATATCTCCATACAGAACAGCTTCAACTCTGGGATGTTGGTGGGTTTCCTCACATGAACTGCTCTCTTCAGGTCCTTCCACAACATTTCGATTGGATTAAGGTCAGGACTTTGACTTGGCCATTCCAGAACATTCACTTTCTTCTTCTTTAACCATTCTTTGGTAGAACGACTTGTGTGCTTAGGGTCGTTGTCTTGCTGCATGACCCACCTTCTCTTGAGATTCAGTTCATGGACAGATGTCCTGACATTTTCCTTTACAATTCTCTGATATAATTCAGAATTCATTGTTCCATCAATGAAGGCAAGCCGTCCTGGCCCAGATGCAGCAAAACAGGCCCAAACCCTGATACTACCATCACCATGTTTCACAGATGGGATAAGGTTCTTATGCTGGACTGCAATGTTTTCTGTTCTCCAAACATAACGCTTTTTATTTAAACCAAAAAGTTCTATTTTGGTCTCATCCGTCCACAAAACATTCTTCCAATAGCCTTCTGGTTTGTCCACGTGATCTTTAGCAAACTGCAGACAAGAAGCAATGTTTTTTTTTGGAGAGCAGTGGCTTTCTCCTTGCAACCCTGTCATGCACACCATTGTTGTTGAGTGTTCTCCCGACGTTGGACTCATGAACATGAACATTAGCCAATGTGAGAGAGGCCTTCAGTTGCTTAGAAGTTACCCTGGGGTCCTTTGTGACCTCGCCAACCATTACACGCCTTGCTCTTGGAGTGATCTTTGTTGGTCGACCACTCCTGGGGAGGGTAACAATGGTCTTGAATTTCCTCCATTTGTACACAATCTGTCTGACTGTGGATTGGTGGAGTCCAAACTCTTTAGTAACCTTTTCCAGCCTGATGAGCATCAACAACTCTTTTTGTGAGGTCCTTAGAAATCTCCTTTGTTCGTGCCATGATACACTTCCACAAACGTGTGTTGTGAAGAGCAGACTTTGATAGATCCCTGTTCTTTAAATAACACAGGGTGCCCACTCACAGCTGATTGGCATCCCATTGATTGAAAACACCGGACTCGAATTTCACCTTCAAACTAACTGCTAATCCGTGAGGTTCACATACTTTTGCCACTCACAAATATGTCATATTCGATCATTTTCCTTAATAAATAAATGACCAAGTATAATATTTTTGCCTCATTTGTTTAACTGGTTTCTCTTTATCTACTTTTAGGACTTGAGTGAAAATCTGATGATGTTTTAGGTCATATTTATGCAGAAATGTAGAAAATTCTAAAGGGTTCACAAACTTTCAAGCACAACTGTAAGGTTACAATTTGAAGTGTAAGGTGAGGTGCATTCTAAGTTATAGGATGGAGTGGAGCTTTGTAATCCATAAGCAGTATTCAAATTCCATACAGTGACCATGCCAGATTTCTAGTCCAGAACTCTGAATCAGTGCGTTGGCATTGCTTAATTTGTTTTGTAGCTGATTAATCTTGTACTATTTCCATTTAACTGGAGGAATTTTGCTTTCATTGAACAATTATCATACGCATCATGGACCTGAACCTAACAGGCAAATCTGAAGATGAAAAACACACACAAAAAAGAATTTTTAGTCAATTTAATGGAAGAGAAAAAAAAGGTGAATAAGTGCTTTGTTCAAAAGTAAGGCAAGCCTGAGGCTCCTTTAAGCCAGAGAAATCTTTAGAAATGAGCCACTTAAGCCCTCCTGCTGGTGTAAGTGTGCTGACTCTAGCATGCTGCACCAGCAAGATCAAAACTGTAGAGCTGCATTGACTCTGACCTTGGTGCTAGTCGTACTCATTTTGTACATGAACTGAAATAGGATACAGTTATTGTAAAGGTCTGAACTATGCAATATTTATTTTTAATAACAACATTATGAATGATCCATTTTGAATGTCTAAAAGTGTGACATAATTGAGACTCTGGTTCACAATTATTGATAAATAACTTCTAGCAGAGACTGTGAAGTTGTATGCATAAAAAATATTTGAGAAATCATTGTTACATTTGGTGTGAACATAAAAATGATCTTTACCAAAACGTTCATGGGGAAGGAGGACGAGTGTATAAAAGATGCACAACATCCTGCAACAAATGTAAATGACTGCTATGAGAAAGCCTTGGCTTTTTGTTCATTCTTCAATGTTAAATGAAACTTCCTTCAACTTTCTGAAATGCTGTAAAGTGAATGTAGGCTAAGATACCAGATTAGGGAAGCTGTGTACTTTAGTTGAAAACCATGGGTGGCAGGTGCCCGTTTATAATAAAAATACTCTTTTCTTTGCATTTTTGTTTTTACAAAAATGAGCAAGTCAAGTAAATTGAAAATATTTGTTTTCTTGATTAACTACTTCATTTCTTTCAGAAACGTGCATATCTTGAACATTTACTTAATTCGGTTTCTGAAGTTTACAAAAGACTATTTAGTAGCATGCCACTTTAGAAAAAGCCTCCAAAATATTGGCCGATGGAAAACGAGCTATAAAGAAATAAAATATTTACAGTGACCAAAAAACATTTATGAATCTACCGTTTTTACTCGTATACCATGCACCCTCGTGTAAGACACGCACTCTAATTTTTACAAAGAAAATCGCGAAAATCGTTTTGCCCCGAGTTCGACGCGCGTTGTGATTGTATAGGAGGTGTTTAGAGAGAGAGAGAGAGAGCGCGAGCTAGCGAGAGAGAGAGAGAGAGAGAGAGCACGAGCAAGCGAGCGAGCGAGCCCAAGCAGAAGAAGCAAACATTACAGAATTACATTTCCTCGTGTAAGACGCGCACCCTAATTTTTACAAAGAAAGTCACGAAAATCGTTTTGCCCCTTGTACAACGCGCGTTGTGATTGTAAAGGAAGCGTTTAGAGAGAGAGAGAGAGAGAGCGCGAGCTAGCGAGAGAGAGAGAGCGCGAGCGAGCAAGCCCAAGCAGAAGAAGCAAATATTACAGAATTACATTTCCTCGTGTAAGACGCGCACCCTAATTTTTACAAAGAAAATCACGAAAATCGTTTTGCCCCGTGTACGACGCACGATGTGATTGTATAGGAGGCGTTTAGAGAGAGAGCAAGCGCGAGCAAGTAAGCGAGAGAGAGACCGAGCTCGCCCAAGCAGAAGAAGTAAACATTACAGAATTACATTTCCTCGTGTATGACGCACACCTGATTTTCTAATGCTAATTTTTGGGAAAAAATGTGTGCGTGGTACACGCGTAAATACGGTATCTGGTTTAGTTGCCTACTTAATATGACTTCATAAAATGGAGCATGAACCGTGATTATTGGGTTCAAGTTTAAGTAATCGATGGAAAAATGTCTCCAGCTGTCCAGCTAACCCGTTGACATTTTACTTTTGCAGCTTTTGTGGATAACACTTTTGGATGTAAGCACTTTCAGCTGCATGGTATTTATGAAAAGTTTCTATAAATATAAGTGTTGGTGATGCATTTTCAGTTTTAATGAACCAAAGCTTTTTCTCAGTGTATTTTAGATTTCTTTCAGTCTTGGTTTTTACTTTCAAATTGAACGTCTGGTTGTTCTCTAGTATATTCCACACTGCCATTCTCATTCTTTTAACTGTGAGTTTTGTGACAGTTTTTAGTCTCCTCTCCTCACCCACTTTGTGTGTTACACTGTTGACTTAAGATTTACTTTGCTGCACTGTCTGGATGAACAGACTCGGCACATACAGTCGTGGCCAAAGGTTTTGAGAATGACACAAGTGTTTGGTTTTCACAAGTTTGCGTCTTCAGTGTTTTTAGATCTTTTTGTCAGATGTTTCTCAGGTACACTGAAGTAGAATTACGAGCAGTTCAGAAGTTTCAAAGGCTTTTATTGACAATGACATGAAGTTTATGCAAAGAGTCCATATTTGCAGTGTTGGCCCTTCTTTCTTTTTCAAGACCTCTGCAGTTCGCCCTGGCATGCTGGCAATCAGCTCCTGGGCCCAATCCTGACTGATGGCAGCACAATTCTTGCAGAATCAATGTTTGGAGTTTCTCAGAATTTGTGGGTTTTTGTTTGTCCACCCACCTCTTGACCACAAGTTCTCAATGAGATTAAGGTCTGGGGGGGTTTCCTGGCCATGGACCCCAAGTTTCGATGTTTTGTTCCCTGAGCCACTTAGTTCTCACTTTTGCCTTATGGCCAATCATGCTGGAAAAGGCATTCTGGGTCACCAAACTGTTCTTGGATGGTTGGGAGAAGTTGCTCTCGGAGGATGTTTTGGTCCCATTCTTTATTCATGGCTGTCTTCTTTGGCTGAATTGTGAGTGAGCCCACTGCCTTGGCTGAGAAACAACCCCACGTGACATGAATGGTCTCAGGATGCTTTACTGTTGGCCTGACACAGGACTGATGGTAGCGCTGCTCACCTTTTTTTCTCCAGACAGTCTTTTTTTCCAGATGCCCCAAACAATCGGAAAGGGGATTCATTAGCGTGGAAGTGACCTGCGCTGATCCTAGTTGCTCACACTATCTGGAATCTTCACATTCTCCTCATTTCTATGTTTTCTCCAGGTCTTCTAGTTTATTCTCTTATCCTATAGATGTCCATGCTAGGTTGGATGTTGTCCTGATATACATTTTAGTGAGTAAGTCTTTAATGACCTATATGGTTTGGTGTTGGCACCTGCCTTGTGCCTACAGCAGCTTGGATATGCTCCAGCTTCTTGCCATCCTTTTACAACAAACCAACATGAAGTGAATTTTCTGTCTGAATTTTAGTGCTTTTTCTATGTCCTTCCAAGTGAATTGTTTCATTCATTTTTTTATACTGTTAATTGCACTTATGAACATGGAGTGCTATTAATTATTGATAAAATGCTATAAACAGTTACAGTAATTCTTTAGAATCTTAGAAATTGCCGTTGACCTTTACTAAAACCTACAGTTTTTTGTGCTAACAGTTATTTTTCTTTCTCTGCCGCTCTAGTCAAATACTGTAGAATTCACATTTTCTTGTCTGTTACAGAGACAACATGGATCTGGACATGTTTAGCATGATTGCCGCAGCCAGTGGGATGTTAGCTGTTCCAATCTTGGCATTCATTGCCTGCTTCTTTCTATGGCCGTCCTCTCTCATCAATTTCTATCACTGGTAATGTTTGTTGTATTCCTATTGCTAGTTTTATATTATCAAACACTACGCTGCCTTAGACATATCATGAGGTAATGTTCATCAGCTACAGTAGATCTACCTTGTGAGACTTGCTATCATGTTATCATTAGGGCTTTATATGCAAAAGTACTTCAACTTCCAGGGACATCTGTGGGTTCAAATAAAATGAATAACATCTGAACAAAATGGAAGAATTTAGAGACAAGCACATAATGGTAAAGGTATAGTATTTGTGAATTAATTGTGAAGTAATTGTGAATTTCCCCTTGGGATTAATAAAGTATCTATCTATCTATCTATCTATCTATCTATCTATCTATCTATCTATCTATCTATCTATCT
>JANRMT010062840.1:50595418-50616934 GCA_026402145.1 Polypterus bichir lapradei | reverse complement strand
CTCAGCCAGAAACTTCTCAATGAAGAATAGAATAGAATGGGTTTGACTCTCAGCCATATTTCAAGTTTCATAACAAAAAGTCTGAATGCTTATGTTAACGTGATACATCAGTTTTTTTTTTTTAATTTTTAACACATTTGCAAAAATTCCTTAAGTCCTGTTTTCACTTTGTCATTCTGGGACATTGAGTGTTGCTCGATATGTGGAAGAAAAAAGTGAATTTAAACAATTTTAGTAACAAGCTGCAACATAACCGAATTTGAAAATGAGAAGGGGCCTGAATACTTTTTAAAGGCAGTGCATTTACAGGTAACCTTTCAGTGGAGAAAACTTTGTGTTAAATCCTGAGCCTTTATCAAGAAGGATGAGCCTTATTAATTTATTTTTGCAATTGTCTTGATTGTTGAGAAAAACATAAAAGAATTATTGATCTATACAGTTTCTTCTCAACTAAATTTCGGCTTCAGTGATGAATTGCAAAAGTATTTGGTTTTTTTTTTTTATCATAAAAGAATGTCATGTCTGCCCTCCTCCACATGCTGCTTTTGTGACTGTTGCCAGGAAAAGTAAGCTTAATGACAATGCGTGGACAGATGAGTGGAATAAGAGACACACTTTGTACAAAACACATTGTAACACATTACAAAATAAAAAAAACGGTGAAATGGTTTGTTTGCAGACTTAAACGTCAAGTTCTGAATGCTGCCTTGCTTGTACATTTGAAGAACAGCAGGATTGTCCTGATTTCTGAAACACAAATACAACTCAATTTCGGTACAATACTGTCTGTACTGTAAATTAGTACTGCTTGTCTTTCCACACCATAGGCATAGTGTTTTTTCTTTGCCAATTGTTAATTGAAAAGAAAATAAATAGGTAGGTTTACAATTAGTTTAATATGAATGCATCATCGAAAGTTTGGGCACCATAGTTATTGAGATAACAGAGTTTATGCCTGCCTCCTCTTCTGAAGAGCATTTTATTCAATACTGAATAAATGTTAACAACAAACAGGAAAACTACCTTTAATTTACGCAGTGCCTTTCTGTAGTGATTGTGTTGTAAGCCGTTTTACAGGTAAAGAGCTGTAGCACAAATGCTCAGGTATATTTCTAATGAGGTGACTTGCTCACAATTACACAGTGAGTCAGCAGCAGTGATAAAATCAGCAAACTGTGTTAGTTTAAAGTCCAAGGTCTTAACCACAGATAAGTGTTAAAGAAGGAGCCATTCATCCAAGATGATTTTAAAACGCCCATTTCTGCACAGAAAATAAGCTCTAAACGAACACCTGGTCAGCTTTCCTTAACTTTGTCATACTAACTACTGCATAAATTATACTGTCTAGTTTCGATAATGACAAAAGAAGCCGATACTTTCAAAAGAGTGCCGTTATATTACTTTGGAAATTTATCTGTACATTAATATAGAAGCTTTGTAGTGTCCCACTTGCACAGCTTTACATGCATGTGGACAGCTGATTCAAGCAAAGAGACTTACTGGCTTGGCATAAGCAGACCAAACAGTCGAGCTACACCTGTGCCAATCACAAAAGCAGGTGCCCGCTTACCGTGTTACTTCCATTTGCCTGTGGGAATATGACAGTCACCTACACTAGGCGCTCTTAAACCATATACTTTGACCCAATCAAACAATATCAAATTAGTTTTACAATAAAGCAAAATTGATAAGAATATAAGAAGTTTGGCAAATGATAAGAGACCGTTCAGTCCATCAATCTTGTTTGTTTAGCTAATAGATAGAATTTGGCAGGTATTTACTAATGGTGTGCTCAGTTAACTGATTGTGCTGAGCTGTTGCTAACCTTGTGAATATTTCACAATCTCTTGTGCGATTACATTATGTTAAGTCTTAGTTGGTAGAGGCGTCGGTATCTGAGGTGATTTTAAGAAGATGTAATACTATACTTCTTGCTGATCTGAAATCATTTAAGTGTTAAAAATATTGACATATTTTAACTCAGTCTTGTTTTTTGCTTGAAAGTTGAAACTCCAACCCCCTCTGATGAATGATTGTTTTTGATTTAGTTTCTTCCCAAGCACTTGCACTTGGTCTGTGTTGACATGCCTGGCCATGGGGACACTTCTCGCTCTGCTGGTGAAGATTACACTATAGAAGGCCAGGTGAAGAGAATACATCAGGTATGTACAAGTCTGAAACTAGCACTTTGTGCAGAGCCGCAACTAATATATGTGAATATTCTGCAGTGAAAGAAGTGTGTAACATTTGTACAGGACATTCCCTCCTTTAAATCATGGGTGTCAAACTCCAGGCCTGGAGGGCCACAGTGGGTGCAGGTTTTCTTTCTAACCCTTTTCCTAATCAGTGTCCAGTTTTCACTGCTAGTTAACTTCTTTTCCCTCTATTTTCATAGCCCTGTTTTTAAGGATTAAGTCTTCTGAATTAATTCTTTTCTTAATTAAATGACAGCCAAACAGAAATGAGACCTGAAACGAGCCAACAGAAGACCAGCTAAATTGGAGCTTCAAACTCCAACCAGTTCCTTAATGAGAAGCTGATTCTTCTTGTTAATTAAACCCGTAATTCAATTCCATGCCTTGCTGCTGCTCTCTTTTTGCCACAGCAGACATTTCCAAAACTGTTGATATTCTGTTTTTTTCTAAGAACTCCTAAAATGTTTTGGTAACCTGAGGGATCAACCTTACTTCATCTTTATTTTCAGATTTTGTTTGATGAGTACAGGTGAGCTGGTCATGTCCTGCTTGTTTTATGTCTCATTACTGTCCGGCTGCTAATTAAGGAAAAAACAACTAAGGGGCCTGAGTCGAGCTAATTAAAGCCAAGGCTAAAGAAGTTAATTAGCATCAAAAACTGGTCACTAATTAAGAAGATGGTTAGAATGAAAACCTGCAGCCACTGCGGCCCTCCAGGCCTGGAGTTCGACACCCCTGCAATGGTTTTGTGTTTTTGTATTGGCCTTATCTGTACCAAATAATGCATTTTTAATATTTGAAAAATCATAAGAACATGTTTTAATGTTTGACTTTGGTGTGCTTTTATTATTCTTTCTGTGATTAGTTGTTTGAAGGGTAGGGACTTAACTACCATCCATATAGCATGATACTGTTTCACATACTAGCCTTTGAACATTATTGTGCAGAAGGAACTGGGGATTATTCACTTTAGGATTCAAAATGCAGGTTAAATTCTGTTAGAACGAAACTCCATTTTAACGAAATCTTCATTGTAACAATGTTTTTTTTTGGTCCTGGCTAATTTTTCTATAGAACAAAAGTTTTAAAAAAAAAAACTCATTACAGCAGAATCCATTTTATCTGCAAAATTCATTATCCATCCATCCATTATCCAACCCGCTATATCCTAACTACAGGGTCACAGGGGTCTGCTGGAGCCAATCCCAGCCACCATAGGGCGCAAGGCAGGAAACAAAACACTGGGCAGGGTGCCAGCCCACCGCAGGGAACACACACACACACACCAAGCACACACAAGGGACAATTTAGGATCACCAATGCACCTAACCTGCATGTCTTTGGACTGTGGGAGGAAACCGGAGCAAAAGGCATGTACTTCTTCTGTACTTTGACCAAAAATTGAGATTCAGAAGCTCAGCTGAACAGCCAGTTAGATTGCAACTTTATGTCACTTGGTGGAGCTCAAGAAGGGTTGCTGTAGACTGGAGGCATTGTGGGCATTTCTAGGGGCAAGATAACTGTCAGTCAGATTTGACTAAAGCTGTACTTGCAGAGTTCCAGACGTTTACCGCAGCTCGACTCTGTCGCTCATTTCTGGGTTTCTCAAGTTGTGGTTTGACTTCACTGAGCACATTGATCAGGTTTTGTCTTATCCTTCAGCAAAAGTGGTGACTGCTGAGCTTTCCTCATGTTCATGCCAGTCAACCAGTTTTCAAAGTATTTCATTAATCCGCCGAGAGTTTTCATACGAACACCTGCACACCATAGCATCTTCTTTTTCTTTTTTTTCTTTTCATTTTGTTGCATTTGAATGCATCTTTGAATTTTGTGCTCACAAATTTATTTACGAATGTGACCTTCATTTCAATTTTTATCATAATCTCTTTATGTAAAAATTTTCCTGGTTCAATAAAAAAGGGTGAATCACAAAAGGACAGGTATCATTTAGAGAGAGCCATTCTGTCCATTAGGCAACTTCTCCTGAGGGGTGCAGTTTATCTAAGTTAAGGGGGCCTGTGTTATGCACAGCAATGGGTAGTGCTCATGTACCTCAGGCAGGGTGTGCTCTGGACACCAAAAAGGACTCGAGACCTCAAAGTCTAATAATACTGAATGTGCGCTGTGGATACCGAGGGGTGCTGCTTTAATTTAAAAACAAAAATACTTTGGAAGTTCTCACAGCAATTGATGCTAACAAGAACAAAATAGATGTTGGCATTCCGCAGTGAGCTTTGTTAAACGTACGTGCAGAAAGGCCACGCTTTGTTCCAATTCCATTATATTGAAATCCCCATTATAACAAATTATTTTTTCTGTCCTGAACACTTTGTCCTAATGGAATTTGACCTCTGTAACAAATAGTGAGAGCTATTAACCAAGCACATGGTCACATCTCCATCCCGATCTGGATAGTTCTGTTCTGTTCATGTATTTTGATTTGTAAGCAGTACACTTAACATTCCTACTTGTATGTTGCTTTCAATAAAGGAAATCTAAGGAGGCAAGGCCAGTTTCAGACATATCCGAAATAGGCCTCTGCAGTTTGTGACAATATTTCCCTTTTACAGAGCCAAATGAAGCCATTTGCTGTAAGCATATACGTTATTTTTGTTCAGTATTATTAGTACTAAGAACATGTTACAAAACAATCTCACAATATAGTTTTTGAAATGGAAATAAAGACCAAATGGCATATGACAAACACGTGGCAAATCACCAAAGAAGAAATAGCTAGACACATTTCTCTACTCCAGTATGTTAAATTCATCCAGCCAGTTTGGTGCACTGGGTTTAAAATAATTCAGAATGCTACTTACTCTAACAGGTGAGATACGGGTGTCTCACTACAGGATGTTTAATTTTGATATTACTCTTGAGATCCACAATTTTAGTGCATTTATTGCACATGTGATTTTGTCAACATGAAATAAAAGATAAGGTTGAATAAAAAATAAATCTTGCTTTTAGAGTTATAGTCAGAGAGGAAGGGATGGGTGGTATCCATTTCTCATAAAGATTATATTTACAGATTATCTTTAAAATTCACATATCTGTGTTACAGAGTAAAGTATTGTGCAGTACTGGTTAGTGTTTTTTGGAAAAGAGTGAGAATGACCGTTTTGTTTCCGGTCACAGTGGATGTTCTGCTGCCTGAGATATGGAGATGGGCAGTGTCCTCCAACCTCTGCGGAAATGTCACAAACACTGATAGCACATACATCAGAACGTTGCAGAGATCCAAAGCATTTCTGTACCCAGAAATAGATATTGTTATACTGTGGCAGATATTCTATATTAAAAATAGTTGTGGGTTATACTAAATTTGTTTAAGAAGCAAATAATTCATGGCTACTAAGACCCTTGGCTTGGTTTGCTGGCTCTATAGTCTAATCATCCACATTAAAACAGGTTAGTGCTGGAGACCCACAAAATGGAATTTATTCATTTAATTTTTTTAACATTATATTGAATTTCTTAAAATCAAATAACATTCCATACAAGCCAGTCAAATTTTACAAAACTAGGTTCGAAACTAGGCCAACAGAGTAAAACTTTAATAGTAGGGAAAAAAAATAAATACAGTAATCCCTCGTTTATCGCGGGAGATAGGTTCCAAGGCTGGCCGCATTAGCTGAATTTCCGCGAAGTAGGGACACCATATTTATTTAATTATTTAACGTGTATTTGGACATTTTTAAGCCCTCCCTGTACTGTTTACAACCCACCCTTTACTCTATTAATAACAGGGACAACTGTTAAGCAATATGAAATCGGTAGATACGTTTACAGTTACTGTATAGCGAAGTATACGTAGCTATACATGACGTGATGATGGTGATGAATATGCTGTGCAGTAAAAATGATGACGATGAAGGTGATGATGACTTTTACTGCGCAGCAGATGACTGTATTTTACGTCTATTCAAACGGTGGTGCCATTTCCTGGGGCACCTTTTCCACGGTTTCCGAAGGTGTATCCGTAGTAGTAGTAGGAACTGGCTCTTTTTTGCGAGGCTGCAAAAACATTGTGATCGGCAGTTGCTGCCGCTGCTTCTTTTTCCGGTCGAAGAGCAGCTTGTAGGCGGTCATGACGTCGTCGACCTTGTTGCAAAATTGGACCGATCGAACCATATTCCTGTGACCACTCTTGCAGATCCTTAGCCAGTCTGTGGGATCTGGGCATCAGTCAAAGCACCAATCACGGGCCCGATTAGAAAGCGGGAAGCTGTAATTTGTCATCTCCCTCCCATGTACCAATCACAGCCCGTGTTACAACGCACTTAGTCACCGAACTTGTTTTGTTGTTCTTAAACTAGGAAATACTACTACTATATTTAAAAACCCGCTAAGTCGTGAATCCGCGAAAAGTGAACCGCGAAGTAGCGAGGGATTACTGTACATAGAATAGAATAGAAAAAGGGAAGAGAATCCGCTTCCTCAATTTTTACGCTTATTCTAAAATGTTATTGATTAGATCCTGCCAGGCTTTAAAAAAGTTTTGCACAGATCCGCTAAGTGAGAATTTGACTTTTTCCAATTTCAAATAATATATAACATCAGTTACCCACTGACTTAGAATAGGAGAGTTAGGATTGTTCCAGTTGAGCAAGATACGTCTACATGCCAATAATGAGGTAAAGGCCATTACAGTTTGTGTGTCCTTCTCCTCTTTAAGCCCCTCTGGGAGCCCACCAAACACAACTGTTAGTGGATTAGGATGGATTGTGACTCCAAGGCTGTCTGAAAGGCATTTAAAGATTTTTGTCCAGAATGATATTAATTTTGTGCACATGGACTAAATATGTGGCCTAGTGAGGCTGGAGCTCGATTGCAATGTTCGCAGGTTGGATCTCGCCCTGGAAACATTTTGGACAATTTTAAACGAGAGAGATGTGCTCAATAAAAGATTTAAAGTTGAATGATTGTATGCTTTGTGCATATGAAGCTCAAGGGAATTCTGTGCATTGCTACCTTCTACTCCTTTTCTGAAATGTTGAGTGAGAGATCCTTTTCCCACTGTACTCTGGGATCTTTAAAAGGAAGGGGCTTTAAAATGTTTTTGTATATTACAGAAATGCTGGAATTTATTGGGGTTTTTTTTCCTTCCAGGTGACAACACTAAACAGCATATGTCTACACAGACTTTATAGACCGTTCCCCCAGGACAACCCAACTAAGTGCATTATAGTACAGTAAAACCTTGGTTTGCGAGTAACTTGGTCTGCAAGTGTTTTGCAAGACGAGCAAAAGTTTTTAATAAATTTTAACTTGGTAAACGAGCGAGGTCTTGCAATATGAGTAGTAAGTATACGCTTTGTCTGCTGAGCGTCACGTGATCATAACTGAGTCGATGGTTCTTCTCTCTCTCTCTCGCTGTGGGATTGCGCGTAATCGTCTCCCATGCTCAGTCTCAGTTGGCGTGCGAGTGATGAATCTGTTTAACGACAATGCAATGTCACATTTCCGTAAAATCCTCAAAAGGAGGCAACTGTTATTGGATAGGTCACCTTGTTAAAGTTGTAAAATAAAAGAAAAAGATTTCAGTGAGCCAACAGATAGCAGGGATTCCGTTAGTTAGAGTGAAATTCATCCTACACAATAACCCTCCTCTTCCTCCTCCTTCTCTCCTCTCTCTCGTCTCCCTCACACCAGCCACGATGCTTTTCAAAGGTAAAGTGCAGGTTAATTTGTTTTATGTATTTTTACTTTATATTTTGTTTTAATCATTTTTGTATGAATATTTTTGGGTTGTGGAACAAATCATCGGAGTTTCCATTATTTCTTATGGGAAAATTTGATTTGATATACAAGTGCTTTGGATTACAAGCACGTTTCTGGAACCAATTACTCTCGCAAACCAAGCCAACCCTGTATATTAATTAGTTAAGGTCTTATGCTGAATGTTTGTGTTCTACCTCATTTCTTCTTATCCTTTGCTATCCTTTTGTAATTATATGTATTCATTATTAATTAATAATTAATAATGTATTAATTACAACAACAACAACATTTATTTATATAGCACATTTTCATACAAACAGTAGCTCAAAGTGCTTTACATAATAAAGAATAGAAAAATAAAAGACACAATAAGAAAACAAAATAAATCAGCATTAATTAACATCGAATAAGAGTAAGGTCCAATGGCCAGGGGGGACAGAAAAAACAAAAAAAAAACTCCAGACGGCTGGAGAAAAAATTAAATCTGCAGGGGGTCCAAGGTCACGAGACCTCCTAGCCCCCTCTAGGCATTCTACCTAACATCAATGACCTCAATCAGTCCTCATTATATTCAGGGTTCTCATGGAAAGACTTGATGATGACGGTCATGTGGACTTCGGGCCTTTAATTCGTCAATGTAGGGACATCACGGTGCTTTGATCAGGTGGTGGTGGCGCAGGTTGCCACCACAGAAAACCGAAAACAACATTTATTTATATAGCACATTTTCATACAAACAGTAGCTCAAAGTGCCTTACATAATAAAGAGTAGAAAAATAAAAGACACAATAAGAAAACAAAATAAATCAACATTAATTAACATCGAATAAGAGTAAGGTCCAATGGCCAGGGGGGACAGATAAAACAAAAAAAAAACTCCAGACGGCTGGAGAAAAAAAATAAAATCTGTAGGGATTCCAAACCATGAGACCGCCCAGTCCCCTCTGGGCATTCTACCTAACATAAATGAAACACTCCTCTTTGGATTTAGGGTTCTCACGGAAGGGCTTGATGATGATGGTCAAATTAATTATATTTATTTATTTATTTGTCATTGTTTACACATGTCTTAAACAACTGTTATCATACACTGATAATTTCTGTATTATCTATATCTATTATTTATCCATCCATCCATCCATTATCTAACCCGCTATATCCTAACTACAGGGTCACATGGGTCTGCTGGAGCCAATCCCAGCCAACACAGGGCACAAGGCAGAAAACAAACCCTGGGCAGGGTGCCAGCCCACCGCAGGGCACACACACACACCAAGCACACACTAGGGACAATTTAGGATCGCCAATGCACCTAACCTGCACGTCTTTGGACTGTGGGAGGAAACCCACGCTTTAGTATTTATTTATTTATTTATTTGTTATATTACATATTTATTGATTATATTTATGTATCTAGATTGCAAATACCATACATTGCATCAACTTACTACACGTCAATATTGCTGCTACTTCTTTGTCTTGTCTTTGCACAATGTCTTGTCTTATTTGTGTTTTAATTTTAAATTAAAATTTTAATTCTATTTATAACTTATTTTTCATTTATTACTTGCACTTCATGCTGTTACACTGTGGGCCCTGAGCTTCGCAATTTCGTCTATCTGTATGCTTGTATATGGTTTAGATGACAATAAAGTTCGCTTTGACTTTGACTTCTATTTTGACACCGCAGGGACTGCACCTAATTTTGTTGTATTTGTATTCTGATCCTGATATTAAAATAAAAAAATCATAATACGCAAGGGGGAAAAGGAAAAAATAGTAGAAGGCAATTTTCAACAAACAGCAGAAGTATTCATTTTTTCAGCAGCTGGGATAAGCAGATTTTAAAAGGCATAGTATATTAGTTTGTTAGGCTTTGCTTGTCTTCCGAGAAATCATTTCTTTGAAATTGCTTAGAGCAGCCAGTCACCTTTCTGTGTTTTTTTGCATGCAGTATGAGTAGACAGTTTGCTCACCACCGTCATGAGTATTTTATTGTTTTCCAGAACTCTTTTGTGAGTCTTTGAGTCCGGGAAGGAACCTTCTTTTGCCCTCCTTTATCTGTCTTTCAATCTAAGTTAATAATTGTTGGCAACTAATGTATCAGTTGCTTGAGTGGGTATGGATTGGTGGATCCCCATCACATTCAAGAGCAACTAAAGAACAGTTCTCCATGATTGTTTTCTCCTCAAACATATCCGTCACTAGACAATCATAGCCCAGTGCACCATATACAGGTTAATTAAACAACAGACATGAAAAACATGGAAGAGAACTGAAAGAAGGGATTGAGGGACTGAGACAGGACTCTGCAGCAGGTTTTCCTTAAATGAAATGGTGGGTACACATCTAGTGTTAAACACTCTGCCTGCTTCATTTACAGTTTGTTGAGTGCATCCGGCTGAACAGGAAACCCTTCCACCTTGTCGGCACCTCAATGGGTGGAAGTGTAGCTGGAGTGTATGCTGCACTGTACCCCTCGGATCTTTGCAGCGTGACACTCATTTGTCCTGCAGGTAAGTTTGACGTTCTGAGAAAGCATATTGATGAGGCGGACTTTTTACTCTTTAGGGTGCTGGGAGATGTGTTATGTACTGTATCTCTTTTTATTCTTCTGCCTTTCCAATTTTTTTCAGCTTCATTAGTTGACTACAACAGAACATAATAGTTTAGAGTAGGGGTGTCAAACTCCAGGCCTGGAGGGCCGCAGTGGCTGCAGGTTTCCATTCTAATCTTTTTCCTAATCAGTGACAAGTTTTCACTGCTAATTAACTTCTTTTCCTTTCATTTTAATAGCCTTGTTTAAAAAGATTCTGTCCTCCGAAATTATTCCTTTCTTGATTAAATGACAGCCAAACAGAAATGAGATGTGAAACGAGCCAACAGTTGACCAGCTAAACTGGGATTTCACTCCAACCAATCTGTTAATAAGAAGTTAATTCTTGCTGTTCATTAAACCCGTTATTTAATTCCATGGCTTGTTGCTGCTCTCATTCTGCCACAGCAGACATTTCTAAAACCGTTGATTTTTCTGTTTTTTCTAAGAACACCGTGAAAATGGTTTGGTGACCTGAGAGATCAACCTTACCGAGACCGTCACCTTTCTTTATTTTCAGATATTGTGTGATGGGCACAGGTGAGCTGGTCATCTGGCGGTTTGTTTTGTGTCTCATTATTGTTTGGTTGCTAAATAAGAAAAAAAGAAACAACTAAGGGACCTGAGTCAAGCTAATTACAACTAAGGCAAAAGAAGTTAATCAGCAGCAAAAATTGGTCACTAATGAAGAAGAGGGTTAGAATGAAAACCTGCAGCCACCGCGGCCCTCCAGACACCCCTGGATTAGAGGCTTTACTAATTTGTGTAACGACTGTTTACTGCTGTTTTGACTTTTTTAATCACCGTAATACTCATTTACCTGGGTTACATTTGAGATTGTACACTGAAAAAACAATTACATTTCAGAACAGTGAAGTTAGGTTTTGTTTAGTTGGTGTTTTTTGCTTTTGTCATCCCAGCAGCACTGAGTGCACTCAAGGGTGAGTGTGCTGATTGGATAGATTGAAAATGCGATGGTAGCCCAGGCAGATCTTTTTACGGCTGCAGCGGTTAAAAATATTCTACCTGAAACATTTGAACAGAATTGCATAATACAATTTAACTCTTCATGGTAGAAAAAAAAGTTATTTTTAAATTGTAAACTGCTACAAGAAAATGCGTCAACTTATAACTGGATGCAGTGAGAATAAAATTACTGTTGTTGAAATCCTTAATCACTTAATGAACTAAACAGAATCAACAGATTAATTCAAAAGAGACACTTAAGGAATTTGTAAAGTTAATGCTAATGTTAAATTTTTGCAAGTGTTTGCTTTATTTGAATAGAATGAAGGTTTAGCATAGCTACTAGAGGTTAGGAGCAGACGCTGATACAGCGCATTGCTGCACCCACCACATGACAAACCAACTCAGGACCCCAGATTAGGGCCTGTGTGCAGCTATGTGGTGGGTGACACCTCAGCACCACACTAGTTCAGATGAAATGGAACCAATGTGAGGTTTTTATGGTGGGCCGGAGTGCCAATTCTGCCACCAACCCCCAGGATTTTCCCTGCAGGTGAGGGCCTACTAGCAGGGCTGGATGCAGATTAATGTCATACCCAGGAAAGAGCAATTGCAGGTTAAGGGCCTTGCTCAAGGGCCCAACGAAGTAGAGTCACTTTTGGCGTTTATGGGATTCGAACTGCAACCTTCCAATTGCCACTGCAAATCCCTAGCCTCAGAGCCACCACTCCGACTAGATGATGAAAAATTCTGGTTTATCCCCGGTAAGCTGACTTGTTAATGGAATATCCTTAATAATATGCTTCAGATGTGACAATACATTGATCTCAGTTTGTTAGATAGACAGTTACATATAAAACATAAACTCTTTGATAGATTACATTAAGGGCTAAAGAGGTGTATAGTTTTCTGACCGCAAGTAACAGTGTATATGATAACATTTAGAAACTTAAAGAAATATAACTAAGACTAGACATTAAGCCCGTTACAATAACGGGTGCTAGAACAGTAGTGCATAAACATTAGTAGGAACAGCCTATATTAAATGGCAAGGGACCTTGTATGTGGTTGTAATATGTGTCACTGTATTGTGTGCCTTTAATTTTCTCTCTCAGTAATACTGGTTTGTATTTCCGTGAAATGCCTGTAATTTTGTCTGACAGTAATACAGTGGAACCTCAGGTCACGACCATAATTCGTTCCAAAACTCTGGTCGTAAACAGATTTGGTCGTGACCCGAAGTAATTTCCCCCATAGGATTGTATGTAAATACAATTAATCCGTTCCAGATCGTACGAACTGTATGTAAATATATATTTTTTTAAAGTTTTTAAGCACAAATATAGTTAATTATACCATAGAATGCACAGCGTAATAGTATACTAAATGTAAAAACATTGAATAACACTGAGAAAACCTTGAACAGAGAAAAATGACTCTGCAAAAGTTTGTGCTATAGCGCTACGAACAACTCGCTAAAAACACTTTTTTTAATGAGTTTTAAGCACAGGGAAAAAAATGATAATTTGAAAAATCCGTAATTTAACAAACAACCAAGAAAAGTAACATTGCAACAATGCACGCGCACGCCTGTGTGTGTGTGTGTGTGTCTCTCGCGCGCCTGTGTGTGTGTGTGTGTCTCTCGCACGCCTGTGTGTGTGTGTGTATGTCTCTCTCTTGTGCGCCTGTGTGTGTGTGTGTCTCTCTCGCCTGTGTGTGTCTCTCTCACACGTCTGTGTGTGTGTGTGTGTCTCGCGCGCTTGTGTGTGTGTGTCTCTCTCGCCTGTGTGTGTGTGTCTCTCTCTCGCCTGTGTGTGTCTCTCTCGCACGTCTGTGTGTGTGTGTGTGTCTCACGAGCTTGTGTGTGTGTGTCTCTCTCGCGCCTTTGTGTCTCTTTTGTGTCTCTCTCTTGCCTGTGTGTGTGTGTCTCTTTCATGCCTTTGTGTCTCTCTCTTGCGCACCTGTGTGTGTGTGTCTCTCGCGCCTGTGTGTGTGTGTGTGTCTCTTTTGCGCATGCGCCTGTGTGTGTGTGTGTGTCTCTCTCTCTCTATCTCTCTCTCTCTCTCTGTCTCTGCACAGGGAGAGACTGAACACGTGCGGCCCCGCGCATGCGCACTTCACCAGAAGACACACACACACAGACACCTGGACGCACACAGGGGTTTTATTAAAGAGGATACTTGAAACTTAAACAAAACATCACAGACGAGATGTGTGCATTATCAATATTTCCTATATTTTTTCCGTGAACTGTTTGCTTTGAATTTCACTAAAACTTTTAAAAACGAAGACACTTGGACTGTGGGTTTTTTATATATGCGTCACACTTAACAGTACAACCTACATTGGGAAGACGCTGTTTCAGAAAATTGATGGCTGAGCAGGTCAATGGCCATTTTAAGACATTGCAGTGAGTCTAATGAGTCGCATTGAATAAGGAGTTTAAGATCATGAATGTATTTCTAAAATCTGTGTTCTAAAGTACTAGGCCGCAATGTCTGTCTACGGTCAATTCTTTAGCATGTGGTCCTTTATTGGTATACTTTTTGAGATACTGTGTAATTGTGTCTGTTGGCAGAGCCATAATGCATTTAGTACACTATATAACAATTTGTATTTTTGAATTCAGGTCTGAAATGTCCAAATGATAGTCAACTTATCAAACTGCTGCAAGATTCTAAAACTTCTCAGAGCGCTAAAAAAATCCCACTTATTCCCAGTACTTCTGAAGAGATGGATGAAATGATGAAGTTGTGTTCTTATATTCGTTTTAAAATACCTCAACAGGTAAGTATTTTTTATTGTGAATCTAAACTTTAGATTTATTCTTTTCTTATGAAGACTAACAGATACTTGATATAATTTTGCTTTTATGGAAACTTATATGTGGGAAATGTGCCTCGAGGGAGGATTAGGTCATTGTTTTGTTGGACACAGATCATTGATTTCTGTGAAATACTGCTACAGTGTCTTTCAAAAACAAGTCAACACTTTTCTACTTTTAAAGGAATACTCCACAACAACAACAGCATTTATTTATATAGCACATTTTCATACAAATAATGTAGCTCAAAGTGCTTGCAAAAGGCGCTATATAGCGCCCGACCTGGCACAGACTTACGCAGAGGCACGTGTAAAACAAACAGGCTTTTATTAGTTTTCTTCAGCCGTGGGGCACGTCTTCCCCGTGTCCCACAGGCCCAACACAGTCCCAAAAGCACAAAACACAGCTCCAACAACCCTTCCTGGCACCACCACTCCTCCCAGGCAACCTCGTCCTCTTCCTCCCGATTCTGGCCTCAAATGAAGGGAGGCTGGCCCGTTTTATAGCCCACCCGGAAGTGTTCCAGGTGCTTGACCAGCTGGCCCTGATTGCACCTCCGGGTGGGGCTGATAACACGTCCAACCGGGTTGTTGGCTCTCGGCAGCGCCCCCTAGCGGCCACTCCATCTCCCAACCAGGCTGTGGAGGACTCCATGTCCCATGGAGCCACGCGGGAGAGTGGGAAATCAACATTGGCCAGGGAGGCTGCCACCTAGCGTCCCGGGGGAAGTATTGAGCTGTCCATGGTGGCTCCCCCAGAACATATACAGCAGGGGCGTCCCGGCCGGGCATGGGACCCGGCTGTCCATCACATGCTTTACAACAGGGGTCGCCAAGTCCTGTCCTGGAGGACCACCGTGACTGCAGGTTTTCATTTAAACCCTTTTTTTAAATGAGTGCCATATTTGTGCTGTTAATTAACTTCTCGTGAATTCATTTTAATTGAATTGCTTGTTTAAGATTTGTTTTCCTGAATTTCTTCATCGTTCCTCTGAGTTGCTTCATTTCTTTCCTTAAATGGCACCCAAACTGAAATGAAATGTGAAGCGAGCGAGCGAGCCATCACAAGACCAATTAAGTCAGGGCCTCAAACTTGAGCATGGGAAAGGCTCTACATAAATAAAACGTATTATTATTATTATTATTAAACTCCAACCAATTTTACTCCAGCCAGCTGCTTAATGAGGTGCCGGGTCTTATCGTTAATTAAACCCGTTCTTTAATTCCATGGCTTGTTGCTGCTCTCATGATACATTAGCAGACATTTCCGAAATTGTTGATTTTCTCTTTTCTAAGAGCGCCGTTAAAATTTTTGTGGACCTGAGCAGATCAACATTCCTGAGACCTTCAACAGTCTTTATTTTCAGATATTGTATGATGGACACCAGTTGTTTTGGCTCATTTTGTATCTCATTATTGTTTGGCTGCTAATTAAAAAAAAAGAAACAATTAAGGGGTCTGAGTCTTCAAGAGCAAGTCAATTCAAATTAGTTCAAAATATGTTAATTAGCAGCAAAAACAGGTCATTCAAAAAGGGTTAGAATGAAAACCTTCAGCCACGGTGGTCCTACAGGACCGGACTTGGCGACCCCTGCTTTACAAGATGAAGAAAGAAAAATATAAAAATAAGATTAGGCAATGCTAAGTAACAAAGAATAAAGTGAGGTAAAGTAAGGACAGAAAAAACAAAACATAGAAAAAAAAAAAAAATCTGCAGGGGTTCCGAGGCCACAAGACCACCCAGCCCCCACTGGGCAAAACACTCAAAAATGGAAATTTTTTATATGTTATTTACACCATGTGGTTTGTAGTGATAACTGAGAAAAGTTTTTACCTCATGTTATCACGCGGAACAGAGATTTAAAAGTTAACTATATAATACAATGGGAAATTATGTGATAAACATCCATGGATGAAGGAATGGTTACACCACTGGCCATGGGATTTATCTCAAAACTGTAGTGATTGGTAAATTAATTGAATGTTGAGCACGTATGCAACATTCAAACTGTACAAAACGTAATTTAGAGGCATAGCGGTAAGCAACACAGCAAGTGTCATGGAAGGCAGCGCCTGTATGTCTGCTTTGTTGGGATATGGTTTTCTTCTGTGAAGAGTTGCCAATCAGGAACTGACAAATTACAATGAGTAAGATCCAATCAGGGAAGGGCCAGGTAATTAGCACAAACCAATCAGAGCATGATTAAAGTCTGTGTCATCAAAACTCTTAAGTTTTCGCTCATCTATACTGCAGTGCCAAGCCAGCATTTTTCAGATATGCACTGATAGAAAGAGCGTTTTCAAAACTCTCCATTTTCAGGTGTAAAAAACACTTGAGTAGTCTGACTGGACAAAAGGCGAAAGTGGAGTCCAATGTCTGTGTTTTAAATAAAAACGTAGTAGTACAGACATAGACTCAGTATGTGAGCAGTATATGTTTGAGTTCTGTCGCCCTTTCACTTGTTTAATTTTAGAAAAGCAAGTATTTTAAAGTTGTTCATTGTTTAGTAGTTTATTTTTTCACTAGGGGGTTCACCCCCTGCTCGCTTTGCTCGCCAACCCTACCGGCCTGCGGTACACGCCAACCACTTCACGTCTCTGCCGCTCGCGTTGTGAAAAGGGGGGCTGAACGCACCCCAAGGAGACGCGGTCGCTCCTCCGAAACCCCCTCTTAAACAGTGATACAATGGGAAACAAATAGTTTTTTTTTTACCTCCTCTTTGCACGATCAGCTGCTGGCTTGCTGCTGCTACCGTGCCATGTGATCTTCATCTCCCGCGGTGCTTCGAACATTTAAAAGCCTCTACAGCAGCTGTCCTACTCTTTGTCTTTAATTTCCTGCCCCAGGCGTAGTTAAAGCTCTTGGCACAAAGTCTCATCTCGAGGGACGTGAGTTCTTGATATTTTTTAGTTTATAATTTAAAAACAGAATAAGAATCTGAAAACCTAACAACATCACATTAAAGTTTGATAAACTCTGGAAAGAATGATACCAAACATATATATGTAGGTTTTAAAATAAGCCCGATTTAAAGCATGTCAAAAAAGTCACATAAAACATCACATAAAATCGGTGTACTTTTAGGCTTAGGATTTTATATCTATAGAGTAGATTTCAGTTATTGCTCTAATATACGTTAGTCAGACCAAAAGGAACCCTTAAAATTTGCTCATTGGATATGTCCATTGAAAGAGATGAACAAATTCATTTTCCTGTTGTTTCGGTTATTGTAGGTTTTGTAAAAAAAAAAAAAAAAGTCCAAGTATAATATTTCAGAATCAGACATTTTTGGTGATTTAAGCCCTATCGATATTATGCTACAATTTACCTAAAGTATGACTTTTTAAACTGGCAATTGAAGTAATGGGCAAAGGAAAACCTACAGCATCATTTATTTAGACTTTCGAAAAGCTTTTGATACATTTCTGCCCTAAATAGTAACTTTGAAACAAGAAACCATTAGGATCGGAGATATTTTACTGGATTCCACTTTGGTTAATGATTTAGGAAGGGGAAAACAAAAAAAGAGTTCAGATAAAAGGTGAGTGCTCCACATGGGGTGAGGCCATCTGTGGAGTCCCCCAGGGGCCTTTGCTTGGATGGTTGTGCTTTCTATTTAGATAAATCACTTTGATCCTGATGTTAAGGTCAAGGTCTTTTTATTGTCAAATGTGTAATGTTACTTGCAGGCACAATAATCAGTATAAAACATCAGGAAAAGAAAAAGGTCAATGTTAAATATAATATTAGTGATAGATAAATAATTTATTAATCCCCAAGAGGAAATTCACATACTTCAGCAGCAGCATACTGAAAAAAACAATATTAATTAAAGAGCAATAAAAGTGCAGTGCAAGTTAAAAAATGCAAGGTGAAGAGTGTGAGGCAGGTAGAACAGTCTATAATCTTGTGTAGTGTTAACGTTTACCCCTCGGGTGGAATTGAAGAGTTGCATAGTGTGAGGGAGGAACGCTCTCCTCAGTCTGTCAGTGGAGCAGGACGGTGACAGCAGTCTGTCGCTGAAGCTGCTCCTCTGTCTGGAGATGATCCTGTTCAGTGGATGCAGTGGATTCTCCATGATTGACAGGAGCCTGCTCAGTGCCCGTCGCTCTGCCACGGATGTCAGACTGTCCAGCTCCGTGCCTACAATAGAGCCTGCCTTCCTCACCAGTTTGTCCAGGCATGAGGCGTCCCTCTTCTTTATGCTGCCTCCCCAGCACACCACCGCATAGAAAAGGGCACTCGTCACAACCGTCTGATAGAATATCTGCAGCATCTTATTGCAGATGTTGAAGGACGCCAGCCTTCTAAGGAAGTATAATCGGCTCTGTCCTTTCTTGCACTCTTGCACAGAGCATCAGTATTGGCAGTCCAGTCCAATTTATCATCCAGCTGCACTCCCAGGTAGGTCTGCACCCTCTGCACATAGTCACCTCTGATGATCACGGGGTCCATGAGGGGCCTGGGCCTTCTAAAATCCACCGACCAGTTCCTTGGTCTTGCTGGTGTTCAGTTATAGGTGGTTTGAGTCATACCATTTAACAAAGTCCTTGATTAGGTTCCTATACTCCTCCTCCTGCCCACTCCTGATGCAGCCCACGATAGCAGTGTCGTCAGCGAACTTTTGGCTGAACAGGACCGGAGAAAGTACAGTCCCCTGCGGTGCTCCTGTGCTGCTGACCAGAATGTCAGACCTGCAAATCCCGAGACGCACATACTGAGGTCTGTCTGTAAGATAGTCCATGATCCATGGCACCAGGTATGAATCTACTCCCATCTCTGTCAGCTTGTCCCTAAGGAGCAGAGGTTGGATGGTGTTGAAGGTGGTAGAGAAGTCCAGAAACATAATTCTTACAGCACCACTGCCTCTGTCCAAGTGGGAGAGGGACTGGTGTAGCATGTAGATGATGGCATCCTCTGCTCCCACCTTCTCCTGGTATACGAACTGCAGAGGGTCGAGGGTGTGGCGGACCTGTGGCCTCAGGTGGTGAAGCAGCAACCGCTCCATGGTCTTCATCACATGTGACGTCAGAGCGACAGGCCGGAAGTCATTCAGCTCACCAGGACGTGATACCTTTGGGACTGGGCTGATGCAAGATGTTTTCCAAAGCCTCGGGACTCTCCCCTGTTCCAGGCACAGTAAATAACAGTAAATAACACTAAATACATTAAACACTAAACACATTATGTACATTATGTACAGAAACACCACAGAAGATGTGGCTCAGATGATTACAGACAGTTTATCACATGTGGCCATTGACCAGCCTTATTACCTACAGGTAGAAACTGCTCCTAAAACTCACAGTTCTGGTGTTAATAGCTCTGTAGTGCCTGCCTGATGGAAGGAAATAGAAAAATGTCCATGCGGGGAGACTGCGGTCCTTTATGATTTGTTTTGCTTTCGTTTTCTGGACAGCACATGGCGAAAAATGTTCTTCAGAGATGCTATCTGTGTGGCACTGTTTTCACCACCTTCTGTGTTGCCTTAGGTGAACTCCTGCCATACCAACACACCATGCAGCTAGTCAGGATGGACTTGACATGATGAGGGCATTTGGTTTAGTAATTAATTAGTAAACTTGTGAAATCTGCAGATAGCACTTAATAGTTGGGTTAGCCAATACTGAGGTGGCAGTAAAGACAATTCAAGCCCCAGACAGTGACCAAAATTGGACAAAACTTGTAAAATGCTGTTTAATGTAGACAGAAGCCAGAAACATTTCTTTGCACAAAGCGTCAGAATCTGGAAAAAATCACCAAGTCATGTAGTTTAAGCACAACCTTGATGACCTTTCAAAACATTTTAGGGTATATTGGGATACCTTAACTATTAACCAGCCAATAGAGTTGGCTGAATGGTCTCCTTATTTTCTCAAGACTATTTCAAGGCTAATTTTCCCTATTTCAAATGTAGTGGTGCTACAGAAATTACCTTAACAGCTTAGTCTGCTGCAAAGTTAACAGCATAATTTTTGACAAGAAAGTTTGTCTGTCGTGGTCAAGTTTTGAGTGACTCATTATTGATTAGGTTTTATTTTTTGTTTTAGCCACCGTTTTGTGTAACCACCATTAACACCACTTCCCGAGTTTCTAGGGGCGTGGCCTCCTAGGTCGTGACCTGCAGGTGGTCCATGTGACAGGATAAAAGGTTGCCATGACGTTCCTTTCTCTATCCAAACTGCGGATAGCAAAAATGCACTTTGTAAAAGAAATTCTAATTACTAGTTTTGCTTTTCACAAGTTTTGCTTTTTTGTAGTCTTTTTCTGTCCTTGATTTCGATTCTTCGAACAGCTGGTCGTTATTTTTGTTTTGTTTTTTGTTGCTGTTTAATATACAGTTTGGTTTTAGTGATATTGGTGTGGGAGGTTTTGGGGCGTATTGTGTCTCGCAGTGCTGTATGGTTATCTCTAAAGTCAGTTCTAACTAACGTTTACTACTTTTGTCCTGTCTAGATCCTACAAGGTCTGGTGGATGTTCGAATACCACACAATGATTTCTATCGTGAAGGTACTGGCAAGTTTACAGTTATAAATCTATCATTTATTTTTGGTTTTTTTATGATTCTTTCAAGTTTGTCTGACAGTGTAATGATATAAAAGCATTATGTGGCTGTCAGTCTTTCTGTCTATCTATTTATCTCTCTGTCATTCTAATGCTTCATACACACTACTGCATTTTAATTTAAAAATAGAATTTTTAAAAATAAAACAAATTCCTTCCACAGTAGCATTTTCACATCTTTGTAGCAGTCATGTGTCATTGAGATTCACACTGTTAATGGTGATATATTTATTTTACTTGTGGACTCCAGGCACACACCCAGTTTCGACTCGGCTTGCACACACTCACACGTTGAGACATAAAAAGTCCATTTTTTAATTAGATACATAAAGTATGTATTAAATAAACAATGGACGAAAAACAGTTAAATAACATTCAGTGCAAAAACCTGGCCAAATAAACTCTGACGTCAATAAATCTATATATATAAAGGAGAGTTGGGATCCGTGAGACTGTGTTTGTGGAGGGATGGAGAGTTAAGGCGAGTGGGGGAGTCACGTGATCATCTCCCCTCCCATTCACTTCATTTCGCTCCGAGCTGAGCACCGCTGAGGTCCGCAGCTGATGCGGTTTTGCCGTTCTTTTTCCTTAGTGTTTAGTCCTCTCTCCTTTACTGATTTATATAAAGGAGAGTTGGGATCCGAGA
>JANRMT010062840.1:50582843-50595408 GCA_026402145.1 Polypterus bichir lapradei | reverse complement strand
TCCTCTCTCCTTTACTGATTTATATAAAGGAGAGTTGGGATCCGAGAGACTGTGTTTGTGTGTTTGTGGAGGGATGGAGAGTTGAGGCGAGTGGGGGAGTCGCGTGATCATCTCCCCTCCCATTCACCTCATTTCATTCACTTCAATTCGCTCCGAGCTGACGCGGTCTTGCCGTTTTTTTTCCTTAGTGTTTAGTCCTTTCTCCTTTACTAATTTACTGTTTAGTACACGTGGTACTTACACAGTCACTCATAAAAGGGGAGATGAATCCGTGCAAGAAATGGGTATTGAAACTACCTTGGAAGACATTCAATCAACGAGGCCATTAAACAGATCTCAAGAGAGGTCTTCTAGGTTGGAAAAAAAAGCGCTTGGCTGCCAAAACCAGGCGATTAAACAAATCTCAACAAGAAACGACTTCTACGTTAGAAAAAAAACGATCCGCTGCCAAAATCAGGCGGTTAAAAGAATCTGGAAAAGACAGGACGTCTAGATTTGAAAAACTACGATCCGCTGCCGAAACTAGTCGGTTAAACGTGCAGCGAAGCACGCCAGGTCTGCTAGTAATTAACTAAACAATGAAACTCAAATGTATGTATAATTATTTACACAAAGTCTTTCTTAATATCCCACAAGATGATACACACTAAATAATAAACACATAAACAGCCCAGTTTTAAAGATGTAATGAATGGATAGATGAATGAAATGTCCTCATTGAACAGCCTTCTGGAAGGGATGTCCTACGGTGACAAGTGACTGAGGTCACTGACCTCCCAGTGTGACCAGCATAAGCAGCCAAAAGGCTCCATGACGTTCAGTTGCAGCTTGCATTTAGAAATGGAGAACAGCAATTGAAAATATGAAAAAAATGTAGATCCATACAGGTAAACAACATAACAAATGTCATGGAAAGCAGCTTATATCTTCGTTCATGTTGGAATATAGTGTTCTTCTGTGATGGATGAGCAATCAGTGAATGAGATGTTGCAATGAGCAGTATCCAATCAGGAAAGGGCCACGTAATATGCATGAGCCAATCGGGCAGCAATTTGAGTCTGTATTTTCAAAACTCGTTTTCATCCATCCACTAAAACACTGAGGTGGTGTTTTCAGAAATGCACAGCTCTGGAGAGCGCGTTTGTTGATTATAAATACTGAGGTAATAAGTACGAAAGGTAAAAACCAAGACTACTGTCTGTGTTTTTAACCAAAAAATAGTAATGTGGGCATAGGTTTGAAATGACAAAAATATTAATATATTTAAAATTATTTTGATTGGAAAAAATAATAAATTACACATAGAACTGTTTTAAATATAGTTTTTACTTACACTAAGTAGTCACATGCTAGTTTTTACTTTTGCAGTCCCCTAAAGTTGTTTCATAGGGGAACGACCAACAGACGTCTGCTAACCTGCTAACCTAGACTCACTCCACTTTCCACTGTAACGTCTCTCCATTTGAGCACTGTCCTGGTGAAACAACAACAGCATTTATTTCTATAGCACATTTTCATACAAATAATGTAGCTCTAAGTGCTTTACATGATGAAGAAGGAGAAAAAAAGACAAAGTAAGAATTAAAATCAGAGAACACTAATTAACATAGAATAAAAGTAAGGTCCGATGGCCAGGGAGGACAGAAAAAACAAAAAAAACTCCAGACGGCTGGAGAAAAAATAAAATCTGCAGGGGGTCCAAGGTCACGAGACCTCCTAGTCCCCTCTAGGCATTCTACCTAACATCAATGACCTCAATCAGTCCTCATTATATTCAGGGTTCTCATGGAAAGACTTGATGATGACGGTCATGTGGACTTCGGGCCTTTAATTCATCAATGTAGGGACATCACGGTGCTTTGATCAGGTGATGGTGGCGCAGGTCGCCACCACAGAAAACCGGGAAAAGGACAGAAGAGAGAGTAGTGGTTAGTACGGATTTTGGAGCCACCATGAATAGTAATGATAATTAATTACATATGCAGAGCATTAGGATTAAACTAAAATGAAGTTATGGGAAAGCCATGTTAAAGTAATGTGTTTTTAGCAGTTTTTTAAAGTGCTTCACTGTATTAGTCTGGCAAATCCTCTCTCTATGATCATCAGAGACCACTGCCATTTTCACGGGGGAAGAAAATCCAAATGAGAGTTTAGCAAATGGATTTTTAAAGACATGTTGCTCCCAAGTTCTAGGTAGGAAGAGAGAAGCTCCTCAACTAGCTCCTCACAGTTTTCCACCTTTGCATTCCCAAGTAAACTAGAACATGATTTTTTTTCTTTCTCAATAAAGGAAGGCTGTAGAATAGTTTACACGTTGCTATAAAAACCACTTGACCAATTCTTATTTCTTTTGGACAATTAAATTGTGTCTTTCTAGCCTCCTAAATATACATTTCTGGCCTGTTTGAACTAATAAGAAGGTGGGGATAACTGATTGAGAGCAAAGAGTGGGCAGCAAATACTTGATTTCTGGGTTGTTTACACCTCAACTAACATCAAGAATAAGGAAGAGTGCCGTTTTTCAGTTCAAAATATACAGTCATGGCCAAAGGTTTTGAGAATGACCCAAGTATTGGTTTTCATAAAGTTTACTGCTTCAGTGTTTTTAGATCTTTTTGTCAGATGTTTCTCTGTTATACTAAAGTAGAATTACATGCATTTCAGAAGTTTCAAAGGCTTTTATTGACAGTTCTATTCAGCTTATGCAAAGAGTCCATATCTGCAGTGTTGGCCCTTCTTTCTTTTTCAAGACCTCTGCAATTTGCCCTGGCAAGCTGTCTGGCAATCAACTTCTGGGCCCAATCCTGACTGATGGCAGCCCATTCTTGCATAATCAATGCTTGGAGTTTGTCAGAATTGGTGGGTTTTTGTTTGTCCACCCACCTCTCAATGGGATTAAAGGTCTGGGGAGTTTCCTGGCCATGGACCCCAAATTTCATTGTTTTGTTTCCCCGAGCCACTTAGTTCTCACTTTTGCCTTATGGCCCGGTGCTCCGTTATGTTGGATTGTTCATTGTGGGTCACCAAACTGTTCTTGGATGGACGGGAGAAGTTCCTCTTGTTTTGGTCCCATTCTTTACTCATGGCTGTGTTCTAAGGCATAATTTTAAGTGGCTGAAAAGCAACCCCACGCGACATGAATGGTCTCAGGTTGCTTTACTGTTGGCGCGACACAGGACTGATGGTAGCGCCGCTCACCTTTTCTTCTCTTTTTTTTCCGGATGCCCCAAACAATCGGAAAGGGGATTCTTTAGAGAAAATGACTTTCCCCCAGCAGTCCTCAGCAGTCCAATCCCTGTACCTTTTAATGATATTTTAATCTTAATATTGAAAAGCCTTTGAAACTTCTGAACTGCTTGTAATTCTACTTCAGTACACCAGTGAAACATCTGACAAAAAGATATGAAAACACTGAAGCAGCAAACTTTGTGAAATCCAACACTTGGGTCATTCTCAAAACATTTGGTCACGGCTATGCTTCAGATAATATTTTGAACATGAAAAATACATAAGCCATAACCCGACAGAATTTACTTGTATTGTGCACTTTTATCTTATTGTTTTATACCACAGACACCTGGACTTGAGCCGTGGAAAACACAGCATGCTGGGCCTTTGTTACTTGCTTGTTCTGCAGTCTCTCGTCTATCACAGGCTCCCCTGCAGTAATGTCACTTTCAGCAGTTAGCAGGTGACATTGGGCCTCATGTAAATCCAAATCATATTATGGGATATCATCAACTGTTAAATTCTGCTCCATACTTGTAATATTTTTATACTGTATTGAGGATTACTTGGTTTCTGTTCTGTGTATTGTGTTGTATTGACCCCCTTCTCTATGACACCCACTGCACGCCCAACCTAACTTGAAAGGGGTCTCTTTTTGAACTGCCATTCCCAAGGTTTCTTTCATTTTTTCCCTACAAAGGTTTTTTTTTAGGAGTTTTTCCCTGTTTTCTTAGAGAGTCAAGGCTGGGGGGCTGTCAAGAGGGAAGGCATGTTAAAGCCCATTGCAGGACTTCTTGTGTGATTTTGGGCTCTACAAAAGTAAATTGAATTGCATCGTATTGTATCTAGAAGTTTGATGATACACATTCTCTCTGACATTTGGGAAGTCAATTACACACTGGAGAGAATGCAGGGGTTTTATAAATTTGTATTTAATAATAATAATAACAACACATTTTCTATATATACAGTATACGTATGTTTAATAAAAATACTCTAATCGTAATGTGACAATTATTTGATGTCTTTTAGTATTTTTACAGATTACGAGTGAAAATTCACGCCATTCACTCCAAGAAAATTTGCACAAATTCAGTGTGCCAGTGCAAGTGATTTGGGGAAAACACGACCAGGTAAAAAAAGACCTGTTCTAATCAATAAAAACTTTCTAGTGTTCTAGTAGTGTAACATTTTTGGTATGGTTTAGTGTTTTATCTTGGTAAAGTAATATATTGCTCTACTTTCCCCTTTTGTATTATTAATATGTAGCCTTTTTCAGAATGCCTCAAGTCTCCCAGACTTACCACTGTTTATAAGGTATTATAGTATATAACTTCTCCCCACCTTCCCTTCTATATCTATAACCTCAGGCAATTAGGTATAGTAAAAGACAAGCAGGAGTTAAATTACACATAAAATAATGTATTACTGATAATATTCATAAGTATTAACAATATGCAAAGTACATTTGGATATCGGCAACCATACAACATGATAAATGGTGATGTGTAGTTCAGGCTGCACACAGACTTGTCTCTACTTCATTTGTGGTCAGCTTTCAGCCACATGTCTGTTCAATATGGCTGTCGAGCTGTGCTCTTCATTGTGTTGTCCTTTCAGTTCATCAGTTTGGTAAGAGATGCGATTTCATCAGATGTTAGTAAGAGAGAGAGTGTGAGGTTAAGCAAGTAAATTTATAGATTCTCTGTCCAACCCCTAGAGCCAATAGGACATCATGGTAGTTAAAGGCTTCTGATACACGGCAATTCCAAACGGCCATACTTCAGACCAATGGGGGAATAGAACATCTTAACACCTGCCATCCCCCCAAAACCATTTGTTGAGTTAAAGCTTGGCAGTTAGGCAACTTGGCTTTGTGGGGGGGGGGTAGCAGAGAAACATTTTTTTCAAGCTCTTCCCCCAACTCTGTCGTAAATTCACTTTCCTGACTTAGTTTTGCCTAAATTACAAATAAAGACATACAAAATATTTATCAACTTATATGCAAAATCTCACATCACAACAGTTTAATAAAAAAACAAAAAAGGTTGGTGTTGATAACTTCAATTTCTGTGTAATGGCACCCAAAAGCTGTATTCATGCATTTAATGGTCTCATCTAAGTCTGAAAGTTGGAAAAGATGAGTTGCATGGGGACACAGCTGCAGAATGTTTTTTTGAAGATAAATACAGTACAGGCCAAAAGTTTGGCCACACCTCCTCATTCAATGTGTTTTCTTTATTTTCATGACCATTTACAGCACTCCATCACTCTCCTTCTTGGTCAAATAGCCCTTACACAGCCTGGAGGTGTGTTTGGGGTCATTGTCCTGTTGAAAAATAAATGATCGTCCAACTAACCTGACTTCTGCACAACACAACTGCTGGTCCCAACCCCATTGATAAAGCAAGAAATTCCACTAAATAACCCTGATAAGGCACACCTGTGAAGTGAAAACCATTTCAGGTGACTACCTGTTGAAGCTCATCGAGAGAATGCCAAGAGTGTGCAAAGCAGTAATCAGAGCAAAGGGGGGCTATTTTGAAGAAACTAGAATATAAAACATGTTTTCAGTTATTTCACCTTTTTTTTGTTAAGTACATAACTCCACATGTGTTCATTCATAGTTTTGATGCCTTCAGTCAAGAAAATAAAGAAAACACATTGAATGAGGAGGTGTGTCCAAACTTTTGGCCTGTACTGTATATCTTATATATATTTATAAATTTAAGGTAACGGTAGCTGTAAATGTGATATTACAAAAATACTGTGCCTGTGAAAAGCATTCATCTGCTTGGAAGTTGTTATTGTTACACAACAGTGAATCACAGTAGCTTTAATTTTGCTTTTTTCACATTGAAAACAGAAAAAGACTTTTTAATGTCAAAGTGAAAACAGATCTCTGCAAAGTGGTCTACATTAATTACAAATATAAAATGGAAAGCGGTTAATCACGTACATTTTCACCCCCATTAATACCCCATAATAGGACACCCTTCAATTACCACTGGTACAGCCAATTAGTTTTGGAAGTCACAGAATTGGTTCAGTGGCGATCATCTCCCTGGGGTTTCAGTTGATTGCCCTCTAAATGCACCTGAATGTGAAAGGGACAACTTATGGTGAGTTAGTGTGGTGGGCAGACCTACACAATGAAGACAAAAGAACACTCAAAGGGGAAAATCACCTAATTAGGTCAGTGGAGATCACGTGACTATAGTCAACAGGTTTTACTTGATTGCAGTGTAAATGCACAGCATCTGGAAGGTAATACTTGTGTGAGTCAGTAACGTGGTCTAACTTAGACAATGAAAACACAAGAACACACCAGGCAACTCAATGAAAAGGTGACTGAAAAGCACAAGTCAATGGACGGATACACAAAAATATCCAAGTGACAGAGTATCCAGTTACATCAGACATCAAGAAATTTTAGAAGGAGTACAGCTGTAACTCTTCAAGAACAGGCTGTCCATAAAGTGTTTGCGTAAGAGGAATGTGCATAAGGGAGACCACCAAGAGAATTCTGAGACCTCTGAAGGAGTTCCAAGCTATAGCAGCTGACATTGGAGTGAACGTACAGGCAACAACTTTTGCTTGGATGCTTCACCTTATGGGAGTGTGGCCAAGAGGTAAAACACACAGGACATCTTGGCTGGGGTTTGCCAGAAGGCTCATGGGAGACTCTGAAGTCAGCTGGAAGAATGTTCTGTGCGCTGATGAGGCCAAAGTTGAACTTTTGGGCCTTCACAGTAAACGCTATGAGTGCGAATTGGTCTGTTTTCACTTTGACATTGAAGGGTATTTTTGTGTTGATCAGTTTAGAAAACAAAACCCCAAATTGAATCCACTGTGAAAATTTCCAAGGCGGGTGAGTGTTTTATCGGCACTGTGTGTGGGTGTGTGTGTTGATATGTACTTGACCAGAGGGCACTCGCTCGTGAGTTGCATCAAAGCCCAAAAAATGAAGTAGGCCAAAGAATAAAACAAAATAAGGAAAATATTTTGAAATGAAGACTATGCAGAAGGTCACAAGTTAATGGAGATACAGCACGATATCCAAACCTGAAAACAAAAAAAACCTACAGCCTCTCTGGCTTTTGCACACCATGTTGTACCTTAGGAGTCTCCTCCTGCTTCCTCATTCTATTTTTCCGCTTTTGTCTTTGCTTGTCTCTCCTTCCCTAGTTGTACTCCCATTTATTCTGCCCAAAGGGTGAGAAATGAATGGAAGAAATGTCAGGATCAAGAGGAGAAATGTAGTGAAAGTTGAAAATGAGGCAATGCCAAAAAAAACAACGCTAATTCTACTATCAAAGCCTAATCACAAACCAAAAGTCAAAGTCAAATGGGAACGCCATTAAGATCAAAAACCAGAATTCAAAAAGAAACGTGTGCAAAAGTTGGTGGAAGATACCAAGCAATCCCAATGCTTTGGTATTTAAAGAGTCAAGCTGTTGACATGAGGCTTGATGGCTTCTAGAACCATGCCTCCCAGCAACCATCGGGGCCTTCTTAACAGCAGGACTCCTAACATGGCAGCGCCCATTAACAAAACAAGAAAGATTACAAAATATTGTAATCAATGCAATTCTTCAGGCACAGTTTAGGAACATGCTGAGTTATTAGAAATGTTACTGGCCTTAAGTATGACACCCTTGCTGTAGCTTGAATTTTAGTGACTTAAGTATTTTGCTGCAATTTTATAATTATTTTCATCCATCATGCGGTTCCCCAGGAAGTGTACTGGAACCCCTAGTGGACCACAGCCTTCCAGTTGAGAGCCACTGGTATATTGCAGTGTTGCGTGACTGATAGTGTGCTGTGTCTAGTTGTGCTACAAAGAAGTGCAAATTTTATCTATTTATTATATGTATATTTATTAATATTGCACACCATCTCTTTCTATATATAAAAAATCCAACGTCTGTCTTTCTGTCTGTCTGTCCGTCTTTCACGTGAGAACTGCGTGACAGTTTTTTCTATAATTTGCTTTTACATTCCAGTTGATTTTGCGATTTCTCTCATTGCGCTTTGTATAATAGTTCACTTGCAGTACCGATTTATTTGCGCGAATCTGAGAGAGATGCAGCGGGCCAAGGTGGGGGGGTAACAGGGCCCTCCTCACTCACACACCAGCCTCGGGGCTTTTCCTTACCTCTGCTTAGCTAGCAAATAAGAAATTTTTTTTTTTTTTCTATAATTTGGTTGATTTTGCGACTTCTCTCATCGTGCTAAGAATCATGGTTCGCTTGTATATTTGCGCTAATCCGAGACAGAGGCCGCGGGCCGAGGGCAGGGGGAATTGTGATGTCAGGGGTGGGGAGCCGGGCAGTACCCTCCTCACTGTCCTGTTTCACTACTACGCGGGCGGAGCTGTGGGGACGGCTAGTATATAATGTGAACAAAATGAACACGAGATGATAAAATGTTGGTGTCCTGGAGGATGCTCTGTTTAATGTCTGAAAAGAAAATAAAAAAAAAAGCAAGGTATGAAACGCCACAAAACGAGCAATATAGTCGCGTCTTCACCAGATTCTGGACTAGCCGCCTTGAGGTCTGACCTCTTGGATAGCTGGCCTTAAACTGATCGCCAACTTAATGGCGTTTCAGTGTTTATATGGCGGTGTGGGCAGTAGAGGCGGAGTTATGGCCGTTCCCCCAGACGTGACGTCATATGCCTTCCAGTGGGTATTCTTCCATTCTAAAGGTGTAAACAGAATAGTAGTTAGTTTTGCCCCCATATTTCCCAAGGTGAGAACCCGTTAGACACTCCTGAGGCTCACGTGCCCGATAGTAAATAAAGTGCCCCCCAAAGCTGCCTTATTTTAGTAAGCAGACACTGGTGGGAATCAGGTGTTCTGTTCTGTTCTACTCACTTATTACTAATCCTTAGATCAGGGCTTGTGACTGAATGCACTTTGACGTGTTGCGCTCACTGAATCTCTGAGTCATCTTCAGTCTGAACGGCTCAAATCACATCAGTGGCACCTAGTCTGTAAAAAAAAATTGTAATTTAGCGTATGATTAACTAGAATCCAGTCTGATAGCTTGTCTAAATATACAAATTACACATATACTCGACTGCACTGTGAATCGGGCTTTCTGAACACTTGGTTCTTTTTAATGTGTTTTGGAAATGGAAGTCCAGCTAGTCAGGGCTGGATATATGGATAAAGCACAGACGTGGCCTCCAATTAAATCAGGTGATGGAGGCATTGAGGGTATTATATAATACATTTTTCTCATTAGTTATACGAGTGCCCTTTTAGATACAGAGTTTAAATATGAGTTCGATAGTGGTACAAACGTGAGCATTGTTCTTTATTAACTGCCCTACTGAATTTGGGAACAATGGGGAAAAAAAAACAACGTGTAAGACTGAAAATAATGAGGAAAGACTGACAGATTTTGCTGACCTGATTGCCTTATTGGAAGAAGAGGTTGCATCAGGTATGTGGAGGCTGCAAGGCCACAGAGAACAAAGAAAACATTCATAAAAGAAAACCTCTTGTGAAAGAGCCTTCTGAAACAGTCTTTTGTGGTGTCTGGCTTTTAAGACGCCCTCTGCTGGATTCATCCTGAAATACTTTTTATATTCACATTCTTAACTTTTTTTGTTGTTGCCCTTGAAGTTGTGCTTAAATTATAATGAAATATACATTAAATATGCAAAAAATGAACCTTTATTGCTATAGAACTGTAGTAAATGAAATGTATTATTCTTTGGTTTGGGATTTTTGTTTCAAATGAATCTTGAGAAGGCAACCATTCATATTCCAGGTTGAATACTGAAGCCTAACAAATACGAACGAAAATTTTAGACAAAATTAAATAAATAAATATGCAAATAAATAAACATATTGTGAAAAGTGATAATAACTAATGAAAACACGATATTTTAGCATAAATAATTGAGTGTGTCCTGAAATGTGTTGCTCATTTATTTATTTATATTATTTATATTTATTTAAGCACTTTGAGCTACTGTTTGTATGAATATGTGCTATATAAATAAATGTTGTTGTTGTTGTTGATGTCCTTTTTAAACTATTCCTTTATTTCAGCGACCCAGAATGCAACATGGCTCACCTGACACAATTGAGGGGGCGGGCCCTAGCAAGTACTGTATTTTGATTGGTGAAGTTGTAACAAATGCTGCCGATGTAGGATGGCCCATTGCACTCCTCCACCTAATGATGTTGTGGTAAAAAATTTGAAAGAGGGCCAAAACCCTCGCCATACTTCATCCTTGGCTCTTCCCAACCTTTTGCAAGAAATCCCTTGATACTACTACTAATAATAATAATAATTCTTTGCGTTTATATATCGCTTTTCTCGCTCCTCAAAACGCTCAGCAATTGCAGGTTAAGGGTCTTGCTCAAGGGCCCAACAGAGCAGAGTTCATTTTGGCATTTACGGGATTCAAACCGACAACCTTTCTGATTGCCAGTGCAGATCCCTAGCCTCAGAGCCACCACTCCGCTCCAAGAGAGCTAATTAAAGTTTTTAACTATTGTCATAAAACGTGAATGAGGACAAAGCAGACAATATACGTATTCCACAAAACGATCCTGACACGCACCGCTAAAGAGTTAACATAAATTTTACAGTAAATTTACAGAAACACGCACAGTATAGGCAAAACAGAAACAGTCACAGCTACCTAAAATGGGCTGCCGGGAGAAAGAAAATGGGGTGCTGAATTTAAAAGTGGGCTGTAAGAGGCTCGAAGGATGGCGATCGTCTTTTTTGTTGTCGTCACTTTCATTGCTGCAACTACCCATGTGGGTTACAATTACACTCGCTGCCAAGAATTACAGATTTCACTGGATTTGTGCTCTTGTACTGTGCCTTGTTGGTTGTGTGGTTTTCCCTGAGTTATAAAACATCTTCATCAGCAGAGTGCGCACCAAACTTCTACAAATCTTCACTGAACAACTGCATCATGGTAGGATAAATATATTTAATTTTTATATTTAAGAGGCTTTTCACCAGAGATTTCATTTTGTTCATCACAAGGCCGTGACGGTGGACGTCTGTGGTGGATCTGAGTGCAAAATTAGTTGCCCGGCATTACTGCGCCAAGTGGCTGCTTTAATCCGTCATCAGGCATCTTTATCTGAAATGTCTGTTGTAAAGGAGGCCCTCAGTGACTGAAGTCCACCAATCAGAAGACTGAACTTGGTAGAGCCCGCCCTTTCAATTTTGACAGGAGAAAATGACAGTTTTCATTTCAAGGTGTATTTCATGTTGATTATGGTATTAATGGCGTAAGTAAATGAAGAAATAAAGAACAAAAACATATTTTCTAAATATGTAATGAAATACGCTCTCACATATCGTTGTGTTTTATATAATTACTAGTTGTGTAAGCCCGTGTTGTAAAAAGCCCGTGGTCCTAGAAACTATTAAAATTGTCAGAAAAAAAATTTGAAATGTAGAGATGTCAGGTAATTGAAAGGAACTACTCTGGGCATCTCTCTCTCCAAGGAGGTTTCGTTTTGCCGACGTGCTTGCATCGTTTTTGCATTAGCGGCTAAGCGACGTTGTCTTTCTTCAGAGGTTTCGCTTTGTCGACGTGCTGTGCCGGCCTCGCTTGCATATCCTCGGAGGTGGAGCCCTTACCCCAACTCCACCTCTCACTTCCAGGCCGGACAGACAGACACACACACTTCCACCGATAGACGTTTATATGTAAGATTGTCACTTTTCACTCTTGTTTATTTGCATATTTATTTAGTGAATTTTGTGTGACATATTCCCCATAAACAAGACTCAAAAAGCACCGGCTAATGTTCACTTTTTCATCTGCTGTTACATGATTCTGCACATATTTATTTTTATGAATGTCATAATTAAAAGAAGTATACAGGGATGGGATGATTTGCTACGTTGAGTGTTGTGTACAGTCCTAAAATCTAAAATAAACTTTTTCTCTTAATAGGTTATTGATGTATCAGGTGCTACAGTCTTGTCCAGTGCACTTCCTGGCTGCCGTGTGGACTTGTTGGAGAAATGTGGCCATTCTGTCGTGATGGAGCGCCCCAGGAAGACAGCTAAGCTCATTCTGGAGTTTTTAACATCCCAGCAGTGCAATGAAGGTTGCAGTGACAAGAAGACATCCTGAAAGTGCATTTTCCACAACACACACTTTTTTGATTGGGACTTCTGTTAGAAAATCAGAAAATGCAGATGTCTCTCAGGGGCACCCGTTTTCATGCCAGGTGATTTAGTGCCAAAGTTAGTCAGGTGATTCAAGTTTTTTAAATATATATATATATATATATATATATATATATATATATATATATATATATATATAAATACAGTGTAA
>JANRMT010062840.1:50548454-50575457 GCA_026402145.1 Polypterus bichir lapradei | reverse complement strand
GTAATAAAATGCCCTGCGTTTGTCATTCCAACAGATGACGCATCACAAACATTATTACTGCTTTACGAATCCCATACCAAATGTCATATAACACGGAAGTATGCATTGAATGGTGCACTGCAAACGTTAACAGTAAGGTCTACGTTGATTACTTAGATTTCAACTTAAATGGGTAGCACTTCTAGTTTTTATTAAATTTATAAAAAATTCTAAAATCTTGTTTATGGTTTGTCATTCTGGGTTTCGAGTTTTGCCAAATGAGGCAGAAATTAATTTACTGTAGATGATTTTAGCACAAGGTTGCAACATAACCAAATGTGATCAAAGTAAAGGGCCACCTGAACGTGTTCCCCCTCCACCGTATGTTCTGTTAAAGACACCAGAATGTCTGTTTTTGTTTTTTGCTATTTCAGCCCAATCTGATCTAAAAGTTCATGTTAGTAATAGAAAACTGGAGCAGCCTCCGTGTGATGAAGACTAAACTTCCACAGCACCTGCTAGCATGGAGGCGATGGACACCCCAGTGTACCTGCCTGTTTAACGCATGGTTAGGAAATTAAACCAACAAAAGTATGAAACATCCCTGTGTGGCTCTTCAAGTTTCATTTTATCATTTAGGGAGAATGAAAGTGGCAAGCAGTGATGGTCCATATATCTGATGGCTTGAAGGTCCTAACATAATGTTCTGTTGTTCATTTTGTTTAGTTTTCCACTGATTATTTAAAACAATAAAAATAAAATGAAACTTTACTTTTTTATTTTTGCAGTCTATTATTGCAGTGTACTAATTGGACAACGAGAGATGAATAAAAAGAGTTAAAGTCGAACAACATGGAGCGCTGGTGCAAACGTCACATCTGTTAACGGAAGGGTTACATGGCAGGCATTGCGGCTCCGTATTCTGTGGATTGGATTCCTCGTGAAACACGGTGCCTCCAGCCACGCCACGGGCTTCTATATGTCATTTGTAAAAGCTTAGCTGACTGTAAGAAGCAGATCCTTAAGGTCAAGGTGCAGGTGAGTGTCTGGTGTGGCAGTTTCGTCTGTCGCCGTCACTTCACTACTCTGGGCAGGAGGTGTTTGGGTGTCACAGCATGGAACATCCCACTCGATGTGGCGCTGGGGAGGTGACCAACGTTTCTAGTGACCACCCATGAAGAAGGGAATACTCCACCTTAAAATGTGTGTATTTACTGTGTGTGTTTTGTAGTGATGGCTGAGAAAAACATTGAATTCCCATTGAAAGAATCGTTTGTTGAAGATTTAATTTTAAATTGATACATTTTCTACTTTTTTATATATATACGATATATATATATATATATATATATATATATATATATATTTATATATAAACATATTAAAACTCAAAAAAATGAAAACTCTCCTTCCTAGATGCATTCAGACCATTTGCTATAGCCCTCCAAATTGGGCTGAGGTGCCTCCTGTTTGCTTTCGTTCTCCTTGAGATGTTTCTAGAACTTGACTGCCTTCCAGTTCTGACTCGGTGAGGTAAGGTGGCAGGATGCCCGTCTGTCTTCCTGGGCACTTACAAGGCACAGTAGGTGAACTGGTGACTGCCTTATGGGAGACCTGTTGCTGTAGCACTCCAAGTTGTGCTCAGATCCCTTCCTGTTTGCTTTCGTTCTCCTTGAGATGTTTCTAGAACTTGATCGGAGCCCACCTGTGGCAAACTGAACTGGCTGGACATCATTTAGAGAAGCACATGTGAACCTGTGGATAGAAGGTCCCCCAATTCACACTGCAGGTCAACACAAAAACCAAGCCATGAAGTCCAAGGAGGTCCCTGCTGACCTCAGTGGTCACATTGTTGTGAGGCCAAGATCAGGGCAAGGAGAGACAACCATTTATAAAGCTTAGAGGAGCACAGTGGTATCAATTAATTGTGCGATGGAAGACGTTTGGGACCACCAGGACTCTTCCTTGAGTTGGCTGTCTGGCCAAATTGAGTGTTTTGTCTTGGTAGAGTAATATTTTGCTCTACTTTCTTCCCCTTTTGTATTATATAGGAGAGTTAATTATTGTGCAGGCTGAGAGGGGTTCCCAAAATTTTTCATATGACTGTAGATAGCCATTGTCAGAATGCCTCATATATCCCAGACTTACCACTGCTTCTAAGGTATTGTACTTTATAACTTCTCCCCACCTTCCCTCCTACATCTATAACCTCAGGCAATTAGGTGTAGTAAAAGACAAGCAGGAGTTAAGTTACAATTTAAATAATGTATTATTGATAATATTCATAAATAATAACAGTAAGCAAAGTACAAGTGAATATCGGCAACCATACAACCTGATAAATGCTGATGTGGAGTTTCAGGTGGCACACACACTTGTTAGTTACTTCAAATGTCTCCAGTTCAGTCCTCATTGGTGGTCAGCTTTCTTCAGAACAGGCCGCA
This sequence comes from Polypterus bichir lapradei, assembly GCA_026402145.1. Classification (NCBI taxonomy): domain Eukaryota; kingdom Metazoa; phylum Chordata; class Cladistia; order Polypteriformes; family Polypteridae; genus Polypterus; species Polypterus bichir. The sequence goes on along the minus strand of JANRMT010062840.1, from coordinate 50,573,034 downwards.
TGCCCGTCTCAATATGGCTGCCGAGCTGCACTCTTCATTGTGTTGTCCTTTTCAGTTCATCATCTTTCATCATTTGGTTGTAAGAGAGATAGGGAAGGGTAAAGCAAGCAAATTTATAGATTCTCTGTCCAAACCCTCCAGCCAATAGGGTGTCATGGTACTTAAAGGTTTCTGATACAAGCCAATTCCAAACAGCCATACTTCAGACCAATGGGGTACAGAACACCTGCACCCCAAAATCATTTGTTGAGTGCCAGTTAGGTAGATTGGCTTTCCTGTGGGGGTTGACTGAGAGGGTCCATCAGAGAATCACTTGCCAAACTGGTTTGAGGCATTTCACCCAACCCTGTCGGAAAATTCGCTATCCTGACTTAGTCCTATGGAGGGGTAAACATGAATGCTCCTCAGTAATGTAACACTAATATTACATTTCTTTGCCTAAGTTACAAATAAAGACATACAAAATATTTATCAACTTGCATGCACAATTTCATACCACAACACCAAGTAACTGGGCAAGAAGGGCCTTAGTCAGGGAGGAGACCAAGAAACCAAAGGTCACTGTGACATACGTAGCATCACAAGTCCTCTGCTGGGACAGGAGAACCTCTCGCAAGGACAACCACCACCTCAGCAGCACTCCATCAATCAGACTGGATCGATCCGGTTTGACAGCGAATGGCTGAAGCCGTGCAGTACTTCATGGCCACCTCAGTGGATTCCCATCTCCACATCCAAGTTGGCAGAGAAGATTGTTGGCCGACTCTTCCCAGGCAGCATCATCAGAAGGTGTGTGCACCGATCGGCCCTTTCAAGATTAAAGTTGTCCTAATGAACCAATCACTAATAATGAGCATTGCAATGTGGTGTAGTGGTTAAGGCTTTGGACTTCAGACCCTGAAGTTGAGGGTTTAAATCCCACTACTGGCACCGTGTGACCCCGAGCAAGTGGCTTGACCTTCTTGTGCTCCAATTGGAAAACCAAACAAAATGTCACCAGTTGTGTCATAAATGTTCATCACCTTGGATATAAAGACGTCAGCCAAATAAATAAATGTGCAAATAAAAATGCATTGTAACCAAAAGGGGGCACCACTGAGCCCAAGACACAGTAAAGTGAAAGACACTCGAAGGTTTAAATAAAAGACGTTTATTAAACCTCGGCACGTTCTGCCAAAGATCAGTCGCCAAATATCTATATATATATATATATAATCCAGCATCTGTCTGTTCGCTTTTCACGAGAGAACTACTTAACGGATTTAGATCGGGTTTTTTTCTAGAATTTGCTTGAATATTCCGGTTGATATTGCAACTTCTCTCATCACGCTACGAATCAGAGTTCACTTACAGAAGCGATATATTTGCGCTAATCTGAGATAGAGGCTTTGGGCCGGGGGGGCTCTCCTCACTCACGCACCAGCCTCAGGGCATGTACGTTACCGCCACTTAGCTACCGAACGAGAGAACTACTTCACGGATTTAGATCTGGTTTTTTTTCTAGAATTTGCTTGAACATTCCGGTTGATTTTGCGACTTCACTCATCGCGCTAAGTATCATAGTTCACTTGCGGTACTGATTTATTTGTGCGAATCTGAGAGAGACGCAGCAGGGCGGGGACCTCCTCACTCACACACCAGCCTCGGGGAATGTACGTTACCTCCACTTAGCGAACGAGAGAACTTCTTAGCGGATTTAGATCGGGTTTTTTTTTCATTTCAGTTGATATTGCATCTTCTCTCATCACGCTAAGAATCAGAGTTCACTTACAGGATCGATACATTCACGCTAATCCGAGACAGAGGGGGCGGGCCGAGGGGAGGGGGGCGGTGCTCTCCTCACTCACACACCAGCCTCGTGGTGCACCTTACATCTGCTTAGCTAGTGAATGAGAGAACTACTTCACGCATTTAGATTGTTTTTTTTTCTAGAATTTGCTCAAACATTCCGGTTGATTTTTGCAACTTCTCTCATCGCGCTAAGAATCGTAGTTCGCTTACGGGAGCGATACATTCGCGCTAATCCAAGACAGAGGCTGCGGGCCGAGGGGAGGGGGAAGCGTGATGTGAGGAGTGGGGAGCCGGGCAGGACCCTCCTCACTGTCCTGTTTCACTACTATGCAGGCGGAGCAGCGGGGGACGGCTAGTAAGAAATAAACCAGTTCTTCTTCCTCTCGTCCCCTCGTTGAGTGTTGCCCACTGCCTCCCGACTCTGCCCAATTGATGGAGACAGCAGGCTCCTTTTTAAGCTGGACCCAGAAATGTTTCTGGTGGCGTGTCTTTCTAGAAGCTCTTCCGGGCCATATAGAAACTCCGACAGGCACCTAGCAACTCCGACAGGGTTACATTTCTGGACTCCCAACTCCCAAGCACCCCTGCAGGCACCCTGACTGCCACTTGGTGTGTGGGGGGTTGGGGGGGGGGTGGACCTGCTCCCGACTCTTGTCCTCCGCAGGTCCATCCATTTTATTATACCAGCCGGGCACAAAGTTATTTTTTCATCCCACCGGCCAATCCTTCTCTTCTTCCACTCTGGCCTCCCATCAGGGTAAGTAACCAGCCTCCTGCCTGTTCTCCTCCTCCTCTTCCTCCTCCTTCAGTATCTATTCACACATTTTATTGTCTCCCTGGTTTGAGCATTTGCAGCCTGAATGTCCTTTTTAAAAAAGCAAAAGCGTTTTTGAAAGATTAAACTCGACGTGAGCGATTTTCACTTTGACTGCTCTCATTAAGTAAGCCTCTATTTGCATTGCATCGGCTTCTCAAAAATAAAACTCTGATGCCATCGGATTTCAGATTCTGTGTAGTAGTCGGCATAATATTTGAAATATTTCACATTTTTGTAGTCGATATAAATAGACTTGTTATGCCAGTGAGAAGAAATGTTCAAAGCGAGTTGGAAGTTTGATATTGCGCTGACAGTGGCTCGAATCCAATTGTCTGCAATTCCTGCGGTCCTCCCACACTCCCCATTCTCTTACCATAAGAGCAGGCTGTGAACAGGGGGAGCAAAAAATGAAGTGGATGTAAGGTTCTATCTAACCTGAAAAACAAAAATATATAAAGGCTTAAAATGATTTATAAAGTGATCGAAAAACCCAGTGGCTGCAGATCAGAGGAAAATGAGTCATCTGCTCAGGAATGGGAGTGAATCTGTTTAAAAAAAGGGCGTTGGACTGCGGCCCAGAATGACCAAAGGCCGGGCTGCCGTCATGGGACGAAGGGGAGGGCGGCTCAGTGTGGCAGTCGGGGGGTCAAATGTGGAACTCTGTGTGTCGAATTGCGCAGCCCCCTTGTAGCTACCAACAGCATCGCTAGCACCTTCAGCTTCACCGGCAGCCACAGCGCTGTACTTCAGAAGCTAAGCACGTTCAGGCCCGGCCAGTACTTGGATGGGAGAACAACCAGGAAAAGCTTGGGTTGCTGCTGAAAGAGGCCAGCAGGAGGCGCCTACTCTGTGGATCCCAGTGCAGTGATGAGGGAACACTGTGCTGTAAAAAATGGTGCCGTCCTTCAAGATGAGACATAAAACTGGGGGTCTGACTCTTTGTGGTCATTAAAGATCCCTGGGCATCCTTCTTAAAGAGCAGGGTGCATCATCCCGATGTCCACCTGGGCCTGGTCATTCTGGCCCCCTAATCATCCCCCATCTCTAATTGTCTCCCTTTCACCACCTAATAGTGTGTGGCGAGTGGACTGGCACAAAAACGGCAGCTGTTGCTTTGCCCGGGTGGGTGGTTGACGTGGCTCCCCACTCCCTATGAAAAGCACTTCTGCTTATTTTTCTTCTTTCTGCTGCTCCCGTTAGGAGTTGCCACAGCGGATTATCTTTCTCCATATCTTCCTGTCCTCATCATCTTGCTCTGTCACACCAATCACCTGCATGTTCTCTGTCACCACATCCATAAACCTTCTCTTAGGCCTTCCTCTTTTTCTCTTCCCTATCAGCTCTATCCTTAGCACCCTTCTCTCATTATACCCCTCATCTCTCCTCTGCACAGGTCCAAACCAACACCATCTCGCCTCTCTGACTTTGTCTCCCACCTGTCCAACCTGAGCTGACCCTCTAATGTCCTAATTTCTAATTCTGTCCATCCTCGTCACGCCCAATGCAAATCTTAGCATCTTTAACTCTGCCACCTCCAGCTCTGTCTCCTGTGCCACCGTCTCTAGCCCATATAACAGAGCTGGTCTCACTACTGTCCTGTAAACCTTCCCTTCCCTTTCACTCTTGTTGATACCCGTCTGTCACAAATCACGCCTGACACTCTTCTCCACCCATTCCACCCTGCCTGCCCTCTCTTCTTCACCTCTCTTCCACACTCCCCGTTACTCTGTACTGTTGATCCCAGGTATTTAAACTCATCCACCTTCATCAACTCTACTTCCCTTATCCTCACCATTCCACTGACCTCCCTCTCATTTGCACACATGTATTCTGTCTTGTTCCTACTGACCTTCATTCCTCTCCTCTCCACAGCATATCTCCACCTCTCCAGGGTCTCCTCAACCTGTTCCCTACTCTCGCTACAGATCACAGTGTCATCAGCAGACATTACAGTCCAAGGGGACTTCTGTCTAACCTCGTCTGTCAACCTGTCTATCACCACTGCAAATAAGAAAGGCCTCAGAGCTGATCCCTGATGTAATCCCACCTCCGTCACTCCTACTGCAGACCCCACCACTGTTGCACTTCCCTTGTCCATATCCTGTACTACTCTTACATACTTCTCTTCCACTCCCGACTTCCTCATACAATACCACAGCTCCTCTCGAGGTCCCCTGCCATATGCTTTCTCCAGCCCCACAAAGACACCATATAAATGAAAAGAATTATTATTATGATTATTATTCATATTCAGTGCCATCTACTTTATCGCCTATAACGTGCGCCTACCACGACTGGTACAGTGGACTCTAAAAAGTCTGCAGACCCCACCCTTCATTTTCTGCACACTGCATGGTATTGTAGATTTCACTCTAAACGGATTCATTTGCCGTTTTTTTGCCCTTCAGCCTACATAGTGACCAGTCCCCAGTGACCCCCAGGTCCATCTCATAAGGGGTACTTTCAGGTTTCAGACCTCCCGTTGTCTCTTCACATCTTTTGTTTCTTCTTCCTAGACGTAATGATTTACATTTACTGACATTACATTTCACCCACCCGAGCCTGCATGCAATGTCAGTCAGCGGCGCCTCGTGGAGGTGGGCCACTTCACCTTCTGTACCCTGGTAGCATCGTGACGACAGACATGGGTCTGACCAAGACCTTCCATTTTGGATTGGGAAGGCGATAGCGGTTATATGCGCCACTTGGGGCCTATCTGGAAATCCAGCAGCATCACCTTCTGAATTTGATTGTAAACTCCTACTGCCATCTTTACCAGTGAAGTGTAGAAGGCGACTGCAACCATTGTGAGACGCCTGAACGTGTTCCAGCACTGGTGCTGCCCACGGAGTCTTCGTATATCATACCGTGTGACCACGTCAGAAATGAAGAAGTGTAATCGTCGAAGCGCCACTCGTCCTCTAGCTGTTATTGTCACTGAACGCCAGTTTTTGTTCGCGAGCCACATTCTCTGCATGCCCCTAGAATGCCTACCAAAAGTGGTCATGCTGTGGACGCCAGTGCATGGGAAACAGAAGTGAGGGTCTTGAGCATGTGAAAGGTGCTATATAAATAAATTGTATTGTTATTATTATTAAGTCAACTTGGCATGGGAAGAAACAGAGGCCGGGCTCGATGGCAATTGTTTGGCGCTCAATGCGCCACTAGCGCGGGAGGAATTAAGTCTAAAAATGCTATATAAATGTAAAGAATTATTATTATTATTATTAAGACTAAGAAAGTAAGAGCCTGTATGCTGTTCAAGTCCGTCTGTGGTGCTTCAGTTGATTCTAGATGATCCTCCTCATTTGGTGGAACTTTATAACTAGACGTCGGCCCACAAGCAGGAGTGCTAAGGTGACACACAAAATGCGGTGCCAGCGTCAGACCCATCTGCTGAATATCAATTGCCACTTATTTACTTCTTTAGCAAACAGACTAGAAACTCCCCCCCAAAGTAATGGTTTGAATTTCTGTGTTGTTATTGTTCCCCCCCATTAAATCCTGCAGACAGCCACACAACTGGCCTTTCAGGAGCACAGGGGCTCCTCTGTTCGGCTACCCTGGGGAGGTCGCTGCACACCAGGCCTTCTTGGCAAACGTTGGCTTTTCTTCATAAAGAAGCTCTTTCAGAAGGCGCTGCATATCCTCTCCTGAGGGCTTGGTGGTGGGGGTCCAATTAAGCAAACTCCCCCAAAACACAAGGGAGGTACTAAATATAAACAGACTCAAAGATGACTTCACATAAAGTTCCAAGAGCGTAAAAGTATTGCGGACCCGTTTGCTTGTTTTCTCTCCCTGTGGGACCACTGAATCCTCTGGGTGGGGGGGAGCAGGGGAACCTGGAGGTGCCAAGTTAGAGTTTAAAAATAGACACACTTGTTTTTCTTGTTTTTGGTGGGCTTCTGTTCTGGGCCTTACCTTTTGATCTGCCTTTTTGCTGCTATACAGTGACGATTGGCTGCACTGGAGTATCATGGTAGGTGACCGACCATCTCATTTGAGGCAGAGCACCAGTACACTGGAGAGAGTGGCCATCACATCTCGGTGAAAAGCTCGTCTTATCTAAGCAGATACAGCCAGCACACCATTGATGGTTCAGAGTCAGACCATCCTGACATGTCCAACCGTGGCCCCATGTTGATCCAACAGGATTCTTTCAGTTTAATGGTGAATCACATACTCGAGGACACCAGTGGAAATTGTGGAGAAGTGCATTTATTACTGAAGCCAGGAAACACTTCTTTAGTTGTGGAGCTCTGGAACAAACTACCAAGACTTGGAGTTGAAGCAGAAACCTTGAGAACCTTGTAGAAGGATCTGGAGGAGGTAATGGGGCAGCTTAGGGATGAGCTAAACAAACAAGCCCGATGGACTGAATGGTCTGCTCTCTTCTGTCAACTCTCTTATTCTTATGTTCTAGCTGGCTATTCTACATGGATGAAGACCTTGGCCCCATGTTGATCCAACAGGATTCTTTTAGCTTAACGATGAATCACATATTCGAGGACCTCACTGGAAACTGTGGTGAAGTGCATTTATTACTGAAGCCAGGAAGAACTTCTTTATGTAAAGAGTTGTGGGAATCTGAGCAAACTATCAAGACATGGAGTTGAAGAACAAACCTTGAGAACCTTGTAGAAGGACCTGGAGGAGATAATGGGGGCAGCGTAGCTATGTGCTTTACAAAAGAGTCTGATGCACTGAATGGTCTCCTCTCATTTGTCAGATCTCTTATGTTCTAGACTGCTGTTCCACATGGATGAAGACCTCAACACCATGTTGACAAAAGAGACCAGTGCAGTGCTATTACAATGCCATCTCTGTGAGGTGCTGAGCCTGCCTACACTGGTGGCCATTACACATTACGCAGACACAGCCAGCGCAACATTGCGGGTTCAGGCCATCCTGACATGTTCAGCTGTGCAGCAGAGAGCAACCAAGTGTATCATGGGACTTAAGGAAATGTCCTACCATGAGAGGCTCAGAGAGTTAAACCGGATTACTCTCGGGCAGAGGAGACTGCATGGGGTCCTAAACCAGGTCTTCAAGATTCTCAAAGGTATCATTAAAGAAGATCCAGCAGATTTCATTCAACTTAATGGTGAGTCACATTCTGAAGGACACCATTGAGGGGGAAGAGCATTTAGAACTGAAGCCAGGAAGCAATTAGTACTCGAAATCTGAACAAATTACCGAGACATGGAGTTGAAGAAAATAAACCCTAACATCCTTGAAAAATCTGGAGGAGATGCTGGGGAGAGCTTAACTATGAGCTTTACAAACGAGCCTGATGGACTGAATGGTCTCCTCTCTTCTGTCAATTTTCTTATTCTTATATTCTAGCCGGCTATTCTACATGGATGAAGACTTCAGCCCCATGTTGATCCAACAGGATTCTTTCAGCTTAATGGTGAATCACATACTTGAGGACATCAATGGAAATTACGGAGAAGTGCATTTATTACTGAAGCCAGGAAGCACTTAGTTGTGGAGCTCTGGAACAAACTACCAAGACATGGAGTTGAAGCAGAAACCATGAGAATCATGTAGAAGGACCTGGAAGAGATAATGGGGCAGCTTAGCCATGAGCTTTACAAACAAGCCCGATGGACTGAATGGTTTCCTCTTGTTTGTCGAATTTGTTATGTTCTTATGTTTTAGTCTACTATTCAACATGGGTGAAGAGCTCAACACCATGTTGACAAGAGAGACCAGTTCAGTGCCATCTCTATGAGGTGCTGAGCCTGCCTGCACTGGTGGCCATTATATCTCAGTGAAGAGCTCATATCATCTAAGCAGACACAGCCACCAACACACCATTGTGGGTTCTGACCATCCTTACATGTCCCACTGTGACACTTGAAGCTGTACAGAGGAGAGCAACCAAGTGCATCATGGAACTTGCCCTACCGTAACAGGCTCAGAGAATTAAACCCAATTAGTCTAGGGCAGAGAAAACTGCTTGGGGTCCTAAACCAGATCTTCAAGATCCTCAAAGGCATTGATCAAGATGATCTGGCAGACTTTGTTCAACTTAATGGTGAGTTGCTTTCTCGAGGACACCATTGAAGTGGAAGAGCATTTAGAACTGAAGCCAGGAAGCAATTAGTACTGGGAATCTGAACAAACTACCAAGACATGGAGTTGAAGAACAAACCCTGACATCCCTGAAGAAGGATCTGGAGGAGATGCTGGGGAGAGCTTAGCTATGAGCTAAACAAACAAACCTGATGGACTGAATGGTCTCCTCTCGTTTGTCAAGTTTCTTATGTTCTAGCCTGCTGTTCTGCATGGATGAAGACCTCGATACCATGTTGACAAGAGAGACCAGTGCAGTGCGGATACACGTGCCATCTGTGTGAGGTGCTGAGCCTGCTTACACTGTCACCTGGACAGAGTGGCCATTACATCTCGGTGAATGAAGAAGACCCAGGCAGCACACCATCCTGAGATGTCCTACTGTGACACTTGAAGCTGTGCAGAGGAAAGCAACTAAGTGCATCATGGGACTTAAGGACATGTCATTACCGTGACAGGTTCTGAGAATTAAACCGGTTTAGTCTCTGGCAGAGGAGACTGAATGGGGAAATCATCCAGGTCCTCAAGATCCTCAAAGGTATCAATAAAGACGATCCAGCAGAATTTGTTTAACTTTAACAGTGAATCACAAACTCAAGGACACCAATGAAGAGGAACAGCATTTAGGACTGAAGCCAGGAAGCACTTAGTTGTGGATATTGAAGCAGAAACCTTGAGGATCTTGTAGAAGGATCTGGAGTAGATAATGGGGCAGCTTAGCTATGAGCTAAACAAACGAGCTTGATGGATCGAATGGTTGAGGTGGTCCGGCCCTTTGATGCAAATGCCTCCCTGTGGAGGTATCATGGGCACCACTAGCTGGGAGAAGACCCCGGTGAAGACCCAGGGCTTTCTGAGAGTATTTCAAATCTCCCCAATGGCCTGGTAGCACCTTGGGATGCCACAGTATGAGTTGCCAAGATTTTTTGCCCCCACGACCCGGCTTCAGATAAGTGGTGGTAAATGAATGAATGAATGAATGAACGTGATGGTGACAAGGCAAGGCCTTCTGCTCGGGTCGCTGCCACTGTGAGGGCGCTGTGCCTCCTTGATCTCACAATCACTGGAGCACAGCTTTGGAACACATGCAGCTCCCATTGAAGATGTGTTCATCTCTCGCCGCCGAACATAAACAGTTCAAAATGATTTTTGCTACAGTAAGTGCTTTTGACCTCAGCACGGCAAGTGGAGATCTGCTTTACATCACCCTCTGGCAGAGAGAGACGCCTGGGGAAAGGAGCCAGAGGATGAAATTGCCTAAAACAACGCAGGCGAGTCTTCTGAGAGTGCTTCAGAAATGTATCCTAGATGTCCACACACTTTGCAAACACTTCATCAGTCTTAATTTTATACAGAAAGAAGATCGAGCAGCAACCAAACAAGCGAACCGAGCCGACTCAGGCGGGTAGGGCGACTTGCTTTGGGACGCGCGGCCGAGTTTGTAACCTTAGCGCTAAAGAAAGTCTGCTGTTGTGGGGCTGGCATGTGGTGTTTATTGGAATCGTATGTTATACCCTTGTCCGACTGGAAGTCATTCCTTATTTTTTTATGATATAATATCCTGCAAGTTTATTATACAAATAGAAGGAAGAAGGGCCTGGAGGACTTCTTCTCACCAGTGAAATTTTTTTCCTTGATTTACAGTGTTATTCAGACGGTATGGAGACCCTTTCACTTCCTGCACGTTATTGTGGTGTACAGGGTGGCGCAGGGAAATGGGAAATTTTGGAGACCCCGGGGCGTCGACAGTTGTTTGGGATCAATGCCAACTCATTTAGAACCCCTTGCCATTAGTTATAATGGAGCAATGGAGTGGTGCGCAACGAGCATTCGCTGTGAAAGCCTTTTATAAGAACGGTGACCGTGGGACTGCTACGCAGAGAATGTCGCTGCCCTTACCAGTTATGATGTCCTGATTCGTGTTCCATCCGCTTATGCGATTACAACATGGGCACGGAATTTCAAAGAAACAGGTTCAGCCTTAAAAAAGAAGTCCCCGATGGGGCCGCTTCACATACTGCCCGACAATCGATGGCAGCGATTCGATGATCGTTTAGAAGGTGCGTCATTTCACGCAACGGTGACATTCCATGGCCTCCGAGATCCCCTGATCTCACCATTTGTGATTTTTTTTTTCCATCCTCGTATCTTGTTCTGATATTATTATAATTCGCTAATAAATACCACTTTGCTTTTATATTCTCTATACTTTGTTCTTGTGTCTTGAAGGATTGAAATAATAAATTGAAGATTAAGAGACCTGTGTGAGGAGTTTTCCGCGTTATCAAGGCTAAGAGGTCGCTCTTCAAAAGAAAGACATCTGTGGTAAAAGCAGGGCATATTGTTCGGTTGGTAAGTGGCACAACCAAAAGGAGCTGTGCTTTTCATTGCGTCACGATGGCACCCGCATGTGCGTCAGTGCTGGCGATAGAATATCGTATGATGCACTAGCGTCGTCTACTTGAGGATATCTATCTCGTATGTATGAACGTGAGGGGGTTCTAAGTAGAATAGTGTGGGGTGACTGACAATTAGGCTTTCGCCTGAGACTTTGTCTACTGGATCCCAATGTATTTGTGTGTTAACCTTAAAAGTGCGAGAGGAGACCAAACTAGTAACGGACTTCAGAAGTCTTACAGAGAGCCCACAATAAAACAATCGGCGTGACACCAGACGGTCCTGCTACGCCACTACACCACCCAGAGGCACAGAATACCACATGAAAACAAACAAAACATCATTATTTAGCCTTGGAAAATATTTATTAGAACACAAAATTTTGGTGGGAAAGTCCAGGACATTTCCTGCGAAGCATAGCAAGTTAAACATTTCTCTGAAATTATCTGTAAATAGGCACAGTTACCAGCATCTAAAGAAAACAGCAGTTGGCTTCACTGGCTCTTTTGCAGATTTCCTTATTTTATTGTTCAACATGCGACTCATGACGTTGAACTCTTACACGGACATAAAGAAAAAGCACCACGTTAAAGTAGCTTGGCCAACGTTCACGGCGGTAATACGAGACAACTAACTATGGGCTACGCCCAAGGAGGAGGCCGACTACACGTAATAAACTTAACGTTTGAAATAAATACTTGAATGAATAAGAATGATTATGTAAATGAATAATTAAATAGCAACATTTCTTAATTTATTCAACTCTTTGAGTCTGCTTATGAAAATACTAAGTTACAGGAGGCGAAGAAGGACAACAGTCCAGTCCATCACAGGGCACTCAACACGCACGCCCGCATGGACTCGCAGGTCCTGGCTTAAGGTAACTAAGTAACAAACCTAGAAATCCCACCGCCACTTTCAGACACCCCCCAACCTACACAGAAAATAGGTGTTAAGTAAGGCACTAAAAAGAGCACACACACACACACACACACACACACACACACTGGGACATTGTACAGTTACCTGTCAATTTTTGGCATGTGGGAAAATAACTGAGGAAGACCCAAAACAGACATTAGAAGAAGGTGCGGACTTCAAAGAGACATCTGTGACACTTGTGAGGCAGCTGAGTGACCCTCTGCACCGCCACGTTGCCCCTTCCTTACTGAGAATTTGAGCAGCTTGACAAATGAGAGGAGACCACTCAGTCCATCCAGCTCATTTGGTTAACGAAGATGTCGTGTTTATCCACGTTGCCGTTTTTCATGGACTTCACCGTGTGTGGTTTTTGTTAGTGGTTTGTTATTGTTGAATTTGTGTTTATTGTATATACGCCGTAAAGGGAACTGGGGTGGAATCGTTGTAGTTTGAATAGTTATATTTCGTTTATTATTGTTAATACATTCTTCGACTTCTGTTTTAGTACCGGTTGCTTTTTTTGTCTCTGTGAAGGGAGTGTGTGAGAGTCGGGCCAAGGCCGGGTGCATTCCTGGGATCCCCACTGAAAAAAAAAAATAAATCACCATCCTAACAACGAGGTTTTTTTAGTCCGCTACAGAGTGTTAGCTAAAATTGAGCCCTTTGTGTCCATTTCTGATCATGATTAGGTGACTTCTGTTCAAGTCTGGGAAAGCAATTCAGACATGAAATAGGAAGATCGAGTATACACACACACACAGACATAATTCCAAAGGTATTGGTATTGGGACGATTGCAATACTCTCCCTACGAGAAAGCAAATCGGACTCAGGGAGGTCTAAAATGTCGAGATTCATCAAAATCTCGAGGTCAAAATTTTGGACGATTACAATACCTTCCCTATACTTCGTGCGCCGCGGAATTTTCTAGCTAACTTTTGTAAAATATTTAAAATTGCTAGTGTTTTTGAACTTTTGGTTGATTAAAAAGATAATGTTTAAAAAAAATATTTTATGTTGGAAAAACAGATAACGGTTAATCAGATTGTTGAATAAACGAATGTATTTATTTTGAATGCAAGTTAAACTTTTCGCTGTTCACCATTTATCATAATATCAACACCAGCGGTGTCAAAAACACATCTCGTGAGACTTAAAAAGTCTCGTTGTTAGAAGATCTCGCTCACTGTACGGATAGAAGAAGGCGGAGCAAATATAGAACGAGAAAATACGAACGCTACATTTCGGCTCTTGCCGACGAGAGAGTATCGCTGTAGCTGCAGCTCTCACCATTTAATCGTCTGAGTATTACTATGGAAAAACTAACCTTATTTTCGCTCTGACACCGCTGATCAACACAGTAAACTTTGTAAACTCAGTGACCTTTTCCAGTTCTTTGTGGTGAAAAACATTTTGTTGTGACGCAAGCATTCGATACTTCCTTGTAATTTAATTCTCAATGATTATCACTCGATTTTTATTTACGGTAATTTTAATTAAACTTTATCTAGAAAAATTCATACATAGTTTATTCTCGTCACGACTTTATTTATGGGCAGTCCCTCAGGTGCGCCGCGAAAGAAAATTTTTGGACTTAGTGCGCCGCAACTCGAAAAAGGTTGCCTTTTACTGGTATACGAGGAAGTAAAAATTGAAAAGGTGTTGTCATTTCTACACGGTGTGACCGAAACGTCTGCAAATCCCCGTAAATGAGAGTCTGCAATGTGCACGTTAATCACAACGTCGGAATTGTTTGATTTGTATTTTGAAACTGTGGCGCAGAGGGGTAAAAAATCAAGGAAAAATGAGTCTCTGTCCCAAACAGTGTGCATTATGCCTCTTTTCTTGTATCTTTTTTGGCTCAGAGGTACGTTTTTCTTCGCAGAAGTGCTAATTAAAATATTGTTGAGAAATACACCACATTGGCAGCGACTGCCCAGGTGCTCGACCCTCCCTGTTACTCAAGTCTGTCATGGCAGCCGTGTTTCTTCTTGCAGGGACTTCCCATATCAGGAGCCATTTTGGGATGACCTCAGATTGATTACAAAAGCTCCTCATGTACTTCAGTAAATTTATAATATGTATGTTTCATTTCTCCATTCTGGTAGCTACCAAGTAAATCTTTTGTGTGTTGGCTCATTCCAGTGAAGTCCTTATGAGAAGATGCCGACTCGGGACTATAACGTTAGGTGAAACAAGTCCTGGCAGATTGTTAATGATGTGGAAGGGTTCATTGGAGGTTTTCGGTGAGGTGATCATACCTGATGCCCCACGCCTTTGGTTTAAGGGTCCTTAATTAGCCTCACCTGTTTGGGACTTGTGTGTTCAGCCTTGGTAGGGCATACGGTGGCAAGGGGCTTCACTGTCGAAACAAGTCAAGGAAACATTTAGTGAGAGTAATAAAATACCTTGTTATCGTGCCTTGTGTGAAAGGCATGATATAAAATAAAGCCTTATTAAATCGTTCTGTATAATTAGAAAATATTTAAATAACTATTTTCCTATCACACAAGCTAATTTGCTTTTAGTCCTTGTAACACAACTAAACAAACTAATGACGCCTTTTTGTTATACAGTAATCCCTCGCTATATTGCGCTTCGACTTTCGCGGCTTCACTCTATCGCGGATTTTAAATGTAAGCATATCTAAATATATATCACAGATCGGATTTTTCGCTGGTTCGCGGATTTCTGCGGACAATGGGTCTTTTAATTTATGGTACATGCTTCCTCAGTTTGTTTGCCCAGTTGATTTCATACAAGGGACACTATTGGCGGATGGCTTAGAAGCTACCCAATCAGAGCACGTATTACGTATTAACTAAAACTCCTCAATGCTATAAGATATGCTTCCCGCGCGGTGCTTAATTGTTTGCTTGTCTCTGCCTCTATCTCACCCTCTCTGACATTCTCTGCGCCCGACGGAGGGGGTGTGAGCAGAGGGGCTGTTTGCACAGAGGCTGTTTGCCTAGAGGATACGGACGCTCCTCTAAAAAATGCCACTTTATCACGGTGCTTCAAAATACTTAAAAGCACAAAAGCACACGTATTGATTTTTTGATTGTTTGCTTTAATCTGCTCTCTCTCTGACGTTCTCTGCGCCCGACGGAGGGGGTGTGAGCAGAGGGGCTGTTTGCACAGAGGCTGTTTGCTTAGAAGATCCTCTAAAAAATGCTGCTTTATTGCGGTGCTTCGGCATACTTAAAAGCACACGTATTGATTTTTTGATTGTTTGCTTTTCTTAGCGAGCGCTCTCTCTTTCTCTCTCACTCTGAAATTCTCTGCTCCTGATGCGCGCACTCCTTTGAAGAGAAGATATATTGGCATTCTTTTAATTGTGAGAAGGAACTGTCATCTCTGTCTTGTCATGGAGCACAGTTTAAACTTTTGACTAAAGGGTGTTATTTCATGTCTAGACGGCTCTAATAATGTTAACAGTTTATAAGGGCTTAAAATATATAAAAATAACCATACAAACATATGGTTTCTACTTCGCGGATTTTCATCTATCACGGGGGGTTCTGGAACGCAACCCCCGCGATCGAGGAGGGATTACTGTACTCAGGGTCGGATTTAGATGAAAAGAGGCCCTAGGCTATTCCACTTATGAGGCCCTTTCACCTCCCATTTTTAAGTTTGTTCAAATTGCTAACAATTTGAATGTAGGCCCCTCTTGATCTTGAGGCCCTAGGCTGAAGCCTAGTTAGCCTATAGGAAAATCCGGCCCTGACTGTACTGCATTTTGGTAGTGCACGGATAGGAGGCCTTGGTGTATAAAATTCAAAACTGACTATTAATTGACTTTTTAATCACACGCTTGTACGTAAACGGCAGACTGAATTAGATCTGGAAACGATCGTAGTTCTCCTTGCAATTTTGTGTCTAACATGTTACGAGAGAAGTAACAAGAATACCCGAATGCTTAAGTACGGTATTTTTCAAGTCAAAATTTATTTCTTCACAGACGTGGCGTTGTGAAATTGTGTCACAAAATGAAGCGTTTTGAATGACTGTTAAAAAATAGCTTGCCCGCACCGGTGCTTTACAATGGAGGCAACGGGGCACAACCACAAAAATAAGAGCCTAAAAAGTTACCAAACTGTCAATACATTTTGATAAAATGTAATCCAAATCATATTATGTGATATCACCTACTGTTAAATTCTGGTCCGTACTTGTAAAATGTTTATTTTTATACTGTATTGAGGATCTGTTCTGATCTGTGTATTCTATTGTCTTGTATTGACCCCCCCTTCTCTTTGACACCCACTGCACGCCCAGCCTACCTGGAAAGGGGGTCTCTCTTTGAACTGCCATTCCCGAGGTTTCTTCCATTTTTTTGGGAGTTTTTCCTCATCTTCTTAGATTGTCAAGGCTGGGGGGCTGTCAAGAGGCAGGGCCTGTTAAAGCCATTGCAAGACTTCTTGTGTGATTTTGGGCCACATAAAAATAAATTGTATTGTATTGTATAAAAGATAACACGCAGTCCCTGTTTCTGATTACATGTTTAGGACAAAAAAGGAGATCTAGAAATAGTCATTTTATTGCATATTCCCGGTTCTATTTTTCTCGAGGTAAGAATAGGTTTTCTATTTGCTGCTGTGAGTTCTCACATAAATTTGGATTCTTAAAGTTTATCTAATCTAAACTAAACACAGAAGTAAATCAAAACAAAACCAACCATGTGGCACAGACAGTTTACTGTGATTTGGTCTTTTGGTCCCCTGGCGATGGGGAAGAGACAAATGCTGAGGTACACACAGCTGGTCTTCCTTTAAAATGGCTGAATCTCATAATATTTATTTCTTTTATTTGGTCAAAAATGACATGTATAAGGGCGGCACGGTGGCGCAGTGCCTCGCATTTAGGAGCCCCAGGCTCACTTCCTGGGTCCTCCCTGCATGGAGTTTGCATGTTCTCCCACCTTGTTTCCTGCCTTGCGCCCTGTGTTGGCTGGAATTGGCTCCAGCAGACCCCCGTGACACTGTAGTTAGGATATAGCGGGTTGGATAATGGATTGATGGAAATTTAAAAAATAAAGCTTACAGAATCCATAAGGTAAAAGGTACGGCTGCATTAAGATGGTGGGTTTTCCTACAGTGTAGCAATGCACCCAGCAGCAGCCGTAATGTTTTTCACAAGCCTGTAATTGGCTAGGGTCCCCCCTGCATGGAGTCTGCATGTTCTCCCCGTGTCTGCGTGGGTTTCCTCCCACAGGCCAAAGACATGCAGGTTAGTTGCATTGGCGATTCTAAATTGTCCCATGTGTGTGCCCTGCGGTGGGCTGGCACCCCGCCCGGGGTTTGTTTCCTACCTTGCACCCTGTGTTGGCTGGGATTGGCTCCAGCAGACCCCTGTGACCCTGTAGTTAGGATATAGCGGATTGGATAATGGATGGATGGATGGATGACATGCATAAGCTATTTTACAATTTGTGTGCGATTGCAAGCCGCGGATCAATGTTTGAGTGTCTTGGCGTGGAAAATGGACGTTTCTGGTAAGTTTTTAAGTTTTGATTTCTGGTGGTGCTTTGTGCCTCATTTCCTCCATTGTAAAGTGCCAGTGTGGGTAAGATATTTTTTGAAATTCATACAAACTGCTTAATTTTAGAACATAATTTTACACGGCAGATGCATTTATGCCATATTTGTGAAGAAATGACTTTGACTTGAAAAATACCGAACTTCTCCTTTCATGTGTCATCGGAATGAACATTTAGCATAGTCTGAGACAGTTTATTAAATCGCAAAATGAAATAAGAATGATGGCATTCGGAGGGTTAATGAGCCCTACTGTGGGCTCCTAATCTCACTATTGACTTTGCTCAGTCAGCTAAACAGATTTTTCCATTTGCACTATTTGTATAAATCAGCCCTGTCATGGCTCCTACACAAAGACACTACAGAATAGATGTACATGTGTTAAACTGGAGTCCGAGTTACACAGCTTCAGCCAGAGGCACTGCTCTTTAATTTGCTTACTGTTAGTAATGCCAGTTTCAATCTGATCCCAGCTCTGTGTCCCTGTGTGAGTCACCGGCTCCTGATCTGGGACAACTCAGACATGCTGACTGTTTTTGCTACAGGCAGTACACAGCAGCACTGCCTGCTCCAGACTGTAGGCTTTGTTGACCAAGGGCTGCTCACACTTCATGCAGGCAAAGTGTTGCTTGTGCCAAGCCAGTCCGTCTGCCAGCTGGTAATCCTCCGTGAAAATGAGCTGAAAGGTAAATGCAACATATTTAATCAGGGACTTGTTTTGAGATGTTAATGTAAAATAAACTTATTTTCTAAATTGACTTATCTAGTTCAGGACTTGGGAAGCCAGTTCCAATTTAAGCAGTACATGGTAAGGCAGGTACCAGAAATAAAGAGAACTGCCATTTTAGAATAATAGCTGGTATGACATATTGACAGTGATCTGTTGACAGAGAGAAGACCACCGTACAAGTTGTGAAGGTGGCCACCTTTTGGTATGCATGCTGTCACGCATGCGCGTCAGAAGGTCACCATCCAGGTTCCTCCCAGGTATGTAATACCACTGTGGGCAGAGAGGGGGCACTGCCACTAACTGTATTGTCTCCCTTTGCCTCCGGAGTGCTGAGAAACCACCCAGTGAGTGCAATTGACTCCGCCCCTTCAGGTCCCAGGACCATAAAAATTCCCAGCTGCCCGAAAGGAGGCGTCACTCTTTGACTTGAGTGCAGAAGACACACTTGGCACAAAACACCTCCTATACTGTAAAGAAGCCTTGATAGGCAGCAGTTTATTTGATAGAACACCAGAGGGCGACAGTTTTCATTTATATTTGTGCTATTGAGCGCAATTTCATTTTCGAATTATAAGTAAATGGGGAAAGCTGGGTTGGCGCCCCAACGTTTATCGAGGTTTTCAACCTGTCATTATGTCAGATGACCACAACACTTACCTGTCAACCAGGAAATCCAGAAGAATAAATAATAATAATAAATTTACATGTATATAGCACTTTTTCAATATTTAGAAGTGGGGAGCCATTTTAACTATTACCAATGCAGCACATCCACCTGGATGATGCAATGGCAGCCATTTTGCGCCAGCACACTCACCACACAAAAGTTCTTAGGTGATTAAGGGGTGAGAGAGAGTGAGACAATTAGAGACGGGGGATAATCAGGGGGCCAGAATGACCAGGCCATGGAGGGCAATTTAGCTTGGAAATCAGGATACACCCTACACATTATGAAGGATGCCCAGAGATCTTTAATGACCAGAGAGGGTTAGGACCTTGTGGGACTCCCACTTTGTAACCCGGGCAGCACTGGGTAACTTAGCTCGTTGTGGTGCAACACCAATCTGTCAGTTTTACATTTTGGCTGTTGTGCCAAGCTTATAGCCAGTTACATCCATCCATTATCCAACCTGCTATATCCTAACTGCAGGGTCACGGGGGTCTGCTGGAGCCAATCCCAGCCAACATAGGGTGCAAGGCAGGCAACAAACCTCGGGCAGGGCACGCACACACACAAAGCACCCACTAGGGACAATTTAGGATGGCTAATTCACCTCACCTGCATGTCTTTGGACTGTGGGAGGAAACCCACGCAGACACGGGGAGAACATGCAGACTCCACACAGGAAGGACCCTAGCCAATTACAGGCTTGTGAAAAACATTACAGCTGCTGCTGGGTGCATTGCTACACTGTAGGAAAACCCACCATCTTAATGCAGCCGTACCTTTTACCTTATGGATTCTGTAAGCTTTATTTTTTAAATTTCCATCAATCCATTATCCAACCTGCTATATCCTAACTACAGTGTCACGGGGGTCTGCTGGAGCCAATCCCAGCCAACACAGGACGCAAGGCAGGAAACAAACCCCGGGCAGGGCGCCAGCCCACCAAAGATTTTTTAAATTTGAATTTGAAAGGACAGACCATGATGTATACTGTACTGAGAATGATCATCTTACTGGATCATCTGTGCATTCAGCATGTCCTGCTGCTACTGAAGTCAATCTGGAGTGTAACTGGTCTTTTCCTAATATTAAACCACAGAAAGTGACCATTTAATTCAAGCTTTACGACTTTCTAATGCGACTTTAAAACTGGCTCACCTCATCGCAGCCGGTGCAGCGTGGCTTCTCTGTCTCGCAGTAATGACGGCCACACATCAAAGTCTGGTTCTTCCAAAAGTAGATCAAGTCCACCAGGGGCTCCCGACACTTGGAGCACACAAAGCAAGCTGGGTGCCAGAGGCGCTCATATCCTCCCCTCTCTGCATACACAGCTGGGTGTTCTTTCTTCACCGTTTGCTTGCAGTGCTCACAGTGCTGTGGATGAAACAAATGAGTCTGAATTGAAGGCTTTGGTTTTACAGCAGTGTGGTCACATCAAAGGCTCTCCCATCCATTCCTTTAAATCACTTTTTCCCATTAGAGGGTAGATAGATAGAGAGATAGATAGATAGATATGGTGTAGTAGGTAGGATTAGATAGATAGATAGATAGATGTGGTGTAGTAGGTAGGATTAGATAGAGAGATAGATAGATGTGGTGTAGTAGGTAGGATTAGATAGAGAGATAGATACTTTATTAATCCCAAGGGGAAATTCACATACTCCAGCAGCAGCATACTGATAAAGAACAATATTAAATTAAAGAGTGATAACAATGCAGGTATAACAGACAATAACTTTGTATAATGTTAATGTTTACCCCTTTTCACCGAGTTGACTGTTGCCCAGTTGCCACTGCCCTCTGCCCCGACATCTATAAGTATATGCAGTACATTTGTTACTACTGTTTTTACTATTAATTGTTGTGATTATTTATGTCGTGTCATTTTCTGACCTGCTTTATCCAGACCAGGGTCATGGGGGGTGCTGGAGCCTATCCCAGCTAGCATAGTTCGCAAGGCAGGAACAAACCCTGAACAGTGCACCAGCCCATCACAGGGTGAACACACAAACCAAACACACACTAGGGACAATTTGCCATCGACATGTCACCTAACCGGCATGTCTGTGGACTGTGGAAGGAAACCGAAGCATCTGGAGAAACATGGGGAGAACATGCAAACTCCACGCAGGTAGGACGCAGAACGCGAACAATGGTCTCCTTACAACAAGGCAGTAGTGCTACTGCTGTGCTGCCCTATTTATTTATGTATGTATTACTGTGGGCGGCACGGTGGCACAGTGGTAGCGCTACTGCCTCACAGTTAGGAGATCCAGGTTCGCTTCCCGGGTCCTCCCTGCGTGGAGTTTGCATGTTCTCCCCGTGTCTGCGTGGGTTTCCTCCCACAGTCCAAAGACATGCAGGTTAGGTGGATTGGCGATTCTAAATTGGCCCTAGTGTGTGCTTGGTGTGTGGGTGTGTGTGTCCTGCGGTGGGTTTGCACCCTGCCCGGGATTGGATTCCTGCCTTGTGCCCTGTGTTGGCTGGGATTGGCTCCAGCAGACCCCCGTGACCCTGTGTTCGGATTCAGCGGGTTGGAAAATGGATGGATGTAATACTGTCTATTTCAATTTATTATTATCTATTCATTTGTCTATTATTTTTTAATGATCTCTATGTATAGCGGAGCTCTCTACTTGTCTTGCACTTGTCCTTTTTTAATGTCCTGTATATGTTGCACTGTGGTCCTGCCACTGTATTCTGCAATATAGTGTATGAATGGTATGACAGTAAAGCCACAATTCAGAATTAATTCAGAATTATTTAGCCTAGCCAGGTAACCCGTTACGCATGTTTTTAGATGTGGGAGGAAAATCAGGATACCAATAGGAAAAAGCCATGCAGACGCACGAGGACATGCAAATTCCACAAAGATGCCTGTCCCGGCCAGAATGTAGACAGGGACCCCTGGAGTAAAAGCAAAATAACATCTAGTTACACACATGATTAAACACTTAATTGATGCTTTGTAAGTGTTATGAAGACCCCAAGAAGCCTTTGTTCCTAGCTTGTTATATAATAGTAAATACGTAATCAATGCAGTTCTTCAGTTCCTAAACTAAACTGCCATCATCGGGACGTCTGCACAAGTGTTGGCGGAAAGAGACTACTGGCTGTCAATATTTGGCACCATAGCATAACATGACATTGTCGGACCACCTCATTCCAGGTCAGGGTCGGTCCGCCTATTTGGTCAGATGTTGGGTGCAAGGAAGGAGGCAATCCTGGACAGGCACCAGACCGTTATAGTGCCCACTCGTACACACAACGCCACGCTCACACAGAAAAACGAGGCCAGGTTGGAACTGCAAAAATATTCTACATGCCCGTCTCTCCACAGAGCATAAAAACATTGAAGTTGCTCAGTTTTGTTAATATTACTTTTCCTACGAGTATCAACAGGATGTTCTGTGCCATAACACTTGTTTTTTTTTTTTTGTCTTTAGTTCCACACATCGCAATCACAAATGTAAATAAGTTACTAAAACCTTTTTGAAGCCTTTAAACTTGCTGATTAAAGCAATATCATGCTTTTTTTTTTTTTTTACAAAAAACTGAAAATCCTACTCCTATCGGTCGTCTTTCATTTTCTGCTGGACCGATTCCCAGATTGCTGCTATTAAATCTCCTGACAGACTTTCATCCTGGTGAACTGCAAGAAAGCCACAACCCACAATTAATGACGAGCCCAGAGATTTTAAAATACTAATCCATATGAAAGACCACACCAAATTAAAGTAGTGGGGAGGAACATCTGCTGTAGCATTTCTGCTTTTGCAGATGAACCAAGATGTAGGACTAGGCCAGAAGGAAGTCTGCCACACTCAAAGCACACACAAGCAAACCTGGAACTTCCATCTGAGTCTCATTTTATTATCTAAAGACCATCTACTGTACATAATCCAAAGCCCCTATAAAGTTCACAGAGTTCCTTCATTTTAACTTCATTCCTTTATCGCCATTAAGCATGTCAAGTCTGCTGGTGGGATTGCAGCAATTTCAACACCTAATTAAAGCAACTGTTTGGCCATTAAAATCCTTAGGAATGATCTTTCTCGGTATTTCTGTTCATTTGAGGGTGAAAATATGCTAAAGCTATTCAGTTTACGAAGCAGCTTTGTGCAGCCTCCAGGCATGTCAACAGATCTATGAACACACACACACACACACTTGTGCACTGGTTCACGTTTTACAGAAGACAGAACCACAGACATTACAGGGTTAACCATCCCAGACATTTAGGGAGATTCTTCTCATTTTTTTAACTTGATACAGTTTAGATCACAGTCCTACGATGGCACAGGGTACAAAAAGGAAGCGTCTGTGTTATAGGTGATCTTTTTCTTGAAGTTGCTTCTTTTTTTCTTATTAAACTCTGTGCATTTGTTACAGTTGTTTTTGTTGGTTTATTTCTGGCTTAAAGACTTCATTTCTGCCTTCCTGATCACGACTCTTGTTTTAGATAGATAGATAAAGTACAGAAGGCACTATATTACAGACAGATTGACAGATAGATACTTAGATATGAAATCTATATACAGTATATAAAAGTCAATGTATGTGTGTGTATGTGTGTGTGTGTTCCAGCATCACTTCCAAACAGCTGGAGCGATTTTCATGAAACTTGGTACACATGTTTCTCAATGGTCGACTAAAAATACTGTGGGGTGAAATGAACCCTAAGCCACCCCTTTTGGGTAGGGTGGGGGGTGATCTTGTGGTCTTGTATGTGTGTGATCATCCAGTTGACACTCGGAACGACCACCAGAGGGCGAACTGGAGGTGACTGCCAGCATTCTTTATGTTTGAGCTCCACCACTGCGCCCGCCTGTTGATTTTGAAATTAAATCGAGTTGGCCGGTTCTGTGCGTCAACTGGATGATAACTTTCATACAAGACTGCAAGACAAGCACATTAGTGAGTCTTCATTGTTTGTTAATTTATTTTTATTTTTAAAGTTGTGTTTTTTTAATATTTTTCTCAAACAATTAAAAAAAAAACCACTTAATTTTACTCCTGGGTAATGCCGGGTATTTCAGCTATGTTAGCTAGTGTGCTATATAATAGATAGAATGACCGATAGATGTGAAATGTGCTGTATAATATATAGATAGATATGAAAGGCACTATATAATAGATAGATTTTAGTATAGTAGGCAGGATAAGATATCTGACTATATCCAGCCTGACAGTAAGTTGACAGGTGACGTCCTTTTATAAGAAATTCAGAAGACATTCTGGTCAGAGTGGATGAAGACGGCAGAAGCTAATCCATGTTAGAGAGAAGGGGGACCACAGTGGCTTTTAAATATCGCTAGCTGGCAGCTTTCCTTCTGCTTGTGCTGCCACTCAGTCCCAGATTAGGAAAAGCTGCCCCCTGGAGCCTCTTGAGAGCTTCTGACATCTGGGGGATGCAGTGACACATGAAATGTGCTGTATGATAAATAGACAGATAGATGGATAGATATGAAAGGCACTATATAATAGATAGATAGATGGATTTTAGTATAGTAGGCAGGATAATATAGATAGATAGATTGATAGATAGATAGATTTTAGTATAGTAGGCAGGATAATAGATAGATAGATTGATAGATAGATTTTAGTATAGTAGGCAGGATAATAGATAGATACTGT
>JANRMT010062840.1:50493794-50548444 GCA_026402145.1 Polypterus bichir lapradei | reverse complement strand
AGTATAGTAGGCAGGATAATAGATAGATACTGTAGATAGATTTTAGTTATTTCTACACAGTGTGACCGAAACGTATGCAAATCCCCGTAAATGAGAGTCTGCAATGTGCACGTTAATCACATCCGAATTGTTTGATTTGTATTTTTTAAACTATGGAACAGATGGGTAAATGAAGCAAAAATGTGTCTTTGTCCCAAACGTTATGGAGGGCACTGCTGAGCATCCGCTTGATTTTATCACATAACTTACACAACCAAAAGAATGCAAACTGATTTTTTTTCCCCCCATTTCAGAACTCCACATAATTAAGCCTGCCATTTTCAATTTTAGCACCATAAGAACGTAGATGTAAAACTCATAACCAAACATCTGTTGTATATTTAAAGTATGTCTTTATATATCCTCATAGCTTACTATTTGCTAAAGACTTTGCATTTGTTAAGGGGGATTTTATGTCTGGATTTGAGAAGGTCATGTAAGGACCTAAGTCCAGCTTCTCAAAATTCTCAGCAACATTTTTTCAGTTTAATGAAGAGAGACGAGATTGAGTTGGTTTGGATGAGTGCAGAGGAGAGATGCTATGAGAGAAGGGTGCTAAGGATAGAGCTGCCAGGTAAGAGGAGAAGAGGAAGAAGGCCTAAGAGGATGTTTATGAATGTAGTGAGAGAGGACATGCAGGTGATGGGTGTGACAGAACAAGATGACGAGGACAAAGATATTGAAGAAGATGATCTGCTTTGGCGACCCCTAATGGAAGCAGGAAGAAGAAAGAAGTAGAAGAAGAAGAATGAAGATTCACACAACAGAACATGTCAAAAGTATGGGAAGGGCGTTCAGGAGAGAAACAAGCAAGTACTTTTAAAATCAAAAGATTCTGGGAATCTGGGCTAAACAGATATTCCCAACCATACTGCAGATGCTGCTGAGATATTTGAGATACCCTTCAGCAATTAAAAGCTGGTATGAATTAAATGTTTTTTTATTATAATTTGCATATTTTTGCTTTAATGGATATGACTTCAGATTAAAAATGGAAATAAAAAATATATCTTTTCCGGAAATAAAAACTAACCTAAAAGGGGTGGTTAGTGGCTGTATAGTAATTATTATTATTATTTAATAATTGCCATTATTAGTGTATAAATGGATATAAATAATTGCATGTAAACGATTCGCCAAAATATGTTGTATGTAAACGATACTGTTTTAAACGTTATTATTTTTTCATCAGAAAACCCGGTTTCCATGTCTACCTGTATTAGTTTAAATGGTATTTTTGCCACTCGCAATATGGCGGACGCCAGAGTGAAGGCACTTACAATAAAATCTCCATCAGAAAATTGTTTGCTCTATTTCTATGTTCTGTTTCTTTCATTTGGGATATTCACCGATTATAGATTCCCGGGCAACGTCGGGTACTCCTGCTAGTACAATATAATGTAAACTTAAGACCTATTTGTGGTAATAAAGTGCACAGTAAGTAAGAGAACAATAGGTCAAAGGTTATTTAACAGAGTTTAGTATTCTGATGGCCTGGGGGAAGAAGCTCCTGTTAAATCTGGTCGTTCTGCAGGGCATACTGCAGTAACGTTTTCCAGAGGGCAGAAGTTCAAACAGCCCATGTGCCGGGTGTGTGGGATCTTTTATGACCTTAATGGATCTGCTCTGGCAGCGTGAGTAGTGTAATTCTTGAACAGATGGGAGTGAGGACCCGATGATTTTCTCCGCTGTCCTCACCACTCTTCGAAGTATCTTCAGTTCAGTGACATTGCAGCTCCCATACCAAACTGAGATGCTGCTGGTCAATATACTTTCTATACAGGGTGGTCCAGATCTAACTATGCAGATCCAGATCGTCTGGGTGACTTTGATTTATGCGGGGACGATTCCAGTTCAGAGTAAAGACGATTCTTCATGTCGTCAGTTAGCACACTTCTCGATGGTCCGGGATTTTTCGGGTGATTTTCTATGTAATAAACTTAATAAGATATAGCGTAATAAAAATTGCATAATTAGATCTGGACCACCCTATAGTGCCTCTGTGGAAAGTTGTGAGGACAGGAGAGGGAAGGTTTGCTCTTTTTAGCCTTTCGAGAAAATGAAGTCGCTGTTGTGCCCTCTTGACAAGAGAAGTGGTATTTGTGGTCCACGTCAGGTCATCTGTAATGTGCACTCCCAGAAACTTGGTGCTTCTCACTGACTCCATGAATTGTAAGTGGCCGGTGTCGCATGTGCTTTCTCCTGAAGTCAACGGTGATCTCTTTTGCTTTGTTGGCGGAATGTGTACACTAGTGATAAAAGTCCTGCCTTCAGTCTCTCAAAAGACAAACGCATCGTGTGGTGGAGGAGAAGACTATCATTAACCTCATGCATAAGAGCTGCCTCCCCTTTGCACTTCAAAATTCAACCGATGAAACCTCTAGGCTTCATTTAGTGAAATGTGGAGTCGGCGAGCAAATATGTGAATGTGTCTAGCAGTGCACATCTGGTTTATGTCTAGCTACTAATTTTTATAAAACAGAAACTGTGGTTTGGCTAAGCGGCGCATTCAAAGAGGACAGGAGCAAAACGTAACCATGGCCGACCATTCTCAGTAATCTTCAATTAGTGGATACTGAGGAGCCAAGCTCTAATAACTAGATAGTCTACTGGGAATACTAAACAAATAAAAAGAAGAGGAAACTTCTTTAAATTAAAAAAATATATAAATATGACAAAATATTATTCAAAAGTTGATACCCAGAGCTGGAATCGACACCAACTCTCCGCATTCCTGGAGCGGATGAATGGATTAGAAAAATTGGAAGGATGGATAGTAATAAATAAATGTTATTTTAATGAACAGAAAAGTTAGGAAATACTTAATAATATCCAAGAAAAATGTACTGGCTAACACTCCTTCATACCTCCATCCAATTTCCAAACTGTACCAGATGCAAGGTGGGCAACCAAGGCTACCACTGGGCACCTACACTCATGCGGACCCCCTTAGTGCTACCAGTTAGCCTAAGATCCACATCTTCATGGAGTGGACTGTCTCTGGAGAAAACCACTGCACTATTACGCAGTCCCACATGTACAAAAAAGCCGACAGAAAATGACATGTCATTCGGAGTAGCGTCAAACTCAGATCCTGCAAGGGTTAGGGTTAGGCCACTTTCGTAATTCATAACCAATTAGTGCTGTCTAATCAAACATACTTCATTTTCTTATATTTTTTTGGTTTGCTCATTAAGATTCGTAACCATCAGTTGTTTCTTTTTTTCCTTAACCAACACATGACCAGCTAACTCGGGATGGTCTCAAACTCAGTTCCTGGATGGACCACCATTTTCACTCTCACCCGTTTCTTAATCAGAACGCGATTCTTCTAAATGAATCCTGTTCTTTAATTCTATGGCCTCTTAGTGCTCACATTTTGCCCCATGCGTGCAGTGTACAAATCTAGCAGGAGCGCAGATTGGGTAGTGATATTACACAAACCCACCCTGCAACTAGGGACACTGAAGTCTTACAAATGGTTGCCCTGATCTGTGCCTCGCTGTAATCTGATCATGGAGGTCTACAGAGGGTTCCTTGGACTTCATGGCTTGGTTTCTGTCCTGACATGCAGTGTGAATTGTGAAACTTCCTATACACAGGTACACGTGAGCCTTCCTAAACGACGTCCAATCCCTTCAATTTGCCAGAGGTGGGCTCCAATCAAGTTCTACAATCAGTCAGTCAGTCATTTTCCAACCTGCTATATCCTAACACAGGGTCATGGGGGTCTGCTGGAGCCAATCCCAGCCAGCACAGGGCGCAAGGCAGGAACAAACCCCGGACAGTGCGCCAGCCCACCGTAGGGCACACACACACACCAAGCACACACGCGGGACAATTTAGGATCGCCAATGCACCTAACCTGCATGTCTTTGGACTGTGGGAGGAAACCCACGCAGACACGGGGAGAACATGCAAACTCCACGCAGGGAGGACCTGGGAAGCAAACCCGGGTCTCCTAACTGCGAGGCAGCAGTGCTACCCACTGCGCCACCCCTATCCCCAAATCACCAGTGACTAATTACTATATATAATACAAATATGTACATTAAACCCTCCCTTGCCCCTAAACAATAAACAAAAGCACACAACACAAATACAAAAATGGATTGGATAAACACAGCAGTTGAAAATGTGGTGAAAAATGTCTCCCAAAATAAAGCCCGGCGGCATTGAAAACTGGCTATGGTGATATTGTGCCTCCTCTCGACAACAAGACGACCTCACCGTAAACATCCTGGCAATGGTTGGAATGGATTTGAACCCCGGGGTTCCTTGGCTCTGGCTGTCGTGATGTAGGATTGGTAGTTGAAAAAGCAGGCACTGGAATTAAGCAATAAATAGCAGTGAAGAGTTTGTAGATGGGTGGTAAATTGTCTTCTGCCCCCACCCCACTCCTCACCGCTTGACTGTCGCCTCCTGTTTCGTCTTTGCTCTTCTTTTTTAAATGTAAAATATCCCGGATGTACAGTACCTCATAAAAGCGAGTACACGCCTCACATTTTTGTAAATGTTTTATTATATCTTCTGCGGTGGGCTGGCGCCCTGCCCAGTGTTTGTTTCCTGCCTTGCGCCCTGTGTTGGCTGGGATTGGCTCCAGCAGATCCCCGTGACCCTGTGTTAGGATATAGCGGGTTGGATAATGGATGGATTTATTATATCTTTTCACGGGACAACACTGAAGATACAACACTTTGATACAATGTAAAGAAGTCCGTGTACAGCAGGCGGAGTGGTGGCTCTGAGGCTAGGGATCTGCACTGGCAATCCCTGTTGGGCCCTTGAGCAAGGCCCTTAACCTGCAATTGCTGAGCGCTTTGAGTAGTGAGAAAAAGTGCTATATAAATGCAAAGAATTATTATTATAAATTTACTGTCCCTTCAAAATAACTCAACACGCAGCCATTAATGTCTTAACCGCTGGCAACAAAAGTGAGTACACCCCTAAGTGACAAATGTCCACATTGTGCCCAATTAGCCACTCCCCCTCCCCGGTGTCATGTGACTCGTTAGTGTTAAATTTGGTGTTCTCGCTCTCACACTCTCTCTCTCATACCGGTCGCTGGAAGTTCAACATGGCACCTCATGGCAAAGAACTCTCTGAAGATCTGAAAAAAAGAATTGTTGCTTTACATAAAGATGGCCGAAGCTATGAGAAGATGGCCAACACCCTGAAACTGATCTGCAGCACGGTGGCCAAGACCGTACAGCAACAGGCTTAACAGGACAGGCTCCACTCAGAACAGGCCTCGCCATGGTGCACGTGCTCAGCGTCATATCCAGAGGTTGTCTTTAGATAACAGACGTATGAGTGCTGCCAGCATTGCTGCAGAGGTCAGCCTGTCAGTGCTCAGACCAGACGCCCGCCGCACACGCCATCAAATTGGTCTGCATGGCTGTCGTCCCAGAAGGAAGTCTCTTCTAAAGATGATGCACAAGAAAGCCTGCAAACAGTTTGCTGAAGACAAGCAGACTAAGGACATGGATTAATGGAACCATCTGCTATGGTCTGATGAGGCCAAGATCAACTTATTTGGTTCAGATGGTGTCAAGCGTGTGTGGCGGCAACCAGGTGAGGAGTACAAAGACAAGTGTGTCTTGCCTACAGTCAAGCATGGAGGTGGGTGTGTCGTGGTTTGGGGCTGCATGAGTGCTGCCGGCACTGGGGAGCTACAGTTCATTGAGGGCACCATGAATGGCAACATGTACTGTGACATACTGAAGCAGAAACTGGGCCGCAGGGCAGTATGCCAACATGATAACGACCCCAAACACACCTCCAAGAAGACCACTGAGGGTAAAGGTGCTGGACTGGCCAAGCATGTCTCCAGACCTAAACTGAGCATCTGTGGAGCATCCGCAAATGGAAGGTGGAGGAGCACAAGGTCTCTAACATCCACCAGCTCCGTGATGTCGTTATGGAGGAGAGGAAGAGGATCCCAGTGGCAACCTGTGAAGCTTGTGTGAAGCTCCATGCCCAAAAGAGTTAAGGCACTGCTGGAAAATAATGGTGGCCACACAAAATATTGACACTTTGGGCAAAATTTGGACATTTGTCACTTAGGGGTGTACTCGCTTTTGTTGCCAGCGGTTTAGATATTAATGGCTGTGTGTTGAGTTATTCTGAGGGGACAGCAGATTTACACCGTTATACAAGCTGTACACGGACTACTTGACATTGTGTCAAAGTGACATATCTTCAGTGTTTTCCCACGAAAAGAAAGAATAAAATATTTACAAAAATGTGAGGGGTGTACTTACTTTTGTGAGATATTGTATCTGGTGTGTAAACAGGTGATTTACGTCTCGGGGCTGTGGTCGCTCTCCATCATCCGTCCCCTCCACACTTACGGGGACAACATTCACTGACGCACACATAACGGACAGTAAACGGGATGATGAAAACAAAACACACTCAGCACAAACTTAGAATATACTATTATTATGTAGCTCCGCTACAACCTTAACAGATCACGCTGTCTGTAATTGAGCTTCCCAGAATGCTGCACTCCTCTGTGCCGTTTGCCCTTTTTGTCATAGCTCATGACACCTGGAAAAACTGTTTTTATTCAAGACAGCAACTCAACGCTGAAAGTTACAGAAGTAGACGGCACTATTTTATCTGTAATCACCACTTTTGAAAATATTACTTGTCAATTTAAATTTACACTTTTTTTTTTTTTATGTTTTACGTTTTTTCTCTGAAGAAGCTACCTGCTTTATTAGAGACTTTAATCCAAATTTGAATACGAGTGGACTTGATGGGCAGACAGTGGGTCTCTCATAGAGTAAACATGGGGCACCGAAGCTCCAGGAGGTTTACCTTCATCTTGGGTCACGGTTTCCTATTCCACCCAACACCAAAAAGATTTGTCCCGAGACATAAAAACGTGGGCGGCACGGTGGCGCAGTGGTAGCACTGCTGCCTCGCAGTTAGGAGACCTGGGTTCGCATGTTCTCCCCGTGTCTTTTTGGGTTTCCTCCGGGCGCTCCGGTTTCCTCCCACAGTCCAAAGACATGCAGGTTAGGTGGATTGGTGATTCTAAATTGGCCCTAGTGTGTGCTTGGTGTGTGTGTGCCCTGCGGTGGGTTGGCACCCTGCCCGGGATTGGTTCCTGCCTTCTGCCCTGTGTTGGCTGGGATTGGCTCCAGCAGACCCCCCGTGTTCGGATTCAGCGGGTTGGAAAATGGATGGATGGATGGACATAAAATCGTCTTAAATTCATGCACATTTCTAAGCTTGTTAGCTAATTGTGTAATGGCTTTCAAAATAGTTCCCAATTTGTAAAGTGTGAAATGGTGCTATAGCAACGTAGAGTCTGCTTCATTCCATAAGGAACCAATCAGAGATAATTTGCAAAGAAACTTACAAAAACATCTTCTGTATTCATTAGTATTGAATTACGCACCCAAATCCCTCCTGTTCAATGAGATCCAGATTGCGCTCACAGCATTTACAGCCTGAAGCGGTAGCTGTGAAAAAGCAACGTCAAAGATTAAAGCACTTTGAAAGCCACATTGGAGTCTGGAACCCGTTATTGTATTTGGGATGATCCAATGCTGAAACAAAGGCAAAATACATACAGTATACGGGTGGAAAGTTGATCCCATCCGCTATTTCCTAAAATTCTGCATTAAAGCTTCTCTGCCCTTGAAGGTCACATCTATTTTAGCCAGGTTGTGTGGTCATGCTCCAATGAATTAACAGGCCAACAGTGTGACCCACTAGTGCCTGGGATGATCAAGGAAGACGTTAAGCCACTGAGTGCTTACATCAGCCTGGTACCCAAAAAGCACCTGGGAAGTTATCCACTAGGAAATGCTGAGTAGAAAATCATTGTTGGTGGGCCTCACCAGTATGTACCAGTTTTCGGCTATTGAGTGACTGCTTTCATTAATATTAATGAAATTAGAATTAAACAGGGGCAGCACAGTGGCGCAGTGGGTAGCGCTGGTGCCTCGCAGTTAGGAGACCCGGGTTCGCTTCCCGGGTCCTCCCTGTGTGGAGTTTGCATGTTCTCCCCGTGTCTGCGTGGGTTTCCTCCCACAGTCCAAAGACATGCAGGTTGGGTGCATTGGCGATCCTAAACTGTCCCTAGTGTGTGTGTGTGTGTGCCCTGCGGTGGCCTGGGATTGGCTCCAGCAGACCCCCGTGACCCTGTAGTTAGGATATAGCGGGTTGGATAATGGATTCATGGATGGATTAAACAGGGCGACCTGGCCAGCACACTAACACTTCCTTGAAGTATTCAAGTGTCTGTCCACCTGTCGACACCATCAAGAGTGGCACTGTAGAAATATAGAATCGACTGTAGCCTATTATAATTAAATGTATTAATAAACATCATCAGTCAGCAGCCATGACACCTGTACTTCAGAACAGGTAATCAACCTGGCCTAGCCATTAGAACATTCGAACAATCTGGACGAGAACAGGCCATTCAGCCCAACGAAGCTCGCCAGTCCTGTCCACTTATTTCTTCCAAAAAAACATCAAGTCGAGTTTTGAAAGTCGATAAACTCCTAATGTCTACCACACTACTTGGTCTCTTATTCCAAGTGTCTATCGTTCTTTGTGTGAAGAAAAACTTCCTAATGTTTGTACGAAATTCACCCTTAACAAGTTTCCAGCTGTGTCCCTGTGCTCTTGATGAACTCATTTTAAAGTCACCGTCTCGATCCACTGCACTAATTCACGTCATCATTTTAAACCCTTCACTCAGGTCTCCTCTTCATCTTCTTCTCCTTAAACTGTAAAGGCTCAGCTCTTTTAATCTTTCCTCGTAACTGATCCCCTGTAAGTCCTATAATCAGCCTAGTCGCTCTTCTCTGGACCTTCTCTAGTGCTGTTATGTCCTTTTTGTAGACCCAAACTACACTCAGGACTCCAGATGAGGCCTCACCAGTGCGTTATAAAGCCTGAGCAGAACCTCCTGTGACTTCTACTCCACACGTCAAGGCGCTATATAACCTGACAGTCTGTTAGCCTTCTTAATGGCTTCTGAACACAGTCTGAAAGTCGATAGCTTAGAGTCCACTACGACTTTTAAATCCTTCTCATAAGGTGGACTTTCAATTTCATCTCATTTTAAAGTCACCATCTTGATCCACTGAACTAATTCCCTTCATCACTTTACTCACTTCACTCCTGTCTCCTCTTCATCTCTGTAATGGCTCAGCTCTTTTAATCGTTTCCCCTGTCGCCCTGCACTCAGCCCAAGTTGCTCTTCTCTGGACCTTTTCTTGTGCTGTTGTGTCCTTTTTGTAGCCTGGAGACCCAAACTGCACCCAGGACTCCAGATGAGGCCTCACCAGTGTGTTATAAAGCCTGAGCAGAACCTCCTGTGACTTGTACTCCACACATCAAGGCGCTATATAACCTGACAGTCTGTTAGCCTTCTTAATGGCTTCTGAACACTAACGGGAAGTCGATAGCTTAGAGTCCACTACGACTCCTAAATCCTTCTCATAAGGTGTTGCTAGCACTTTGATGGGTGTCCTTCATAAACGATTAGGGTGTATTGCGGTGCTTGGCTAAATTGCCCACCATAGCCTACTCATTCTGGCCCCCTAATCATCCTCTGTCTCTAAATGGCTAACTCTTTCAGCCCTTTAACATCTAACAACTAATGTGTGGTGAGTGTACTGGAGCAAAATGGTTGCCATTGCATCGTCTAGGTGGATGCTGCACATTAGTGGTGTTTGAAGTGGCTTCCCCCTCACTATGTAAAGCACTTTGAGTAGTGAGAAAAACACTGTATAAATTTAAGGAATTATTATTATCATCATAGAACTATGTTTACTGCAAAAGGCCCTATATACCAACTATGCTGGACTGATTATTATGTCCAAAAACGTGACTCTGCCTCCTACAGATAAAATTATACTTGTAGTCCACAATGAGTCTTTTATCTCGTCCTGCATCTCCTGAGCTCTCCTCACTATGATTAATACACACAGAGCCTGTGATTCAAGGAATCAGAATTTTATTTACTATGGGGGTGGGCTGTCCCTGTCACTACCCAATCTGTGCTACATTGTAAGGACTATAATGTACTTATTCCAGTAAAAATGCAACGTACAATGAACCTAATGTTCATAATATTCTAATTATTGCCATCTAATTTACCCATAAAAAAAAATGCGTGTGATGTGCATATCTGACTGGAATACCAATCAGGTAGTGAAATTACGCATGCATGCATGTACCGTAAATTATTCTTGCATGCGCAAACCAGATCAGGCAGATTGGTCAGCAACATCCCCATCCAACATGGCTCCTATACTTTTGTGATGTCCTGTGATGTGACACTGGCCTTGCAAAGTATTATGGGACACTGGGTTAAAAAAAAAAAAAAAAAAAAAACTGTCTAAGCCAGCCGCAGGGAAGTATTTAGCAGATTGGCAAAATAAATGGCTCATTCAAAAATAAACCATTGAGCGAAACTAACAAGCAAGACACCCTGTAATCTTGTATTATGGTTTTAATATGTCTGAATTTTTAAAAACCTTTCTCATTTCTGGTCAGAGATGTTTTTCCACAGATTTTACTAAATAAGTATTTAAGTACCCACTGTGACCAATGGGATTGACTTCCATAACGAAGAATGTGTATCATTGGTTTATTTGTCCAAGTGGCATAGGATGCGTATGTAAACCAGAAACTGAAATCTTAGCACTGTCAGTGGTTAGTCGATCTGGTGAACTCTCATGATAGAGCGGAACTATCATATTCAACAGAATGCTTTAATTGGAAACCTAAAACTCAGCCAAACGAAACCTGTATTTTCTTTTTTAGGTCAAATTCTAGCAAAATTATGGAACCCTTTGTGTAAGAGCCATTTTCCTAGATCTATAAGATTCATAAATATTTTATGAGATGACAATGCATAATCTATGGGAGGTTCCTATAACCCCCATAAGTAAAATTGTATTGGTATATTCTTGCCATTTCTAACAGCTTTGAGTAAACATTATTCTTCAGTTAGTGACCAGCCTTGCCATGTGTAAGGTATAGAGGGCATATGGTTTTAAACCGTGCTCGTGCCCACACCTACGGGCACTATGAGTGTGTGAAGTAACACGTAAAGATAACGTGCTTATATAAGCACAAAGCCATGCACTTAAGGCGTACAGAAGAAGAAATTAAGAACCTTTAAGTATAGAAAGAAGAAATAAAGAACTTTTAAGTACAGAAATAACTAAAGTTTCTCAAGAAAAGCTAAGTTTATAGAAGATATATTTTTCTTTTTTTGCCTTTTATTCTACGTGTGTAACTATTTTCCCTTTATTCTTGTGTGGATTATCTGCTTTTAACTTTCACTAAATACTTTCAAAACGAACCTTTGGACTGAGAGATTTCTTTCGTGCAGCACGCGTTTTGCCTGTGCTCGACTTTGCCTTATACTTCGGCGGCTACACTTTGGTTTAAGTATTGTGGTGTCTATGTTACCAAACCGATGCATGATTTCCAGCAGCTCTGCTCCAGAGGATCTACATAACAGCAAGTGTGGAACAACAATAGATAACATCATAAAAGAAGCAACCAAAAGATTAGCAACATAAATAGAGATAACATTCAAAAAAGAGAGGGTGGTGTAAAAATACAAATACCGTATTTACGCATGTACCGCACACACATTTTTCCCTAAAACTAGCATAAAAAAAATCAGGTGTGCATCATACACGAGGAAATGTAATTCTGTAATGTTTACTTCTTCTGCTTGGGCTTGCTCTCTCTCTCACTCACTTGCTCGCGCAATCGCGCTCTCTTTCTGGCTCGCTTGCTCGCGCACTCGCGCTCTCTCTGGCTCGCTTGCTTGCGCTCTCTCTCTCTCTCTCGCTCACTTGCTCGCACACTCACGCTCTCTCTCTGTGGCTTGCTTGCTCACGCTCTCTCTCTCTTGCTCACTTGCTCGCACACTCGCGCTCTCTCTCTGGCTCGCTTGCTCGCGCTCTCTCTCTCTCTCGCTCACTTAAGCTCTCTCTCTGGCTCGCTTGCTCACGCAATCGCGCTCTCTCTCTGGCTCACTCGCTCGCTCTCTCTCTCTCTCTCTCTCTCTCTCTTGCTCACTTGCTCGCGCACTCGCGCTTTCTCTCTGGCTCGCTTGCTCGCGCTCTCTCTCTCTCTCGCTCACTTGCTCGCGCACTCGCGCTTTCTCTCTGGCTCGCTCTCTCTCTCTCTCTCTCTCGCTCACTTGCTCGCGCACTCGCGCTCTCTCTCTGATTCACTTGCTCGCGCGCTCGCTCTCTCTCTCTCTCTCTCTCAGTTGCCTGCTCACGCACTCACTCTATCTCTCTCGCTTGTTTGCATTCTCACACTCTCTCTCGATCGCGCTCTCTCGCTCTCTCTAAACGCTTCCTATACAATCACAACGCGCGTCGTACACACGGCAAAACGATTTTCTTTGTAAAAATTAGGGTGCTCATCTTACACGAGGGCGCGTGGTACACGAGCAAATATGGTACTTTCATAAACAAATACAAAAAATATTTTAAAATGAACAAACTGTGACAATCCCTACCTGCAAAGTGTTATATTGAGTAACAAATTAAATATTACAGTGTTTTTAATTTAAAATAGCTTTAATCTGACTCTCAGGTGGAAAAGTGTGACTTACATATTCAGCCATCGTGTGAGATTCTCCCAGTGTACCGTTGGGTGCAAGGTGGCCCTCTACAGGCGGCTGCTTCCCATTTTTCTTTTCGTCGTCTTTATGAGTGCCACCCTCTCCGGGTAGGGCGACCTCCCCAACGCCAAGTGCGTTCTCTTTATACATCTTCACAAAGTCTTCCATTTCTTTTGCCTCCCGCTCTGACAGGTTGTGACACTGGCTGGCATCATGATCGTAGATGGGCAGCTGCTTCATCAATAGCCTTCGTCGGTACTGCGCTCCCTGTGTGCCTGCGACTGGCTGCATTTCTTTAGGAATAAGTTCCATGTAAAGAATTGCCTAAAGGAAAACACAGGCATTTAAACATTCCACATGCAACATTGGCATAAAGGTGAGAAACATAAAACAGCACTGATTTTGTTTTTGCTGGACCACCCACCAAATACAGATTTGATAATATTCAATACTAAGTGTGAAGAACTCGTATTATGTTTGGAAGAGTTTGAAAATGTACACATGTTGTAATATTCAGGTTCATTTGGCGCTTACCTCTTTCAGGAAGGATGTCGACTTTTGTTGAAATTCAGGGGTAGAGTATGTTAATCAACTGTAAACGGGGACAAAACTTGTCGTACGTTTTAGTTCGACTCTCTTTGCTAGAAGGAAAGTCAGCTTTGTTGATTCGACCTCGACTTCCTGCGCGTGCACGAGTAGAAAAGAGCAAACAACCTCTAAAATGGCATCGACATCAGCCGAGAGACCAAGGCAAATGTGCAAAGTAAAATTCTCCATGGATGACATTTTGCGTGTTATCGCTGAATCGCACTCCAACTTGTTCAACTCCGATTTTGCATGCAAGTGATCTGGAGATGGAAATCGAAAATGAAAGTGAGGTACCAGCATCAGCTGATCGGTCCCCGGTTGATCGTAGTGCTGAACGTGTTTGTGTAGCTGATGCGTCTACGACAATGTTTGCCTGGAAGAACTGCCACTTACGATGACAAGAGGTACACACCAGACTGCGTCACACTGCCACTGCCAACGTCACCCACTGTGCATTCCCGCTAGCCGTCAAACCACCCGGAGACGGCAAACAGACATCGATAGCAGCCACAACACGCAGCAACAGACTTTTTATGTTGATTTATGCGTGAAACTATTGTTTTGAGCGGCATGGTGGTGCAGTGGTAGCACTGCTGCCTCACAGTAAGGAGACCCGGGTTCGCTTCCCATGTCCTCCCTGCGTGGAGTTTCCGTGTTCTCCCCATGTCTGTGTGGGTTTCCTCCCACAGTCCAAAGACATTAGGTGAGGTGCATTGGCAATCCTAAATTGTCCCTAGTGTGTGCTTGGTGTGTGTGCCCTGCCCAGAGATTTGTTCCTGCCTTGTGCCCTGTGCTGGCTGGGATTGGCTCCAGCAGACCCCTGTGACCCTGTAGTTAGGATATAGCGGGTTGGTAAATGACAGACTGACTGACTATTTTCTGTGCTTTTCAGAGATGTTTAGGAAAAAATATTCAGCCCTCCAAGAGTTAAATTATCTGTTATGAGACTAGGAAAATATATTATTTTTGTTTATTAGCTTAATTGAAATGAAAATTTGGGAAAGGGTTATAAAGAGAAGGGTTGACAAAGAGACCACCATAGGGAAGGGGGAGCAGTTTGGTTTTATGCCAGGGAGAGGAACAACTGATGCAGTCTTTGCATTGAGAAACACATTCATAGAGGAGCATCGAGACAAACAGAAAGGCAACTACTGCATATTATGATTATGGATTTGGAGAAGGTTTATGACAGAGTGCCACGTCAAGAGGGGCACAAGAGAGAAAGGAGTGCCAGCGAAGTATGTGAGGATTGTCCAGGATGTGTACAAGGGAGTGAGGACTCGGCTTAAGAGCACTATTGGGGTAACAGATAAGATCCCAGCTAGACTCAGTCGATTGTAGCGAGGCTACATAACACGTCAAGCAGGTTGGCTTTCTGGACTGGCCATTCACTGTATAATGTGGCTGTGAGGGTGTCTAAGGAATATCCCTTCAGGCACTTTTTGTGGACGACCAAGTGTTGGGAGGACCCCGCACGGTAAGGATTCCAGCTGCCAGTTGCCGGCGTCATGCTGCTATAACAACTAAGCAGGGAAAGGATGTTTCAGTGGGCAACTTTTCTTTTTAAGGGGAACTGCGGATCGAGGAATAGGGAAAAAGAAAAAAGCAGAAGGCAAGGAGCGTGGCTATCTACGCTTAAAGGAATACTTCATGATCAGACTTCACCCTGGGACGTCTGTTATTTGTGGATGGCCACTCCGAAGTTGAAACAGTGCGACAAATCCCCGAGAAGGGGCCACAGGGGTTGAGGTTCTCTGGGCGCCCCCGTTTGGCGAGTCGGACTCATGTCTAAGTTTCTTCGGGATAGCCAGTCGGGAAGCCGTTTTCGCCTGAGGACTGTTTTTTTTCCACTCTATGCTACAGCAATAACTGTACTGCAGTTTTGTTCGCCATGTCATGGACTACGTTAAATCTTTCTTTGTTTTTGAGATCTTTTTCCTTTATGTCTGTTTCAAACCGGGGATTACGATTTCGTCGCTGGGGGTACAGAGACTGGGGAGGGCATCTGGGGAGAAGGAATCACAAATGAGCACTCAGTCACCAGGCATGTAAATGTATCAATTGGATTACAATACAGGATGGTCCAGATCTAATTATGGAGATCCGGATCGTCTGGATGACTTTGATTTATGCGGAGATGATTCCAGTTCGGCGCAAAGACGATTCTTCATGTCGTCAGCTCGCACACTTCTTGATGGTCCGGAATTTTTTGGGTGATTTTCTATGTAATAAACTTAATAAGTTATAGCGGAATGAAAATTGCATAATTAGATCTGGACCACCTTATACACTTAACCAGTCTAACTTCCTTCTGATTTTTGCCAAGTATCTGGGGGGGCGTATAGGGGAAAAGAAAGGGTGAGGACCGAATATTTTAATGCTATTTTATCCTTCAGATATCGTTCACTTCCCTCTTGGGTGGTGAAGTGTAGCAATTGCATCCTGTATCGGGCGATTGTTACACGATCTTTTTCAAGTCCTTACCTTTTTGATCTGTTTATGGATGTGTTGAGTCAAGGAATTCAAACACCAATCCCCCTGGTGCAGGCTGTTTGCTGATGACATTGTGTTATGTACCACCAGAAATGTGGAAGTGGAGAGAAACTTGGAAGAATGGAGAAAAGCTTTGGATGATAGAGGGTTGAAGAAAACAGGAAGAAGAAGACAGCATCTCTAAGGATTAATGATGATCAGAATTCAGAAGTTAGCCTACAGGGAGGGATATTGAAAAAAGGGGATGCCTCTAAATATCTAGGATCAGTGGAAGCCCACGATGGAGAATTAGACCCAGAGACAACCCAGAGAGTGCAGTGTAAATGGAACAATTGGAAGAAGGTGTATTGTGTGATCGAAGAATTAAGGCGCAGGTTAAAGGTCAGGTTTTTAAGACAGTGGTAAGACCAGCAATGATATATGGAGCTGAGACATGTTGGGCAGTAAAGAAGTTGGATATGGCAAAAATGAGAATGTGAGGAGTTACAATAAGAAATGAGACCATCAGAGGTACAACAAAAGTGGGAGAGAAATCTAAGAAAGTATAGGAAAGTACGTAAGGTTGAAGTGGTATGGACATGTGATGAGATGTGAGCAAAAGAGTGATGGGAATGGAGGCACAGGAAAGAGAAAGCGAGGGAGACCAAAGAGGAGATAAATGGATAAAGTCAAAGAAGATCTGAAGGTAAAGGGTCTGACTGGCAAGGAGGTACAGGACCAAGCTGTTTGGAGACGGTGGATCAAGTATATCGACCTCACATAAAAGTGGGAAACGCTGAAGAGGAAGAAGAAATTATTTTAAGTTACTTTGGTCTCAAGAGTGTGTGGGTGGGATGGGTGTTAATCTAGGGTTCTCATTGATGGGTAAAGCAGGGTTATCCTGAGTAATGCACAAAACATGTCAACTCTCTTTTGCCTCTTTGTTTTATATTGACATCAAATCTAGAAACAAGCTAACCATTGTGGTAAATAGAAGCAAATTAAGTACATGACAACATTTTAAAAACACATAACCTACCCACAGAATTGATTTTTCTAAAAAGTGAATGTTTCCAAATCTCATGTTTAAATACTAAATGTGCCTACAAAGGGACAGTGACATCACAGCCACTGCAGTGAAAATCACCTGACCTAAAAATGTTCACTCTTAACGTAAGCAGGCAGGCCAGAAGCTTCTGTGCTCAGTGGACCAGGATACACACAGTCATATGAAAAAGTTTGGGAACCCCTCTTAATTCTTTGGATTTTTGTTTCTCGTTGGCTGAGCTTTCAAAGTGGCAACTTCCTTTTAGTATATGACATGCCTTATGGAGACAGTAGGGTTTCAGCAGTGACATTAAGTTTATTGGATTAACAGAAAATATGAAATATGCATCATAACAAAATTAGACAGGTGCATAAATGTGGGCACCCCAACAGAGATATGACATCAATACTTAGTTGAGCCTCCTTTTGCTCCTTTCAGCCTCTAGACGCTGTCCTCCTATAGCCTGTGATGAGTGTCTGGATTGTGGATGGAGGTATTTCTGACCATTCTTCATTACAAAATCTCTCCAGTTCAGTTCAGTTTGATGGACAGCCTGCTTCAAATCATCCCATAGATTCTCAATGATATTCAAGTCAGGGGACTGTGACGGCCATTCCAGAACATTGTACTTCTCCCTCTTCCTGAATGCCTTTGTAGATTTCCAACTGTGTTTTGGGTCATTGTCTTGTTGGAATATCCAACCCCTGCTTAAGTAACTTCAACTTTGTGACTGATGCTTGAACATTATCCTGAAGAATTTGTTATTGGGTTGAATTCATCCGACCCTCGATTTTAACAAGGGCACCAGTCCCTGAAGTAGACACACAGCCCCACAACGTGATGTTACCTCCACCACATTTGACAGCAGGTAGCAGGTGTTTTTCTTGGAATGCGGTGTTCTTCTTCCGCCATGCAAAGTGCTTTTTGTTCTGACCAAATAACTCCATTTTTATCTCATCAGTCCAAAGCACTTTTTTCCAAAATGAATCTGACATTTGCAAACAACAAGCGACTCTGTTTGTGGCGTGAGTGCAGAAAGGGCTTCTTTCTCAT
The DNA here is from genome assembly GCA_026402145.1 of Polypterus bichir lapradei. NCBI lineage: Eukaryota > Metazoa > Chordata > Cladistia > Polypteriformes > Polypteridae > Polypterus > Polypterus bichir. The sequence continues at coordinate 50,530,613 of JANRMT010062840.1, read as the reverse complement.
CACCCTGCCATACAGATGCACTGAATTGTAGAACGATGTACAGATACACCATCTGCAGCGAGATGTTCTTGCAGGTCTTTGGAGGTGATCTGTGGGTTGTCTGTAACCATTCTCACAATCCTGCCTCTGCATATGCCGCTCCTTTATTTTTCTTGGCCTGCCAGACCTGCTGGGTTGGTTTAACAGCAACTGTGCCTGTGGCCTTCCATTTCCTGATTCCATTCCTTACAGTTGAAACTGACCGTTTAAACCTCTGAGATGGCTTTTTGTAGCCTTCCCCTAAACCATGAGACTCAACAATCTTTGTTTTCAGATCTTTGGAGAGTTGCTTTGAGGATCCCATGCTGTCTGTCACTCTTCAGAGGAGAGTCAAAGGGAAGGAAGCACAACTTACAATTGACCACCTTAAATCCCTTTTACCACTCATGATTGGACACTCCTGTCTATGAAGTTCAAGGCTTAACGAGCTCATCCAACCAAGTAATCAGCACTGAGCAGTGACAGGCATTCAAATCAGCACAATGACAAGGGGACCCACATTTTTGCACAGCCAGTTTTTCACATTTGATTTAATTTCATACGACTAAATACTGCGTCTCTAAAAATCTTTGTTAAGAAAACACCGCAGTGCTCAGATGTTCCTAGGAAATGAAAGACATACCACTGTTATCTTTTGTGTTGAAAGGAGAGTCAATTATTATGCAGGCTGAGAGGGGTTCCCAAACTTCTTCATATGTCTGTATCCAAGTAATGGAGGGCTTTAGGCGAAGTCTGTAAATGTGAGTGGTGTCATCAGCTAATGCTTGATGTGGGAAGTTCTCATTTAACTAAACAGGATAAAAGTAAAGCTTAATGTTTGCATTCCACAGGGACCAAAGTTTACATCTGCTACGATTTGGCTGGGGCTATGCCCCTAACCACACCTTTTGTTCGCAAACTGTCCATGGCCCTTTCTTTTATTAACTGTTTGCATGCAACATTCAGACAGCAGTCGTGTACTTGGCGAAGGTAAGAAAACAAAACAGGCAGCTTGGTAGTATTTAGGCAGGCAATGCAGTGACTGCTCAAGGTTTTGGGCTTCCAAGCCCTGAAGCTGTGGCTTTAAATCCCACTACTGACACCGTGTGACAACAAGCAAGTCACTTCACCTGGCATTACTCTAATTGTGAGGAAATCAGAAATGGAAAAGTAACCAATTGTGTTTCTCAGATTCTCCACGCCGCCTTGCATAAAGGCGTCAAGTCAAATAATAAGTAACGTATCTGCGTTTGTCGAGGGTTTCTAAATACGTAGTTCAAAATGATTCAAATGCAGCTACCAAAAAATGCATTCCAGCAACAGTATGACTCGTTGTACAAAAAAACACCACAGTCTAAGTGTCTTCATTTGAAAGATTTTAGTTAAATTCAAAGCAAACAGTTCACACCAAAAAAAAGGAAAGCTTCATGTCTATGGTAAGTACTCTAGCTGGGTTACTGTTCTTAAGGTTTCTAGCTACGTTTGACCTGCATACACAACAGTCAGAAAACTCTACGCTCTTAATGCCTACCTGTTTAACAGTTCACATTTCTTTCTAGATGTTTTAGATGCCACAGGGGCTGGCCGGGCATCTCAGCCAGAAGACGGGGTGGTTCCTTACCTGGGTGACAGGCTCCTAACACTTCTATGCTGGGCTGCATCAGGAGTGGGCAGGAGGAAGAGTGTAGGAACCTAATCAAGGACTTTGTTAAATGGTGCGACTCAAACCACCTACACCTGAACACCAGCAAAACCAAGGAGCTGGTGGTGGATTTTAGGAGGACCAGGCCCCTCATGGACCCCGTGATCATCAGAGGTGACTGTGCAGAGGGTGCAGACCTATAAATACCTGGGAGTGCAGCTGGATGACAAACTGAACTGGACTGCCAATACTGATGCTCTGTGTAAGAGAGGACAGAGCCGACTATACTTCCTTAGAAGACTGGCGTCCTTCAACATCTGAAATAAGATGCTGCAGATGTTCTATCAGACGGTTGTGGTGAGCGCCCTCTTCTACGCGGAGGTGTGCTAGGGAGGCAGCATAAAGAAGAAGGACGCCTCACACCTGGACAAACTGGTGAGGAAGGCAGGCTCTATTGTAGGCACGGAGCTGGACAGTTTGACATCCGTGGCAGAGCAACGGGCGCTGAGCAGGCTCCTGTCAATCATGGAGAATCCAATGAACAGGATCATCTCCAGACAGAGGAGCAGCTTCAGCGACAGACTGCTGTCACCGTCCTGCTCCACTGACAGACTGAGGAGACCCCACACTATGCGACTCTTCAACTCCACCCGGGGGGTTAAACGTTAACATTATACAAAGATATATAGTGTTTTACCTGCATTGTTATCACTCTTTAATTTAATATTGTTTTTTATCAGTATGCTGCTGCTGGAGTATGGGAATATCCCCTTGGGATTAATAAAGTATCTATCAGGCAGATGGGCATTCCTGCCGGGTAGGAGAAAGGGATCAGACCCAGAAGGAAGAACCAAGAGATAGATGGACAGCCCACTGAAAAAGAAAGATGCCGCTGGGGTTTTTTTTTCTCCCCCAGCACACTAGATGGCAGCAGCCCCAGATATACATGCCCAGTGGGAAGTCAGCAGGGCATGCTGGGAAATGTAATCCGGCAGGGCAGCCCTGCTTGGGTCACTGGGTGCCGCGAGAGGGCACTGCAGGGAAACAAGCTCCCTGTTATAATGGATTTCCATGTGACCCGGAAGTGTTTCCATCGAGCAATCACCCTGGCACCGGAAGTACTCCCGGCTCTGTAATAAAAGGGACCGCACTCCCTTATGCAGGCGAGTCGGAGCTGGGAGGAAAAGAAGCAACACTTAAATAATAATAATAATAATAATAATAATAATAATAATAATAATAATACATTTTATTTATTCGTAGGCCCCTTTCTAAACACTCAGGGACACCGAACAATAGATAAAACACACATTATAAACAAAACTAAAATACAAAAATTAAAATCAGACAGAGCAGTTGTTATCAAAGAGAAAAAGCCGTCTTAAACAAATGAGTTTAGATTTGAAAAGTAAGAATGATTCAATATTTCTAAGCTCAGGTGGTAGTGAGTTCCAGAGCTGCTGGTGGTTGTAAGATGGTGGTAAGACGGGCGAGGGGGACAGTCAAGTGGATGGAGGAAGAGGATCTTAGGGTGCGGGAGGGAATGGCAACATGGAGGAGGTTGGAGAGATACGGAGGGGCGAGGGTATGGAGAGCCTTAAAATTAACAGAAGAAATTTGAATTGAATGCCGAACTTAACTGGAAGCCAATGAAGCTGCTGCAAGACGGGAGTGATATGGTGAGTAGAGGGGGCATCTAGTAATGATGCGGGTGGGCAGCTGAATTCTGGACCAGTTGAAGCTTATAAAGAGATTTGCAAGAAAGGCCAAAGAAAAGGGAATTGCAATAATCCAGACGAGAAGTGACCAGGCTATGAACGAGGATGTGGGGAGAATACGATTCATGTTACACAAGTGGAAATATGCAGACCGGGAGATGTTATTATAAAGCTAAAGTACTGTCAAGGACGACACCCAGACTCTTAACCTGTGGGGAAGGGGAGACCGAGGAATTATCAATAACAAAGGAAAAATGATCAGTTTTGGATAATGTTGATTTTGTACCAATGAGGAGAACCTCCGTTTTGTCATTTGTTATTTAATTTAAGAACATTTGAAGAAAGCCAGGATTTGATTTCTGCTATGCAATCAATAAGCGAGGAGGATGGAAAGGCAAAAGTAGGTTTGCTAGTGAGATAGAGCTGGGGGTCATCAGCGTAACAGTGGAAGCTAATGTTATACAGTGGTACCTCGCTATACGCCCATAATCCGTTCTAGATCCTTGGACTTATACCAAACAGGATGCATACCAAACACATTCTTTCCATAAGTAATAATGGGAAAATGATTAATCCGTTCCCATGAAAAAAAAATCCTATTGTTATTGGCATGTTATACATTGATCGGGTTGTATAAAATAATTTAAACACTGCTTAATACTAAAATACATAAATACAAAAGCAATTAGATGAAATAAATGAAAATTGAACCTCAATTTACTTTTTAATAATGTCTTTGTTTTTCACAATCGTAGATACCGTCATTCTCGGCATACGGTATGCAGCAGCCAAGTCCCGGATCCGCATGCCACCTTCATACTTTCCAACAATCAATTCATATTTACGCGAAAAAACACAAAATCACGTGAAAATTCACAGAGAGGTATAGCGCGGGTTGTTCACTGAATGCTAGCAACTGGCGTACTGACGCTCGTGGGCAGTCGTGGCTTTGTCTCGAGAGAGAGAGGTAAACAAGGGTAGCGCGCGAGTTGTATTCCAAACAAAGGTCGTATACCAAGCAAAATTTTTTGCGTCCAAACAGGACGTATACCAAGTTGGACTTATTCCAAAGCGGACGTATACCAAGGTATCACTGTATTTACGAAAGATATTGCTGAGGGGAAGGGGGTAAATAATGAAAAGGGGGCGCCAGGGCAGAGCCCACCTGAAGTAACAGCGGTGGGTTGGGATGTGAAAGTTTTAAGCTGAGCAAACTGAGTGTGGCCTGAGAGGTAGGATCTGAACCAGTCTAGCGGAGTGTGGGTAATGCCAATCGAAGATAATCTATTAAGAAGAGTGGTGTGACAAATAGTATCAAAGGCCGCACTCGGATCAAGAAGGATGAGAATTGTGATTAAAGAGGGCAATGCAGTGGGGAGAATTGTGGAGAAAGAAAACCTGTTTTTTGTGCTCTTGTTACTGGTTGGAAGAGTGAAGGTGAATAAACCAACCTTTATTTGAACCCGGGACTCACTGCGTATTCGTGTTTCCATCACAGTGTCTAACTTCAATCTAAGAGCTACACTATTGTTACACAGAGCCAACATTAAGAGCATTCCATTACTTTTAATTCATACTGGGTGGAAGAGAATCTTCCATTATTTATGTTAAAGCTACGTTACATTCAAGTTCAAACTAAGCAAAAACTAAAGTAAATTAACCATTAACATTAACTTAAAGGATTTGCCTCTTACAAGTATTAATCATTTTGGAAGTATTCACATTCTGTCCCTGCAAAGTCATCTGTCGTGCTCGCTTTCTGTAGCTTTGGGATGTATATGAGAACTGTGATAATAGACATTTAATCTTACGATACCGTATATACTATACAAGACAGTGGAACATTTCAAGTATGTCTGAAGTTGCAGAAGCCAGACAACAATTGCCTGAATGTGCTTTATCTTGGTTCAGGAGGAGCAGAGGCCTGTCCCAACAGCATTGGGTGCAAGGCAGGAACCGGCCCATGACATGACGACAGTACATTGCAGGCCATACACCACCACACGCACTGCTTGGACCTGTTTGAGCCATGAAAGGTTTTGTGGGAACAGCAGCCTGTCCTTACAGCACTAAGCAAGACCAAAACTGATTGGACACCTTAATACACTGTGGTGAGCGGCTGGGGGCAATACCCAGCCGGGACGCCTGGAAGGACTGGAAGAGGGACCACACCTCCTCTGGACCACGAGAGGGCAGCCACCCTGGTTGGTAAGGGGACCACGGGAACAGAGCATGGAAGATCAACCCTATAGATGCCCGTGGTCACCTACCAGGGGGCGCCCGGATGCCTGAGAAGCCCTGGACGTCAGCACTCCCGCCACACATCTGGAGGTGCTGGGGGAAGGAAGACCAGGGACACCCGGAGTGCTTCCGGGTGCTCAGCCGGCACTTCCTGGTGTGGCGGAAGTTCATCGGGAGGCACCTGGAGCACGTCCAGGTGAACAGAAAAGGGGCCGCCTCCCTCCATTCGGCAGCTGGAGTCGGGTGGAAGAGGACGAAGCCTGGAGGAGAGGAGTGGAGGTGGTGAAGAGAGTGGCATTGTGTGAGGCCTGGACTGAGGGTGATTGGTGCAGGGGGGCACTGGGTTGTGTGCTGTTGGACATTGTAAATAGGAAATGTTTAATAAAAGGCGTGTGTGGCTGTAATCCATCGGTGTCTGCTTGTCTGTGTCCAGGCTGCTTTCCACAACACATATTCACTCAAAACAAGTCAATGTCTGCGGTGGGCTGGCGCCATGCCCGGGGTTTGTTTCCTGCCTTGCGCCCTGTGTTGGCTGGGATTGGCTCCAGCAGACCCCCGTGACCCTGTAGTTAGGATATAGCGGGTTGGATAATGGATGGATGGATGGACAGACAAGTCAATGTAGAATTTTTAGGTTTAGGAATGAAAATGGGATACTAGAAGAAATCCCATATGGGGCACTGGGAGAGCGTGCAAAACTCCACACAGTCAAAAGCAGTTGGGCAGCAACTCTAACTGCTCATTAGACATGGAGATCGGCAGAATAACATTTAACCCGCAGGGAAAACTGTTTAAACTGCTTTTTACACAACATGCAAAAAAATTGCGAAAAACGGTGTCTAAATTGAACGACGGACATTTATAATGTAACAATTTTTATGGCAAATTGGCATACTTTAGAGGAACTATAAATCCAGAAAGCATTCTAATAATTTAACCACATTTATTTATGAGGCCATAAAAGTTACATCGTGGCATTTCAGGCTGGCAGCACGCCAGTATCATGAACCTGCCATACAAAGGCAACTGTGTTATTACAGCGCTGTCCAGGGTAACCCCAGTGCCAAGTGAAAAAACATTGGATTTTCTGCTTAGTCGAGCCTGAAACATCACTTACAGAGTTTGAAAGCCAGCACTCTTTGGACTTTTTTTTTTCTCTAAAAGTAGTTTCTGCTCTTTTCATTTTGCTGGTTAAACATCAATTCTCTGAAATGTCCCCTTTCCATTGTGGGGTGCCAATCAGGTTAAGGCATAAACTAGCCCGGGAATGCATGTCGTTCCATCTCGGTGCACACAGGCTTCCTCTTCCTCGCAAACTGCAGTTACAATTTAACATAAGATACGTGCGAAATGAACCTGGAGAGCCCGGAAACAACCCAGACAGACATTTGGGTGGATGTGCAGGCTGAAAAGAAGGTGATAAAAAATGAGGCCCATGTATTCATTATTAGATTGGCACAGCATATGAGACAAAGACATGTCAAAGTAAAAATTTTACAATCCAAACGACCGTTGAGTTTGAATGCACTGCTGAAGACTGATTTAAATTGTATTTCCGCTTCCCCATACACGAGCGGCAGAGCATCTAAGTAGCTAGCGTATAGCGCCAGCCCTGGGGTTGGCGAGCGAAGCAAGCAGTGGGCAAAGCCCCCTAGTTTTTATAAATTTTTTTTTAAAAGTAGTATATAAATATATACAAATAATTATTTGTTAAGGATCTCTTTGTATACCACGTTGTCAGTTCGGCCCTCTGGTTGTAATATGACCAAGCTGTGCGCTGAGCTTACTCTTGAGCATGTAACTTACAGTTGGCCATGTGAACAGTAATCTTGTTTCAAATCTCACAGCATGGATTGCTGCTGTCATAATCGGTTTGAGTTTCATGGTTTGTTTCAATTACGACAGTATTTGTAGGACTTGTGTTGAAGTGACATTCGGCATCTGTCAAGCGTTGTAAGCATACAACCGGTTTCATCGATAACTTCACATCCAGCTTTTGAGAGTTTAAACATTCATAAACATCAAAGTGTCCACTACTGAAATCGTCACCTGTGAATCTAAGATGTTTAAGAGGCATTGGCGGTTGTCGAAAGGTGTAAAATATTTGGCCATTTCGGTACACTTGAAAGCGACAACCGAACAATTTAGCGGCAGCCATCAACTCACATGCAGAACCATAGGTGAAGGGCTTAAGCATTTCACTCTTCTAGTGCTCCTGTGTAGTATAATTATCTCCTGTACCGTCATCAGTCCACACCTTGAACCTGTCCCAGTCATTCAATACATAAGACACAATGTTCCTCCAGATATCAGGAGTGAGCCTGATATGGCCGTGCAATATGTAACACAGAGAATGGAAAAGGCAGGTGCCATCTCCGGGCATGGAAACCACTCGGTAAGTGACAGTTCTTTGATCGATGGTGATTACCTCGATAGACATGTTAATGGGGGTACGGTTGGAACGATAAAGGAAATGGGTACCTGAACAATGTAAAGTAAGTCTAAAATACCTACACAATAACTATAATTGTAATAAACGAACAATAAAACAGCAGAGAAGCCGTGGATTAAATAAAAAGGCTGTAGTTATCAGCAGGGAGACGTGAATCCCTTGGCGAAGCAAGGAAGGGAATGTAGAGACTGGAGAGACGGACGGCCTTATATAAGCAGGCAGCCAACAACGTGGGAGGCTTTGGGATGGGGGACCCAACGGCGCCTCACACGGTGACCGAGCTGCAGGCTATGGACGTATATATGTACGTAAGTAGGATTCAGTTAGCGATGGGAAACCGCGCACCAAATTTCTTGAAGATGGGCCCATAAGTAACAAAGACCGTTGGAAAGTTCAATATGGCAGCCAACAGTGGCGTCATACCACTGAAATAAGTACGTACATCGGTTTCGGTTAGCACAGGGAAGCCGCCTACCAAATTTCGTGAAGATGGGGCCATAAATAAGAAAGTTCAACATGGCGGACGTTGTCGACCGTTATGACCGTTACGTGTAGAATTTCGAAATGAAACCTGCCTAACTTTTGTAAGTAAGCTGGAAGGAATGAGCCTGCCAAATTTCAGCCTTCTACCTACACGGGAAGTTGGAGAATTAGTGATGAGTCAGTCAGTCAGTCAGTCAGTCAGTCAGTCAGTCAGTCAGTCAGTCAGTGAGGGCTTTGCCTTTTATTAGTATAGATAAAAAATACTTTTTAAAAACCACACTTATATTAAGTTAAAAAGTGTACTAAAAAGTAAAAAATAAGTCTCTCATACATCACTCTCCAAATAAAAGGTGGATACTTTTGCTAAGATTTTAAGAAGTGTTTTTTGATTTTAAGAATTTGATTGATGAAAAGCGCCCACAGTTTTATTTTATGAGTGATGTATGAGAGACTTATTTTTCACTGTTTAGTACACTTTTTAACCTAATAAGCGTGGTTTTTAAGTATTTTTTTTATATAAATATTATTTTCAACATTTTAGTCCTGGGTTTGTTTTAGTTCTATCTGTTACGAGCGCCATCTATTGGTGAAATCTTGAACTGTTCTTCATATGAAAATTTAATTTCTTAATTAACATGGCTTAATTGATCAATTAGTGAAACTGATTATTGATTCATGTATTGTCATCGGAAGTGAGTAAGTGTGCAAACTTTCAAGTGATTTGGATAGTAGGAAGTGGGTTAAATATCGATTACAAGATTTGTACCAGACAACAAACAGGTGAAGTTAATATAAAGTGTGGTACTAATGATAATAATAATACAAATACATGACAATGCCACCCTGAACAAAGTACTACCAGAGGTGTTTACTTCATCGCCGGCCCTGGAAGCGACAATATTTGTAACACTTTAAACAGATCACATCAATCGCAAAAATTAACATGTTCATTTTCCCAGGCCTATATACGGTAAAGCATAATATAACATTCTCAAACCTGCGTTATCAGACTCATGGTTGCATGACACTGATGCCTATCCACATACCGTGATAGGAACCAACCCTGGATAAAAGGCATCAGACCATCGCAGGCCTCACTCACACACACATAGTCAGTTAGCCTTATGTACACCAAAAAATACAAATAATGTCCCCATAAAAATGCTGCACAGATATGGCAAGAATGACAATGATTGGGTGCGGGATTCATAATAAGAATATGTCAGACTGCAGTGTTATCGTCTGTGCCAGCGTGATGGCCTCATTTACTGCACACACACACACAGACCGACATTATTAGGTGACTTGTGGTGACCTGGAACTTTCTAGTTACAAAACTGGAATGCTTGGTAAACGATGGCACATTTACCTGAGAGACAACATAAAGATGGTTAAAATATAAAATATTCAAAAAATGAAACCAAACAAAACAGACCTACTGCTACAGTGCCACATTCTCAAATGTGCTTAGTTTAGCTCGGGACTATGGGGGGGGGGGGGTGTCCAGAGCCTATTCCTGCAACGCCGGAGTGAAGGATAGGAAAGAGTCCTGGACAGGATGGCAATCCATCACACTCACTCTCACCATGACCAGTTTGGAGTTTGATTAAACTCAAATACATCTCTTTGGTAATGAAGGTGGAAAACCTATGCAGACACAGGGATAACACGCAAAACTCGTACAAATCCTTAATTGTGTGCCTGGCATATCAGCGTAACGCTATATGGAAGAATCACAGCTTAACAACTCATTAAGTCAGTGAACAACATTCAAACAGCAGATTAATCAGGAAACACAACTGCTTAGATCTTCACTGCGCAGCCAGCTGTGCCCACATCTGGGATTTCTTTCCCTCTGGACTTCCTTTTGATCAGTTGATTTATTTGCTTTATTTTTGCCTCCAGCGTACTCTTGTTATGTTTGTATAAACTGTGACATGCTCATGCAGCTGACAGGATTATTGAAAGCTTTTTTTAATGGGGTCAGTGTGGAACTGCTGCCCTCAGCGGACAGTCCTTATGAATCCCTGTCACTGCTTGTTATGCGTATTTACTCACTGCATAAGCATTCTGCCTGCAGCATCTATACTTGTGTACAGAAGAAGCACGAAGCCTCACTCTTAGATGTGAATGCAATCAAAAAGTCTGCAGACGCATCACTGAATCTGCCCACCCCTTAAGGATAGAAGAATAATCCAGGGTCCTTTTTTAATAAGGTTTGGTCTCTAGACAGGGTGGCAGCTCATTGTCCAATCACACACCCACACTCTCTCATATATGAACAGAATGAACTCAAGTTTCAGGAATCCTGCAAAGAGAAAGGCTGGAGACACTCACAGGAAGAGTCTCTGTGATGCCAATTATCCCAAATTCTCACAGGCCATTCAACAGACTTTTATGTAGACTAGCTGTGCTGCTCGTCTAAGATGGGTTGAAACCTAAGTACAGTAATCAACGCAGACCTCAGCGTTAACTTTTGCAGTGCACCATCTATTGGAATGTATTCTGTAATGCATGGACAAATAAAATGCATTGCACTTATCATTCCAACAGAGGGCACATCACAAACCTTTGTAATAATAAAATGCATTGCACGTATCATTCCAACAGAAGGCGCATCACAAACATTTGTAATAATAAAATGCATTGCACTTACCATTCCAACAGAAGACGCATCAAACCTTTGTAATAATAAAATGCATTGCACGTATCATTCCAACAGAAGGCGCATCACAAACATTTATAATAATAAAATGCATTACACTTATCATTCCAACAGAAGGCGCATCACAAACATTTGTAATAATAAAATGCATTGCACTTATCATTCCAACAGAAGGCGCATCAAACATTTGTAATAATAAAATGCATTACACTTATCATTCCAACAGAGGGCACATCACAAACATTTGTAATAATAAAATCCATTGCACTTATCATTCCAACAGAAGACGCAGCACAAACATTTGTAATCATAAAATGCAGTGCACTCATCATTAAAACAGATGGCACATCACAAACATTTCTAGTGATAAAATGCATTGCATTTGTCATTCCAACTGATGGTGCATCATAAACATCTTTAGTACGTTCATTGTAATAATTTGTAGTAAAAAATTTGTAGGAATAACAAAAGCAACGCATTTTGTTACTACAAAATGTTATATGCCTCTTGGTATGGGATTCATAAAAGCAGTGTTAATGTGTTTGATGCGCCATCTGTCAGAATGACAAATGCAAAGCATACGTCTCTGTTAAATGGCATTTGGTACAGGATTCACAAAAGTAGTGTTAATGTTTGTGATGCGTCATCTATTAGAGTGGAAAAAGCAATGTTTTTTATTACAAAAGTTTTTTATGACACGCTATCTTTTGGAATAACTAAGACCTGGACTGACTGACAAACAGACACTTATCCTTTTTTAAGGCTGGCATGTAGCAGTTGCTTGAAAAGTGTAGCCTCAAAGATTTTGGCACCTATCTATACACAGTAAGTGGATAGCTACACAAAAGACATTACCAGTTTCTGAGTTAGTCCTGGTGGAGCCCACTCATAAGTTATGGTGTCAAATGTTGGGTCTTTTCTGGACACAATCGGGTTGGTGATGATCATGCGGTTCCTTTTGTAGATACGGGTTCCATCGCCACCCTTGACACGAGCTGTCAGGTTGGAATATTTGGACTCGGCCAACAGGCGACCAATTCTCTTGTCATCCTCTGCATCTGAACATAAGCTGTGATCCTCCTGGCTGCATCTGCATAACTTGCATACTTTCCTGTGTGCAGAGAGAGAGAGAGAATGCTGACTGATAGTCGTGGAATCTCTAAGGGATAAGGGAGCACAGCTTCACTAATGCCAAAGGGCACTTGTAGGACGACTGGCATCAGAAGAGTGGCAAAACTTAACAAAGCTGCTATTTTAGCAACAACAGGAGATGAAAGGCTAACCTTCACAGAACCTTTGCTGGATGAATATTCACATGGCACAGCTTTCAGAGTGTGATGAACAGACCACAAATGTATGACTGATGTGTCTGTAAGGCTGATTCTCTACGCAGTGAGATGTAAAGTATGGCATGTTACTTCTGCAGCAGGCATATACAGTAGTACACAGCATTAGCGTATGGCAGCCATTGCTCTTTATGGTATAATATGCGACTGTGTTGTGGTTTCACTGTCCTTGGGCAGCTGGACAGTCTGGATAATCAAAGAGGCATTGTTTGATTCCTAATTCCAGACTGATTATGGGATTGATTTACTCATTATAGAGAGCACCGCAAAATATTTAGATCTTATAGAAGTTTTTAAACGTTGATGTACTTAAAACAATTCCTGCACATCTTGTCCCAATCTGAATTTTTATTGCAAACTCACATACTAAAGAAACATTCTAAAAACAAAATTAGTTTTTGTCAGCAGATATCCTGCACAAAGTCAAAAACTGAACTAAGGTCCCTATATAAATATGCAGACCCCACACATTAATATTTGCTCTACCCACAATACCAGCTTTACGACTTTTAGGGTCAGTATCCACTTAGCTTTACACACTGGTTAAGAGTGATTTTTTTTCAAACTGACTCTTTGGCTGATTTGAACCGGTTCAATCCAGTTCCAGCACCTGCATTTTCAAAACGTGACACCGATTCTCGATGGGGTTAAGGTCTGGGCTTTGACTGAATCACTAAAGTACGCGTTGCTTGAACTTTCTCTACAGACACCAAAGATATAAATATAGATAAGGTACTGTGAAAGGGGACACATTTTGACGTTGGATCTTTAACAGATTTGCCAGTTTCAGATGGCAGTCTGCAAGTGTTTCACAGTGTGGATGGGGTGAAAGAGGAGTGTCTGGTGGGGTTGCCAGACGTCCCTTATATACGGGACATGTCCCATCACTCTATTATAAAAAAAAAATCCTGGCAGGGAGACCAGGGAGACGAGACGGTGATCTTCTCGGATGACAATTTGATGTCCCGCAAGAGACACTTTAATGTCCCACGAGACAAGGAAGTGAGACAAAATGACAGCTGCTGTACAGACTTTTAAATGATCAACGCGCAGCGCAACAAGCAGAACACACACCTCGGCAGAAGCAGTACAAAGCCAGTAGCTGATCCGTTTGCTTCTCCTTAGCGAGTGTTCAGCTCCCCGCTTTCACAACGTCAGCAGGAGAGATGCAAAGTGGTACGAGTGTAGCATGCCTGGGGCGCGCCCCCCGCCCCCCGGGGGGGGGCAGGCGGTTGGCAAGCAAAATGAGCAGGGGGCAAAGCCCCTTAGTATATATATCTATCTATTATATAACAAAATCTCGGGTCAAGACCTGATCATCTTGGAGAGACACTTTGACGACACGCAAGACTAGGCGTTGCAACCTTAGGAAACAAAATCCGTGAGACAGTGACTTCACGCCCTACTTACAAACAATTTAAAACAAGTTCACGGACATCTAACCTCGTGTTTGTTGGAACGCTTTTGGCAGACACACTTCATGTGCTCCCAGCTCTTAAAACAACAACAAGCAGAAAACGCAGCTCACCAGCAGCAACAAGCCAGCAGATGATCCGAGCGCATGTCCTTAGCGTGCGTTCAGGCCCCACATTTCACAATGCCAGCAGCGTTATACGTCCCACAAGAAAGAGATGTAATCATGCCCGGGGCAGGAAATAAAGGACTAATATTGTTTTTACAAAAGATTTAAAGTAAAAGTGAAAATAATGCATATGTTACAACTCACATGAAAATAACAGTCTCTTTAAATTGTATATTTGGTAAACATCGGGGGTGGGTGAGCAAATTGAGCAGGGGGCAGAGCCCCCTAGCATTTGATAATTTTGTCCCCTGTCCCGTACTGACCTTTCAGGGACACCCAAATGTCCCATATTTAGTTCATTTTCAAATTTCGTAACAAAAATATATTTTTACTACCTTCTTTACTGTTTATACTCGCGCGCGTACTTTATATAAATCTGGAAGAATCCACCAGGTGGCAGTGCGAGATATCATCACAGTGAGAACAGGTTCGGCTTCACTGTGTTGTGAATTGCCTGGAACAGCCATTAAATTCCAATGACACCTTACCGCAATATCTCTGAAAAGGATGTTTAATGATTAAATCCATCAATCCGGGGATGTGTCCATTCCAGCAAGCATTGGGCAAGAGGCAGAAACAATTCCTGGACGGGGCATTAGCTCATCGCAAGGTTAATATAAGCACACACACATACACACTGGCGTCATTTTAGTGTCACCAAATCTGCATATCTTTGGAAGGAAACCGGAGCTCACTGTGGAAACACGGCAGGAAAACATGCAAACTCCAGGCAGGGAATACCAGCGACGTGACTCCCTTTTAGACAGCAGCGCTACTGCTCTACCACCGTGTCACCCCCATGTGTATAATTATTAACAGTATTCACTATTTAAACGAAATTAACGATTTATCTGTAAAATGTAACATACATACATCAATGCATTTCATCATGAAAGTGATATCAAGTATAAATCTAAGGATTCTAAATGTGCAGTGAGTTGGAATATCAGACATTTAATGTGTTTTGTGTGGTGATCACTGCCTGCCGCTACTGTCAGGTCAGGAGGAAGCCCCAGAAAAAAAAGAAGGCACAGAAGATGGTACAGTATGTGAGACTTTTAAAATGAATCGTGTCATTACGATCGGGAATATGCGACGCTTGAATATAAAAGCAGCACGAATGCATCTGTATGTCGGCATTTTGCTTCACCACATCGAACCATTCATCAAACATCAAAAGTGCGCACATCGATCCCGTAGGATCCGCATAACAACTATTCTGTCACATGTAGATAGTAAACGGAGACTCTGACGCAACTCTTATCGCATTGCGCCCCCTGACTTTTTGCTGGTACTGCAACTCGCGCATGCGTCACATTCATTTCTGAGGACCTGCTCAGAGAACGCGTCAAATGAACGCTCGGAACGCGTGGCAACCATGATGTGGGCGCATCCGCGTTCTGAGCGTGAAGTATAAACGAGCCCTAAGGCACAGGACAGCGTCACTGAGAAGACTGAGAGGCGTGCACAGGGGCTGCCAGGAGATGAGTTGCCATTCAACTTCAGTCTTCAGGAGGAAAGAGAAATGGTCCAGGCAAAGCTGAAAGACTCTTTGATAAACAGCATTTCAGTTGTATACATCACGAAAAGCAGCTTTTCTACATAATGCTGACATTTTTGTTTGTTTGCAAATCGTGTGTCCCCATAAAATGCAATCTTTATGCCTACGATATGCATATGCTAACTGATAACATTATCCACATTGAATTTATTGTGTATTCTGTAATACCAGGTAAGCCGACAGGGCTCCACTGATTACCATGGGATATTTCACACACTGCTCATGAGCCTTTTAATCAAGATGTGACAGGGTAGAAATAATGATTTGCAGTATTTGAACAAGATAAGTGAATAAGGAGACTGGAGTCTCGAAAGTTTTCATTATTATAATGTTAACACTACAGCAGTTTTCCCCTGAATCGGGAAAAGAAAGTGCAAGGATGAATAGAGATTATTACACATGATTTCACAATCTACATGTTCATAACTGTGTATCTTTAAGAAATCTGAAATTAATATGAATTATGGGGCCCGCTCTGTGGTGCACTGGTTAGCATGTCGGGCTTATGGAACCAGCGGCCTTGATTCAAATCACTCGTCCAGTCGCCGTCTGTGTGACATTTGCATTTTCTATCTTTGTCTATGTGACTGCTCCCCTAAGTTCCAAACATGTGCAGGTTAGATCAATTTTATACTGTAAAATTAGTCACCGTGTGGGTGTGTTTGAGATTGTGCTCTGTGAAGAACTGGCACAACATTCTAGGTTTGGTTCCTACTTTGTGCCAGGGAGAGCTTCTAGCCCTCTTCATCCCTGAATTTGATTAAGCAGGTTTGAGAATGTTATGATATTATTAGTTATGTTCACCACAGCTGGAAAGAAAGGCTAAAGCTCCCATACCTCTCTGTTGGACTAAGCGGATTTGAGAATGTTACAAATCAAAAACAATGTATTAATGAACAGTCAATGTGGGCTTAGGGCAGTGGTCTCAAACTCCAGTCCTGGAGGGCCGCAGTGGCCATAGGTTTTCATTCTAGCCCTTTCCTTAATTAATGTCCCATTTTTGCTGCTAATTAACTTCTTTTGCATTTATTTTAATTGACTTGCTCTTGAAGGCACAGACTCCTTAATTGTTTCATTTTCCTTAATTAGCAGCCAAACAATAACGAGATATAAAATGAACCAAATCAGGACCAGCAAGCTGTGTCCATCATACAATATCTGAAAATAAAGAAAGATGACGGTCTCAGGAATGTTGATCTGCTCAGGTCTCCAAAACATTTTAAAAGTTGTCTTAGAAAAGAGAAAAATCCACAATTTCGGACATATATGTTGTTGCACAATGTGAGCTGCAATTAAAGAACGGGTTTAATTAAACGACAAGAATCGGTGCCTAATTAAGAAATTGGTTGAAGTTTGAGGCCCTGACTTAGTTGGCCTTCTGTTCGCTCGCTTAACGTTTCATTTCTTTTTTAAGGAAAGAAATGAAGCAATTCAGAGGAACGATGAAGAAATTCAGGGGAAGAAATCTCTCTATTATAATAAAAAAATGTTGGGAGATGAGACTTTTTATCCTGTGACGAGACGTGATCTTTTGAAGAGAGACACTCTCACATCTCACGAAACGAGACTTTGTGCCAAGAGATTTCACCACAGCCCGGGGCCGGAAATAAAACACAAAGAGTAAATGACAAAGTAGAACGTCATAAAGAATTCAAAAACGTTGGCGTGATATACATGCAGAGTAGGTTAGAGATAATGGAAGTATGAAAATTCAAAAGTTTAAAAAAAATGATAGTAAAGATCGCATTAGTGCAAACAAAAGGAAATTATTACTCGGTAAAATAATGGAACAGCGAAAAGAGATTGAATATATTCTTCGGATTTAAACTTTAAGTCGGAGACTTGTAGATCGTCGAATTCGTGTTGACATCAGGGAAAAGTAGTGTTTCTTCCCAATGAAGAGGCGTTTCCACAAAAATTAAAAGATTTGTTGTTTGGTGAAAGTGAAATCCCGAGAGAGAAAATTTCAAGCCCCACGAAACAAGAAACATTTACAACCATGCACACAGTTCAATCATTTCTCATTTGTGCGAATGCTATTGTCAGACACAGTTTGTATAGAAAGAAAAAAACGATATTCACTCACGGGCAGTTATATGTTACGTTGTCACGAAGTAATTCCAAACACGGAATCAAAATTCAATGCGATATTGACGAAAAGGTCAAAGCGAAAAGAGATCGAATATATGGACATGGGTGATATGACAGAAGTATGTAGATATTGTTTGGCTTTAAACTTTAAGTCGGAGACTTGTAGATCATCTAATTCATGTTGCCATCAGGGAAAAGTAGTGTTTTCTCCCAATGAAGAGGTCTATCCACGAGAATTGAAAGTTTTGTTGTTTGGGAGCAGCAGAGACACGAAGTTGCTGGCGCGTAGCGCAGGCAGGGGGTTGGCGAGCAAAGCGTGCAGGGGGAGAAGCCCCCTAGTCGTAAAAAAACAAGCTATTTAAAATGAACGGAAAAGGAATTAATTAGCAGAAAAAACGGGCTACTAATTAAGAAAAGGGTTAGAATGAAAATGACTGGAGTTCGAGACCAGTAGCATAGGGTTTTTCTCTAATATCAGAAAATATTATGTACATTCTATATGTGCTTTTACCTCTTGGAAAAATTTAATGACCAATTCTTCAATTCGTCTCTCTTTAACTGAGAGAAGAATGAGCTTTACAAACCAAGGTTTTAATTTGAAATTTAATGGAACACTTCATGTTTTCTGTAGAAAATCTTCTGTCAAGCTGTTTTTCCCCCCCAGTTTCTTTTGGTGGTTCTCTTTAAAAGGTAGCAGAGCTGTAAAGTTACTTCTCTGCTTAAAAGTAAAATAAATTGGCCCTCTGGCCCTCACACACAGAGCATTGTAAGAATAAAAAAATCAACCTTGACCTTCATTGTACAGAAATGACATTAAGCACTTGGAAATCTTATCATCGTGGTCTTTTCAGAGGTTTTTGAAAGGAAATGTGGCACCAGATAAAATAAACAATGGGAAATACTTATGGTTACCTTTGAGCAGAACAAACCGCTCCCCTCAAATTCCAGTTTCAATTTTCTTTCTACGGCAGGTTATTGACACTGAGACTCGGGTTTCATTTGCAGCACAGAAGCCGTTTGTTCTTTTAGTTACCAGACATCCACCTACAGTACTGTAGTGTTTGAATTTCTGTGGAAAATGTTGTTTGCCAGTTAAAAGTGAGGTTTTTATATGTGATTCATCTTACGCACTGGGGCCAACCGATGATCTACGGCTTAACTTTCAAAAATATATGTCAAAGATAGACTGTGGATCTTGAACTGAATTTATTTCATAAATTACAACGCTCTATTGGAGGAGTCTAGTCAAAAAAAAATAGTCACCCCCTATACAAATGGGAAAGCTCCGGAAGAAGAAAAAGAAGAAGAAGAAGAAGAGGAAGGCTAATATTTAGAGAAATTCTTGATTCTAGAATCTGTCTGACAAGCATTAGAAAAGGGCAGCATGCTGGATTTGATAACCTCTGTCAGACACAGGGATTTCTAATTACGAAGAATTCTATAAAATCACCGTCTTACACTGAAAATAATTTGAGATACGCAGGCTAGTAATAAATTTCTTCAGGCATAATTAAAGATGCAGTATGTGATTCTGAATGGGAGTCAAGCTATAAAATGCTGTACTAAAGACGACAGTGATGCCAGATGCTTGCCTGTATGTTTCAGTGTAGTTAAATCAGCATCACTCGAGGAAGGTTCCATCACTGAGGAATAATGGGGAACTGCTAATAATAGTATTATAATAATAGCTAGGGGGTTCACCCCCTGCTCACTTCGCTCACCAACCCCCCCCACCTGCACTACATGCCAGCCACTTTGTGTCTCTGCCGCTCATGTTGTGAAGAGGGGGGCTGAACGCACCCCCAAGGAGACGCGGTCGCTCCTCCGAAACCCCCTCTTAAACAGTGATACAATGAAAAACAAATCGTTTTTTTACCTCCTCTTTACCTCCACTTTGCTTGCTTGCTTGCTCTGCATCTCGCCCGGTGCTTTGAACATTTAAAAGCCTGTACAGCAGCTGTCCTACTCTTTGTCTTTTATTTCCAGTCCTGGGCCTGGTTAAATCTCTTGGCACAAAGTCTCATCTCACGGGACGTGAGTTCTTGATATTTTTTCGTTTATAATTTAAAAATGGAATAAGAATCTGAAAATCTAACAACATCAGATTAAAGTTCGATACATTCTGAAAAGAATGATACCAAACATATATACTGTATGTAGGTTTTAAAATAAGCGTGACAAAAAAGTCACATAAAATCGTTGCACAAAATCGTTGCACTTTTAGGCTTAGGATTTTAGATATTGTCACACACATGCACATGGGAGGCAATTCTGAATCTGACCGGGATGTGGCAGAGTGCACAGACTCTTTTTCTCGCTTTCCTGCAGACCATTCACGGGAAGTTCCACCTGGTCCTGTTGACATCATTTCCGGGTCCGGACCTATAGAGGAAGGCCTTGCCAACTCCGGCCCCCTTCATGTCACGTCCAGGCTCGAACCTGTGGCTGAAGACCTTTCCGATCCCGGCCTCTTTGATGTCAGTTCCTGCCCTGACCTTTAAAAGTCTCCACCTTTTCCCTAGTCCCTCAGTTCAGTTTTGGACTCCAGTTTGTGCACATCAGTGCTGTTATTTACTTGCAATTTGCAACCAGGAAACCAAATATATGGGTGGCTACCCAAAACCTTGCTATGGTTGTTTGTGGAGTTTGTGACAATATACAGAGTAGCCTGATATGTCATATGTGACACCCTGCCACCTACAGTAATAAGCAGGTGACGTATGGCCTGCCTGGACCTTTAAAGAAGTTGCATGTACAGCTGGCACCACAAAGGGGTGTTCTAGTAGGATAGTCCCAGGTATTTTAAAACCCAATTTTGACCCTGAAAGTGACATCTAGGGTCATCTTGGGAGTAGCTGTGGACCTCACCTTGCCTTGAATAGGCCATTTGAGTGTGCAGTCAGGAAAAATGGTTTGGCAAGCACTTGACTGGTAGAGGAGAAAGATGATGGCAGTTTATTGGTATGGAAGTAGGGAACGGAGCGTTCTGTGAATAGACGTTGGACTTCACCACAGGCAGACCCCAGGTGGTGATAGTGAGATGCTGTGTCTCCAAACTCTATTATCCTCAATACAGTAGCCTCTCATGTTTGTATTCCAAGCCCTCTGCTATATTCTCTTTACATCTAAAATGGCACTCTGGCACTGGACAACATGGCAGAAAATAGAAGTGTGAAGAGCTATGCATTTAGCCTTTAACAGGATTGGCACTGAACTATTAATGGAATGCCACACTCACAAACACATTCATACATATCTGACCAGTACAATGTTGCCATCTACCTGAACATACCCATTTTCTTGGGGAAATAAACACACCCATGGACACAAGGAGAAATATTCCCAAATTCCTGTGCAGAATTACTGATCATTACTGAAATACAACTATGCATTTCTGCTTCTTCATCTTCATTTAAAACTCCTGGAGATCTGCCTACTTACTTCATGTGTTTTACTTAAACTAAGCATTCTTGAAACACCAGCCATTTGCCCATTTCCTTTTCATGTCGTTTCTAATCACTAATGGAAGGAGGTAAAGAGTTTATCCTTGCAGTAAGAATAAGGTAGGAATCGACTCTGGTGAGGATGACAGTTCAAAATATGGCAGCCAAAGCTTTATAGATATGTCAGGGTTGAAGTATTACTTCCGATTAGATTAGATTAGATTGATAGATACTTTATTAATCCCAAGGGGAAATTCACATACTCCAGCAGCAGCATACTGATAAAAAACAATATTAAATTAGGGTTAGGGTTAGGGTTTAGGATTAGTCTTAATTTTATAGTTTTCTTCATGTTTAGGTGGCATTTGGGCTTCCTATCACCGCTATTTAAATTCAAGTGGGCGACAAAGGTTTAACCTAGAATAAACAGCGAAGGAAAGGAGAAAGAGTTACCTCCAGGAATGTGGCTCAAATCCAGCGCAGATTCCTTTACATCTCAAACAAGGCACACCTCGCCCTTCTGGCTGCTGCGACACAGACATCTGGAAAAATGGAAATGCAGCCCCTGTCAGTAACCTGCTCATTTATTTTAATCTTAACTTTCACTGGAGTTGAGTACACCAGTTTAAAACTGTCTGCTTTACACAGTGGCTTAGGAGGGAGAGTTAATGAATAATTATTATTTTATAGCCTAAAACAGCTGTCTCTTTCTGCCAGGCATCTTAACAAGTTCTAAAGTCTAATTTGTAGAAGGCAACATCACTTGTAAATTTTCATTGCGGGACTTTCATTCCAAAATGATAGCTCACAAAGTTTCGCTTCAGGTCTGAGAAATGGATGCAAAGAGCAAGCCAGAAGTGTTTTTCTATAGAATTGGCCTTTGTATCTTATATATAAATGTCTACACGTGGAAGTGTGTGTGTCTGTCTGTTCGGCCCGGAAGTGTGAGGCTACATCATGAAGCTCAAAGAAACCGCCGCCGGTAATACACAAACAAGGCGAGCACATCAGGCAAAAGGAAACCTCAGAGGAGAGAAAATCTCGCTTAGTCGCTGATAGACAACTGAGGCGAGCACATCGGCAAAACAAAACCGGAGCTGCTAATATACAACTGATGCGAAGAAGAAAGAGCAGCGCGTCGAAAAGAGACACGCAAGCGTTGGAGAGAAAAGAAGGCAAAAAAGGATGCACAAGAGAACAATAATAATCTATGTACAAATTCAGAAAATAAGGAAAATAATAATCAGCCCGAACGTCCCGCAAGAGACACTTTAACGTCCCGCAAGACAAAGCAGTGACACCAAAGGGCAGCTGCTGTGCAGGGTTTTAAATGATTGACGCGCAGCGCGACAAGCAGAACACGCAGCTCAGCACCAGAAAGACAGCAGCTGATCCGTCCGCATCTCCTTAGCTTGCATTCAGCCCCCCCCCCCCCACTTCACAACACAAGCGGTAGAGATGCGAAGTGGCAGGCACTTAGCATGCCCCAAATACAGTGGGGAGGGGGGTAAGTGAGTGAAGCAAGAGCAGCTGCTGTACAGGCTTTGAAATGATTGACACACAGAACATGCAGCACGGCAGGAGGAGCAGTAAGCAAGCAGGTGATCCAACCGCATCCCCCAAGCATGCGTTCAGCCACCCCCTTCACAATGTTAGCGGCAGAGATGTGAAGTGGCTGGTGCGTGGTGCACCCTGGGGTGAGGGGGAGGGAGTAGGCTCACAAAGCAAGCAGGGGGCAAAGCCACCTAGTATATATAAGTACGACACACACACACGCATACATATACATGATTACTACAATTGAGGGTCTCAGAAGCCAGACCCTGGGACTCGAGACAGGGGACAGTCCTGGGCAGGATGCTAGTCCATCAGAGGGCTCATTCACACATACACCAACACAGGACTAATTTGGAATTGCCAAAGGACATAACCATAGACCAATAAGAATATGCAAACTCCACACTGACAACAGAGAGAGCAGTCCTTCATAGGTAAGGTGAGTGCCATTCACACAGGGAATGGGCACAGTTATACTCGTTTGACTATTTCAAGTGAATACTGGGGTAGAAGGAACTGATCATTTTCCCAGGACCTGTGTGAGTAGTAAATGGCTTTAGAGATATTGAAACACCTGCTAAAACGGTTAAGATCAGCAACCACTCAGGATGGTTTGAAAAAAGCGCATACCTTGTTGTATCATAACTGGGATGCCTTTAAAGGCTACATTGAACTCTCACTGCATTTACCATGCACCTACCACTGATGCTGATGATTCTTGGAAGTGAAAGCCATTCTCAGTAAAATAGCCTACTCAGTTTTTGTTTTCATATCCTTTGTTTAATTTCCATTGGCAGTGGGCACCAAAGGATTCCACGTACACATGTTGTCTCATCTCTGACTAGAAAAGGTAATGCCTTAACAAAACACTAGCTCATCATCATCCTGTTATATTCTTCCCTGTCTTCCCTCTTCATCCATCTCCTTTAACACACTTTCCCTAATTTCTTCATCATCTGTAAAAGATATGCTCTGTAAAATGAAACCTATCATTGATGTACTGGAACTCATCCCCACAACACATTCATCAAATCCCTGCTGTCACAACAATAAAAAATACATTCCTTAATTACAGACTCTGTGCCAGTTGCTTTGAGATTTGCTTCTGTAATCCAACAATAAAAAAAAAACAGGACCTGAGGTTAACAATCCATACTATCTTCACCCCTGTATTTCTCCGTTACCTTTTCTATCTACAGGTGTGACTTCCCAACTCAATAGTTACTAAACTTGTAACAACCTGATGGAACTATTTCATGGATTGCTTAATGTAGTTATGGCTACAGATCAATTGTATTAGACCTTCGTGCAACATTTGATACTGTCAATCAAAATCTTCTACAATCCAGAATGGCGAGCATCTGGGACATTTCTGGCACTGCTCTCCAGTGGTTTAAGTTCTGTTTAACTGACAGGCAAGCGTTTGTCCATCTTGGCAGTCACACAAGGAGTTCAAGGCATGTCCTTGGCATATTATATTATATTATATTATATTATATTATATTATATTATATTATATTATATTATACCAGTAATGGCGCACTGCTATAACGATAACGTGCAGTGAATACACTTGACTTGAGTATTCCTAGTATTCCTCCTCTTTCTCTGTCTCTGTTTACCATTCGTTTGCTCAGAGGTTGATGCGCTTGCTGTTTCCTGATCAGCTCTACTTTTCTCCACCATAGCGGCCTGCTGCTTTTCTTCTTTCGTTGGCATCTTTTCGCGCTAAAACTGATTAAGTTAGTTTTTGTGTTGCAATTACTTAGTGTGTTTTCTTTAATTTTTCACTTAAGCTGGCACTTAAGTCTTCAATCTGCTTCAAGAATTATTAGTGAAGGTGGGAGGGAATGAGAACGGCACCCATACGCATGCACTGCATGGCCTCCCTGCTGCGCGCTGCCGAGAGTTGATTTTGCAATAAAATAAAATAAAAATAAAAAAAGTAATAAAAATTGTCACCCCGAAAGCAGATAGTAGACATCATGTAGTAAATATGTACCAAATTTCAAGTCAATAGGAGAAACGGTTTGCGAGCTACAGGTGATTTAAAATCCTGGACAGACAAACGAACAGCCACAGTATTATATAAGAAGATTATATTATACTAGCTGTGTAAGCCTGTGCTGTAAAAAGCACGAGGTCCTAGAAACTATTGAAATTGTCAGAAAAAAAATTAAAACGTCGAGATGTCAGGTAATTGAAAGTTTCTTCAGAGGTTTCGTTTTGCCGGCGTGCTCGCCTCTCTTGTGTATTAAAAGGCAGGAGGAAAAGTAAATTGATTACCGTTTTGCCGATGTGTTTGCCTCGCTCCTGTATTAGCTGCTAAGCGACTTTGTCTTTCTTCGGCGGTTTCGCTTTGCCGCAACAGAGTGAAGCTGCAGACGTGCTGGCCACACTTGCATATCCGCAGAGGTAGAGCCCTTACCTTTCACTTCTGGGCCGGACAGACACAGACTTCCACACATAGATGTTTATATATTATATTATACTAGCAAAATACCCACGCTTCAGAGCGGAGAATTAGTGTGTTAAAGAAGTTATGAAAAAGAAAAGGAAACATTTTAAAAATAACATAACATGATTGTCAATGCAATTGTCGTAGGCTTATTTTACTATTGACAGTGGATTTGATGATTGTAACGAAAAGGCAGGAGTCACCAACAGGAAGACGTGAAGCAAGGCGAACAATAACAGGCTTGACGCAGTGGAGTAAAGAAGAAGGGAGCAGTGAGCATGACGAACAGCTGAGGAAAGTAAGGAAGTGAGTGAGGAGGCACATGAGCACGGGATGTCATTAATGTATATAGGCAGGGAGCCAACCACATGGTAGGTGCGCAGAAAAAGGAAGGGGGACCGGGGGCGGCCCTTGTGTGTCTCTGCCGTGAAATAAATCCTCTGTTAATGGAAATAAGGAATGAAACTGCCAAAAGAAGAGGTCAGTTCCAAAAGTTCCTTTCGGCATAATGGGGAGAACCGCCAAAAAGAAGACGTTATTTTCGAAAGTTTGTTATGAGGCACGGCGCAAAATGAAACATACTTAACGTTTG
The DNA here is from genome assembly GCA_026402145.1 of Polypterus bichir lapradei. NCBI lineage: Eukaryota > Metazoa > Chordata > Cladistia > Polypteriformes > Polypteridae > Polypterus > Polypterus bichir. Next base: position 50,504,764 of record JANRMT010062840.1, on the reverse strand, counting down.
TAAGTACACTGTGAAGGATAAGCATGGGAAATTTGGGCTTCCTACGTAAATTGGAAGAAGCAGAAATAGTGAGGAGGGGTTTCCCCTATCTATATATACAGTTTAGGGGGTACACCCATTTCCTCCCCATTGGGTGTTGCAATAGGACATGAAACATACCTAACTTTTGTAAGTACACTGCAAGGAATGAGCAGGTGAAATTTCAGCTTCCACCGATATGGAAAGTGGGAGAATTAGTGAGGGGTCAGTGATGGCTTGGCCTTTAATATGTATATTATATTACACTAGCAAAATACCTGCGCTTCGCAGCGGAAAAGTAGTGTGTTAAAGAAGTAATGAAAAAGAAAAGGAAACATTTTAATAATAACATAACATGATTGACATTGTCATTGTCATGAGTGTTGCTGTCATATATATAATATATATATATATATATATATATATACACACACATAAACATATATATACATATACACACATATATACAGTATATATACATATACATCCACACATATATATATATATATATATATATATGTGCACAAAACTACGCTTTTATCAAGGCTTCCGTCGGGTAGTCTTTTGAAATGAAATTTTCCTCCAATCAGTCGTAGCAACGCGCTTTCTTCCGACTGTTACATTTTTGTAGCTCTGATGTGTGCATCAATGTAATCGGTGTACCAGGAAATCATGCATTGACAGAAGTTCCCCTTTGCTATTTTTTAACGCGTTATGGAGCACATGCATCGAGGCTTCTCAGCTGTGCTTGTGCTAAGAAAAGGAAACATTTTAAAAATAACGTAACACGATTGTCAATGTAACCTTTTGTAAGTAGTGCCTGGAGGATTCAGAGTGTGGAGAAACTCTAGAGACAGCGTGTGTATTACTTTGTGGATTTTTCTGTGAGTATGTGGTGGCAGCGTCACAAAGTTGGTTCCGCAAGACTGCGTTAGCTGCGGAGCTCAGCTCAGAGCGAAATGAGGTGAATGGGAGGGGAGATGATGACGTCACTCCCCCACCCGCCTTAACTGTCAATTCCCCCCACAAACAGTCACAAACAATTTGCATAAGCACAGCCCCTCACCATCAATGTTAACTTAGTTACAAAGTGATCAAAACTCTCGTTTATATCCTGCGTCCTCTCATTAAATTTGTACCCCGCATTAGCCGTGGGCATGACAAACGCCAGCGGCAGCCTGTCTATGATCTTAGTTTAAACTTTAGGTTTACACCGTGCTTTGTTTCCGAAGTAGCAGCACTCATGAATATGGTTGTATATGTCACTCGCTCGCTTCTTATTGTTTCGCTGCATTCTCAATTATATAATGCATGTTTTCTTCAGCGCTTTTTGGAGCTCTTCCTTGTTTTCTACGTACTGTGTTGACAGTCAGTTCACGTGATTACGTGGGAGGCGTGATGATGTCACACGAAACTCCGCCCCCCACGGCCATCGAGCTCAACTCCATTACAGTATATGGAGAAAAATAGCTTCCAGTTATGACCATTACGCGTAGAATTTCGAAATGAAACCTGCCCAACTTTTGTAAGGAAGCTTTAAGGAATGAGCCTGCCAAATTTCAGCCTTCCACCCACACGGGAAGTTGGAGAATTAGTGATGAGTCAGTGAGTGAGTCAGTGAGTGAGTCAGTGAGGGCTTTGCCTTTTATTAGTATAGATTATAGCTCCTGCTAAATTAAATATCAGCTAAATAATTATGCAGAAGTGTCAGACATTATTAAAAAACAGCGAAAGACCAATGGCGATGGATATAATATATATTTACAGAATACAGAAGACAACTATGGAAAATGTAAAGGAAATCAGAAAAAGTTATTTTATAGTTTGAGGGCATAATAAAACAAATGCACATTTTAATACATTAAGAAAAGGAATGAAGTAAAGACTGAACGGCGTCAGTAGCTTACATTTTACAGAACAATGCTGGACAGTATTGTTTGATGATAAGAGATCATTTTATACTAATAAACAATCATTTTTGGATATCACTTACATAGTGTTTGTAATTATACTTCTGCATATATACTGTATCTGCATATGAAACATGAGTAAAATCAAGATGGAAAAAGGATACAGGCAGAACTCTAACCACCCGTCTGCCATCTGTACAATTCTACCATCACCATAGACTGGCACTAACTAATCTGCTTGCCAACTACTAAATGTGAATCATTATTACTGTTTTGAAAAAAGTTTGAATTTTTGTGAGCCATGAGATTAATCCATTGGTTAAGAACTTTTTTCCTTAGTCTTTCTGCAAATTGTCCAGTATTTTTTTTGTCAGTCAATGCGTGAATCAGGGACATATAGCTTTATGTTGTATAATATTATTATTTGGCCAACACTTTTATCCAAGGCAGCTTACAACATTTGGGATACAATTGGTTACATTTCTTTTGTTTTTCCAACTGGAGAGGTTCACTTGCTCAGGTCACAGAGTCAGCTGCTGGATTTGAACTCACAACCTTAGGGTTTGAAGTCCAAATCCTTAACCACTATGCCACACTTATTACAGTATACAATATAATATTCGAGTAGCATGGAGGTATAACGGTTAGCACTACTATCTTACAACTTCATAATCTTGAATTCAGGTTTTGCCCTGGCCACTGTATGGCATTTGCACTCTAAATGATCTTGGTATTAGCGCCCCCCCCCCCCAGGGCTCTTTAAAAATCAATTAAAAAAATTAAAAAAAACATAATAATTAATACTGAGAAGAATTTATATTGATAGCTTTCATATCCGAGGGCCTCTTGATATACAGTATTTTTGGTTTTGCTATCAGGGGAAAGAATGTAGCTGTGATCTCTTTGCCAAAAATGTAAAAAGTCTGTTTTTACCTGCATTGTTATCACTCTTTAATTTAATATTGTTTTTTATCAGTATACTGCTGCTGGAGCATGTGAATTTCCCCTTGGGATTAATAAAGTATCTATCTATCTATCTCAGGGGTGCCCACACTTTTTTGGCTTGCGAGCTACTTTTAAAATGACCAGGTCGAAATGATCTACCTACATTAAAAATGATAGATAGATAGATAGATATACACAGCATATATATAGATATATATATATGGGGAGAAGAGCAGGTGGCCGTGATATCTCTGCCAATCAGCAGCTACCCTCTAAAACACACATAGCTCTGATCTCTCTCTCTCAAAAACGTCAAATGTTACTTCTTAACAATCTCTAGATGATAATGTCTGCTGAACAAACGGGTATCGCTAACTAAGCGGAGGCAAGGTTCGCTCCAACACACGGCGAGAGGTAGAGCGTCCCCGTCCCTGGTATCGCTAGCTAAGTAATTCTCTCGTGAAAAACAGACAGACATACATACAGACAGACAGACGTGGATTTTATATATATACTAGCTGTCCCCCATGGCTCCGCCCACGAGGAGGGCCCTGCCCGGCTCCCCACTCCTGACGTCACTCTTCCCCCTCCCCTCAGCCCACAGCTTCGGTCTCAGATTAGCACTAATATATAAGCAAACTATGATTCTTAGTGCTATGAGAGAAGGTGCAAAATCAACCAGAATGTTCAAGCAAATTACAGAAAAAACCCGATCTAAATCCGTTAAGTAGTTCTCTCGTGAAAGTGGACAGACATTTTATTTTAGTTGGATAATGGATGGATGGATTGTTTTTTCCATTGTTACCAATAGGCAATATGTGTTTTTTTTTTTCTTTTTTGAAAATCCTCAGCCATTTTAACATCTTTGCATCTGTTCTGCTACAACAAACAAAATGAACAAACAAAACGTAAGGCAAAACAAAGGGATAAAGTCGAGGGAAGACATCAAGAGATGGAAAGGCAGTGTAATTAGGGTGGCTGAAGGACAGAACTAAAAAGAAAAAATGAAGCTGCAAGAAATGTGGCAGAAGGGAAGAAGCACGCTCACGGGAATGAAAGACAAGCTGGAAATGGTTTGCTACAGAGTTGAATTTGTGACACAAGAATTGTTTAAACTGTTATGACTCTGCAAAAAACAGAGTAGTAACAAATGTCTGAAAGAAGGAGAAAATGAGTGCAGCCAAAAACAAGTGCTGCGGGACTTCAGGTGTTGTCAGATGATTTCACATTCCTTTGCTTTTAAGGAGGATACTAAGAAGCCTGCTTTCTAAACATGCCAGAAAGAAAGCAAAGAATCCGGTGCTACTACTGAAGCAGTAATTTAGAGTGACGTAACTCCTTACTGAGGTGGCGGGCTGGCACGACGGTTAGTGCTGTGGACTTATATTGTCAGTGCTGGGGTTCAAATTTCACATCTGGTCATTGTCATTTTCAAAATTAGTGAATAGATAAATGCTTCGGATTATTAATGAATACAATATACAGTATGCTGTCCAGTAGTCCATCAGTTCTGACTTTGATGTTACTGTCGATAAATGTTAGGGAGAAAAAAGTACAGGATCTTACGTGACAGCATATCCCTCAATTCAAATGAGATTAGGGAGATCTGTAAAATGTGGGAGAGAGTGCAAAATTTTGTAGAAAATGCACCACCCGAACAAGACTGTGGCAGTGCGAGCGATGAATCTGTTTAACGACAATGCGATGTCACATTTCCGTGAAATCCTCAAAAGGAGGCAAAAGCAACTGTCATTGGATAGGTTCCCTTGTTAAAGTCGCAAAGAAAGAAAAAGATTCCAGTGAGCCAACAGATAGCATGGATTCTGTTAGTTAGAGTGAAAGTCGTCCTGCACAATAACCCTCCTCCTCCTCAATTTAGAACATTCGAACACTCGAGACGAGAACAGGCCATTCAGCCCAACAAAGCTCGCCAGTCCTGTCCACTTATCTCTTCCAAGAAAACATCAAGTCGAGTTTTGAACGTCCCTAAAGTCTTACTGTCTACCACACTACTTGGTCTCATATTCCAAGTGTCTACCGTTCTTTGTGTAAAGAAAAACTTCCTAATGTTTGTGCGAAATTTACTCTTAAGTTTCCAACTGTGTCTCCGTGTTCTTGATGAACTCCTCCTCCTCCTCTCCTCTCTCTCGTCTCCCTCACACCAGCCACGATTCTTTTCAAAGGTGAAGTGCAGCTTAATTTGTTTTATGTATTTTTACTTTATATTTTGTATTAATCATTTTTATATGAATATTTTTGGGTTGTGGAACAAATCATCTGGGTTTCCATTATTTCTTAAGGGGAAATTCGCTTTGGTATACGAGTGCTTTGGATTACAAGCATGTTTCCGGAACGAATTACGCTTGCAATCCAAGGCACCACTGTATTAGATTCTTAAGTCTATAAGTATTAAGTAAACATGACTATATCAATATTCTATGATTATGTATAATACATTGTATACTGATCATCTATGTTGTATAATACAGGGTGGGGCATAAAGATCTCCTGCATTTTGAAGGGTGTCACGCACGCGCGAATAGGAGACCGCGGACGGACCTTAACACGCTTCGGAAGACGTTCGCCAGCGGGGAGTGGCGGGGTACTAACCTTTCTCCTATGCTTTCTTCCAGGAACAAAGACGCTCCGCCACCATAAGCCTCATTCCCGCAGTACGTTACTTCCGCCCTTCCTCCGCCATCTTTCCTGACGTCATCAATCCCATCCTCCCTCACGGTTCCTTCCCAGCATTCCTCCACTTCCGGCTCCTCCCTTATAAAATGGCCGCCGACGTCTAGTATGGCGTCGCGCATATGAACTCTTTTGTTTATATACCTTTGACCAATTTCTGATTGTGGAGCTGTCTACAATATACGGGGCCGGAAACCCCAAACCTTTATGTTGTCTACTCTTGAGTCTTTTACAAGGGGTATAAAAAAATGAACGAACCTATCAAAAAAAAATTGTATATATATTTTTGAAAAGTACATAAAAACAGTTTTGTTTTAATGGGTTTTAAAAATTGTATCAGACAAATGGCAGCCATCATTGGCAATACATTGCTGAAGACATTCCCAAAAGTTCTCCATCATTCTCTGGGTCATCTCAGGCAGAATGGCGTCGATTTCCCATCTGATCCTTTCCTTCAAATCCTCAAGAGATCGAGGACGATGTTTGAAAACATTTTCCTTTAGGTATCCCCAAAACATTTTCCTTTAGGTATCTCCAAAGGAAAAAAGTCACATGGGCTTAAATCCGGTGACCGTGCCAGCCATCCCACGTCTCCCGTTAAAGAGATCAAATGCCCAGGGAAACATTTCCGAGCGAACGTCGTGCTGTGTGAGCTGTGGTCCCGTCCCGTTGAAACCACACATGTTCTGTATCCACATCGTCCAGGTCTCCAACATTTCAACATACCAGTCGGAGGTCACAGTTACTGTTGCGCCACCTTCCTCAAAAAAGTACAGGCCGATCACACCAAAGTCGGGAACTGCACATCAAACAGTTACAAGAGGAGAGTGGAGCGGTTGTTCATGGAGGTCATGAGGATTATGTTCAGCCCGCTAGTGAAAAGTCTGCTTGTTTACGGCTCCACTGATATGGAAGTGAGCCTCATCGCTACTCAGAAGAACAGCTGCAGTGGGGACCTGTTCAAGAATTTCCACACTTAGAACTCTGCAGTTGGCATGACCTCTCACACTTAATTCTTGAGCCAACATCATTTTGTAAGGATGCAGTTTTAAATCGGCACGCGGAATCCTCCTCAAACCCCGACTTGATATCCCCAGTACCATGGCACGCTTACGAGCGGAACGCCTTGGCAATTGCTGAATGGATGCTCTTACAGCTTCCACATTTTCTAGGTCTGCCAGGTCATTATCTTTTCTGTGTGGACCCAGTTGCCCAAAGGTTAGAAATCCATAGCAAAATCGTTTGACGATCTGGTACAGATGCATTTCAACCGAGCGTGAAGCGGGTATGGAACGCTCTCTGTGTCACTATCACAGAACGGTTGTTCTCGTAATACGCTTTGTGGAAGGTTAGCCTGGACACGAACAGGCAGACATGGAATGTCTCAAAAATACACCCTTTATTTACAAAAGTCCCGCACACAACACAGTGCCCCTGCACCAAACACCCTTCAAACGTCCCTCTCTCTCTCTCGGTTTGACTTCCTTCTGCCACCTTTCCACCTCTCTTCTCAAGTGTTGCCTCCTTCCTCCCGACTCCGGCTCATCTACTCGAGGGAGGCGGCCTCTTTTATGGCCACCCGGATGTGCTCCAGGTGCTCCGTGAGGGTCTTCCGGCGGCACTTCTGTGTGCTCATGCGGCACTTCCGCCACACCAGGAAGTGCCGCCGGAAGGAGTTCCAGGGACACCCGGAGTGCTTCTGTGTGCTCATGCGGCACTTCTGTCACACCAGGCGTGGCGGAAGTGCCGCATGAGCACCCAGAAGCACTCCGGATGTCCCTGGAATTCCTTCCGGCAGCGCTTCCTGGTGTGGCGGAAGTGCCGCATGAGCACCCAGAAGCACTCCGGGTGTCCCTGGAATTCCTTCCGGCAGTACTTCCTGGTGTGGCGGAAGTGCTGACATCCAGGGCTCTCCGGTCCTCAGGGCGCCCCCCCTGTGGTGGCCACGGGCCCCAATAGGGTTGAGTTTCCATGCTTGGTTCCCGCGGCCCCTGTACAGACCAGGGTGGCTGTCCTCTCGTGGTCCAGGGGAGGTATAATCCCTCTTCTGGTCCTTCTAGCCATCCCGGCCGTCCACCACAGCTTGAACAACAAAGCCAACAATGTTCACAGGTCCAACTCCTAATGGGTACTGAAAACTGTAGAGCCTACAGCCTGAATGAGGCCTACCCCACCTCTCTACCCCGACTATAGCCTGCACGGTTCTCCCTCAAAATGTGGGAGATCTTTATGCCCCACCCTGTACATTTGTGTTATACTTTAGGTTGAACATCCATCTGTCCATTTTATAAACCTTCATAATCCACAAGTGTTTACTCCTGGCTGCAAGGCTCCAATCAGCTCTGCACATAAAGCTAAATTTCCACGAGACACACTTAACCCTCATTCATTCCAGGTCAGTAATTAACCTAACATCCACATCTGTGTGCTGTGGACAGAAACCGGAGTACCTGGAGAAAAGCCATACAGACACGGAGAAGAAGGGTCCGACTCAAAACAGAAATGAGTGGGGCACAATGCTGAACCCACGACACTGAAGTGGCAGGGCAGCACAACTACCCAAAAGTGCCTACCCCTAGAGTGAACGTAACACCTGGAACCACAGAAAAACGTAGTCTCACCTCACAGCGGGGTAAACCCTAACAAACAAGAGGAAGCAAAGCTGACAAGCTGCAAAAAAATTGCTTAAATATTTATTATTAACAATAACATTAGGCGTGAAATCTTTTTTTTTTTCTTGTATTCGAACTAAGGAGGGTGCAAAAGCTTGGCGATTCTGTTCAGTAAGGCTTTGCAATAACAGTCAACCGCTTTGCCAAGTTTCAGCCTCTGATATGACAGGAAGAATAATTGAGCCGGAGCCATGGCAAGTATCCAGCTCTCCGAGAGCACATTCTTGGCTTCGCTCTTCTTATTTTACAACAATGTGTGGATTTACAATAAAGCTCAAGAGATGGCCGTGGTTATTTTAGATAAAGTGACCAGATTGTTCCCCTTGGCTTCTGGCTTGGGCCTGGCTAACTTATGTAACAGCCAGGATGTTCAGTGACCCTACAAATGTCTGCCTGTCCCACCCAATGTGTCAGCCCACTGGAGAGTTGAAGCACTGAGCCAGCAAACAGCTCAGCCTGGGCTGTTCAGGTCAGCTTCCCTGGGATTATCTGGGGGTGCAACAAAGTCATTTCTATTCATAACGGATTCTCTCAGTCTGATAAAGATGTTCTGGATGTGTAAAGCTGATGTATTGTGGGCCTCTCTACTGCAGACAGTAAAACTTGCTCCTGACGCCTCCTTTCGCTGAACTTCCAAGGATGGATTTGTTTCCTTTATCTCCCCTCAATGCTGGAGGTCACACTGGCTGGTGCTGATGCCTCACAGATACAGCATTCTGGGTTTGAACCATACTCTTAGTTGCTGTATGGATGGAGTTTGCAAGTTCTCCCCGTGTCTTGGTGGGGATTTTCTTTAAGAGTGTCCCAGTTTTCTTCTCGCATCTAAAAAGAATAATCTATTCTTAATCTATTAATCTGTTAATCTATTGGTTAACAAGCCATTTCAAATTAGCCCTTCATGGATGTGTGTTTCAGTGGCCACTGCAATGCGACGGTGTCCTGTTCTGAGCTGGTCCCTGCCTTGTGTTTAACGCTAGCTTCTTGTGAGGCCCAAACTGAATTAAGTGTGTATGGGAATCTGATATATAAAGCTGGATGTGTGTTTGAACATCAGACACGCAAATCCACACCACTGACCCTATCTCTGATGGGTTTTGTATCGATTCCTCACTTGTGCAGGGGAGGAGCTCAGGCTACGTTTCGTTCCAAAATTAATTAGTCTCCCCCACCGAGGGCAGCACTGGGTACCCCTCTTGTGTTTTACCAGTATGCAAATCCACACCATTGAACCTCCATTTACCATATTCTTCAGAGTTTCAACACTTAAACACGGTAAACACTAAGCTATATGCAGGGTGAGTCAAAATGATGTTAACGCTAATGGTACTGCTATGTATATACTTATATACAATTTTGGTGGACAATTTATCCATCCATCCATCCATCCATCCATTATCCAACTCGCTATATGCTAACTACAGGGTCACGGGGGTCTGCTGGAGCCAATCCAAGCCAACACAGGGCCCAAGGCAGGAGACAAACCCCAGGCAGGGCGCCAGCCCACCACAGGTTGGACAACTTATGTGCCACATATGGTTCATGTGTTGAACATGATAGGTGGATTAGCAGATAATTTGGAATCCGTTATATCATCAAAGAAGGACTTGGACAGCAGTCAGGCTTGGGCAGATTTGTGGGCAATGAAATTTAATGTCAGTAAATGTAAAGAATTACACATAGGAAGTAAAAATGTGAGGTTTGAATACACAATGGGCAGTCGGATAATCGAGAGTACACCTTATGAGAAGGATTTAGGAGTCGTAGTGGACTCTAAGCTATCAAACTTCCAGACAGTGTTCAGAAGCCATTAAGAGGGCTAGCAGAATGTCAGGTTATATAGCGCCTTGATGTGTGGAGTACAAGTCACAGGAGGTTCTGCTCAGGCTTTATAACACACTGGTGAGGCCTCATCTGGAGTTCTGTGTGCAGTTTGGGTCTCCAGACTACAAAAAGGACATAACAACACTAGAAAAGGTCCAGAGAAGAGAGACAAGGCTGAGTCCAGGGCTACAGGGGATGAGTGATGAGGAAAGATTAAAAGAGCTGAGACTTTACAGTTTATGGAGAAGGAGATGAAGAGGAGACCTGACTGAAGTGTTTAAAATGATGAAGGGGATTAGTTCAGTGGATAGAGACGATTATTTTAAAATGAGTTCATCAAGAACACGGGGGCACAGTTGGAAACTTGTTATAGGTGAATTTCACACAAACTTTAGGAGATTTTTCTAACCACAAACACTTGGAATAAGCGACCAAGTAGTGCAGTAGACAGTAAGACTTTAGGGACTTTCAGAACTCGACTTAAACGCTGATACAATGGGAATAAATATAGTTTACCTCCTCTTCGCTCCCTTACTTGCAGGACTGGTGCTGCTGCTCTGTCACATGATGTGCTTCTCACACGGCGCTTCACATACGTAAAAGCCTCAACAGCATCTGTCCTTTTTGGCCATTTGCTTTGTCTCTCTCTCTCTTTCTCCTCATCCAGGCATCCTCTGCTCCTGTTGGGGGTCCCGCTCCTGATGCGCATCCCAATAAAGAGGAAGATGTTTTCGCATTCTTTTAATTGAGAGATGGAACTGTCACCTCTGTCTTCACATGGAGTTCATTTTACTTTTGAAAGAGACATATGTTCATTTGAAGTGTCTGAATAAAGTTCCTGTCTCTACAATCTCCTGTGTTTCTGTGCAAATCTGTCACCCAAGCGTTACAAGAGATATACGAGTATATATAT
>JANRMT010062840.1:50442613-50488455 GCA_026402145.1 Polypterus bichir lapradei | reverse complement strand
TAGATAGATAGATAGATAGATAATTTGGTTAGTAAACTTGTCACATTCACCGATGACACTGAAATTGGAGGGATGGCAGACACAGAGGATGTAGGAAAAAAGAATTCAAAATGGCGTGGACAGCCTTCAGAACTGGGCGAACGCTTAGAACAGTGCAAAGTAATAAATGTGGGCAAAAGGAACATCAATTACAAATACAAGATGGGAGACACTGTCATACAGGAAGCAACCTCTGAAAAGAATTTAGGAGTATATGTTGACGCAACATTTTCATTGACTAAGCAATGCATAGAAGTAATTAAAAAGGTTAACAAAATGTTCAGATGTAGTCTCACTAGTGCGTTATATAGTTTGAGCTTAATGTCCTTTGACTTAAATTCAACAGTTTTTATAATATAACTGGAGTCCTGTGTGCAGTTCTGGTCACCACGCTACAAGAAAGACATAGCAGCACTTGAAGCTGCGCACAGGAGAACAACCAAGTGCATCTCAGAGCTTAAGGACGTGTCCACCTGTGACAAACTCAGAGAATTAAACCTGTTTAGTCTCAAACAGAGGAGACCGTGTGGGAAACCTCATCCAAATATTTAAAATCTTCAAAGGCACTAAAATAGTAGATCTTGTGTTCTACAAACACAAGAAGTATTATACAACAGCACCCTTCTCCCCCAAACATACACAAAAAATTACAAAAAAGAAACTTTGGAACTTCTAATGATAAGACAGCAGTCATAGTGAGGCATTATAAAAGTGTACTGAAGTTGGTAGAAAGATGCCCCAGTAGTGTTCCTTGAATTCATTGACTATATATCGTTAATGGTAGTGTGTGGCAGAGAGACGATGTGCAGCATTGTTTATAATGGTCGTCAGTTTTGTCTCCTTTCTCTCTGCCACCACTACCTTCAGGGGGTCCAGAGTGTGCACCATAACTGAGCTTGCCTTCTCAATCAGCTTTTGAGTTTGAAGGGCCTCTCCTGAAGGGACGTTTCTATTCCAGCATGCTATAGCCTAGACAATCACACGGGATGTCAGTGCCCACTAATGGGGTGTACAAAGTATATTTTCCTCAGACCACTGGATGACTTTCATGAGGAACAGTGATGTGACTTCTGGCCCCACCCCTTCTGCCCCAGGACCTACAGTATATACAGTAATAAGAGCCATACCCAGAAGTCAGCTGTCCACTGTGGACTCTGCTCTCAGTAAGGATATTACATTCACTAGATGAGCAGCCACTTATGAAGCCTAAAGAACAGACCATTTGGCTTATTCATTGCTTCCTTAAATGCCTGTGTGGTGTCAAATTTCGTTGACAATTAAACAGGGGTACAATCAAACTCCACCCAATAGATGATAGTGTTTATTGATTGTATCCCCCAATACACACACGCACACACACATTATACAGGGTGGTCCAGATCTAATTATGCAGATCCAGATCGTCTGGATGACTTTGATTTATGCGGGGACGATTCCAGTTTAGTGCGAAGACGATTCTTCATGTCGTCAATTCGCACACTTCTCGATGGTCCGGGATTTTTCGGATGATTTTCTATGTAATAAACTTAATAAGTTATAGCGTAATGAAAATTGCATAATTAGATCTGGACCACATATGTTATGGCCAAATCCCGAAGTTCAGCCAGTTCCTGAATTGGCCGGCCGCTTTCGCATTTTGGCCGAGAGGTGTTGCCAAAGTCCAAATTACTAGAAATGACCAGTGTATATGTTACTTTGGCCATCCATTTCGCGAAGTGGCGAGAACTCCCTGGCCATAATCCGATGTGCGGATGTACGACTGTCCGCTCAAGGTGCAAAGATGCTTAAAAACTTTCAGATGCAGATTCCTAAGTGAGTTTTCCATTCTGCATGAGAAACTGCTCAAGGAGGGTCTTGTTCAGAAAGCAGACACCACTTGAGATGGCCTTCCCCTAACCCAAACCCTAAGCCTAACCCTAAAGTCAATAAAATAGGTCCCTGATGTTAAGTCACTATTTTAGGGCTAAAATGATAACAGAAATGTGAAACCTACTCATATACCTAATCGTAATTATTGTGAAACAAGCAAGGGGCGTCCGCTTTCTGAACAAGAGCCGCCAAGGCTACACTTGATGCAATCGCACTACTAAGTGTGCAACAAATCGCTGCTCATGCCTTTTTTCTTCCAACTTTGGCTGATCGTCCCGTGCCATTTCGCAGACTGGCTGGCCAAATCCCAAAATCGAGGAAAACATCGGCCGATTTTGGATTTTGCCGTAATATATATATTGTAACAAATGTAGTATTCATCATGTAATTATATATTACTAACACAACATGGAGGGAAACAGAGCCACACTTTGTTATCTATCAAATTAAAATAAGGGGGCTTAAACCAATTAGTACGTGAACAAAAAAAAAATGTTAATGTTTTCATTTCAATACAAAAGTACAGAATATTGCTTAGTGTTTGCTTGCTTATGACTGCATTGTGTTATCCGAATTAAGTTGTTTTTCAGTTGTGGGTAAAGGCTGGTTGACTAGTCTAGGGTCACAAACTCGGTCAGAAGCCGCCATTTTGTGCTTTAAAGAATAACGCCTTAGCTGCTACACTCATTGATTTATTTGCTTAACCTGTTTTTCCCTTACAGTGTTGTGGGGTGCCAAAGCCTACTCCGACAACACTGGGCACAAGACAAAGCAGTTCATTGCAAGGCACGTTCACGAACAAATAAATACCTCAGTTAACTTACACTTGTATGTCTCCAGATGTGTAAGATTCCTAAATAAAACCTTCTTTGTTAAGGGGAGAATGCACAATCCACACATACATAGTGCCCAGGCCAGAATCAGAACCCCAACTGCAGTAACCACTTTGCCACCCACTAGCTTATCATAGAGTCATTCAGAATTGCACAATTGCATTGCGATAATTTAATACAATACAATATAATTTATTTCTGTGTAGCCCAAAATCACACAAAAACTGCCACAATGGGCTTTAATGGGTCCTGCCGCTTGACAGCCCCTCCAGCCTTGACTTTCTAAGAAGACAAGGAAAAAAACCCTTGTAGGGGACAAAATGGAAGAAACTTCGGGAAAGGCAATTCAAGGAGAGACCCCCTTTCCAGGTAAGTTGGGCATGCAGTGGGTGTTAAAAAGAACGGGGTCAATACAATACAATACACAGAACAAAACACAAGCAATCCCCAATACAATATAAAAATAAAAATTTTACAAGTACGGACCAGAATTCAACAGTAGATATCACGTGGGTGGCACGGTGGCGCAGTGGGTAGCGCTGCTGCCTCGCAGTAAGGAGACCTGGGTTCACTTCCCGGGTCCTCCCTGTGTGGAGTTTGTATGTTCTCCCCGTGTCTGCGTGGGTTTCCTCCCACTGTCCAAAGACATGCAGGTTAGGTGCATTGGCGATCATAAATTGTGCTTAGTGTGTGTGCCCTGCGGTGCGCTGGTGCCCTGCCCGGGGATTGTTTCCTGCCTTGTGCCCTGGGATTGGCTCCAGCAGATCCCCGTGACCCTGTAGTTAGGATATAGTGGGTTGGATAATGGAAGGATGATATCACATAATACGATTTGGATTTGTTTAGAATCCTTGAAGACCTCAGCCATCAAGCTGCCTCCTGCTGGGTTAGGGTTAGGGTTTCAAAATATTTCACATTTCTCAAATCACCTTGACAAATGAAACACTTCTATTATCACACTGTTATTTTTTTATGACATTTCTGCCTTCTCTACAATGTTCCTACCTAAGCCTATGCAACTCCAACTGCAGCTGGACACTGGATTTCCTCTCGGGAATGTCACAAGTGCTAATGACAGACAACAAGACTCTTTTCAAGCTGTTATTTTTTATAATCTGGATCCTCTCAAAGCTGCTCCTCAGACTGCTCTCCCTCTTCACCCATCACTCTACAAACAAAAATAGTAACAATGACACAGAGGAATGTGGTGGCAGATCTGTGAAAGTGGCACTGTGACAGCAATGTGGTTGTGCGCATCACCAAAACAAATAATAATTCTTTGCATTTATATAGCTCTTTTTCTCACTACTCAAAGTACTTGGCATTTGCAGGTTGAGGGCCTTGCTCAAGGGCCCAACATTGGCATTTACGGGATTCGAACAGTAGGTTAATTGATATTAAAAATTGGCCATGTGTCAGTGGGGTTTATTCATGAGTGGGCAATGCAATAGACTGGCAGCCGTCCTAGGTTACTTCTTGCCATGCGCCCAATA
Source organism: Polypterus bichir lapradei (assembly GCA_026402145.1). Lineage (NCBI taxonomy): Eukaryota > Metazoa > Chordata > Cladistia > Polypteriformes > Polypteridae > Polypterus > Polypterus bichir. Next base: position 50,484,221 of record JANRMT010062840.1, on the reverse strand, counting down.
TTGCCAGTTTATGCTCCAGCTCCCTACCACCCTGAATTGGATTTAATGGGCTTGGAAATATTAGGACTGTTCTGTTGAAACACTTAGCACATGGAGGTACAGTAAATGGATCTGGGTCATACAATCAGCAAGAACAGGAAGGTGAACTTTCATTATTACAAACTCTAAACCAACAGATTGACAGGAGGGAGGGATAGATAGATAGATAGATAGATAGATAGATAGATAGATAGATAGATAGATAGATAGATAGATAGATAGATAAAAAAGGCACTATAAAAGATAACAGATAGATAGATAGATAGATAGATAGATAGATAGATAGATAGATAGAGATAGATAGATAAAAAAGGCACTATAAAAGATAACAGATAGATAGATAGATAGATAAAAAGGCACTATAAAAGATAACAGATAGATAGATAGATAGATAGATAGATAAAAAGGCACTATAAAAGATAACAGATAGACAGATAGATAGATAGATAGATAGATAGATAGATAGATAGATAGATAGATAGATAGATAGAAAAGGCACTATAAAAGATAACAGATAGATAGATAGATAAAAAAGGCACTATAAAAGATAACAGATAGACAGAGAGATAGATAGATAGATAGAGATAGATAAAAAAGGCACTATCAAAGATAACAGATAGATAGACAAAAAAGGCACTATAAAAGATAACAGATAGATAGATAGATAGATAGATAGATAGATAGATAGATAGATAGATAGATAAAAAGGCACTATAAAAGATAACAGATAGACAGATAGATAGATAGATAGAAAAGGCACTATAAAAGATAACAGATAGATAGATAAAAAAGGCACTATAAAAGATAACAGATAGACAGAGAGATAGATAGATAGATAGATAGATAGATAAAAAAGGCACTATAAAAGATAGATAGATCCAAAAAGACACTATAAAAGATAACAGACAGACAGACAGATAGATAGATAGATACCTTCCAACTATTTTTATTTTTCTGTCTATAGGTAGATGCAGTATCTATTTACAGTGTAACGTAACATGGCATAGATGAGTGCTTTCCACAGATTGACTGGCAGCAGCCAGAGGTCAGCTCATCTGTTCAAACAGAAAAACAAAAACGACATAACATGATGGTGTTGTGCGTAGCTGTTACTTAGCTAAATCGATTAATGGGTTAATATTCTGCATGGATAGATAGATAGTTAGATAGATATATAGATAGACAGACCTAAAGATGAAAATGTTACAACCTCAAGCAGGTGTAGAATGATATTAAAACCACGCTACAATGGACACAATACAAAGCATCTTAATTGAAATTTCACGAGCGCAACGTATATTCTTTGTCATTGACAAACTTAATTTAACAATGAGTCGCTCTGATCAGCAAGTGATACCCTAATTGAACAGCAGACGTTAGCAGCGAATTCTAACGAGATTTAATTTAATAAAGTGACAGTTTTAAAAGTCTATAATATTTGTTTTTATTTGTCATTTTCTGCAGCTTACTAATTAACTTTACACACATCTATCTATTTATGATGCCAGTGTGACACTTTGTGTCCAATGAAAACTTTCTACATTTTTATTAATGTCCCTGGGCTGAAAACGGGCAGAGCAGCCGTTCACTGGTAGGCTGTGCCAGTATAAACCTACTTCACAGAATTAGTTGGCACCTTCCTGTTGTCAAGAGAGAGCAGCTTTATTCAGAATCCCCTTGCAAGTCTGTGCATTTTTCTCGATGGCGAGCCTTACCGTCTTAATTGCGCTGGTGAGCTCCATTGGAGTTCAGTCTCCGAGCTGAGTGTGTGGCAAAGGAAAGATCAGATAGGTCGCGACACCTTGCCTCTTTTCTGCGTCCTACGCCGCCCCGCCCGCTTCTCATTCACGAACTGTGTGAGCGGCTTCTTTAGTACGGAGGCGGGACGCGAAGAGAACGGAACGATAACCAATCAGAGACGAGAGCGGCCACAGATCCGCCCAATTAGAGCCTCTACTGAGTTTTGAGGACCGGGATCAGCCTCCCCCGAAGACATGACATCACCCGTCAGTGATAGAGATTGAAGGAATTCAGGTTTCCACCGAAGTTTAGCCACTTTTAATTCGTTTAAACCGACGCGTTTCTTCCTTTAAAGGAAAAAGGGCGATTCTGTAAATCATTTGAAGTTTGGCAGCTATTGTAACCGCACCCGGCAGACGCGTGACAGCGAATACGATGTTAGAGTCACCGTCTGCGGGAAGGATGCTTTATTATAGACTCCGAAATGTGACTTCACTGTTCCTGTTCTTTCGGGGATACCCACCCATGGATTTTTCGGCTCATACTTTCACATACATCATCCTCAAGCTACTCGTATGCTGCGTTTATGACGATGTATTCTTTAAGCTTTGTCGCGTCCTTTAACCATTCACAGACCAGAAATTACCACTGACGTTAACAACATGAATTGTGATAGCGAACAACAGAAACTAGTTGTCATAATACTGTTTATACTGTCTTTTTTCTCCATCCTTAGATAAGACCAGTGGTGAAAGTGGTTATCTGTGGATCATTTCGGCATATACAGCTCCATCTATCCATTTATTTTCTTAACCCAATTACCCAGGACAGGGTCTCAAGGAAGCTGGAGCCTCTCAGGAAGCACAGGGCACAAGGCAGGAACACACCCTGGGCAGGGCCGCCTTAACGCATGGGCACGCTGGGCAGTTGCCTGGGGACCCCATGCTAATCTATATATGTTGAGACTTGCTGAGTGGTTGTGTAGTTAGGGGCCTCAGTGCACTGCTTTGCCCCAGGACCCTATAACGCTGTTAAAACGGCCCTGACCCTGGGCAGGACACCAACTTATCATAGGGTGAAAACACACATTCTTGGGCCAGTTTAGCCTCACCAGTTCACCTAACCTGGACATCTGTGGACGGAAACCCATGAGGACATGGGGATAACATGCACGATTCCCTCAGGAAACACCCAGTATGTGAACCTGGTCTACTTTACACTTAAAAATAATGGTTCTTTAGTGGCATTTTATGGATCTAGCATTCTATTTTATGGATCTAGTGATGTGCTGTACTGTTTTGTATGGTTCATCATAAAGCAATTGCTTAACAAAAAAACATTTAATTCTGGGAAGTGTGCTTTGTATATGAAGCTGGTTCTTTCCCAATACATAGAAATCCTTAATGTATGGTAGGCTACTAAGCAAAACACTAACAGATTAAGAAAACCTCGACTTGATCAATATTATTGTATGCAGCGAGAGTCCTTTTAAAATCATCACATCACCCATTAGTATTTCACAAATCTGTTACCATCTATTCATGGTTATTTACTGTTGGAGCCGGTTATGGATCTAAATCAATGCAAGTTTTTTAGGAATCAGAAATGGTTCCCCTATGGCATTGCCCAGAAGAATTGCTCTGGCACCTTCATATTTAAGAGGGTTGCTGTAAGGCAAAAATAAATATAAGAATGTTAAACTAACACACTTTTGAACTAAAAAAATGTTTTCTTATTCATTAAAAGTCAAACAGCCTTACAGGATTGAATATAATATTCTATTAATAACCTACAAAGCTTTAAAAGGCCTCGCACCAGACTACATTAGTAATATTCTCCATCACTTTGCTCCTGTTCACCCACTAAGATCTTATGATTCTGGCCATCATGTTGTGCCCCATGCTAACCTGCACTCTATGGGTGATAGCAGGGCTTTCAGCTGTATAGCGCCCAGACCTCTCGAAATTAATGAGATCAGCCGACTCCATTTATTCTTTTAAAAAACAACTGAAAAGTCATCGGTTCAGGAAGGCCTTCATTGTAACCTGACATTCTGCCCCTTCTTTCAGTTTACTTCTCCATCCAGATGCTCAGGATAATTTGTCTGTCTGTGTGTGTGTGTGTGTGTGTGTGTCATATCACAAATGATTTATGTGTTTAGGCTTTTCTTATAGTAATGAATTTAGTATTTTATTCTGGTTTATTGTCTTTTATGCTTTGTATATCCTGTATTTATCTGTTTTAGTGTTCTGTGCAGAAGATTTGTATCCAATGTTACATATACCCTGCTGTTCTTTCTGAGGCTCTGTGAAGCACCTTGAGCACAGGAAAGGTGCTATATAAATAAAATGTATTTATTATTATTATTATTATTATTATTATTATTATTATTGGAAGGTCTGCAGGATGGTAGTGAGACCAGATATGTTATATGGGTTGGAGAGGGTGGCACTTACCAAAAAAAACAGGAGACAAAGCTGGCGATGGCAGAGTTAAAGACGTTGAGATTTGCATTGGGTGTGACGAGGTTGGACAGGATTAGAAATGAGGACATTAGAGGTTTTCCTATTTGCAACCAAACTGTTTAACATTTGTGCAAAAAATTCTTCTCATTAACTGTCTTCTGTGGCATGCTGTGTGTATTGGAAGACTTAATTTAAAATAGCAGTTACTATGGAGGAGGAGGAGGAGGAGGTTAGGAGCACACGCTGATCCCGCTACAGAATTTTCCTCATGATTTGAATTACTTCTGTTATGTCTTCTTTACAAATCATTTTGTTTAAAATGGAAAAGATTAAACTCTTTTAAGACTTTATGTGCTGCTATCACATAATCACTTCTGCAATATTTTATATATTACTAGATAGATAGATAGATAGATAGATAGATAGATAGATAGATAGATAGATAGATAGATAGATACTTTATTAATCCCAAGGGGAAATTCACATAATCCAGCAGCAGTATACTGATACAAAGAAACAATATTAAATTAAATAGTAATAAAAATGAAAAAAGTTAGCATTTACTCCCCCGGGTGGAATTGAAGAGTCGCATAGTGTGGGGGAGGAACGATCTCCTCAGTCTGTCAGTGGTACTACTACCTAACATTGGCCGTGGTCCATGTGGAGGTTGAATGGTCTCTCAGAGTCTGTATAGATTTCATGTAACTGGTGACTTTAGCGGATCTGTGCCCGATCCACAATCCTCAGTGGATTGGCGCCCCGTTCGGAACCTTAATTTGGAAGATTTGTACCTATGCCAGAACTCCTCGTTTGAGTTCATGAAATGTGCTGCCTACCCTCTAGAGAGGCAGTGATAGCCACACCATCCAATTTCAGGTGTGCTGCTAAGAGTGCCCATCATGGCAGAGCAATGAAGGTACTGTAGCTTAGAAGATTTCTTGTAAATTACATAATAAACAGAGGGTTCTGCACCATCTCTGGTGATAAAGGGCCCATCAGGGTCTCCATCACAGGACCCTGCAGCAGATTGCTATACCCAATCCAGGGTCAAAAGGCAGGGCATCTGTTCCTCCATCATCAGATTAGTACAATCCAGATCAACCCTTAATTCAATTCGGTTCCATCATTCATTCGTTCATATTCTGAGTTTGGTCTTTCTGGCTTCTGGATTTCAATTCGGTTCACTTCATCCATCTCTCCATTTTCTAACCCACTTATCTGTTTCAATTCAATTCAATTCATCTTTGTATAGGGCACAATAATTTAGCAGATTAGAGTGCTGTACATTACTATACTGTATAGCATAATAGACATGTTCTGCGTTCCCATGCTATTAGAGTTTTCGGAGCTTCAACTTGGGATGTTTCAACTTCCCTTGTCGGTGCCTTCATTTGAATTTCCAGTCAGATGTTTCAGAGAAACGTTAGGGCGCTGTTTGTGAGTCGATCAACAAAATGAGCAATTAAAGATAAACTGTGATTTTTTTAATTAAAACTAGCTGAAATACCCAGCGTTGCCCAGGGCTGGATTAAGGTGGGTGCTATTGATGCTGCAGCCAAAAAGGCCAAAAAGTTCTATCTTGGTCTCATCAGACACCTGAAGGACTCTGCAATGATGAGAAATAAGATTCTCTGGTCTGATGAGACCAAGATAGAACTTTTTGGCCTTAATTCTAAGCGGTATGTGTGGAGACAACCAGGCACTGCTCATCACTTGTCCAATACAGTCCACACAGTGAAGCATGGCGGTGGCAGCATCATGCTGTGGGGGTGTTTTTCAGCTGCAGGGACAGGACGACTGGTTGCAATCGAGGCAAAGATGAATGCGGCCAAGTACAGGGATATCCTGGACAAAAACCTTCTCCAGAGTGCTAAGGACCTCAGACTGGGCCGAAGGTTTACTTTCCAACAAGACAATGACCCTAAGCACACAGCTAAAATAACGAAGGAGTGGCTTCACAACAACTCTGTGACTGTTCTTGAATGGCCCAGCCAGAGCCCTGACTTAAACCCAATTGAGCATCTCTGGAGAGACCTAAAAATGGCTGTCCACCAACGTTTATCATCCAACCTGACAGAACTGGAGAGGATCTGCAAGGAGGAATGGCAGAGGATCCCCAAATCCAGGTGTGAAAAACTTGTTGCATCTTTCCCAAGAAGACTCATGGCTGTATTAGCTCAAAAGGGTGCTTCTACTAAATACTGAGCAAAGGGTCTGAATACTTAGGACCAGGTGATATTTCAGTTTTTCTTTTTTAATAAATCTGCAACAATTTCAAAAATTCTTTTTTTTTGTTTGTCAATATGGGGTGCTGTGTGTACATTAATGAGGGAAAAAATTAATTTAAATGATTTTAGCAAATGGCTGCAATATAACAAAGAGTGAAAAATTGAAGGGGGTCTGAATACTTTCCGTACCCACTGTAACTATAAAGTCATTGTGTTTATAGTTAACCGAAGATTTCAAGTTATTACTATCAATTTTACGTTAAACAGTTTACTTAGTAATTTAGCTGCGTTTTTTGCAATATCTTGGGGATTCTTGCCACTTTATTATTTTTCGGTAAGTGCCGCGTAGTAAATTTGTCACCTTGAAAGTTAGTTGTACAGTAAAAATTGATGGCTATTTAAATGGTTATCTGTAAAGGTAAAACTAAGAGCCGGCCCGCAGGGGCCCGGCATGAATATTTAAAATTTTTTAAATCCTCGACAGGATTCTGGTCTATTATGAAATTTAAATGGTGAACAAATTTTAACCCTCAAGAGCCTGAACTGAGTCACTTTGACCCAATGTGTCTGCAAATTCATTTTTTCTTACTCTGTTTCGTAAGAGAATTGCGAAATTTTGTGTATTTCATTGTTAGGTTTTCTGCATTAAGTGCACATTTCAGACAATTGCAATTGAATGTTGATGTTACATAGTTTGATGTTAATCTCGAGTTGTTACGATACTACGTCGTTATTATTATTCATGTTCAATAAAGGCTGGCTGGTTGCATTGCAAGCACTTAAGGCTCCTGTGTCGGTCTGAGTGCGCATGTACGGTGAGTGTCGAATACACAGGCACCAATGGTGAGAAAAAATAGGCCTTTTTGGCGCTGCAGCTTCAGGCCCAATTTCGTCGTAATCCGGCCCTAGTGTTGCCTGGTAGGACAATAAAGTTTTTTAATTGTATGAGAAAAACATGAAAAAAAACACAGCTTTAAAAATAAAAATAAATTAACAAACAATAAAGACTCACTAATGTCCTTCTCTTGCCGTCTTGTATGTATGTTATTATCCAGTTGACGCTCGAAACCGGCCAACTCTATTTAATTTGAAAAGCAACAGAGGCGCAGTGGTACTCAAACATAAAGAATGCTGGCAGTCGTCTGCTATATACTAACTGTGTAACAGCACGGGATCCTACAAATTATTGAAATCGTCAGAACTACTCTGGACATCTCTCTGCTATGAGGACTCATGTTACCGACGTCCTCGCATCGTTTGTGCATTAGCAGCTAAGCGAGTGTCTTTCTTAGGAGGTTTCCTTTCGCCGGTGTGCTGGCCTCGCTTGCGTATCCTCCGAGCTGGAGCCCTCACCCAGACTCTACGTCTCACTTCCGGACTGGACAGACACACACACTTCCTCGCGCAGAACTCTATTTATATTGAAAAGCAAAAGGAGTGCGGTGGTGGAGCTCAAACATAATGAATGCTGGCAGTCACCTCCAGTTTGCCCTCTGGTGGTCGTTCCGAGTGTCAACTGGGTGATAACATGCATACAAGACCGTAAGATCACAACCCACCCTACCCAGAAGGGGGTGGGTTAGGGCTGATTTCACTCTACAGTATTTTTAGTCGACCATTGAGAAAAAGTGTACCAAGTCTCATGAAAATCGCTCCAGCCGTTCGGACGTGATGCTGGAACATACATACATACACCCCACACATTGACTTATATATATATATATATAGATAGTTAAGGAACAAACTAAATATATTAAATATGCATCACATCAATGCAAATGGAATTCTACTACAAAAATCGCATTTCTGGCAGTCCATGAAATATTTTTGATTTGATACAATAAGTTGAGGTAGAGGTTTATTGTTACCTCACATCTCTGAGAATCTGAATAGCTTTGTTTCCTCCGAATTGTTCGACTCATAGCTCAGAGGTCGTAGAACATTTCTGCTTGAAAACCTGTATTCTGACTGACAGCATATGAATGCAGTCGCCAAACAGCAGTCCTATGTGAAAGGCTGGCAAGATGCATTTAGATTGATGGGGACAATCAGAGTGGCACAAGGCAGACAAAAACACTCACCCATTATCTTTTACACATGAGACAGCACCACCTGTGCAAAATGGAAGGTCCTGCACATGCTAGTGGTGGAAAGCAGAGACTGCTAGGAGGATGAAGATCCCCTCATGTGTGGTGTTGCAGAAGGACAATGGGCAGGGGAGATGACTTTAATAATAATAATAATAATTCTTTGCATTTATATAGCGCTTTTCTCACTCCTCAAAGCGCTCAGCAATTGCAGGTTAAGGGCCTTGCTGAAGGGCCCAACAGAGCACAGACCCTATTGGCATTTACGGGATTCGAACCGGCAACCTTCCGATTACCAGTGCAGATCGCTAGCCTCAGAGACTCCACACCACTCACCAAAACAAAAGAAACCAGGGTGGATTCTGAGAGACGAAAGAGTAACATGTTTGTCCGCGATGATGGGGTTACGTGGAAACGTTCACTGCTTTGGATTATTTGGGGTGCAAAGCCCCAGCTGTCCAAGACGTACAACTCAGGTGTACAAGATAGCACGGACTTTGTGAGGCACCTGAGGAAATGCAGAATCAGTAAGAGGGCAGGTGGAATAATGGGTGTCTGACCCACTACTTAGAGAAACAGGATGTTCAAGGACGGAGCAGGAAAGACTTCCTGACTGCTAGGTTAGAGAAGGAGAGGGAGAAGGAGATGCCATAGAGGCCTAGCAGGTGTCCAGAAAGGTTCAAGGCTACTAGAGGGTACATGGTCTCAAATGGGAACAGGCAGGACCACACAGAGGAAGCTTCCTGAGGGATATTATGCAACATAAGAAGTTATTATATTCACATATTAGCATAAATAGATATGAAAACTTATAAGTATTAACCTTGGTGCAAGTATAGTGCAGATAAAACAGAGATATTAATTATTGGAGGTAGTGAAGCTGATCACAACAATATTCTGTCTTCATTTAACTCAGTTGGAATCGCCATTAATTTTACTGAATCAGCCTGCAGTCTCGGAGTTCTCTTTGACTCTAGCATGTCATTTAAAGTGCATATTACAAAGTTGTCCAAATCATGTTTCTTCCATCCTAAAAATGTTGGGAAATTAAGGGCGCTTTCTAAATAACAGGATTCTGAGAAATTAATTCATGCATTTTTTTTCTAGTAGGATTGACTACTGCAATGCCGTGTTCACTGGATGTTCAAACTCTATGTTCTGTCCAGCCCCTGCTTGACTGCCTTATTGACAGAAGGAGTTGGGTGGCATTAAATTTTCTAAATTTTAATGAGAACAAAACAGAAGTCATGCTATTTGGACCCAATAGCACCAGTGGAACCCCCTGCATCGACCTTTGCAATGTGGCTCATTTTGAGAAATCGATGATCACACATTTAGTTGTGAAAATGGATCCCACTTTAAAACTTGATAGCCATGTGAACGCAGTGGTAAAATCTCGCTTTTTCCAGTTGAGGCGGCTGTCAGAAATCAAGCCTGTCTTGTCTAGGTGCAACCTTGAAACAGTGGTACATGCTTTTATAACATCTCGTCTAAATTACTGCAATGTGCTCCTTTTTGGAATTAGCCAGGCCTCCATTGCTCGCCTACAGCTGGCACAAAACGCTGCTGCTCGCTTTTTAACTGGCACAAGAAAGCATGAGCATGTTACCCCGATTTTGGCTTCCCTTCACTGGCTTCCAATTCATTTTCAAATTCATTTTAAGATCCTTGTATTTGTTTTTAAATCCTTTAATGGTTGTGCCCCATCTTATTTGTTGGAACTGCTGCACCCTTATGTACCGTCTGTCTCGTTCTGTCAGGTCAGCAGACCAGATGCTTTTACGGGTTCCCAAGGCACGATCCAAACTCCGAGATGATCGGGCTTTTTCAGTTGCAGCCCCAAAACTCTGGAACGATTTGCCGTTGCACGTTAGGCAGGCTCCTTCACTAGCTGTCTTTAAATCTAATTTAAAATACAAATTTTTACTCTCTGGCTTATAACCCAGTATGATATGTTGGCTAACTGTATACTTTTTATTAACAATCTAATCTAATAAGTTTCTGTTTCATTTACCCTTTGGTTTTGTGTGTCTGATATGTTGGGTTTTTATTGTACAGCACTTTGGTCAGCCTTGATGTTGTTTTTAAAGTGCTTTATAAATAAATAAAAATAAAAAACTGTTCTTTATACAGCCTCCAGTTAATCAAAAATGCTGCTGCAAGAATTATTACAAGAACAAGAAAATACAAACACATAACTCCAGTTCTTAAATCCTTACACTGGCTCCTGGTTAAGTTTAGGACAGATTTCAAAATCCTCCTTTTAACATATAAAGCATTAAATGGCCGAGGTCCGGCTTACTTGTCTGAACTTATCATGACTTACAAACCTGAGCGCACATTAAGATCCCAAGATGCCGGTCTGCTTAGGATTCCAAGGATTAATAAAATAACAGTGGGAGGTCGAGCTTTTAGTTACAGGGCCCCTAAACTGTGAACTGGTCTGCCTGCTACTATAAGAGATGCCCCTTCAGACTCTAAACAAATCCAAATCATATTATGTGATATCATCTACTGTTAAATTCTACTCCGTACTTCTAAAATTTTTATTTTTATACTGTATTGAGGATTTATTCTGTTCTGTGTATTGTATTGTATTGTATTGTATTGACCCCCTTCTTTTTGACACCCACTGCACGCCCAACCTACCTCTTTGAGCTGCCTTTCTCAAGGTTTCTTCCATTTTTTTCCCTACAAGGGTTTTTTTTGGGAGTTTTTCCTCGTCTTCTTAGAGAGTCAGGGCTGGGGGGCTGTCAAGAGGCAGGGCCTGTTAAAGCCCATTGCGGCCCTTCTTGTGTGATTTTGGGCTCTACAAAAAATAAATTGTATTTTATTGTAATTGTATTAATATAAGTCAGACATACCAAGTAAATGGTTAAATAAAGGCACATGCCATATTTCCTTTTAAATTAAAGCTTAGCTGAAACCACCAATATCTTATCAACTTGAGGAACATACTGTAGAAGGGGGAGAATCATAGATAAAGACAGCCCAAGAGCAGAGAAGGGGAACACCTGTAAGCTGGAGGCCGACTAAAATAAGCGAAGCATGAGGTGAAGGTGAATAACAAAATACGAGGAATATCGGTGGTTTCCATGAAAACTTGAGAGGCCGGCTGCAGAAGGGGGTCAGCATAAGCAGAGAATGAGCTGTCTTGAGCGAGGTCAGGATGATAATACAGTGGAACCTCGGTTTGCGAGCATAATTCGTTCCGGAAACGTGCTCGCAGTCCAAAGCACTTGTATATCAAAGTGAATTTCTCCATAAGAAATAATGGAAACTCAGATGATTCGTTCCACAACCCAAAACTATTCATACAAAAATGATTAATACAAAATATAAAGTAAAAATACATAAAACAAATTAACCTGCACTTTACCTTTAAAAAGAATCATGGCTGGTGTGAGTGAGTTTCTAAACTCTTGTGGGATTCCACCCAACGGGACGACACGCGGAAGAGTGTCCCAAAGCAATCGCAGTCTCCCACCGCTGTAGCAGTTCGACGTAAAAGCCAATCCGAAAAGATCGCAGACATGCTATAAGCGCCTGCCGTCGATGCGTGATACAAGGAACATTATAAAGATCTCGCTACAATAAATAACCGTGCTGTTGCTGTTTCAAGCTGAATAAAGCTGGTGTTGTTAAAGTACTGAGACTCAGCTTTGTGTTTTGGGGCGCAAGACGAGGACTGGCACTTCACAGCACACACGTGCGCACGCACACACAGAGTCACAATGCTGTAGTAAACAGTATACGCTCGTACGGATGTTGACTATATGAGTAGGGCACGCAGACTCAGACGGAGAATAGGAGACGATTGCCCTCAAGAGGAGAGAGAGAGACACGAGAGAGAGAGAGAGAGAGAGAGACGCGCGCGCGAGATAAGGAGAGAGAGAGAGAGAGATGCGTGTGCACGCGAGAGAGAGAGAGAAGAACCATCAGCTCAGTTGTGATCACATGACGCTCAGCAGACAAAGTGTATCCATACTACTCATATTGCAAGACATCGCTCGTTTATCAAGTCAAAAGGTATTAAAAAATTTAGCTCATCTTGCAAAACACACGTAAACCAAGTTACTCGCAAACCGAGGTTCCACTGTAAATGATTATATAAACAGTGATTTTTGGCATGTTTGGGGTTCAACTTGGTTTGGCTTAATTGGATTGAGTCTGTGTTATTGTTTTATTGCAATAAAGCTGATTACTCTGTTTGCCTATCCTTCGACTCCTAGAGCCTTCTTTCCAGGTGAGAATCTCTGGTGCATCTTCTGCCCCCGACAATATCAACCACTGAAGCGTTGGAAGAAGGAACACCAGGTGTCAAAGTGATGGGTCACAAACCTCGCCCGTGTTTTTTACATGTCATGAATGATCGTATGACAGGTGGGGAGGTTGGCAAATATGTTCCTGCAGTTCTCTTCCTCTGTTTAATTTCTTCTTCATATTTTTCTCCGTCTGAAGCATTCTAGCTGCACCAGTAATGGTCACTGTAGCTTCTTAGCCCAGCTGGGTCTTCACATAACATGTGTTTGTATTGTTAATTTATTGGTCTCTGAGTTACACTTTTGAGTCAGTAATGGAGTACGCTTCTAATGAGCAAATTCAGGCGTGAATGATGAGACATACGCCAGTGTCTGAAGTGTACATCCATTTACTCATCACACATTCACTGCACTCTCCCAAACGATAAAAGTGTGCATCATTCGCAGCAATAGAGCTTAATGTACAGTATTGGCGATGCTTTGTTTTTAATACACTTTGAGACATTTGAAGATGAATATTCTCACTTCAAGATAAATAATGACTGTGTGGCATCCGTGAGTGGAGGGGAATGAGTCAGAAGGACATGATTGACTGCGTGAGGAGTGTTTTACCCATCTCAAGATGATGTCACACTCCTCCTTTGAGAGCCTGTTGTACCACAACACACAGCAGCCTGGCTTACAATCCCGTGCCAGGTTGCCGTCTCTGTGGAAAGTGCACATTTGTCATGTCTCAGCTAGGGTTCCTCCTCTGGCTGGGGTTTAAATGCATGTTTGATGTCTCTTCTACTCATTTTTTTATTCTTTTACCAGTAATAGCACACCGCATGAATCCACTTGACTTGAGCATTCCTAGTTTTCCTCCTCTTTCTCTGTACATTTGCCATTCGTTTGCTTTTCTCCACCCTAGCGGCCTGCTGCTCCTCTTCTTTCGTCGGCATCTTTTCACGTTGAAACTGATTAAGTCAGTGTTTGTGTTTGCAATTACTTAGTATGTTTTTCTTAATTTTTCACTTAAACTGGCACTTAAGTCTTCAATCTGCCTCGAGAATGATTTGAGATATGAACAGGTAGGGGAAGTGATGGCGAAGGTGGTAGGGAATGAGAATGGTGCCCGTATGTATGTGCCACGCGGGTGGCCGCTCCCGATAGTTGATTCTATAATAAAATAAAATTAAAAGAGGAATAACCTTGGAGGTCAATCATCACCCCAAAAGTGGATAGTAGACGTCACGTAGTATATGTGTGCCGAATTTCAGGTCAATAGTTTAAATGGTTTGTGAGCTACGGGTGATTTAAAATCCTGGACAGACAAACGGACAGCCATCCATCCATCTGTTATCCAACACACTATATCCTAGCTACAGAGACACGGGGGTGTGCAGGTGCCAATCCCAGCCAACACAGGGCGCAAGGCAGGAAACAAACCTCGGGCAGGGTGCCAGCCCATTGCAGGGCACACACACACACCAAGCACAATTTAGGATCACCAATGCACCTAACCTGCATGTGTTTGGACTGTGGGAGGAAACCCATGCAGACACGGGGAGAACATGCAAACTCCACGCAGGAAGGATGCGGGAAGTGAACCCACAGGTCTCCTAACTGCGAGGCAGCAGTGCTACCCACTGTGCTACCGCCCTACGGACAGCAATGGTAGTGTATTATATATAAAGATCTACAATAAATTAAAATAAAATAAAAAGAGAAATAACCTTGGAGGTCAATCATCACCCCAAAAGCGGACAGTAGACGTCATGTAGTATATGGGTGCCAAATTTCAGGTCAATCTGTCAAACGGTTTGAGAGTTACAGGTGATTTAAAATCCTGGACAAACGGACAGCTGCGGTAGCGTATTATACTGTATATAAAGATTCAAGTTTATTTTGATCATAGAAAGGAAATATAAATATACCAGTAACGACGTACTGCACAATAACATGCAGTGAATACACTTGACTTGAGCATTCCTAGTGTTCATCCTCTTTCTCTGTATGTTTACCATTTGTTTGCTCAGAGGTGGATGCGCTTGCTGCTTCCTGAGCAGCTCTTCTTTTCTCAACCCTAGCCGCCCGCTTCTTCTTCCATCGGCATCTTTTCACGTTAAAACTGGTTAAGTCCTTGTTTGTGTTTGCAATTACTTAGTACGTTTTACTTAATTTTTCACTTAAGCTGGCAATTTAGTCTTCTATCCCTAACCCTAACCCTAACCCTAACCCTCAAGAATGATTTAAGATATGAAAAGGTAGGGGAAGTGATGGTGAAGGTGGTAGGGATGAGAACGGCGCCCATACTCATGCGCCACATGGCCACCCTGCTGCTGAGAGTTGATTCTACAATAAAATAAAATAAAAATAAAAAGAGGAATAACCTTGGAGGTCAGTCATCACCCAGTCATCATGCAGGCGGAGTGGTGGCTCTGAGGCTAGGGCTTTGCACTGGACTCTGCTCTTTTGGGCCCTTAACCTGAAATTGCTCCATCCTGGTATGACATTAATCTGCATCCATCCCTGCATGTAGGCCCTCCAACCTGCAGGGAAAAACTTGGGGGTTGGTGGCAGAACTGGCACTCCAGCCACCATACAAAAACCTCCCACTGTTCCACTCCATCTGAACTGGTGTGGTGCTGAGGTGTCACCCGTTGCATGGCTGCACTCGCGTCCTAATCTGGGATCCGGAGTTGGTTTGTCGTGTGGTGGGTGCGGCAATGCACTGTATCAGCACCTGCTCCTAACCTCACCCCGAAAGCGGACAATAGATGTCACGTAGTACTGTATATGTGTACCAAACTTCAAATGGTTTAAAATCCTGAACAGACAAACGGACAGCCATGGTAGCGTATTATATAAGAAGATATGTTGGTTTTGTGCTTCTTTCTTTACTTTTGGCTTTGTCTATGTATAACAAGCGGTCTTTGTTAAGTTCCATGTGTTCTGTGGGAAGTCCCCCAACAGTTGGGGGCCACCTTTCGGGAACTGCCCACCACCCTATAAATCCGGAAAGTCCCCCCACCCCGTTCCTGGTGGTTCATTTTGTACGTGCTAAAGAGTTATTTTGTTTCTTTTTGCTGTGCTAAAATGTTAACTGGATTTTTGAACCCCTGTCTGATTTTTTTTTTGATGTCATTTTGAATAATTGTGTTGGGACTTTATTTGCCTGTCCTGTGATGGAGTGCAGGCAAAGTAGTGCGCTGGGCAGTGTTGGTGCAAGTTCACACCTCACAAGAACTCGCTCATTGTTCAGTTCACACAGATTAAAATGAATAAATTGATGTTTGTAGTTCACCACGTCAATTTGGAACGATAGTTCACGTTCAGTTCATTTTGTATTTTTTAAGGAGTGAGAATAAATGACCCATGAGTTCACTTTTTTTTCAATTTTGCATGCCTTATATTAGGCTTTTACAGTGTTCTTGAATGAAATACAACAATTATGAAAACTTTATTTTATTTAAATACACTTTATTGAGTTATACCCAGCAACAAACATGTATAACCTGTCACGCACGAGTGCATGGGGAGCAGCTGAAGGACCCGACGCGCATCGCGACAAGCCGTGCCAGAGGACAAAGGCGGGGTACTAACCTCTCTCTCTCTCTCTTTTCATAGAAAGAATGAAACATCGCCGCCATAATTCCTCCCGCAGAAACAAGACGCCATCACTTCCGGGTTCCTTTCTTCCCTCTGGTCCCCTGTCAATGACGTCATCATCCCATCCACCACCACGCCTTCCCAGCATTCCACAAACCTAGTTTCCAGTCCAGCTCCTTTATATGTCCGTGCAACCCTTCCTGTATTGTCTAATGCAATTTCTCTGTTTTTTTGGTTTTGAGATTTTGGAAGACCGGAGATATTATTTACAGTATACGGGGCCTAAACAACCCCAAACCTTTCTGACTGCCCTAGTCTTTATTACAGACCATATATGCTAATATCCTCCCAGTCAAAAAAGAAATTAAATAGATGCACATCTCTGACATCGCTTAGATTTGGTGGAAAAAAGTCGAGATAAGAATGTAAAAAATGCGCCTTCAGTGACATTCTGGCTCCCGTAAGCTGATATACTTTCAGCAGGTTCTCCACAAGCTCAGTATAATTCTCTGCTCTGTAACTGTCCAGAACATTCTGGACAACCCGCACGAATGAGGGTCCTGATTCAGTCGGCTTCAGTTTCCTTTTGAACTCCTCGTCAAGCATCACTTCACGGATTTCAGGGCCAACAAAAACACCTTCCTTAATTTTGGCTTCACTTTTCTCGAGACCAAACTTATTTCTTAAATGCTGAAACGCATCGCCTTTACTGTCCAGTCATCCTAGTTGTCCAAGACCTGGAACATCATAACTGAAAAATGGGACGTGCTGCTGGACGAAAACGGTTTTCAGATTTGAAGTCAGCAAGTGAAATTTGTTAAAGTACAAATGAAAGAATCCCAGAAGCAGGGACGTTCTTAGGCATACGTGAACTACGCATCCGCGTAGGGCCCTGACCGTGAGGGGGGCCCCCAGCCCGGCCCCGACTAACAATTTTTTTTTTTTTTGTTGTCGGGCTGTGGGCCTGGGGCCCCTGTCATGCCTCTGGCACTGCAGCCGTCTATACCAGTCCCTCATGTCGTGTGTCACACGTGACCCAAGAGCAACTGAAAGGTTTGGCATTAATATCAATTGAGCAAGATGTTGGCCAAACCCTTGATTATTCGTAACTGATAAAGGATTTCGCCAGGATGAAAGCGTGGAAAGTACAGTGGGTACGGAAAGTATTCAGACCCCCTTCAATTTTTCTTACGAAACAGAGTAAAATAAAATGAATTTGCAGAGACATTGGGTCAAAGTGACTCAGTTCAGGCACTTGAGGGTTAAAATTTGTTCACGATTTAAATTTCATAATAGACCAGAATCCTGTCGAGGATTTTAAAAATTTTAAATATCCATGCCGGGCCTACGGGCCGGCTCTTAGTTTTACCTTTACAGATAACCATTTAAATAGCCATCAATTTTTACTGTACAACTAACTTTCAAGGTGACAAATTTACTACGTGGCACTTACCAAACAATGATAAAGTGGCAAGAATCCCCAAGATACTGCAAAAAACGCAGCTAAATTACTAAGTAAACTGTTTAATGTAAAATTGATAGCATTAACTTGAAATCTTCGGTTAACTATAAACACAACAACGTTATAGTTACAGTGGGTACGGAAAGTATTCAGACCCCCTTCAATTTTTCTCTCTTTGTTATATTGCAGCCATTTGCTAAAATCATTTAAATTAATTTTTTCCCTCATTAATGTACACACAGCACCCCATATTGACAAACAAAAAAAAAGAATTTTTGAAATTGTTGCAGATTTATTAAAAAAGAAAAACTGAAATATCACCTGGTCCTAAGTATTCAGACCCTTTGCTCAGTATTTAGTAGAAGCACCCTTTTGAGCTAATACAGCCATGAGTCTTCTTGGGAAAGATGCAACAAGTTTTTCACACCTGGATTTGGGGATCCTCTGCCATTCCTCCTTGCAGATCCTCTCCAGTTCTGTCAGGTTGGATGGTAAACGTTGGTGGACAGCCATTTTTAGGTCTCTCCAGAGATGCTCAATTGGGTTTAAGTCAGGGCTCTGGCTGGGCCATTCAAGAACAGTCACAGAGTTGTTGTGAAGCCACTCCTTCGTTATTTTAGCTGTGTGCTTAGGGTCATTGTCTTGTTGGAAGGTAAACCTTCGGCCCAGTCTGAGGTCCTTAGCACTCTGGAGAAGGTTTTTGTCCAGGATATCCCTGTACTTGGCTGCATTCATCTTTCCCTCGATTGCAACCAGTTGTCCTGTCCCTGCAGCTGAAAAACACCACCACAGCATGATGCTACCACCGCCATGCTTCACTGTGGGGACTGTATTGGACAAGTGATGAGCAGTGCCTGGTTGTCTCCACACATACCGCTTAGAATTAAGGCCAAAAAGTTCTATCTTGGTCTCATCAGACCAGAGAATCTTATTTCTCACCATCTCAGAGTCCTTCAGGTGTCTTTTAGCAAACTCCATGCGGGCTGTCATGTGTCTTGCACTGAGGAGAGGCATCCGACAGGCCACTCTGCCATAAAGCCCTGACTGGTGGAGGGCTGCAGTGATGGTTGACTTTCTACAACTTTCTCCCATCTCCTGGCTGCATCTCTGGAGCTCAACCAAAGTGATCTTTGTGTTCTTCTTTACCTCTCTCACCAAGGCTCTTCTCCCCCGGTAGCTCAGCTTGGCCGGACGGCCAGCTCTAGGAAGGGTTCTGGTTGGCCCAAACGTCTTCCATTTAAGGATTATGGAGGCCACTGTGCTCTTGGGAACCTTAAGTGCAGCAGAAATTTTTTTGTAACCTTGGCCAGATCTGTGCCTTACCACAATTTTGTCTCTGAGCTCTTCAGGCAGTTCCTTTGACCTCATGATTCTCATTTGCTCTGACATGCATTGTGAGCTGTAAGGTCTTATATAGACAGGTGTGTGGCTTTCCTAATCAAGTCCAATCAGTATAATCAAACACAGCTGGACTCAAATGAAGGTGATCTCAAGGATGATCAGAAGAAATGGAAAACACCTGAGTCACAGCAAAGGGTCTGAATACTTAGGACCATGTGATATTTCAGTTTTTCTTTTTTAATAAATCTGCAACACTTTCAAAAATTCTTTTTTTTTGTCTGTCAATATGGGGTGCTGTGTGTACATTAATGAGGGAAAAAAATAATTTAAATGATTTTAGCAAATGGCTGCAATATAACAAAGAGTGAAAAATTGAAGGGGGTCTTTCCGTACCCACTGTAGATTTCTTACGTTAATTAAAGTCTTCAGGACATTCAGTTCAGTGCATCTCTTAGTCTTATTAACAATTGTAATTTATTATCCAAATTGCAGTCTTCACCTAAATCCCTTATAATATTGTCATGCCGTCGTAACTTTGCCAAATGCACTATAGCAAACATTAATTTTAGAGATTCGTTTCGGATTCATTCAGAGAGGTCCCCATTAAATCATGAAATATCCCTACATTACCGGCCTTTACCAGATCCAGGGGCTCCACCCCCCCCCCAAACCGGGGCCTGTACATTTCTGAACTGCGTAGGTCACCCAAACTGCTAAGAACGGCCCTGCCAGAAGCAAAATGCTTGTTGACCAGTTACCGCTCTATTTCCAACTGTGTGACACAAATGGTGAGTGTGGATCCAGCGTGTAGGTGAAGTAACCAATTACACTGACGGTCAAAATTCACGTCACAGAGTGCATGTCCAACGGGGAAAAATATAAAGTGGCCTTGCGAAGTCCAACATTTTCCTAAAAGCCAGAGCGGAGCGTCACCGGATGCTTGTGTCAGCGGGGTCTGCACAAGCAGGCAGACACAGACAATGCTTATTTGATTTTACGTTATTTTTTGCAAATACAAACAAATGGGAAAAAATTCGTACAAAATAAATATTCGTAAAAATCCACTATTTGTTCTTATCCAAATACCGTATTCAGATTCGGCTCCACCCTGACGTTACAGGGTAAGGCAAAGCATTTAATCTGCACCTAAACCTGATCCAGAATGTCACATAAAACTGAACTAAGCTCACGTTCAAGGTCTTCACTTGCAAATACGTTACGTTAAGTTCACCGTTCTTAGAGAAATGAGCTTGTTCAATGAACGCGCTCTTTTGAACTCGTTCATGCACAACACTGTTCAGACCTTTAATTCAGCACTGTGTAGAAGCTGCTTTGGCAGCAATTCCAGCCTTGGATAAGTCATATGTGCTTTGGGACTCCTAGTCCATACTTCGTTCTCCCGGGGTCTTCATGGGTTTTTCAGCGGTTCCCCGTTTTTTTTTTCTCATGTGTCTGCCGTGTTAATTGATTGAGGATTAGAAATTGCTTCGCTGTGGGTGTGTGTCAGTGTAGCCCTCGAGTTATGGGCTGATGTCCCACTCAGGATGGGCTTGTGCCTTGTGCTTGATTCAGCCAGGGTGTGTGATTGCCACTTGCGACTCAGAACTGGATTAAACAAGTTTAACTTTGTCGTGCCAGTCAATCATTTAATGAATGAAGCTGCCTCCCATACTGCAGATAATGGGAAAATTCTATAAGAGAGCCTATAGTGGGCGGCACGGTGGCACAGTGGTAGCCCTACTGCCTCGCAGTTAGGAGACCCAGGTATGCTTCCCAGGTCCTCCCTGCGTGGAATTTGCATGTTCTCCCCGTATCTGCGTGGGTTTCCTCCCACAGTCCGAAGACATGCAGGTTAGGTGCATTGGTGATCCTGAATTGTCACTAGTGTGTGCTTGGTGTGTGTGTGTGTGCCCTGCAGTGGGCTGGTGCCCTGCCCGGGGTTTGTTTCCTGCCTTGCGCCTTGTGTTGGCTGGGATTGGCTCCAGCAGACCCCCATGACCCTGTAGTTAGAATATAGCGGGATAGATGGATGGAGCCTATAGCTTTACCAAGATGTATTCAAAACACAAGAAGCAGGCAGGTCACGTGTGAATCTGTGGCTTTAAGCACAACCCCTCATTCACTAAGTCATGTGGTCACGTAAATCAGTTTTGATTTTATGAGGAAATGGGATTAGAAAGCAAGTACAGCTTAAGCTGAAGAGCCTACTCGAAGATGAACATAAATACTGACAGTGTAAGAGCTGTCGGAGGAGCGTGTCACGCCACCCTAGTGACTCGGCTCACGTCGCCATTGTTCGATTTCCCGTGGCTGTGTCCCCTGACCAATACTGACTGTGAATACAGAACTGTGGATGCAGATGCCATCGTGGTCCCTTGACAGTCCAGGACCCTGTAGACGAGCTGATGCGTCTCTCTCTCTCTCTCTCTCTCTGTCTCTGTCTCCACAGGAGTAATAGCAGGCCAAAGGAAGGCCAATGTGGAAATGCGTGGGGGCGTCACATAAATATTGCTCCACAGCCACCATTTCCTCCACAAACATTATCAGGATGTAGCTCAGATGATTTATGTTGTTGGCTGGAGTTTGGAAGAAAACAAAAACAGAGGTCTTCTCTAATGCAGCTAACCTCTTTAGGCTTGACTTTCTGCCCTCACATGTGTACAATCGCTTGTATTCCTGTTCTGAGGGGACTTTACTGCAGGGGCTTTTTGAAACACCAGTTATCGACCTCATTAATTTGAATAGTCTGTCCCTCCATTCTTATTACATTTGCTTATGCATTTACTTATTCATTTACATTTATTTGCTTGTCCAAAGCAACTTACAAAAGAGGTCAAAATAATCGAGTAGAATTCAGTCTGAGGGACTTTTTGGGGACAAGTGTAACAGGACAAGGGGACAAAACTGATCATCACAAGCGGAGAACTTGGAACAAAATACAAGATAACAGCAATTCCTAGGTTACAAAATCTAACAGCAAAGCTGATGAGGCAGAAGTTCACCAAAACAAGAGAGTCTTTAAACGCTTCCTAAACACATTGAAGGAGTCACAGTTCCTAATGGAGGTGAGCAGCTAATTCCACCAGCTAGGAGCTACACGTGAAAAGAGTCTGGATTGAGATTAGATACCAGTGGCATCACCAGATGTCGTTCATCAGCAGACCTGAGGGGGTCACAAAAGAGAACGAGACCTCACAATGTATAGGTGCTGACCCATTGACTACTCTGTAGGCAAGCATCAAGGATTTGAAACTGCTACAGAGAGCTAATGAAGGGATCTGTAAAGAGGAGAGACACATGCCCACCTCGGGTGGTTGAACACCAGACGTGTTGCTGTATTTTGAATCCTCTCCAGTGGCTTGGTGACACATGTCGATACTCCTGCAAGCAGAGAGTTGTGGTAGTCCAGATGTGACTAGACCAAAGCCTGGACCAGGAGTTGTCCTGCTTACTCTGTCAGATATGGTTGGGTAGAGGGAGTCTACAAGGCCGACAGATCATAGCAACGTGGTCCCTGAAGGACTGATGGTTATCATCGATCACCACCCCAAGGTTGTGTACAGACTTGGCAGGGGTTAGTGATGGTGAGCCAAGCTGAATAGAGATGGGGTGTTGAATAGTCAAATGAGCAGGGATAAGAAGAAGGTCCATCTTTGCCAAGTTGATTTTTAAGATGGTGCTCTTTCACTCAGATTACAATATCAGTGAGACTTGCAGAGTTTCTAGCTGATCCTACTTGGGCCTCTGGAGTGAATAACAGGTATAGCTGCGTATCAGTGGCTTAGAAAAGAAGAAGAAACATGGGACATAGTGATGTGGCCTAGTGAAGGGTATAGAGAGAAGAAGAGAGGGCCCAGCACTGATCCTTGAGGCACCTTGGTGCTTCCCTGGTGCACATCTCTCCGCAACAAGACACATAGTAGGATCTGCCCAAGAGGTAGGACTCAGACCACCTGAGGGCAGTCCCAGTAATACCAACGTCAGAGAGGATACCAAGGAGGAACTGTGTCAAATGCAGAGGAGAGATCTAAAAAGATGAGGAGAGATGACAAGTTGGTAGATCTAGCCTGCAGTAACGTGTTGATTGTGGTAAGCAGAGGTCTTTAGGTGGGATGGCCCTTCTTGAAACCCGACTGATTAGGTCTGAGCAGTCTGTTTGGTAGAAGAAAGGAAGGCAATCAGTTAGAGACAACACTTTCCAATGTTTTGGATAGAAAGGAGAGGAAGGTCGCTGTTGAAGTTCATAAAGTATCAGGGTGTATTATGGCAGCATTGGGCTCAAGGCGAGAAACAACCCAAGGCAGAAACCAGGCCTATGCAAGACTCCCTCATACTCACAACCACACAAGGCTACCTTGAAGTTGTCAGCTGAGCTAACTTGAATTTCTTTGGAAAATACCAGGAAAAACAGAGTATACAGACAATAGGAGAACATGTAATCTCCACAGAAAAAAATGACCAGGCCAAAATATGGACATAGGACTCTGGAACTGCGAACCTCATCAGCAAGTAAGTCTCTGTAAAAGTTGTGTCAAGTTCAACTGCACACGTCACCGGACCTTGGAAGTCTGCAGTGATATGAGGTCTAGGACAGACGGGCATTGCTCTTTTTTGTTTGCTTTGGCACACGAGTCCTTTGCTTAAAAAACAGCTGCCAGACAGTCTTCACCTCAGCTCAAGTGTCAGTGTCCTCTCCACTAGGCCTCTTAGGAATGCCATTTCTGGACCTTATCTGATAAGGCTGATCAGTGACAGACTATGTGATAATAAGAGATGTGACCTAATGGTCACCCTATCAGAACTTCAGATATCCTCACCTGTCAGAAGGACAGCCATCTCAGAAGTAGTCCATCAATCGGGCATTTATGGTAGAGTGTCTGATTCCCATTTGGAGTTTGCCAGACGGCATGTAAAGGATTCTGAGAGCGTGATGGGAAAGATTCTGTGGTCTGATGAGACAAAATTGAACTCTTAGGACAGGACTTGATGTAGTTTGTCTGGCAAAGACCAAGCACCTGCCTGATACCATGCCTATAGTGAAGCATGGTGGTGTCAGCATCTTGCTATAGGGAGCTTCTCAGTGGTAGAGACAGGGAGACTGCTTGGAATTGAGGGAATGATGAAGTCAGCCAAATACAGAGGGGTTCTTGAAGAAAACCTTCTCCAGAATGCACACCGCCTCAGACTGGGCACAACAATGACCTGAAGCAAATGGCCAAGGCAATGCTGGAGTGGCTTTAGGGCAAGTCTGTGAATGTCCTTAAATGGCCCAGTCAAAGTCCAGACTTAAAGCCCATAGAACATGTGTGGAGAGACCTGAAGATGCCAGTTTAGAGACGCTCCCCGTCCAATCTAACAGAGCCAGGAAGAATGGGATAAACTGCTCAAATCAGTTATGCAAAGCTTGTAGAGACTTACCCAAGGCTGGAATTACTGCCGAAGGAGCTTCTACACAGTTCTGAATTAAAGGTCTGAACACTTCTATGACTGAGAGGTTTGAGTTTATGATTGTTAACATATTTGTCATTAGGGGTTATTGAATGTAGTTTGTGTCATGAAGCCCAGGGCGAGTACAGCCGCCCTATCCCTGACACAGACAGGCAGGACTTGACGTTGCCACATAGCACACACTGTCTATTTATTCACAACACACTCCATGTCAGCCCATGTCATAGTCCTTTTGCCGTCAGTCCTCCTGCCTCCACTCCTCCTCTAGAGCTTAGTCTTCCTCCTCCCGACTCAGGTTGTTGACTGGCTGCTTTTATAGGGCCAGGTGCCCAATGAGCTTCTTCCGGCAGCACTTCCGCCACACCGGGGCCATGCAAACATCCAGGAGTCCAGGAGGGTGGAGCTTTCATGCTCATGACAAGCCAAGGGGGCTGCCTTCTGCCAATTCGGGGAAGAAAATGTCCTGGAAATGTTGTCTCCCCCAGTCCTTCCACTGTCGGGGCATCCACCGCAGCGTGTAGTGGACAAAAATGTCAAATTGAAATGATTTCAAATGAAATCTACAACACAAATAAGCATGCAGAAAGTGAAGGGGTCTGAAGACTTTCTCAGCCCACTGTAAAGGACGAGGGCAGTCTCTCTCATAGTAACATTTCAGGCACGTTTCACAATTGGGATTAAAACATAAAACAATAAACTTTGGTCATTTCGGAGTTTATATTTTGTCTGGTGGCAGAACTCATCGACTGAGGGACGAAATTAAAATTAGTTGAAAAGCACTCGCTCTTAGACCTGACACTGGCATTTCCTTTCCTGTCTCTCTGTTTACTACACTTTCAGTCGGCTTGGTCCTATTAAAAATATGCCCTCTTTCTGTGTGTCTCTGTCACTCACTCTCTCTCTCTCTCAGTCTCTCTCTCTATATATAAAACTAAAATAGCAAATGTAATTAAAACAAAAACAAATATATAAATCTGTTAGGAATTTCATTGTTGTCTGAGCCGCACGTCATTTATCAACTTGATTTAACTGCAGCAGACACAGCCACTGTCTAAAAATGCACTCCACTATGTGCTCACTGAATCATCTCCAAAATATTTGAAGTGATTAGATCACTGTGGCTCAGTTTCTGTCCATTTAGTGGTGATCTGTTCCCCGGATAGCATTTTTAAATGTACCTTGTGTAATGTGCTCTAGTGGGGGGGGGGGAGCGAATGGAGGACGGGGCACTCATAGTTACCTGCAGACAATGTATCTGCAGGAACATGAAAATGTGTTTACTCACCAGTTTCTGTATTTTTCACAGTGATCCCTAACCCTAACACTAACCCTACCACTAACCTAACAGCACCAATTGTATGAAGTAAATGGTAGCCTGACTGAACCAATAACATGAGATTTTCACAATGATTCAATTAGCTCATTTGAAAAAAAAAATCAATACTCATTGCCTCCTGTGAAAAAGTATTTGCCCCCTTGGACCCAATAACTGTTAGTTAATAGGTTTGCCTCATGGGCAGGCCTCATTCACCAAAATTCAGAAGTAGCCCACTGATGGGTATAACCTACTTCCTCAGCGGATCGCGTTTAATCCACTTCCTTCCTTTCACTTCAGTTTTTGCAATGAACAAAAGTATTGTTGAAAAGCACTGCACAATGAAAGTATCAAAAGTGAACAAGTGATTGGATTTATTTGTGGAGAAGCTCTTTTGTAATTACCAATGTAAGAGCCATTTGCTAGTTATTTACGTTATATTAAATACTTGCCTAAATATTAGTGTAGAGTCTATGGCAGTTTCTTATAA
Source organism: Polypterus bichir lapradei (assembly GCA_026402145.1). Taxonomy (NCBI): domain Eukaryota; kingdom Metazoa; phylum Chordata; class Cladistia; order Polypteriformes; family Polypteridae; genus Polypterus; species Polypterus bichir. Next base: position 50,457,753 of record JANRMT010062840.1, on the reverse strand, counting down.
CACAGCATGAAGTTATGGGAAAGAGTAGTAGAAATGTGAGTGTGACGAGGATAGACAGGATTAGAAATGAGGACATCAGAGGGTCAGCTCAAGTTGGACGGTTTAGAGACAAAGTCAGAGAGGCGTGATTGTGTTGGTTTGGACATTTGCAGAGGAGAGATGAGGGTTATAATGAGATAAGGGTGCTAAGGATAGAGCTACCAGGCAAGAGGAGAAGAGGAAAGCTTAAGAGAAGGTTTATGGATGTGGTTAGAGAGGACATGCAGGTGATGGGTGTGGCAGAGCAAGATGATGAGGACAGAAAGATATGGAAGAAGATGATCTGCTGTGGCAACACCTAATGGGAGCAGCAGAAAGAAGGGGGTTCTTATAATACAGCATGAAGTTTTGAGAACAAGTGATTGGATTTGTTTGTGGAGAAACTCATTTGTAATTACCAATGTAAGAGCCATTTCCTAGTTATTTAATTTATATTAAATGCTTGCCTAAGTATTAGTGTATAGTCTATGGGAGGTTCTTATAACACAACATGAAGTTATGGGAAAGAGTAGTGGAAGTGTGAGTGTGACGAGGATGGACAGAATTAGAAATGAGGACATTAGAGGGTCAGCTCAGGTGGGACTGTTTGGAGACAAAGTCAGAGAGGCGAGATTGCGTTGGTTTGGACATGTGCAGAGGAGAGATGAGGGGTATAATAAGAGATGGATGTTAAGGATAGAGCTGCCAGGGAAAAGGAAAAGAGGAAGGCCTAAGAGAAGGTTTATGGATGTGGTGAGAGAGGACATGACGGTGATGGGTGTAACAGAGCAAGATGACAAGGACAGAAAGATATGCAAGAAGATGATCTGTTGTGGCAACCCCTAACGGGAGCAGGAAGAAGAAGAAGAAGAAGAAGAAATGTGGACATTAGAGGGACAGCTCAGGTGGGACGGTTGGGAAACAAAGTCAGAGAGGCGAGATTGTGTTGGTCAGGACATGTGCAGAGGAGAGATGAGGGGTATAATGAGATAAGGATGCTAAGGATAGAGCTGCCAGGCAAGAGGAGAAGAGGAAGGCCTAAGAGAAGGTTTATGAATGTGGTGATAAAGGACATGACGGTGATGGGTGTAACAGAACAAGATGATGAGAACAGGAAGATATGGAAGAAGATGATCTGCTGTGGCAACCCCTAACGGGAGCAGCCGAAAGAAGAAGAAGAAGAAGAAGAAGAATTGTTATAACCCGCACAAGTTGAAATGAATTGGTATATTCTAACTACTTTATGCCCCTTGACTATAGAATAGTCTCAGTTAGTGACCTGCCTTGCTGTGTGTAAGGCATGGTGGGCACACGGTTTTAAAGCAGGCCTTTAAAGTGTTTTAGGGCAAGTCTCTGAATGTCCTTGAGTGGTCCAGTCAAAGTCCAGACTTAAAGCCCATAGAACATGTGTGGAGAGACCTGAAGATGCCAGTTTAGAGACGCTCCCCGTTCAATCCAACAGAGCCAGGAAGAATGGGATAAACTGCCCAAATCAGTTATACAAAGCTTGTAGAGACTTACCCAAAGCTGGAATTGCTGCCAAAGGAGCTTCTACACAGTTCTGAATTAAAGGTCTGAACACTTCTACGACCGAGAGGTTTGTGTTTATGATTGGTAACATGTTTGTAATTATGGGTTATTGAGTGTAGTTTGTGTCATGAAGCCCAGGGCGAGCACAGCCGCCCTATCCCTGGCACAGACAGGCAGGACTTGACGTTGCCACACAGCACACACTGTCTTATTTATTCACAACACACTTCTGCACCAGCCCACGCCACAGGCCTTTTGCCGTCAGTCCTGCCTCCACTCCTCCTCCTCTAGTCTTCCTCCTCCCGACTCAGGTCGTTGAGTGGTGGTGACTGGCTGCTTTTATAGGGCCAGGTGCCCAATGAGCTGACATGCAGGTGGCGAGTGTGACAGAGCAAAATGACGAGGACAGAAAGAGATGGAAGAAGATGATCTGCTGTGGCAAGCCCTAACGGGAACAGCCAAAACAAGAAGAAGAAGGAGGTTCTTAAAACCCGCACAAGTTTAAATGAATTGGTATATTCAAACTACTTTATGACCCCTGACTATAGAATAGTCTTATTAAGTGGCCTACCTTGCCATGTGCAAGGCATGGTGGGCACACGGTTTTAAACCAGGCCTTACATGCTCAATAGTATGAAAGTTAAAGTTCTCTATTAAATGTGCACGTCAGAACGTACTAAATACAAAATGTATCATCTTTAAATATAGAAAAAATGAAGGCAGACAAGATACGATTATAGAAGAAACGCTTTTTCTCATTTTTTTTTTTTTTGCTTTTTATTCTACGTGTGTAACAAAGTTTTCTCTTTATTCTTGTGAAGCCTGTTTGCTTTGAATTTTTCACCAAATCTTTTAAAACGAACTTCTGGACTGAGAGATTTCTTTCGGCACGTGTTTTGACCCGTGCTTGAGCCTGCCTTACACACCCGCAGCTGCAGCCAACGTGGATTTGTTAACACTCTTAGGCCAAGGTAGTTGACAGTTTTGGCTAACACGTTTATTTTGGTGCGTTCACATAAATTGCTGTACTGCTCCTCGAGACTTTTTTCCTATCTGATTATATGTGCTGCCGATCCTTAGAGCAGCAGCCAATAAAGAAAATGATAAATGAAATGGAGCGCAAGTGATCAACACCACTTTGATGGATGTAATCATTAAACATCCTGTTCAGAGATATTGCGGTAAGGTGTCATCGGAATTTAATGGATGTTCCTGGCAATTCACAACACAGAGAAGCCGAACCGGTTCTCACCGTGATAACATCTCGCACTGCCACCTGCTGGATTCCTCCAAATTTACGTAAAGTACGCGCGCAAGTAAAACGCTTGCGTAGCAGGAGCGTCCGCTGGAGTATGCCTTGCGTCGCGTGAAGTATAAACCCGGCCTTAATCGGCTCCATTTGGGTGGATGCTGGTGATGGGGAAATTAAGCCACATGAAGCTTTGAAGCTTTCTTTCTATTTGTGCCGAAAAAGATTCGAAGCTTTGACGCATCAGCGCCTTGTATGAACAGCGACATCTGGTGGTTAACTGAGGTCAAAGCACGCTCTCAAGAGCGCGAATGAAGCGGCACTCGCTGTTTTCAGCCTCATGTCACCAGTAAAAAGACAGAAAAGTCCGTGTTCATTGTATTCTGCTAAGATCCTTGTCCATTTGTACAATTTAACTTTTGAACGCAGTTTTCCGCTGTTAGTCGCCATCTGTCACCAAAGCTCTCCAAATCTCTCTCTCTCCTCACAACCCAACATTGTTGAATGAGAGTGATACGTTTTATTATAGGCTACCTGTTAATTGAGCGCCAAAGCTGTCAAACCAATGAAGCGCGCTGTGAAGTACTGATGACGTTCGAGGCTTCAAACGTCACGGGTCACGTGACAGTGGTGTTTCGACACAGTGATTCGACTCCCTACGCTTCAGATTGACTGACGCAGGCTTCGACGTTTCAGTATCATTTTAACATCTCTAGTGGATGTGGACAACTGGACCCAACAATGCCCTGACTTCCGTTTCTGGACTAAATTGAATTAAATGAGTTTGAGAAAATTACAGTATATCTGTCAACAACGAAACGTGAAACCCATAATGACAAATAAGTTTACTTTCCTGACAGCTACTTGTGGTGTTTGGTCTGCCAGGATTTATTATTTAGAGTAAAGCTGAGATAGATGAGGAGGTTATAAAAAATATTCCTCTCTCCTCAAAAACTGGCCTTATGATGAGTTATTGTATACGGCTTTTAAATTTGAGAAATATCCAATAACACCACTTAGTATGGCTAAACAGACTGTCTTCCCCACCGCCCAAACACTAACCTTAAAATCAGTAAAAAGAGCCCTTAATGTTAAGACCCTATTTTCAGGCTAAAATTCATTTTAACAGATTTCCTTAAGCCTATTTATATGCCTATTCTTAATAACATATTTATTCCCTAATCTTAAAATTTATAAAAACAGCCCTGATCTTAAGATAGTATTATGGGGCATGTTTTTAACCCTATAGGTGATTCATCCATCCATCCATTATCCAACCCGCTATATCCCAATACAGGGTCATGGGGGTCTGCTGGAGCCAATCCCAGCCAACACAGGGTGCAAGGCAGGAAACAAACCCCGGGCAGGGCACCAGCCCACCACAGGGAGCCAGCCCACCACAGGGCACACACTAGGGACAATTTAGGATCGGCAATGCACCGAACCTGCACACCTTTGGACTGTGGGAGGAAACCCACGCAGACACGAGGAGAACTTGCAAGCTCCATGCAGAGAGGACCCGACAAGCGAACCCGGGTCTCCTTACTGCGAGGCAGCAGTGCTACCCACTATGCCACCGTGCCACCCTAAGTATTTATATAATTTATATTTTGTGGTGTATTTATTAATATCTAATTCTTAAGACTATTTTATACCTCAATTTTTAAAGTCAAGATTTTAGCGTAGCATATGGGTATCCAATCCCTATTATGTATGTGATATTTTATAGCTTTTTATGTTTTTTTTAGTCTGTATTAAAGTCATTTTATTACACCAATTTTATAAATTATAATTATTTATTCATTAGAGATTTCTGTGCCTGGATTTAAACAATTGTTAAAGATTAAACTTGATGCTCAAATCTGTGTAGGCTTCTGCAGTTCATTAAATGGTCATCTGCTGCCCTCTTGTGTTTCTCCTTGGTATTGCAAGTCATAGTGTGCTCTTGAGCAGATGAAGAGTCTCCTGCCGGCCAAAGAGAGTCAGATCATTAGAGACTGACATGAATGTCTGAGGGGGTTAGGATCATGAGTTGATAGCACGTTGCTGCACCCGCCACACGATGAACCACCTGGACTGGGACACCTCAGCACCACACTGGAACAGTGTGAGGTTTTTTTACGGTGGCTGGAGTGCCAATCCTGCCACTAAGCCCCATGTTTTCCCAGTATGTTGGAGGACCTGCTTGCAGGGCCGGATACAGATTGGCATCATACCCAGGATGGAGCAATTGAAGGTTAAGGGTCTTGTCTGAAAGAGGTCCTTATTAGCCCACAGCTTTGACGGCTGCAATTATTATTTTGTCAAACTGCACATTTTTATGATGTGGTAAAGGGAGGTCCGTGGCTGGTTGGCAAGTTTTTAATAAATAAATAATGAAATGGCTGGCTTGTTCTCCGTGGTTACGCACAGCTGAGGAAGGTTAGTGGGGTAATTGGGGTAAGGTGCACCTGCATTGTGCGGGTGCAGTCTGTCCCAATTGCCTCATCGGCTTTCTGCGGTGTGCGAGGAGGGAGACGCTGCACCTCATGGAGATAGATAAGGAGAGCCAGCACAAGAAAAGAGGAGGGGGACCAGAAAGCGAAGGTTAAAGAAAGAAAAGAGGGCAGGAGAGAGAGAAGGGAGAGAGAGAGAGAGATAGTGCCAATGCAGGAGCGAGTGGGCTCAAGAGAGAGAAGGGAGGCTGGCAGGCAGCTCGGAGGAGAGCCCTGGAGAGGAGTGTGTGCCCGACTCTCGGGGGCATTTGAAATGAGTCACTCCGGCTGAGCAGGAGTGACCAGGTGTGTGAATGGCTTGCCGTGCAAGACCGGGAAGGCAGTGTTTGTTGATGAAGCTCGGATCTGGAGCCCCAAAGTGAGCTTCATGGTTTTCGGGGACCCGAGCCTACGTCTGGAGAGGGAACCTTGCTGTAGCCAAGGAAAGGCAGGGACCAGGACCAATGCGTCTGTTGGCACGGCCCATACAGGATCAGCAGAGGAGATGTCAGTGTTAAGAACGACGCACAGGGCTTTAAGAAAAAGACAGTTTCCTGCCAGATGGTTTTAACCTCGTTGAATTAGATATTTTCTGTCTATTGTTTTAACCTTGGGTGGCACGGTGGCATCTGGAGAAACATGCAGACTCCACGCAGGTAGGACGCAGAACGCGAACAATGGTCTCCTTACAACAAGGCAGTAGTGCTACCGCTGTGCCACCCTATTTATTTATGTATGTATTACTATGGGCGGCACGGTGGCGCAGTGGGTAGCGCTGCTGCCTTGCAGTTAGGAGACCCGGGTTCGCTTCCTGGGTCCTCCGTGCGTGGAGTTTGCATGTTCTCCCTGTATCTGCATGGGTTTCCTCCCACAGTCCAAAGACATGCAGGTTAGGTGCACTGGCGATCTTAAATTGTCCCGTGTGTGTCCTACGGTGGATTTGTTCCCTGTGCGCTCCAGCAGACCCCCATGTCCCTGTATTAGGATGTAGCGGGTTGGACAATGACTGACTGACTGTTTTAAACCTCCACAGACAGCACCTTGATTTTATGGCTTACTAGCTGAAATACCCGGCGTTGCCCGGGAGGAAAATAAAGTGTTTTTTTTTTTAATTGTTTGAGAGAAATATAATTAAAAAAATATAACTTTAATAATAAATGAACAAACAATGAAGAGTCACTAATGTGCTTGTCTGGCGGTCTTGTATGTATGTTATCATCCAGTTGACGCTCTGAACCGGCCAACTCGATTTGATTTCAAACGCAACAGACTGGCGCGTTGGTCCTTAAACATAAAGAATGCTGGCAGTCACCTCCAGTTCGCCCTCTGGTGGTCGTTCCGAGTGTCACCTGGATGATAACATGCATACAAGACCACAAGATCACTCCCCACCGTATCCAGAAGGGGGTGGGTTAGGGCTAATATCACTCTACAGTATTTTAAATCGACCATTGAGAAACATGTACTGTATACCAAGTTTCATGAAAATCTCTCCGGCCATTCGGACGTGATGCTGGAACACACACACATACACACACACATTGACTTAATGAAACAGGACAAACTTTAAAGATCAATAGACGTTGGCACTGTATCTGAGCGTGTTCAGCTCTGACGGGAGAGCGTCCCCCACGTGGGGAGAAAAGCACGTTAACGTGATATCTCTGGCAATCAGCAGTTACCCTCTAAAACACACGGAGCTCTGATCTCTCTCTCTCTCAAAAACATCAAACGTTACTCCATAACAATCTGTAGATGATAATGTCTGCTAAACAAAAAGGTATCGCCGGCTAAGCGGAGGCGAGGTGCACAGCAACACGTGGCGAGACGTAGACCAACTCGAACAGAGGTGGGCGAGGAAATGAGGAAGGCCCCGCCCCCCCCTGCTCTCGGCCCACAGCCACTCTGTTGGATTTGCACAAATACATCGTTACCGCAAGTGAACTCCGGTACTTAGCGCGATGAGAGAAGTCACAAAATCAACCGGAGTTCAAGGAAATTATAGAAAACAACCAGATCTAAATCTGTTAAGTAGTTCTCACGTGAAAAGTGGACAGACATAAAGCGGACAGAACGCGCTTGGACCACGAAATTTTTAAAACCGTTTCTTAGCTTCTTACCTCTGGCCCAAGGGTAACCTACATTCCAAATTTCAAGTCCCAAGTCCTTATAGTTTGGGAGGTTTCGTGATGAGTGTGTCAGTGGTATTTGGCTTTTATATATATAGATTTATATATACGGTGCATCCGGAAAGTATTCACAGCGCATCACTTTTTCCACATTTTGTTATGTCACAGCCTTATTCCAAAATGGATTCAATTCATTTTTTTCCTCAGAATTCTACACACAACACCCCATAATGACAACGTGAAAAAAGTTCACTTGAGGTTTTTGCAAATCTAAATGGGTCTAAATGCCAGGTCACCTAACAGTATGAATGATGCAGAAGCTCTTATAAGAGTTTAAATATCTGTAGTTGAAAACGGGCAGCTCTCTTAGAAGAGTTTGTTTTATGTCTGTTCTCTCCAAATCATAACTGGCAGCTCCATTTGTAAAGAGTTCATCTTCGGTCAATCCTCTCCCAAAAGTAACTGGCAATCCTGTTTTAAATTCCGTTTCAGTTCTGAAGATTTCAGCACAAAGTGTCTCTCATATATAGAAACATAAGGATAAATTACAAGGCTGGGAAGACATTCAATGTGACTAAAAGCAGGTCATGCCAGGAGAAAAAAATGAGACCAGCAAATAGAAAACAAAAGAGAAATGAATTCTAGTGAGGCAGCATGATGGCGCAGCAGTTAGCAGTGTATCACGGGCCTACTGTACGTTTGTTGTCTTGGCTTGTCCACACGATACATGAAATTTGCCTGCTTTCCTCACACCTCTGTGTGTTCCATCCATCCATTTCCCAACCCGCTGAATCCGAACACAGGGTCACGGGGGGTCTGCTGGAGCCAATCCCAGCCAACACAGGGCAAAAGGCAGGAACCAATCCTGGGCCACGGCAGGACACACACAAACATACCCAGCACACACTAGGGCCAATTTAGAATCGCCAATCCACCTAACCTGCATGTCTTTGGACTGTGGGAGGAAACCCACGCAGACACGGGGAGAACATGCAAACTCCACACAGGGAGGGAGGACCCGGGAAGCGAACCCGGGTCTCCTAACTGCGAGGCAGCAGCGCTATCACTGCGCCACCATGCCACCCTCCTCTGTGTGTTGTTCTGTTGAATTTATTTATAGTGTGGAGGTTCAAAAGAGTGTTGCATTCTGGGTCAGCTCCAGGTGTAATGGAGAAAGCTTATTCAGAAATTAGATGAGTGGGCAGCTGGAGGTGTATGGACCACGTGTAACTTTTTCAGGTCTCGGCCAAGCCAGTGCCATGAATAAGATGTGTGGTTCTGTTTTTAAACTAAGTATTGGAAAATCTCACTGTAATTTGATCCAACCTTTGCCAGATTTTTCAATTGTGACACTACTTTAACGTGGACTAGGAATGTTCCTCTTGACTTCTTTCATGTAGGCAGGTACTTACTGAATGTAAAATTTGGCAGTTAAGCAAGCAAACATTAGAAACATCTTGATGAGAACAGGCCATTCAGCCCAACAATGCTTGCCAATCCAATCTAATTAATTCCTCAATAATAACAAGCAGTCGAGTTTTGACAGTCCCTAAAGTCCTCCTGTCCATCGCGCTACTTGCTCACTTATTGCATGTGTCTGTGGTTCTCTGTGTTAAGAAAACTTCCTCAACATTTATGCAGAATTTCCAACTGTATCCCCTTGTTTTTGTTGAACTCATCTTCAAGTCGCCATCTCGAGTCACTTTTCCTGTTCCTTTCATAATTCTAAACACTTCCTCTTACTCTCCATTTACTTAAACTGAAAACGCCCAACTCCTTTGGTCTTTCCTCACAGCTCCAACCTCACAGGCCTAATCCGCCCTGTCGCTCGTCTCTGGATCTTTCACGGATTGGGTAGCCACACTTGTCTTCTCCAGCGTATCTGAGATAGAATGCCTGCTGTGGAAGAAATGGAACATTAAATAAAACTGTTTAACCCCTAAACCGCCACATGCTTGGGGGGGTTATTGCAGCCCCCGGATGTCAAATACTCTTTTGCTGCAATTTTAAGGAAATGTCACAATTCACCAAGAAAAAGTGAAATTATAATGGGACAACCCTGATCATTTTGCACACTGCCAATGAACTGTAAAAACTATTAAAAAAAACGACTGCAACAATCTATTGGATGATATGTGCAAAGTGCAAGTGCAAGTGACGCCATTGATGAAATTCAATAAATCACAGAGCCAACTGCACTTGAACTGGCTGCACGCGAGCACACAGAGGCCAGCGCTGACGCCTACAACGGCCGAATCCCAGGGATAGTGATGCTGATTCGCTAGGGGGCGCCAGTGGTCACGAGCTGGCTGCTCAACGAATGTACGGCACGGACTGATCAGCTCTGGCGTGCTGGCAAATTGCACTGGGAAGCGACTATAGCCAGCTGTGGCGTTCAACGAATGCACGTCGACCAAATATATAGGTAGTCCCCAGGTTACGGACATTCGACCTACGACTTATGAACGGGGCCGCAGCTGCGATGCATGCGCCTCAGTAACTTCCGCTCCTTCATCTTCGGCCTGGGGACGCTGCAAGCGGTGGCTGGACGGAGGTTGGAGGGGGGCGATTTTGCTGCTCGTGCAGTGTACTGTCCCTCGGGCGGCTCCCAGCGGCAAGCGGTGACCCGTGGTCAATAGTCCCCGGGGCCACAGCTATTGCTCGTGTGCAGGATGGAGGCTTGATGGAGTGGAGGAGGTGCGTTTCACTACCCGCCTTTGGCCGCACGGTGTTCGTTCTCGGTGGGCGGACTCTGCAGGCAGCATACTGTTAGGGAGGTGACTGTGTGGTGGGTGAACGGTGAACCGCCCCTCGCCGCCCCCATTCATTCTCAATAGCAGGCCTGCTTGTACTGTTACACACATAGCAGGAAGTTGTCTCTCATTCAGTACATCAGACGTGCTGACGATGGGTGCCTTCCTGCTGTGATGGCGTGTACAGTGCTGTGCAGAGGAGCTCATCTTAACCTTTTGTCTTCACCCTTCAACAATGTCTCTGAAACACAAATCTGATGAAAGTGCTGGTGATACAGTAAAGAGGAGAAAAAACATCACCATGGAAAATAAAGTAGAAATAATAAAAAGGTCAGAGAGAAGTGACACTCCATCATTCATTGGCAGAGCACTTGGTTACAGTCGGTCAATAATAGCATTTATTAAAATAATGTACCTGTTCCGACTTACATACAAATTCAACTTAAGTACAAACCTGCAGTCCCTGTCTCGTACGTAACCTGGGGACTGCCTGTAGTCGGCTCCAGCCTGCTGGCAAATTGTATGGCACGGACTGATCAGCTCCGGCGTGCTGGCAAATTGCACTGGGAACCGACTGTAGCTGGTTGTAGCGGTTTAAGGGTTAAGAAATTTGTCATATAGAACGTCTTTGAGTCAGAAACCAGGCAGGAGGAAGCTTGTCTGCTGGTATCTTCAATTATCATTTTAGGAAGAGGGAGCTCCCATCACCGTAGTCTGTCATGGAGTGATCATAAAGGACAGGTAGAGAGGGTCATATTTATAGACAACTGAATTTACATAACGGTGTTGAACTTGCGCTTGTGTAGCAACTGACATTTACTCTGATTGGCTCATTAACTTACACTCCTATCTGATTGGTTAAAAGACATGAGATGTTTCCAGCAGAGCCAGTTTAGACACCCAAAATAAAAGTCTCATTTCTACTACATCCTTATGACTCTCCTCAATTCTCAAATGTAACTTTTACTCTTATATTGCTAATCTGTGCCCGTAACAAAAGAAAGAACAGGACCTCAGCCAGTTTCTTGGACCATCCCCCTGGAACATTCTGCTTGTCTAGTCGACCATTTCAACAGTCACTTCATGCAAGTTCAAAGACAAATATTATATATTTCTCTTTTTAATGTTCATTACACACTAAAATGCATCATTCACAACCCATTTTACCCTTAAATATATTAAATTAGGGCTGGGGATCGATTTCAGAAATTAATTAATTAATCACATAAATGTATGAAATGAATTGCATCTAACACTAAAATATCTCTCTCTAAATAAAATCCAACGTCGGTCTGTCCGCTTTTCACGAGAGAACTACTTAACGGATTTAGATCGTGTTTTTTTCTATAATTTCCTTGAACATTACCGGCTGATTTTGCTACTTCTGTCATTGTGCTAAGTATCATAGTTTGCTTGCGGCACCGATTTATTTGCGCAAAGTGCAAGTGGGCCGAGGGGAAGTAGACGGGGCACTCCACACTCACATGCCAGCCTCAGGGCGTGTACCTTACCTCCGCTTAGCTAGCAAACGAGAGAACTGCTTAACGGATTTAGATCGGGTTTTTTTCTATTATTTGCTTGAACATTTCAGTTGATTTTGCGACTTTTCTCATCACAGTTCACTGGCAGCACCGATTTATTCTCGCTAATCCGAGAAACAGGCCGTGGGCTGAGGGGAAGGGGAGGCGGGACCTTAGGAGTAGGGAGCTGGGCAGGGCTTTCCTCACTCACACGCCAGCCTCCGTTTGAACCTCTATACCTCGCGCCCTGTGTTGGAGCGCACTGCCTCCATTTAGCTAGCGATACCTGTTTCTTCAGCAGACATTACCATCTACAGATTGTTAAGGAGGGAGTAACATTTGGGGTTTTTCAGAGAGCGATCATAGCTACGCGTGTGTTAGAAACGATGCTGTTGATAAAATTAATCAACTGTTGCTGTTGCTTTTTAAAATCTTTCCTGTTTCACTACTACGCGATCGGAGCTGTGGGGGACAGCTAGTGCAATTATAAAATTAAAACATAAATCATGAAGCAAATACACGCTGAATTATAATTTTAATGTAGAAAGGAATTTAATAAACTATTAATAGCAAAGTTTAAACGATGACCTTAAACCTGAACTTTTAACAGAAGGCAACTTGAGGAAGTACAACCTGAACTTGAATGCCTTCCCAAAAGGCAACTGTTTCCATGCACAGATAGTTTTGATCTATATGTCAAATACAAGAGTGTAATATTTGCTTGTTTTCTGAATTCTTCTGTAATCGATGGGACACATGGGCTGGCTTCCCACTCGAAATTGAACAGCTGGGAATTCTGAATTGAATTTTGAATATTTTCTTCACCCAATGTGCTAGATGGCAGAGTCTCTAGGGTGCAGTGTCCATTTGGATAGCCACAGAGCATGCTGGGAATCGGAGTCCTGAGGTGCAAGCCTGTTGGGTTTCAGGGAGCTACAATAAATACGTCATGGGGCTTCTGCCAGATGTAGAAGTACTTCCTATGAACTCTGTCCTAGCAATGGAATTACTCCCGGGTTTTAGATAAAAGGAGTCGCTTTGCCACACCCAGGCGAGTAGGAATCGATTAGAAGAAGAACAAAGAAGGACTGGAGGAAGAAAAGGAAGAAAGAAGAGAAACAGGTGGTATTATATTGTGCTTGTGCAACTGATGAAGGCACTTTATTGCATTAAAAACCTTGCATTTGAACCCAGGGCTTGTGACTGTGTGGTTGCGTCTGGGGTTTGGAGCTCTGTGGCGCCCCCTTACAGGTCACACTTCCCACTGATAATTTTGGATGGAGTGTAGATTTCTAATTTTGTAGTTGAATTGTTTTAAAAAACATTGCAGACACGTTGCTGATGTCACAAAGCCCAGTTTAGGAAGTTCAGTTTTCTCCGTTACTCTTACTGCTCCACACGCCACTTTTATCTTCTTCCCTGTTAGGCTTAACGGCCTCCTTGGGAATCTCCATTTCCTTCAACTTATGCAAATTTCATACGTTTCATCTTTTCTCTTTTTATCTCCGCTCACAAGATTGATGTATTTTTCCCTCTTTAGCTTCACAGCATTAAAAAAAAAACTTCTCAAGCTCCCTTTACGTTCCTTTGTTTCTTTCATTTTAGCTGTTTTTTATTTGTATGGTGAACTTCAGTCGAGGTGTGCATTTCACAAACAAACATAAAACGTTATTGTTCTGCCATCTCCATTTTGACGTCAAGGCGTCACCGTTTTGTGAAGTTTCTGGGAGCTTGCCGCAGATGATGTAGTGCTAGCGTTATTAGAGCACAATATCATCAAGTCCTGGAAACCATGACGTGAAACCATGGCTCATAGTTTTGAAAGGAGAGGTCCTGATGTGCCAGTGTGGAAGGCCAGGAGCACTGCTGGGAATTGCACCCTGGAAGTGCATGCAATGTTTTCTTGGAGTATCAGACCCTCTATTGAGTGTCAGAAATATGCTCTGGAGGTCTGACTTTGCTAGGTGACATAAGTGGGAACATAAAAGAGCATGCTGTCCTGTTTAGAGAGCTGGCAACTGAGGTGGTGAGGGCTCATTTCGTTTTGTGAATTCTATCATCTATGGTCTTTTATCATCTTTTCCCACCATTTTAAGACATATGTAGAAGCAATTAAAGGAGGCTATGCTTGGATTAATAAAGCATTAGTGCGACCACCTCTGGAGTATCATGTGCAGTTGTGGTCACCACACTACAAGAAAGACAAAGCAGCATTATATATATATTGCATGATGGGCAGGTGAGGCCCTTTCCTGTTCGGGACGCCACCATAATGGAATGAAGGGGGGAGTCGACATACACAGGGCACTACCTTCCCCAGAGTGCTAGATGGCAATCCTCCTATGGTTTCCAATAGGGCATCATTAAAATTGGAGTTCTGCCCTGTTGGGTGCCATGGGGGTGCTGGAGAGACTGGGGAGTTCTATTTTGCGGTGCTCCAGCCTTACCTGGAAGTGCTCCCAGGCCAAGCCTTCAGGACACAGGAAGTACTTCTAGGGATCACATAAGAGGAACCAGCAGACTCTACTCCGGGAGTCCGAGTCGGGTGGAAGGGGGAAGAAGTTTGCCAGATGAAGAGTAGAGGTGGAAAGAGAAGAAGAAGAAGAGAAAGAAGAGACAACACTACATTGTTTTGGCTGGTGCTTTTGTAATGTGCTTGGTGCTGAACTGGTGGGAAACGATTTGGGAAGCATTTCCCACTGAATTAAAGCCAATTTATTGCAGAGACTTGTGCCTGGCGCCGGTATTCACAATATGCACATAAACACACATATACAGGGTGATTTAAAAAGATTCATCTGATTTATAAATGATTTATTTCACTTGCAGTAAATTGTAAATAGTTTAGGTGAGTATAAAGCTTATTATGTAATTTTACAAGCGCTCAATATGACCTCCTCCAGCTGTAAAGACGACATCAACGCGATAGTCAAATTCACCGCATACTCGATTGAGTGTGTCATTTTGCGCAAAATGCTCTCTGCTCAGGGGTTGCCATCTCCTTGCAGGATGAAAGGAGCCATCTCCTGGTGACAATCAGAAACTCTATGACCCCCTCTTTCAGTTGGTATGTGATTGGTTCCTAGGCGCCTCACAGTTGTAAAAATAGGGCACTTTGAAATCGGATGAATTTTTTTGAATCACCCTGTATGTTTATATATATTCCCATCCAACCTGATGGAGCTTGAGAGGAATGGGCGAAACTGGCCAAGGATAGGTGTACCAAGCTTGTGGCATCATATTCAAAAAGACTTGAGGCTGGAATTGCTGCCAAAGGTGCAAAGTATTGAGCAAAGGCTGTGAATACTTATGTACATGTGCTTTCTCAATTATTTTATTTTTAATAAATTTGCAAAAACCTCAAGTAAACTTTTTTCACGTTGTCATTATGGGGTGTTGTGTGTAGAATTCTGAGGAAAAAAAAGAATTGAATCCATTTTGGAATAAGGCTGTAACATAACAAAATG
>JANRMT010062840.1:50418480-50437613 GCA_026402145.1 Polypterus bichir lapradei | reverse complement strand
ATAGATAGATAGATAGATAGATAGATAGATAGATAGATAGATAGATAACAACCTAGGATGGATTGGATTGTGGTGTAATTCTACAATAGAGCACTTGGCATAGTCGGCAGGATTTGCACTGTGGCTAGGTGGTGTTGCCAATAGGTAGATAGATAGACAGAAATGAAAGGCACTATATGATTGACAAATAAATAGATATTTTAGCATAGTTGGTAGGATTAGATAGATAGATAGATAGATAGATAGATAGATAGATAGATAGATAGATAGATAGATAGATAGATAGATAGATTCCATAAATGACACCCCTTTTTGGACATACCGTGGAATTTAAGGAGTGTGTGGACCTTCACTTTCATTAATGGTGCCCCCTAATGGATTGACTGGTCACTAATGGATTGACTATTCCCAACAAGAGGCTACCCATGTCGCCCGTACCTAAATCCACCACTGAATCTATACCACAAAGAACTGAGGCTGTTTTGAGAGCGAAAGGAGGGTCCTACCCAGTTTTAGGATACAACATGGATGAATTTGCTCTGTTAGTGAATCTCATTGAGGGTGGATTTACTGTCATTTAATTTCACGTCCGGATGGCTGATTCATTTCTTTTATACTAAGGCCCATCAAATGCTAGTTACGGCCCTGGACAGACAGACGGAGGGACCTTTGCGTCTTGTTGAAAGCTTAGATTTAAAGACTCATTCAGTGACGAGCATGCTCTAGCGCATTTGAAAGGTCACTTTACACAGTATAAATAATGAATAAAACACATCTTGTCTTCATGCTCAACAGCTTTTCTACTTGTTATTTACTCGCATATGTGAATAATGTAAACTAGAATGTATTTTCCTATGCATTTGTGTACATCGACAGGACACAATTTGTTATTTCATCGCCAGCCAAGTGTATCAGCAGGCTGCTGTGGTGGCCCACCTCATGGAGGTCAGAACTGCCTGGATGACCCCTCCTGCAAGTTTAAATCACCTGCTTAATGAGAAAATGTCAAACAAACAAGCTAACAACCTAAGAAATGAGGGAGAAAATGTACTTCATTTAGAAGGATGTATCTGCACAGCAACACACGTCTTGGAAGGGGAGCATTCCCTGATCTTAATTTTACACTACATTAAACAGAATCATTTTTTGTACAGTAGTGAGGTGGAAAAGGAACAGAAAACTTGTAATTCTAATGTAAGCATTTATTAATATTAGATAATATGATGTTAGTACAGTTCAGTCACTAGAAAAGAGAATTTAAAATTGACTGATATTGAAAGACTCAGTGGGCTAACCAGAGCCGCCTCATTTCTAAAGTAAAGAATAATTTAAATTTACGATAACTTGACAGTCATGAGGTTGGTTTAAGCGAGTTTAGGGAATGAATGGATGGAATAGTTGAATTATTTCATAATAAATTTAAAATGGGCTTTTAGCAAACTGCACAGCAACACTCTCCATACCTTTATCCGTTCTTGGACCTGCTCAGTCCTTTTTAAGGGTCGCAGAGGTTGGAGCCCACCTGAGCAGCACTGGTGCAAGGATGGATCAAAGTCACATTAGAAATCCTTCTTTTTAGTTTCTGTTTAGTAATAAAGCAATATATTAACTTCTGAGTATTGTCCAGTAGTGACAGACATTTTGATCCACTATTATTTATTCTTCACTATTATCATCTATTATATGGTGCCTTACATTTCTTTCTATCATATAGTGACTTTCATATCTATCTATCTATCTATCTATCTATCTATCTATCTATCTATCTATCTATCTATCTATCTATCTATCTATCTATCATATAGTGCTTTTATTTCTATCTTATAATGACATTCATATCTATTTATTTATCTATCTATTAATCATATAGTGCCTTTCATTTCTATCTATCTATCTTATAATGACATTCATATCTATTTATTTATCTATCTATTAATCATATAGTGCCTTTCATTTCTATCTATCTATCTATCTAATCCTGCCAACTACGCTAAAGTATCTATCTGTCAGTCATATAGTACCTTTCGATCTATCTATCTATCTATCATATAGTGCTTTTATTTCTATTTTATAATGACATTCATATCTATTTATTTATCTATCTATTAATCATATAGTGCCTTTCATTTCTATCTATCTATCTAATCCTGCCAACTACGCTAAAGTATCTATCTATCTGTCAGTCATATAGTACCTTTCGATCTATCTATCTATCTATCTATCATATAGTGCTTTTATTTCTATCTTATAATGACATTCATATCTATTTATTTATCTATCTATTAATCATATAGTGCCTTTCATTTCTATCTATCTATCTATCTATCTATCTATCTATCTATCTAATCCTGCTAACTACGCTAAAGTATCTATCTATCTGTCAATCATATAGTACCTTTCGATCGATCTATCTATCTTATAGTGACTTTCCATTTATTTATTTATTTATTTATTTATTTATTTATTTATTTATCTATCTATCACCTGATCCTCACTGTCTGATTGTTAGTCAGTACTCGGCTGGTCTGAAGATGTTTTTCTAGCCTCTCTGTGGTCTCATTTTCTCTGTTTGACCATAAGGTGCCCCAAATGTTTCTGTTTCTCCTGACTTTCTTGTTGTTCTTGGGGAAACCTTTCAGGCTTCTTCTCTCAGATGAAAACAACATCTGTTCCTTTCGCTGGTGCAACCAGAAATTTCTCTTTTGACCGTCCCATGTATTGACAAAGCTTACCGCCTCCTAGGGGTCTCCTGTCAGTCCACACTAGCATGTGGAGATACCCAATGAGTGCTTCTCACTCTGTTTCTCTCCAGGTCCAGTAATATCATTTTCCTTTTTTAGTGCCACCCAAGTGCCATCCTTATCCTTGGCTGCCAGATGTCCAAACTGTAGTATTAAATAAATGCAGTCTGTGTTTTTATTCCAAAGCTGCTTTTGAGGTCCCTGTTGGTGGTGGAGTGTAAAGTAGTTCATTAAAAAGTAAGATTCTAGGCAACAGGGAAAAACTGGCAGTGATTGTGTATAAGAAAAAGAGAGTCTACTTATGGAGTTTGAGCCACTAGAGGAATTAGCAAGTTGCTATCACTCACCTTCTAATATATGTTTTAATACATCTAAAAGTGATAAGGCTGAGGGCATCTGGAGACACATCAGGCCTAATGCAATTTTAATGTCCCCCACTACTTTTGCGAGGGTGAGTTACTTCGCTCCAGATTTGGCCACTTCACATAAAGCAGGCAAGGATGGCTGTCAGTAAGTACACCTCGATTTATTCCTTATTTATGGCTTCTCTTTATTACTGCCATGGACTCCCCCAGTATTACTTCTCTGGAGGACCATAAAAGCTGGCCTGCGCTTCCACTAAAGTGAGCGGCTCCCCGTGCCCCCTTGTGTAGACGGCGTAGTAATGAGACATGGCTTCATTTTTATCTTGCTTTATCTTTGCTCCCATCATTTTTATATCTTCCCCCTGTATAAACAGTCTGCTGATAATAGTCTTTGGCGTGAAAAGGCAAATATCGCAGCGAGTACATCTGAAACCCGGCTGATTCTGCTCACAACATATGCTTTTCATTTTTGTTGCATACTATGAATGCTCGCTCCACTCATTTATTTCTCAATATTGCATTACCGTGATACTGGCCTGCCCGAATTGAAAATGTAGGACTCAGCTGTAAAAGTAGACTTGACAATTTGATTTTACAAGAAAATTAAGGCCGTGGTTGGGAAAGGAAGTCATGAATGTTCTCTTCCTTTCAAAAAAGGGGGAGCGGTGGAAAGGGGAGCAGCGAAGGCAAATGAGATGTTTTAGAGCAATGCTGATTAATTTTTTAAGTTCCTGTCAATTATTTAGAATGACCGACTTGGTAGAAAGGAAGCTTTTGAGTCCGGCAAGTGGAGCAAAGCGGGAAGCCAGCTGTTCTGAGCTTTTGTTTATTCTGTATTTTATTTATTTTTTTCTACGGTCTAAGAAATCAAGAAAGCTTCATCGGTAAACTTGGACTATTTTTCCTTCACTGGGATGATAAGGTGCATTTCAACAACTGTCCTCAAGGTGTCCCTGTGATCACTGGTGACGGTGCGGCTCCTGCTCTAATGCTCCCTTTTCCCAATAGGGAGCCTTTTGAACCTGACACCGTCGAAATGTAATGTTTTCAATAAATACTAGGCGGCTCGGCCCCCTGCTCGCAGCGCTCACCAACCCCCGGGGCGGGCACGTGTATGTGGATTTCACTTTCACCAAATAACAAATCTTTTAATTCTCGCGGATAGGCCTCTTCATTGGGAAGAAACACTACTTTTCCCTGATGGCCACACGAATTAGACAATCTACAAGTCTCCAACTTAAAGTTTAAAGCCAAACAAAATCTACATACTTCTGTTATATCACCTATGTCCATATATTCGATCTCTTTTCAAAGTTCTGTTATTTCACTGAGTAATAATTTCCGTTTGTTTGCGCTAATGCGATCTTTACTATCAGTGTTTTGAGACTGTCTACTTTTAGCACGTTCATTATCTCTAACCTGCTCTGCATGTGTATCACACTAACGCTTTTGAACCTCTTTACGACGTTCTACTTTGTCATCTTCTCTTTGTCTTTTATTTCTGATCCCGCTTGGAGCTGAGAGCACATGAACTGCATTCACATGAATGAGAGGTGATTGGACCGTGGCCGTGGTTGTCAATATTTGAGAGGAGGACGGGACTTGTCAAAATCTTTTGGCAAAAAGTCTCGTCTCGCGGGACCTGAGATCATCTCTTGCGGGAGCTGAAATTATCTCCGAGAAAGTCTCGTCTCAGAATTTCCTTTTATAATAGAGAGAAATAATCTGTAAAAACTTGTGAAATGGGTGTAGGTTAAAAAATCCAACAAAAATATTCCCATTAAAACGAGGTTAAAATCAACAGCCTGGAAGCAGTCCCTTTATAAAAGCTGGTGGATTTCTCCTTTTAAATGGCGGCTCCCTCTGCTTCTCCCATACAGGCCTTGCAACTGGGGAGTCGTCCTCTCCGCAGGTGCAGCTGACCTTCCACTGGTCCTCTGGCTACGGACTGAGATTGGGCTCCTCAGCGACCAGGGCATTCACACTGGTGCTCTCCCTCCCAAGCCTTCTCGGTGAGTTGTCCACATTTCTGGTCCATCCAGCTCCTCTGAACTGCTCAGCTGGAGTGACCACTTCTTACTGCCCCCCAAATACTCTTTCCAGGGGCTCTCCTCCCGGCTACCCGCCGTCACACTCACGGGTCTGCTCTTTCAAAATGGCTCAGCTGACTGCAGCACCAGCTCTTTCACTCCTGCCTTCTTCTTCTTCTTCTTCTTCTTCTTCTTCTCTCCACTAGCCTCCATTCTGTGTTTTCTTTCTATTTACTTATCATCTCCTCCGCACTTGCACTTCTCCTTTTTATATGGAGACATGTCACAAGTGTGGTGACTAGCAGCTCCTGGCATCAATCACGGCCATGGGCGACCCCGCTGCATCGTGACCGGGAACCATTCCCGCCACACTACCACACCCCCTCCTTAAGCCACGCGTGCGGTGATTATCTATTTAAAAAATGGGCATCCATTCGGAGCTGTGGACCCGCTATATCACACCACTAGGCTCTATCATCAGGTCCTGTGGTTTCTCCTACCAATGCGATGATACACAGCTGAACCTGCCGTTCCTGTCCTCCAGTATCAGGTAGAATCTCTGATAGTGCAGCCTGGAATGAGGAACCCCATCTCCAGATCAAGCTGGTCAGGCCTTCTTGTTATCTTTCGTTTGTCTATTCAGCGCGGCTCATTATTGCTAACACCAGCCAAGTCCATGTGCAACCTTGGAGTGGTGAGCGATGGATGGCCAGCTGTTCTTCAGGAGCCATGCTTGCTACAGTTCCTTAGTCTATACAACATCTGTAAGGTCAAATCATACCTGATGGAGTAGGCAGCACAACTCCTGGTCCAGCCTTTGGTCTACTGCAGCATCACGTGTCGCCAGATGATTCAAAATGGCTGACAGTTTTCTCGATCTTAATCAAAATAAAATGGCAGTGTCCTCCTGCCAAAGCTCACATTGGATTGGAACCACCTTAGCTCTTTTGTGGACTTTCGCAAACCTCACGCCCGGAATCTTGGGGTTATTTTTGACAGTAACCTCTCTTTTGAGAAGCAGATCAATTTTGTGGTCTAGAGTTGTTTCTTCCAGCTTCGTCTTTTAGCCAAGGTTAAGCCTCTTTTTTTTTTTTTTATCTCCGAGGGATCTTCAGAAAGTTACTCCTGCTTTTACCTTCTCTTGGCTTGATTATCGTTAACTCGTTGTATTCTGGGATCAGCAAATCCCTGACACGCAGGTTGCGGTTGGTCCAGAATGCTGCTGCCCGTTTTTTGCTCGGGGCAAGAAAGTTTGATTCTGTATCTCCAATTTTAGCCTCTCTACACTGGCTATCTGTTAGTTTTCAGAAATGATTTAAAAATGTTGCTGCTGGTTTTTAAATCAATACATGGCTATGCTCCTGCCCTTTATCCGAACTGTGTGTTCCACACCAGTCATCCAGAGAACTTAGATCTACCAGTCAGTTGTGACTTGTTGACCCTTGTACTAAGTGCAAAACTAAGGGGGACAGGGCTTTTGCAGCTGCTGCACCCTGTCTGTGGAATTCTCTACTGTATTACACTAACGAGTCGCCCTCAATTGAACTGTTTAAAATGAGATTGAAGATGTGGTTCTGTTCTGTAGCTTTCTGTGACCTTCGGTGATACTGATGGTTCCCTCTTCATGGTCATTTGTTTGTTTTCAATTTACTGCTGGTTTGTATTGTGTTTTACTGTATTTTGTTTTATTAATTTTATTCACCATATATACTTGCGTTTAAGTTCTCCCGTGGATAATTTTGATTTTACCGTATAATTTCCGGTATTTTATAATGTTGGATGTATAAGTCGAATGTGGAAAATTCACACATTTGGTCTAAGAGATTATGATATGCTAACACCCATCTGAGAGAGTAACCACGGAGCACACGGCCTTTTTATTTCTATATATTGTGCCTACGTGACCACACGGTGCCCCGCGTCTGCGTGAGTTTCCTCCCACAGTCCAAAAACATGCAGGTTAGATGGATTGGCAATCCTAAATTGTCCCTAGTGTGTGCTTGGTGTGTGTGTGTGTGTGTCCTGCAGTGGGCTGGCACCCTGCCCAGGGTTTGTTTCCTGCCTTGTGCCCTGTGTTGGCTGGGATTGATTCTAGCAGACCCACGTGACCCTGTAGTTAGGATATAGCGGGTTGGATAATGGATGGATGGATAGACCACACAGTGAAACTGAACTATTGTGAAGCAACGTTTGCACTGTTTTGTATTTTTTGTATCCCACACCCTCATACACTTTTATCGTAAGAGCATCTCTTACCTACGATGGAGCGTTTGATCAGAAGAAAATATGAAGCTGGTTTTAAATTAATAGTTGTTGAAGTGGCGAAAGAAATTGGTAACTGCCCATAAGGACTCAGCAGCTCCTGCTGCATCATGACCTAGCAGCCCCTGCAGATCACAACAGGGCTGCACCACACTCCAACTCCCATGAAGCCCTGCAGGAATCCGAGGCACCGCTGCAACCCAGGGGGATTGCCATCTAGTGTCCGGGGGAAGGTACCGCTCTGGCCTTGCTTGCTTCCCAGGTCCTCCCGACATGGATAAGTCGGTGATTGATTTTACCATATTATTTCCAGTATTTTAGAATGTCAGCCATATAAGTCGAATGCAGAAAACTCCCGCTATTGGTCCAAGAGATTACGATATGCTAATGCCCGCCCGAGAGAGTAACCACGGAGCACACGGCCTTTTAATTTCTATGTATTGTGCCTACATAACCACAATGACCGTAATACCCAAACTATTCCGAAGCAACATTTGCACTGTTTTGTGTTGTTTGTATCTCACACCCTCATATACCTTTATCGTAAGAACGTCCCTTGTCTACGATGGAGTGTACGATCAGAAGAAAATAAGAAGCTGGTTTTAAATTAAAAGTCGTTGAAGTGGTGACAGAAATTGGTAACTGGGCTTCAACAAAATTCGATGCATCTGAGAAACTAAAGTGAGATTGCAGGAGGCAAGAAAATGTAAAAAATTAAGCGTCATATTTTTGAACGGGTGCATAAGTTGGGGTCTGATTTTATGATCTATTGTTCGGGTTTATCAAGACCCTGACTTATATACAAGTATATGCCGTATGTTTATTGTATATTTTATTGTAAAGCACTTTATCTACAGCATTACTGATGTTGTTTTAAATGTTCTCAATAAATAAACTGATATCGACATCTGCACCGGCACTCTGGTGTCTGTGCCTGAACTCTGTGAAGTTCAAGAGATGGTCAATGAATCATCCCCTGACTGTCCCATCAATCTGTTTTCTGATTTTACTGTGGGTGTCAGATGTGTCTTGTCAATGTTTCTGTCTATGGTTTTCATTAGCAGGATATCAAGGTTTTGTGAGGGTGTCCCAGTTGAGGAGGCTGGGGGTAGCATCATCATTGTAGTGTCTGGTGTGGCGGAAGAACTGCCCATAAGGACTCAGCAGCTCCTGCTGCAGCACCCCCTGGCGGTGCCTGCGGATCCCAACAAGGCTGCACCAAACTTCAACTCCCATGAAGCCCTACAGAAATCCGAGGCACCACTGCAACCCAGGGGGATTGCCATCTAGTGTCCCGGGGGAGGTACTGCTCTGGCCATGTTTCCTCCCCTGGTCCTCCCAGCATGGAGGTGTCGGCTGCACGCTACCAGTGATTCACTGCCTCAAAATGTCCGTAGTGGTGTGAGGCTGACTGGAATCTCTATTGGTCTGCTCAGACTGGATGGGGGGGCAGCCTGAGTTCCATCAAGACTAGCATCAGGGACAAAATGCACTTCTAGATGAAAGTTCAAAAATACATTCTTAAATGTCCCAATTATAGAGAAGGGATGTCCGTAAACCCCTGGCTAGGAGACAAAAAAAGAAAATGAGGAGCCTTTATGAACTGAATAAAACAATGCATGTTTTCAACCTGGAACTGGTTTGTCGAATTTGTCTTTAGGGTTTGGAGGCTCAGTAGCGCCCCCACTGGTCACAAAGCATACATCAACACTACATAATAACTAAAAGAATAAAATGAACAGATAATATATAATTAGACAAATAATAAAGCAACGGAACAATATTATAAACAATCATACAAAGCAATGAATAATAATGAAAAGTGTAATATAGAGACACCAATTAACCGAACATTTGGGAAGTGGGAGGAAAACTGAAGAATTCAAAAAACCCCACCCAGGCACAGGGAAAATGTATGAACTCTCCACAAAGAGTATCTGGGCCGAGGATGTGAACCTGGGACTCTGGAGAAGTGAAGCAGCAGCACCAGCCACCCTCCAGTGAGGATGCCTTATGAGTAACAAACACTTGAGTGACTTTAACAGCCATGCTGCTTCCACCCACCCGTCTAAGAGCAGTGCAGCCATAATCTTTGTCTAGGGGCTTAAGTGCAAATACACCGAAGGAAAACCAGAGACTGAGTGCTATTGAGTTCCCGAGTATTGATTTTACGTGCCAAGCTATTTACGATGA
Organism: Polypterus bichir lapradei; assembly: GCA_026402145.1. NCBI lineage: Eukaryota > Metazoa > Chordata > Cladistia > Polypteriformes > Polypteridae > Polypterus > Polypterus bichir. Next base: position 50,428,022 of record JANRMT010062840.1, on the reverse strand, counting down.
GGAATATGTCGTTATTGTTCCTAGGTTCACCTCGTAATTCATGTATTTAAGTGGATTCATTCCTTTAACCACTTCCATTCTTACAAACATCTGCTGGTTCACACTCACCATGCAGAAAATAAGGATGGACTGTCCATTCATCCATACATCCGTCCTGTTATTGCGCCTCTAGTGGATATTTAAAACTCTTCACTTTTTACACGTTTTGTTATATTGCAGCCTTTTGCTAAAATCATTTAAATTCATTTTTTCCGCACAACAAGCAACACTGTACACTCCAGTATTATAAACAAACAAACAAAAAAACAGGATTTAAGAGATTCTTGCAAAATTTCTTAAAAATAATAAACTGAAATATTGCATTGACACAAGTATTCAGACCCTTTACCTGGTACTTCTATCAAGCACCTTTGGCAGCAATTACGGCCCTGGGGTCTCCTTGAGTTTTAATGTGGTAAGCTTCATACCCCTGGCTTTGGGGATTTTCTACCATTCTTCCTCACTGATCTTCTCCAGCTCTGCCAGGGTGGATGGAGACTGTTATTAGACAGCTGTTCTCAGGTCCCTCAAGAGATGTTTGATTGAATTCAAGTCATTGTTCTTTCAGCCCAGTTTGAGGTCCAGAGTGCTCTGAAGTAGGTTTTCTTTAAAGATATTTCTGTACTTTGCTCCATTCAACTGTCCCTCAGCTCTGTGTAGTCTCCCAGTCCCAATCCCATAGCGTGCTGCCACCAACATGCTTCACCATTGGAATGGTTTTGCGCACATGATAAGCGTAGCCTGATTTCCTCTAGATGTGATGCTTAGAATAGGAGACAAAACTGTTCAATCTTGGTTTTATCAGACCAGATACTCTTGTTTCTCACAGTCTGAGAGTCCTTTAGGTCAAAACTGTTCAATCTTGGTTTTATCAGACCAGAGACTCTTGTTTCTCACAGTCTGAGATTAATTTAGGCCAAAACCGTTCAATCTTGGTTTTATCAGACCAGAGACTCTTGTTTCTCACAGTCTGAGATTAATTTAGGCCAAAACCGTTCAATCTTGGTTTTATCAGACCAGAGAGTCTTGTTTCTCACAGCCTGAGAGTCCTTTAGGCCAAAACCGGTCAATCTTTTTTTATCAGACCAGAGACTCTTGTTTCTCACAGTCTGAGAGTCCTTTAGGTCGAAACTGTTCAATCTTGGTTTTATCAGACCAGAGACTCTTGTTTCTCACAGTCTGAGAGTCCTTTAGGCCAAAACCGTTCAATCTTGGTTTTATCAGACCAGAGACTCTTGTTTCTCACAGTGTGAGAGTCTTTTAGTTGCCTTTTTTGCAAACTCCATCTGGGCTTTCATGTGTCACATCTGCCCCCTATACCCAGACTGGCGGAGTGTTGAAATGGTGGTTGCCCTTATGATCGTTTCTCCAATCTGGACACTCAAAGTCAGATTCTTGGTCACCTTTTTTAGTAAAGGCCCTTCTCAGTTCGGCCGGGTGGGAAGCTCTAGGAAGAGCCAAAGTTATTCCAAATGCTTTCCATTTAAGAATGACGGAAGCCACTGTGCTCTTTGGAACTTGCAATACTGGCAATAAAACTTTTTTTGTAGCTTTCCCCACATTTGTGCCTCGACACAATCCTGTTGACCTCATGGCTTGGTTTTTTTCTCAAACTGTGGGACCTTCTACAGGCAACTGCGCGACTTTTCCTAATCCGGTGCAATCAATCAAATTGACCACAAGTGGACTCCAAACCAGGTGTAGAAACATCTCAGTGATGAGCAATAGAATGGGATACACCTGAGCTAAATTTCAAGCAGCATAGCACTGGCTCTGCATACTCGCGTTAATGAGATATTTCAGCTTTTGTATTTTTAATAAATTTGCATAAATTTCTATGTGATTCTGGGGTGTTAGGTGTAGTTCGATTAGGGAAGTGGTGGCTCTCTGTGGCTAAGGACCTGCACTGGTATCTAGAAGATTTGTTGGTCCCAATCCCATTACTACCAGAAGGGATCCTACTCTGTTAGGCCTACTTGAGCAAGGCCCTTAACTTGAAATGTACAGTGCTGTATACTGGCTGACCCTGCACTCTGACCCCCAAACATCATGCCAAAAGACAATTTCTTCTTGAAGATTAACAAAAGTATAAGAAAAAAAGTGAATTGAAACTAGTAGACATATATAAAGAAAGACCTGTGTGTTTATGGAGCAGTCCGCTCTGCCCACGCTCAACAACAGCCACTAGATGGCGCATGCAGGCACTTTCACATTTTGTGTGCTCTTGCATGCCCCTTACTTCTCTCTATGATTGACGTGTGTGCAGCAAATACCACCATGCCACAACGATATCATGCTAATGACACAGATGAAGAGACATAACATCGAAATGCCTCGGCTCAACAACATGTAAGTGAAAGACCTCAGCAATGGAGGGCAAGGCTTGAAGTTTTCACTAAAAATGTTGTCTATCGGGAGGTATTTTCTCGAGACAAACATTAACAGGAATCCTATGCCAGGAACTTTCTTAGCAATCTGACCTTGAAATTGATACTTTTAAATGGATCACTGAGAAGATGCACGCTTTTCTCTCTCTCTCTCTTTCCTGCTACCCACAATGCTTCACTCCGCAGATGACATAGCTCCGCCTATCCAACGATCGGAATGTTTTCCAGAAGTGACCTAATTCATAATTTAGTAAAAGCACATGTGTTAGGGGGAGTGCTGTGAACATACAACTGGATGACTTGACATGAAGATTGTGTGACACAAGTAACGTGAGAATTTTTTTTTCATGGACATTTTTGCTGTTGGTCACCATAGGCGCCCATTCTATTATAAAAGTTTGCATGAAAACCGCGATGAAAAATTTTTCATGGCCATCACTACAAACATCCATCCATCCATCTGTCATCCAACCCGGTATATCCTAACTACAGGGTCACGGGGGTCTGCTGGAGCCAATCGCAGCCAACACAGGGCGCAAGGCAGGAAACAAACCCCGGGCAGGGCGCCAGCCCACCACAGGGCACACACACACACACCCACACACCAAGCACACACTAGGGACACTTTTCACTGATCTGCCACCACATTCCTCTCATTGTTACTATTTTCATCTGTAGAGTGATGGGTGAAGAGGGAGAGCAGTCTGAGGAGCAGCTTTGAGAGGATCCAGATTATAAAAAATAACAGAATGAAAAGAGTCTTGTTGTCAGTCATTAGCGCGTGTGACATTCCCGAGAGGAAATCCAGTGTCCAGCTGCAGTTGGAGTTGCATAGGCTTAGGTAGGAACATTGTACAGAAGGCAGAAATGTCATAAAAAAAATAACAGCATGATAATAGAAGTGTTTCATTTGAGAAATGTGAAATATTTTGGAACCCTAACCCTAACCCAGCACTGGCCAAATGGGGGAGGCAGTTTGATGGCTGAGGTCTTCAGGACTCTGAACAAATCCAAATCCTATTATGTGATATCATCCATCCATCCATCTATTATCAAACCTGCTATATCCTAACTACAGGGTCACGGGGGTCTGCTGGAGCCAATCCCAGCCAACACAGGGCGCAAGGCAGGAAACAAACCCCGGGCAGGGCGCCAGCCCACCACAGGGCACACATACACACACCCACACACCAAGCACACACTAGGGACACTTTTCACTGATCTGCCACCACATTCCTCTCATTGTTACTATTTTCATCTGTAGAGTGATGGGTGAAGAGGGAGAGCAGTCTGAGGAGCAGCTTTGAGAGGATCCAGAATATAAAAAATAACAGCTTGAAAAGAGTCTTGTTGTCTGTCATTAGCGCGTGTGACATTCCCGAGAGGAAATCCAGTGTCCAGCTGCAGTTGGAGTTGCATTGGCTTAGGTAGGAACATTGTACAGAAGGCAGAAATGTCATAAAAAAATAACAGCATGATAATAGAAGTGTTTCATTTGAGAAATGTGAAATATTTTGAAACCCTAACCCTAACCCAGCACTGGCCAAATGGGGGAGGCAGTTTGATGGCTGAGGTCTTCAGGGCTCTGAACAAATCCAAATCCTATTATGTGATATCATCCATCCATCCATCTATTATCAAACCTGCTATATCCTAACTACAGGGTCACGGGGGTCTGCTGGAGCCAATCCCAGCCAACACAGGGCGCAAGGCAGGAAACAAACCCTGGGCAGGGTGCCAGCCCACCGCAGGGCACACACACACACACACACCAAGCACACACTAGGGACAAGTTAGAATCGCCAATGCACCTAACCTGCATGTCTTTGGACTGTGGGAGGAAACCGGAGTGCCCGGAGGTAACCCATGCAGACACGGGGAGAACATGCAAACTCCACGTGGGCAGGACCCGGGAAGCGAACCCAGGTCTCCTTACTGCGAGGCAGCAGTGCCACCGACTACAAACAATATAGGCTAAATGACATCTCTCTATTATAGAAAAAAATTCTGGGACGAGACTTTTTTCTGGCGACGAGATGTGATCTTTTGCAGAGAGACAGAGAGACACTTTCACGTCCTGCGAGACGGACAAGTCATGCCATACTTACAATTTTTGTAAGCAAGTCCCGTGATACACATACAGAGCAGAGATAACGGAAGTAGAAAAATTCGAAACTCGAGTAAAGATTGCATTAGTGCATACAAATGGAGAATATTACTCGATGAAATAACAGCAGCAAAAAGAGATCGCATAGTGTTTGAGGACAAAAGGAGAGGTGATGTACAGGCTTTTAAACGATCGAAGCACAGCATGAAATGCCAATCACGTGGCATGGAATCAGCAACAAGGCAGCAGCTGATCGAGCAAAGAGGAGGTAAAAAAACAACTGTTACTTGTTTCCCATTGTATCACTGTTTAAGAGAGGTTTCGGAGGAGCAGCCACGTCTCCTTGGGGTGCGTTTAGCTCCCCTCTTCACAACGTATGGAACTGGTTTGGGGGGAGGGATTGGCGAGCAAAGTGAGCAGGGGGTGAAGCCCCCTAGTATAAAGAAAATATCATAATTGGGTGGAGTATCCCTTTAATGCAGAAATGATATGGCAGATGATGGAGGTTTTCAATCAAAAATAGTCAAAAGTAACACTGTGTAAAAAAGAATTTACAACAATACCAGTGAGCTCCATCTGACCCTCGGAGAATCAGGGTTCAGTCAGTTCCAGCCAGTTATGAAGGCTTTCAGATCATAAACCCTTAAGGCAAACAAAACAAGTTCACGACAGGTTGAGAGCTACAAGATGAAGATCTTAGACAGATGGAAATAACCGGGGCAAAAGCCACAAGAGCCGCGAGCTTTCGGCGAGCGCTGACGTCACGAGTGCACGGCTGTCACTTCAGGCAGCACGAGGAATAATTGAGATCACGCACGCCGCCACATATCTGAAATGTAAGTCGTGACGAGGGCTCCAAACAGCTCAGTAACTACAAGGAAGAAATAAATCGAAGGGAAGACTGATTTGTCTTTAGAAAGGCGGGATAACAAATTGTAAGCGACCGGGGCGCAGACGTGCCTTCATTTCACTCTGTGACCCCGAGCGCTGCACAACACACAAATGACAGAGAGATAGGAATGTTGACCCGAGGAAGAGTTTAGACAATAAAGTGATGGTGTCAAGGCTTTGAAAATGAAGTGTTTAATTTGTGAGCCGCTGCTGCTCTCCGTTTGGATTTCACACAGACGTTTGCCGTGAATGGTCGCCACTCCACAGGCTTTAGAGACTATCCATCCATCCATCCATCCATTATTCAACCTGCTATATCCTAACTATAGGGTCACAGGGGTCTGCTGGAGCCAATCCCAGCCAACACAGGGTGCAAGGCAGGAAACAAACCCCGGGCAGGGCGCCAGCCCACCGCAGGGCACGCAAACACACTAGGGACAATTTAGAATTGGGAACGCACCTAACCTGCATTTCTGTGGACTTTGGGAGGAAACCCACTGCAAGGTAGCAGCGCTACCCACTGCGCCACTGTGCCGCCCCTTTAGAGACTAAAGCGCATTAAATGAACACCGCTTGAAAGGAGTGATAGGTGTGTGACTGTAATATTTGTGTGAATATGATGGATGGGGCATGAGGAGGACGTCAGCAACTGTCTGGTCACACCTGCCCTGTTAGGTTGATCCTGGACCAAACAATTTGGTTTGGGTAAATTACTCCCTGTATCCAGCAGGGGGCGCTAGCTCCCTGGTTGGAATAAGTTCTTTTGTAATTGCGGCTTGTTATATAACCCGAAACTTTATAGATATAATATAAAAAGGTGATACCTCTCCCTTAGTGATACGGAGGTAAGAAATCACATACGAGAAGTAACTTATGCTTTCTTTAATGACGGTTAACGCGGCATAACAGACGAGGAAGCCAAGACAAGACCTTTCGGGTAGCTGGGGGCCCGATGTGTGGAATCTGCCATGTTCGTCACTGCGTTGGAAGGATTTTCAGGATTGGATGACGTTATCTCTCATCCCTCTGTCGGCTTCAAAGGTGTGCCGGGCAATGTTCCAAGGTTTTATACCTTTTCTTCATGTGCAGGCCCCCACTTAGGTGAATAATTTAATTCCAAACAAGGAAAAGAAGCTCCAATGTCATGCTGGCCGCACCTTCCCCCAGCTGTCTTTATCTGTCTTGTCCTATGCTTTGCCTAGCAGTTCTAAATGTTGGCCCCTGTACTAAATCTGGCTCAGCTGTGCATGTGAGTAGAAAGAAGAGAAAAGCAGATTTCAAATATTTGCACAGAGCATATATTAAGCGCATATTCTGATTGCACTCCCTTTTTTGCACTCTTGCCCTGGGACCTTTCTGTGCTCTTGGGACAATTTTTCGAGGTGACAATGCTTACTGATCATACAGTCCAATTCCATCCATCCATAATCAAATCCAGTTCAGGGTTTCTTGGTTTTCAGCCAAACTCCTAGTTGACTGACAGTTGTCCATCATCACGATGACTTTTGTTGGTTGAATTTTTGCACATTTTCATTGGCTCTCTGCATTTTGTGTGGCGCATCACATCACACCTTGTGCAATTCATCCATCTAATTATTTAGGGGGTTACGGCCTTGCCTCATGCAGCCCACATTCGGGGTTTCAATCCCTGTATGGACGCTGTACATTCTCGCCATGTCCTGACGCGGACAAATGTGTTGGTCCTCCTTTACAGGTCATTGAAAGAGTGCTGCATGTACTTCTGAAAGCGATTGTCATCGGTGTCACCTGTACTCCTTTGATGTGTCATCGAGTCAGGCAAAGGAAGAGTGACAAGAGATCAAGCGTCGCTTATTCTACAAAGAGATTCTGAAATGGCTTGGACACTGTGGCGAATGGCCAGGACCCACGCCTCTTCAACACTGGATCCGGGGGAGCAGCCATGGGATGTGCTTTACGTCCCCTGGAACACTTGGTGGCAGCCCCCCTGGGTTGCATAGGGGCCCATAGCATGGAAAACCCGAGGTCATCCTTGTTGGGTTCCGTGGCCACCGCCAGGGGGAGCTGCAAGGCTTCCTGAATGCAGGCACACCCGGAAGTGCAGCCTAATTGAGGTTAATTACCACCTGAAGCACTTCCGGGTGGAGTATAAAGGGAGCCTGCAGCCACAACTCAGGGTGCCAGAGTCAGGAGGAGGAGGACGAAGCTGCCCTGGGAGGAGTGGAGGAAGAGAAGAGTGTGATTTGGGGTGTGATTTACTTTGGGGTATTTTTGGGACTGTGTTAGGGCCAGTGGGATACGGGGAAGACGTGTCCCATGGCTAAAGAAAAAATAAATCTTTTGTGTTTATTTTACCCGTGCCTCTGGTGTCAGTCTGTCTGGTCGGTGCCAATATAGTGCCTTATCACAACACATTTGTTGGGAACCCTAGAAAAGATCCCACATAATTAGATTCGAGTGACATTTCACACTAACTGTTTTCGTGAAGTTGTCACGTGACGTGTCATGTGGATGATTTCTCCCTTCTTCTTCTTTCAGCTGCTCTGATTTAGGGGTTGCCACAGCAGGTCATCAGGTCGGGTTTAGGTCAGGTTGGGGAGCCTGCACTGGCCGCACCCACCACATGACGAAACAGCTTGGGATCCCGGTGGGCAAACCCCTAGGCAAACACGCGGTCCAGTCCCACCCATCTATCTGCCGCAGCCTTGGGTGTTACATGGGCACACCCTTGGCCTGGTCCAGCCACTTGGGTCCTCAACAATGGCCGTAGTGCCGTAACAGTAATGTGCCTTATTCGGGACTCTGTGAGGACCTGCGCATTTGACACCAACCAGCGCTGGCTTGCAGATCATCCATCTCCAACTATCCTCATTTTTTACATCATTTTTTGCCTTCATGTCCTCCCTCACCACATCCATAAACCTCCTCTTTGTCCTTGCTCTTTTCCTCCTGCCTGGCGGTTCCATCCTCAAAATTCTTTTCCCGATGCCCCCCTCATCTCTCCTCTGCACGTGCCCAGACCATCTCAATCTCGCCTTTGTCACTTGGTCACCAAACTGTCGTACCCGTGTTGTCCCGCTAATGTACTCATTCCTAACCCTGTCTACCTTCGTTACTCGTAGCATCTTCAATTCCGCCACTTCCAGCTCTGCCTCCCATCTTCTCGTCAGAGCCACCGTCTCCAAACATTACAGCGTGGCCATTCTCACTACCGGTTTATAGACCTGCCCTGTCCCTCTTCTATCACAAATCACTCCTGCCTCTGTTCTACAGCGCAGTCCACCCCTTCCTGCACTCTCTTCTTCACCTCTCCATTGCTTTGGACTTTTGAACCCAAGTATTTAAATTCGTCCACCTCCACCACCTCTGCTCCTTGCAGTCGCACCCTTCTGCCACCTTCCCTCTCATTCAGACACATGGGTTCCATCTTACTCCTACTGACTCTCCTTCCCCTTCGTTCAGATGACTGAAATGGAGAAAAGTCGTCACTCTGCTGGTGTCATCACGTGTTCCACTCTGAGCACGGACCAGAGAAAGTAAAGGAGAGAGTCATCTGAGGAGATCAGAAAGAAAACGACAGACAAAGCTTGTGATGGGCAAAATGCCAGAAGACCATCATCTCCAAGAAACTTGATGTTCCTGTGACAACAGTTGCAAATTCATTTCATTAAGAAGTTTAAGGTCCATGGGACTTCAGCCAACCTCCCTGGTCGTGGCTGCAAGATTAAAACTGACCCCAGAATGGGCAGAAGGGTAGTGAGAATAGTAGATGAAAGCCGAGGGCAACTTCGAAAGAGATACAAGCTGAACTCCATGGTCAAGGTCCATCAGGGTGTGTTGTGTGGGGGCTTTGGAGGGGAGTGAGATATAGAATTGTTTTGTTGTTTGTTTCTTTTCACTTTCAGTATATTGTGACAAGAATGGACCGGAGACATAAAAAAAGGTTTGGGGCCGCCACCCGTATATTGTTTTCTGACTGCAAAATAGGAATAATTGTTGTACGGATGTGTAAAGCTCGGAATCCAGAACAGAACTGACTGGCAGCTTTAAAGGCGACCAGAGGAAATTATGTCATCAGTGGGGCCGGAACTGGAAGTGGCGTCATCAAGGCCAGAAACTGGAAAGTGACGTCATCAGTG
>JANRMT010062840.1:50398808-50409883 GCA_026402145.1 Polypterus bichir lapradei | reverse complement strand
GATAGATAGATAGATAGATAGATAGATAGATAGATAGATAGATAGATGTTGGGCTGGCGCCCTGCCTGGGGTTTTTTTCCTGCCTTGCACCCTGTGTTGGCTGGGGTTGGCTCCAGCAGGCCCCCATGAACCTGTAGTTAGGATATAGCGGCTTGGATAATGGATGGATAGATGGATAGATGTGAAAGGCACTATATGATAGAAAAAGCTGCTCAAATCAGGCGTGCAAAGCTTATAGAGACTTACCCACGAAAGCTCAAAAGCTGGAAATGCTGCCAAAGGGTCTTCTACAAAGGCTGAATTGAGGGTCTAAATACTTCTATATCTACTGTATGAGAGATTTCACTTTTTGACTTTTAGTAAATTTTAAACTTTTCTAAAAAAAAAAAAACATGTTTTCACTTGGTCATTATGGACTGTTGAGTGTGGAATAATGGACAGAAGTAGCAAATTTGTCAAATGAAAGTTAAATCTATGACACAACAAAGTGTGCAGAACGTGAAGGGGGTCTGAGACCCTTCTGAATCCACTGTAACAAAACCTAACATCCTTAGACTCAATTAATCCAATTCATACTCATGGAGAGCACAGCCCTTCTTTATGGTGGTCCCCTCGTGCACATACAATATGACGGAGGGTGGAAGTGTGCATCAGTGTGCACCGAGATGAACTGGCATCCCGGGTAGGCCTGGTTCCTGCCCTCTTTCAGGTTCTGCTAAGTTAGAGTCCACTTTACCTACCCTGAAGTAGATTAAGTGGGATTTAGAGTGTTATGATACGGCAGAAGCCATCACTGTGGATAAAAACAAGGACGTTGCTCCAGTTCCTCCCAGAGCCCGGCAATTCCCTCAGATTTATAGGTCATAATTTCTGCAGATTTCCCAACGGTGGCCTCATCAGCTTAGCAAATGTTCCCTTAGAAATTAGGCAATAATCAGCATGCCAGATACATTACAAATAGTTTGCAATAAGCAGTTAGAAATGTGATGAATTTTGCAATAAAGTACCAATCGGCTGTGGATTGCCTGCTGAAGATGTGTAATTGGGTTTAGGTTAAGCCTGTTCACTCGCCCATTTAGGATTATTAAAATTGACTCTCATCTGGTGATTCAAGACGAACTGCCATAAAGAAGCATGGCGATGCAGGAAGGTAATGGTAATTCAAGCAAAGGGTGCCTGAGGGGAACACAAACATTTCTGCACACATCGAAGATCTGACTTGAGAAAAGTGGTGGATCTTTGGACTCTCCTTCCATGTTTCAACCCAAATGGCTTTTATTTCACAAAAGGGAGAATGTCACTCCTCTTTTACTCCTCTGAGATTGAAAGAGCTTTACTAACACAGGGACCAAGATGTGCAAATACGTCTGAAGGATGCACTGGGACACATCATCACTGATGGTTTCCTGGGGTCATTGGGTGTTTTTCGGGTCTCACAGCATCAGACACCTTCACCCAGGGACTGATCACCCCCTGGCAGGGTTGCCTGACTTGTCTCTCAGTAGCTGTGGTCCACAGATGACCCCTTTTTATCCTGTGCCTGACAGAGGCTGTTTCTGTGGATTCTATGGTGCATCTAATGGCTTGCCTAGTAATACTGGGCAGAGTGAGTGGTCTACAGAGCGATCGGACATTTAAGCCGGGTTTGTATTTATGGCGTGAAGCAGGCGCGCGCACACGGCACCACAAAGCGCGAGCACGCACCCGCGCAATGAGCCGCCAAAACACGCGTATGCTTGTTGCTTTCTATCCTCGTTCTCGATAAGTGACAGTGGTCGGTCAGTGTCGCATATCTAATAATGTCTCTGCTGATGGCAGAAGAATTGTGCTCGCTATTACTGATTTTAAAGAGGAAGAAAAGGAAAAGATGGAGGAGCGGTGAGGGAAGGGAAGTGTTATATTTTGGTGAGTGGGGGGACGTACATGATGAGCAGTCTGCGTTTCAAAAGGTCTTCATGGCATTTTGATGACCTGTTGCACCATGTTCTGATCTTTCTTAATCATCCTGGCACCCACGTAACCAGCCTCTCGTTGAAATTCACCATTTTGGGTACACGACTGCCAGATCTGACCCGCCGCGTAGTTAGAAACATTCTGAGGGGCAGCTGGCGGCAGTTGGTTAGTGAACATTTGCGTGCGCGGCAGGGGGCGTGTCTCCAAATCTGACGTTATTTTCGCCGCACGTGCAAGTCAAGTTAAAACTGGGTTTAAAGCCCCTCATGAACGACCTCACCGTCCTTGTCCACGGCACTGCTCCAGCAGGTCCTGGTACTTCGCGTACCTCCTCTCATATGCCTCCTTCATTCAATGCTACCCGGGCAGAGTGAGTTCTATCACGACTAGATGTTTTGTGGCTTCCGATGGAACAGCTATACTTGGACGCTGCGATGTTACTGCACTGTGCCCAGAGAATGTAAGTTATTTGCCTGGGTCCACTGTTAGCTGTCAGTCTTGCACAACGTGAAGCCGACCTGCCTGCGGTTTGAGCTGTGCTCAGGATTGTTCTCCATCCCTTACAAAGGTGATGTTCTTGCTAGGGGGTTCATGGTGCATTTGTACTAATAAAATGCATTACATTTGTCATTCTAACAGATGCCGCATCACAAACATTAACGCTGCATTAACAAATCCCAAACCAAATGCCATATAACAGAGACATATGCATTGCATTTGTCATTCCACTAGATGGCACATTCACAAACATTTGCAGTAATAAAATGCATTTTATTTGTTATTCTAACAGATGGCGCATCACAAAATTGGTAGGAATAAAATGCATTTTTTCTATTATTCTAGCAGATGGCACATCACAAACATTTGCAGTAATAAAATGCATTTTATTTGTTATTCTAACAGATGGCGCATCACATAATTGGTAGGAATAAAATGCATTTTATCTATTATTCTAGCAGATGGCACATTCACAAACATTTGCAGTAATAAAATGCATTTTATTTGTTATTCTAACAGATGGCGCATCACAGACATTTGTAGGAATAAAATGCATTTTATCTATTATTCTAGCAGATGGCACATCACAAACATTTGCAGTAATAAAATGCATTTTATTTGTCATTCCAACAGATGCCACATTACAAACATTTGTAGTAATAAAATGTATTTTATTTGTTATTCTAACAGATGGCACATCACAAACATTTGTAGGAATAAAATGCATTTTATTTGTCATTCCAACAGATGCCGCATCACAAACATTAACACTGCATTTACACATCTCATATGAAATGGCATATAACAGAGACATATATTTTGCATTTATCATTCCAACACATGCTGCATCACTACCATTTGTAGTAATAAAATGCATTTTATTTGCCTTTCCAACAGATGCCACATCACAAACATTTGTAGTAATAAAATGCATTTTATTTGTTATTCTAAAGGATGGCACATCACAAACATTTGTAGGAATAAAATGCATTGCATTTCTCACAGATGCCATATCACAAGCATTAACACTGCATTTACATATCTTATACAAAATGGCATATAACGAAGACATATGCATTGCATTTACTATTCCAACAGATGCTGCATAACAACCATTTGTAGTAATAAAATGCATTTTATTTGTCATTCCAACAGATGGCGCATTACAAACATTTTTAATTACCAAATGCATTTTATTTGTCATTCCAACAGATGACACATTACAAACATTAACACTACTTTTATAAATCTCAGGTTAATTTTGTATAATCCACATGTCAAGTCATCACAATGGCCCAAATACATGTATTTTTTTATTAAAATATTGTTAAACTTGCAATGATACTCATCTAAGATGGGTTGAAATCTAAATAATCCCCATCGACCCCAGTGTTAACTTTCTCAGTGCACCGTCTATTGGAATGTACTTCATAATGCATGTAGTAATAAAATGCATTGCATTTGTCATTTCAACAGTCCAAAAACTGAACTCTACGCCATTAAATTCGTGTACACAGCAGCACCAATCACTGTGCCATCCATCTAATTTCCGCTTTCTTTATTTTAAAATCCCTAACAGCGTTTTTAATTGGTAATTCCAAGTTGTCCCCATGTGAGTCTGAATGGTTGTGTTGTGCCCCTGAGGGAGTCCTTACAGTGGACTGGCACCCCTGCCAGTGTGGACCCCTGCCTTGTGCCCAGTGGTTGTAGTAATAGTGCTACAGAGATGGGCTCTGGCCCCCATGATAGTGAATTGGATTAAGCAAATGCGAGAATGTTACTCCATGTTATGTTAATTTGGCTTTTATTTGTGACAATTAACCATTGTGATTAATTCTAGCAAACCCTGAGATTAAAATGCTAATTTCTGATATGTCTGACAAGCAGTAATATATACAGTTTATATAAATATCAAAGACAATACCATGTTTCTGGCACCGTATTATTCAAATAATAATTTCCTGATGCAAAGCCATGCCTGGCGTGCAGTGTGAGGCGGCCTCTTTGTTATTTCATGCGTCTTTCACTCTGTCACTAATTCTGTCTCAGCCAGCAGGAGTTTTCAATAAAAATCTACAAGCAACAGTGGCGCTGATTTGTACTCGCTCATTACAAGGAAAGAAACACATAAACAAAGTGGAGCGGGTCCTTGGAATTCTGACAGAAACACCCTTTATTATCTTCCTCTAAATGATCTCATGACATTATGAGCTCCATAATTTAGTCCTTTGGAAAGCAAAAGTTAACGGGTGTGCCTCCAGAAAGCAGTCGGCTTTGGAAGGAGCCCCACTGAGGATGACAGTGGATAGTAAATCCTCAGTGTTTTATAGGAGAAACAAATTGTGAGCCGAGCACAACCTGGACCCCGATGACACTGTGCACTTCTGGCTGGTGAATGCAGAGCAATGGCAAATTATCGATCTCTCCCAACAATGGAGGAGGAGGAGGAGGAGGAGGAGGCCATTTTGCAGGTTTAACTAACCGCATGAAGAGCATCTATGAAGAAGTGGTACTCTGTGATCCGTCTGCTCACGTCATTCAATTCAGAGATGTTGGGGAATACAATACAATACAACTCATTTATTGTATAGCGCTCTTCACTGGGCGCTGTACACAGTTCTCAGTTAAATACAAGTATGGAAGATACGGGTTACACACAGAAATGCAGATTTGCTAAAACACATAGAGAACAAGGTAGACACTCATTAGACAGAAATGGAAACCAACAATACCAGTTGTCAAAGATGAGGCAACAGAGTCGCAAATAAGTTTGGGGCAGCCATCCGTATAATTTTTCCTGGCTGCGAAAGAGTTAAATTAGGAGTACATCGTGCACAGATACGAGACCAAAACAGAAGTGACTTAAGGAGGCCAAGATGGCGGTTTTAAGGGAGAGCAGGGGAAGTGAGGTCACCAGGGCCAGACCTGGAAGTGAGGTCATCAGGACCTGAACAGGAAGTGAGGTCATCAGGGCCTAAACCAGAAACGAGGTCATCAGGGGTCGAAACCAAAATGAGGTCATTAGGGGCAGAAACGGAATTGAGGTCATCAGGGCCTGAATTAGAAGTCAGGTCATTAGGGCCGGAACTGGAAATTAGGTCATCAGGGGCAGAAACGGAAGTGAGGTCATCAGGGCCGGAAACCAGAAGTGAGGTCATTAGGGGCAGAAGCGGAAGTGAGGTCATCATGGCCTGAACTGGAAGTGAGCCCATAAGGGGCGGAACCAGATATGAAGTCATCAAGGGCAGAAACAGAATAATAATAATAATTCATTTCATTTATATAGCGCTTTTCTCAGTACTCAAAGCGCTATCCACACAGGGAGGAACTGGGAAGCGAACCCACAATCTTCCACAGTCTCCTTACTGCAAAGCAGCAGCACTACCACTGCGCCACCTGTGAGGAAGTGAGGTCATTAGGGGCAGAAGAGGAAGTGAGGTCATTAGAGCTGGAACTGGAAATGAGGTCATTAGGGGAAGAAGCGGAAGTGAGGTCATCAGGGCCTAAACCGGAAAATGAGGTCATTAGGGAAGAAACGGAAGTGAGGTTATTAGGGGCAGAAGCGGAAGTGAGGTCATCAGGGCTGGAACCAGATATGAGGTCATCAAGGGCAGAAACAGAAGTGAGGTCATTAGGGGCAGAAGAGGAAGTGAGGCTGTCAGGGCCGGAGCCAGAAATGAGGTCATTAAGGGCAGAAATGGAAAGTGGCGTCTTTGGACCCAGGAGGAATTTCCTGTAATCGGTCTTCAGTGGAAAGAAAGAAAGGGGTCAGTACACTCCATCACCCCCTGTTCTTTCATGGAATTTCCCCCTTTAGCTGCCTCCCCGGCACCCGTGTGTGACAACAGTCCATTAATTAATCGATAAACTATGGCCAGTTGACAATGGTGGAGATTAAAACTGTAAAAGAGAAAGTCAAAAGCAGAGTTATAGTTGTGGCCACTAGGGGGCATACCAGCACCCCAGGCTCAATTACACCACAACCATCCCAGTTCAATTAAAGTGCTTTAAATTTAAACAACACTTTCAGCACAACTCTTTCTTTTCTTTTTCATCCTTTTCTTTTCCTCCATCTCTACTTTCTCTCCCACGCCTCCACTGAGTCAATTGGTGGGCTCTCCTTTAACTCCAAACCTCAGTGGATTTCTGGTGCTTAATCTGTTGCACTCCAAGAAGCACTTCTGGGTCAGGCAGGACCACAATGGTCATTGTAACATCAGTATCCAAGAGCTCATCCTGGCAGCTTCCCCCAACAGAACCCGGCTGGGCTCCACAACTCCCTTGCTGCCCTTGTGGGTGTCGATACTGGGGCTTGCCAAATGGGATGCTGCCATCTAGTGTATGGGGTGGGGGTGCCCTGTAGATAGCAAGCAGTCAACCGTTATACAGACCTTTCGGGTTCCCAAATCCATCCCGGAAGCTGCTCAGTGGTTGCAAGGATTCCACTCCTGATGTAGCTGCTGTAACATCCTTCCACCTACTGGCATAGAAAGGAGATATCCCTCATTTCCTGGAATCACGTTATCAAGACCTCCTGGCCAGGTGAAGGAGTAGTGCCCATACCATACTGGGTCAGTCACACAGTCCTGAAGACCTCTTTCCAATCTTTCCAATTGTCCTCTATCTGAGGTGATGTTTACATACGCAGGAGAGCAGCCTGACAGTAGAGCAGTGTCACCAAGTACCATAGAAGTGAGGAGGGCTAGTAATGGTTTATAACTACTGTATTAGTTATATTTCTGTACAAATAATTAACAAACAGAGATGCAGTGCACACAGCTAATCAGCAGCTCTAATCAGGGTATGCCAGACTAAAGTCGTGAGTCTTCAACCTGAGACTGAAACCTCGACCTCCCACTGTTATTTTATTAATCCTTGGAGTCTTAAGTAGGTCGACATCTTGAGATCTCAGTGTGTGCTCGGGTTTGTAAACCATGATAAGCTCAGATAAGTAAAACAGGGTTTCGGCCATTTGAGGCTTTATAAGTTGAAAGGGGGATTTTGAAGTCAGCCCTAAGCTTACCTCGGGGCCAGTGCAAGGACTTGAGGGTGGACGTGATGTTAGGACAGCTTAACTACGAGCTATACAATGGAGTGACAAATGGAATGAGTGATCTCTCGTTTGTCACATTTCTTATGTTCATATTAATATCTCCCATCTCTATATATATATATAAACTACAACGTCTGCCTGTCTGTCTCTCCGCTTTTCACGAGAGAACTACTTAATGGATTTAGTTTGGATTTTTTTCTAGAATTTGCTTGAACATTCTGGTTGATTTTGCGACTTCTCTCATCGTACTAAGTATCAGAGTTTGCTTGCTGTATCGATTTATTTGCGCGAATCCGAGAGAGACGCAGCGGGCCGAGGGGAGGTGGGCGGGGCCCTCCTCACTCATGTGTCAGCCTCGGGGCATAACCTTAACTCCGCTTAGCTGGGGAACGAGAGAACTACTTAACGGATTTAAATTGGGCTTTTTTTCTAGAATTTGCTTGAACATTCCGGTTGATTCTGTGACTTCTCTCATTGCGCTAAGAATCAGAGTTCACTTGCAGGAGTGATATACTCACATTAATCTGAGGCAGAGGGTGCGGGGCCGAAGGTAGGGGGAAGTGTGACGTCAAAAGTGGGGAGTAGGGCAGGGCCCTCCTCAATATCCTGTTTCACTTTCTCGGAGATGGCTGGGGGGGGGGCGACCCGGCCGGGACGCCCAGGAGGACCGGAGGACGGCTTACGCCTTCCCCAGATCATGTGGGGGCGACCACCCTGGTACCTTTGGGGGTCACGGGTACAGAGCTTTGAAGCTCAACCCTGCATGGGCCCGAGGTCACCGCCAGGGGGCGCCCCAACGCCTATGGAGCCCTGGACCTCAGCACTTCCACCACACCCGGAAGTGCTGGGGGGAAGAGGAGCAGGGACACCTGGAGTGCTTCCGGGGATGCAGCCGGCATTTCCGCCACACTGGGGCGTGTCGGTGGAAGATTGCCGGGACAAACTGGAGCACATCTGGGTGGATATAAAAGGGGCCACCTCCCTTGATACAGTGATTAGAGTCGGGCGGAAGAGGACGAGGTCTCTGGAGGATGAGAAGAAAGAGAAGGCATTGTATTGTTGGCCAGGAATTTTGGGGACTTTGGGGTGTGTGGCACTTGTAAATATGGCAAATAAACGTGTTGTGGGTGACATAAACCTGTCTGTCTGTTTCTGTCCGGGTCGGCTACCACAACTTCTACATGGGTGGAGCCCATGGCTGTTCACAGATCTTCTGCATTAAGACGGCTCCGGATGAGATGTTAGGACAGATTAGCTATGAACTAAAGAAACGAGTGACAAATGGACCGAACGGTCACCTCCTTTGTTGTGATCACATTCTTATGTTCTGTCATGACAAAAGTCACACATGTGCACGCGCTTGGGAGGCAGCCTAAGGGCTCTGGTGATGGTGATTACCCGCCGAACCAGGGGTTGGCGCTGTGCTCTGACACCTTTTTGTCTTCCTCCCTCTGCAGAACAGAAGACTGACGTCTGCTGACGTCACTTCTGTGGCCTGCCCACCCACCTTGCCCCGCCCCTCCACCTTGCCCCGCCCCTTCCTATCAACAGCCCTCATAAATTGGGAACCGGACATTTCAGATCAGTTCTGTGTTTTCACACGCGTCTGAGAAGACGTCCCGCACGTTTTTATTAAAAGTTTCATCCTTTTCTTTGCTTTGTGCCCCCGAAAACGTTTTCTGTGTTCGGCCTCCTCTCTTTCTCACAAACTTTGTCCACTTTTAATGCTTTTGCGGTGCAGCGCTTTTCAACGATACACTTTTCCTCACAAATATTGACTTTTGGGAGTGAATGGAGAGAGGCAGAATAAACGCGATCCACTGGAAAACGATTTATCTGTCATGTACGTCACTTCCGAAATGGGCTAATTGACCAAACGTACGCTCCTTTGGGATGTTAGGAGTATCTGGAGAATAACACGCAGATGATGAAAGCATACTGGGAGTGCAATTTGAATTTGGGATTCCCGATCCGTGTGGCACATCGAATGTCACCCACACAATCTCACTGCTAAACACGCAAAAAGAATACAAAGGAGAAGAAGCCGATGAGACCCGACCTGCAAAGTGTCCCTAAAAATGTTGGTGATCTCCGTGGAGTTGTGCGCTCTCTAAATAAGCCCCAGTTTTAAAATGACTCTTTTACTTTCCGATTGCTCACTTGGACCACCGTAGTTTGTGTATTTTTATTTTTTTTTTGTAGTACATAAACATATAATTAAGCTCAGCGTCGAATTGTGTGCTGCACTTAAACCAATTCAAGCACATAACTAGTGAGCAATCAAAATGATCTTCCCGTTAATGAATCTCTCCAAAAAAGCCACAACAAACGGCTCCTAATCAGACCGCTGAAACGAAGCCAAGTGGCTGAACGGAATGGGAAGTCATTAGTTTTTCAAAAAATCATCCTCGACATTTTGATGCTGTTGCACATTTACTTACCTCATTCACATCCTGGTGAGAAAAGGAATAATTAAATGGCGCTGGCACCCGTCTCTAGTTGACTTTCGTGGTCTGAGCTTTCGTGTTTCATCATCAGCAGGCACTTACTTCATGTGTCTTGTTGGTGTTAGGCGCCAATTTCTTGTAATATTTAATAAGAGAAGCCCCTGTTTGTATTTTATGGGGTCTAAATGTTCTCAATTGCCTGTTAGTTTTGCACTATTTTGTCAGCCAGCTCTATGTGTAGGTTACTTTACGTTACTTCACCGTCCGTCTGCTTTTCCTGGCGAGGACTAAAGCAGCAACAAGCCAGGCTGGATAGACCAGACCACCCTTTGCAAAGCAATATTTCTCAGCTTCTCCCAGGTAATTTCAAATAATATAAATACTCTGTGAGGGACGGCCCGTGTCTTTACCTGGCTGGGATGCCCCTGAAGTGGAAGGACTGGGGGAGAGAGCCTGTACAGGGCATTATCTAACACTGGAGAGCTAGATGGCAGCCCCGCTGGTTTGCAGCAGTGCCTCGGATTCCCACATGGAGTTCTTTGATGTTGGGTTCTGGGAGTGCTTCATGGGGCTTCCACCTCACCCACAAGTCCTTTTGGACCACATCTATGGAGCACCGGAAAGACTCCCAGGTGGGAGATAAAAGGAGATGCCTACCTTACATCGAGGAGCCAAAGTCGAGAGGTGCAGGGCAATGCTTGCTGGAGGAGAGGAGGAAGAAGAGATAAAGAGCAAGACAGAGAGGGGAAAAGACAAAGCATTGCTGTGTGATGTGCTTATTGTACTTGTGCTTATGGCGTGGGAAACCCTAATTGAAAGAGTGTGTTTTTACACCTGTGTCCGTGTCTGTCTGGGTTGGGTGTCTGGGAAGCTGGAGCACCCCTACTGGCCACACATATAAAGTGAAAGAATCGCAAACACCAGAATAAAGGGGTTGGGGTAGCAGCCCCATATACTTGAAAATCAATGAATGGAAAATGAGAGAACAACGGAACAGAACAATATAGAACTAAACTGCCAGGAACACGATGGAGGCAGGACAGAAAGTGAGGTCATCAGGTGGGATTTCCTAACATGGGTTTGCAGAGGATGAAAGAGAGAAAGCGTTTCCTGACAGTGCCAAC
>JANRMT010062840.1:50376191-50393233 GCA_026402145.1 Polypterus bichir lapradei | reverse complement strand
GAACGAAAGACGCTATCTCTTCCGTCTTTTCACTTTAAACGGATACTCAAAAACATTCATTAAACGATGCTTATACAGAAGACAGCAAAAAAATCAGCAAACTATCGACATGAACCAGAACACCCCCCTCCACCTGGCACTCACTCCCTTATCACCACAAGTTTCTGAAGGTGCAGCACGCATCCTGGCCAAGTCAGGCGTCAGAATAGCACACAAACCAACGAACAATCTGCGCACGGCCCTCTTTAACGCTAAAAACAAGAAATCGACAGCAGGAACACGAAACGCAGTTTATAGCATTCCATGCAGTTCTTGCCCAGCGATATACATGGGACAAAGATCAAAAAGAATCGCAACACGTATACAGGATCATCGCAATGGCGTCAGAAGGAAGGACTCATGATCACTGATCTATAGGCATAATAAATCTACAGGACATACATTTAACTAGGAAAACGTACAAGTAAGATTTAAGGCCAGCACTAAAAGTGCCAGAGAGCTGGCTGAATCTTGGCTATCAAATGAGAACGCCATCAACAGACACATGGACATAAACCCAGCAATTGCAAACTTAAGAAGAACATATTCATAATCAATAAAACTTTACAACCAATACCCCCCCTCCTGAACACACTGACTTGCCCTCCCCACGTAATTGTTCCTATATATTGCCTTTGATTCTTGTAAGTCTAAACATATACATATATATATATATTGTCACACACATGTGAATAGGAGGAAGCTGAGTGGACTGACAGAAGGTAATTCCACGCCAGGCCAGGGGGTGGCAGGGTGCACTAAACCTTCTTCTGTTTTCTCTGCTGACCAAATATGGGAAAACCTGCCTGATTTCTCTTCAAAGACGTCACTTCTGGTTCCGGCGCCATCTTGACACATCACTTCCAGTTCCGTCATCCAAGATGACATCACTTCCGGGACCTGGTCTATAAAGATGCCATTTTGTCTTAAGAAAAATCAGTTCAACTTGAGAACTTGACCTATGCACTTCAGTGCTAATCTAAACCTTTGCAGCCAGGTATAATATATGGGTGGCTGCCCCAAACCTTTTTCAGTGTCCAAGGCTGACTTAATTCACAATATTTATATTCATATACATTATATATATATATATATATATAATATATATATATATGTTGTGAAAGTCAGCCTGGACAAAAACAGGTGGACAACGATGGTTCACCCACAACACGTTAATTATACATATCTTACAAGTCCAGGCCAATCAGTCCAATGGCTTACTTCCTTCAGGCTGCCTCCTTGCCTCCTCCAAGACCTTGTCCTCTTCCACCTGACTCCAGCCATCATATGAAGGGAGGCAATTTTACAATTTGTAAAAATAAACGTCATGGTGTTTCTCACACAAACACAAAGAGGTTCCAGGCCTTCTAGTGTCTGAAGCACTCAGATCTGCCGGAGGCCTAAAACTGTCCTGACTGCAGCTGGCTACTTCTCAGGTACAGAGGCCAGCAGCCACAGCATGCAGCAGTAGATGTTTTATGTTGATTTTTGAGTTAAACCATTGCTTTGTGTGCTTTTCGGAAAAATGAGTTATTTGGAAAAAATATTCAGCCCTCAAAGAGTGATAGAATGGCCACAGGATCCATGAAGTATTGTAGAGGTGGGTGTCCTGTGGAATAGCGAGTGAAGTCTGCGGTGGGACACGATTTACAGATAAATAGATAAAGGGGAGCTCCGGCTTTGGAGGGGTATGGATGTGCAGGACAGAGCAGCTCCAGAGTGTTGATGGGCTAGTCGACTGATCGTGCATTCACGGGCAGTTTGGTCGATTGCCTTGTTAGCAATCTGGGGTCTGAAATCGGCGCCATTGCACCTGCCCCCCCACCAATAGTATAAAAGAAGCCTGAGTAGGAAACAGGGGAGGACAAAGAAAGAGGTTCAAATAAAGAAGACAGTAGCAGCGCTACTTAACATGACTTTCATCTCCCAGCAGCCCTGGCGGTTAGAACGCTATTGGGCAGATAGGGAGGAGGCAGGGAATTTTGAAATAAATCCTTGATTGTGCAAGTCTAATTATTAAGCCTGTTGTCTCTCTTCCACATCGATAACAGCGGCAAACGGGGATTCGTCGAAGGGTGCGTGGAAGTGCGAGCCTTTACACGTCACATATTTTCACATAAAAGGTTCCCTGTGGGAATGCAACACACGAAAGTGGCCGAGGAGCACAAGAGGCCCAGGGTCTACATCGTACAGGAACTCTTTGGGTTCTGAAAACAGAAATGCGCCCCATTGTCACTCACACAACACGATCGTCTCTCGAACTCCGATGGTTTCATCGACTGGACACTCGGCAGGTCGTTTGACTACCAAAACTAATTGTTTTGACCGAAATCCTGAGCCGCTGTCCGTATCTCTGGCAGGGAGGTGGACACTTTGTCTAGAAGTGGACTTCTGCAGGGTTTAGAAAGGAATTTTCCGGGATATCCGTAAAACTCAAACTAATATTTTCTTCTTTCTTCAGTGAAACTCAGGCACTTAGTGTTAAGTGGCGCACAGTATGCAGGCTCTTATTCAGAAGCCAAAGTTTGTGGAGTGAAAAAAAAAAAAAAAAGAGAGAGCAGGCCGCTCTGTCTGCGAGTGCTGCAGGTTCCGGGGATGATTACAGAACACAGGAGAACGCCATTAAAGCCACCAAAAAAAATAAGAGAGAGAACATTGTATTATGGGGTTTTGAATGAGACTGAAGCCCTCAATTTATACAGCAGAATGAACGTTTTTAGCGCCAGATGCAGCCTGCTGTGGCAATTCTCCACGTAACAAAGCACAGGCATTTCCATTATTGCCCAAATCCCAAAACAAATCATAAGCTGAATGCAACCCATTTCTAAAAGAAAGCCTACCTGGCAATCACAGCAAAGGTCAGATGGTATAATATGATTTGCTCCGTCATTTGAAGCATTATATAATGATTAGGAAACGCTTTGTTTTTGACACTCCTGCAGTGTGTGATATTCTAATAACTTTATCATGCAGTTCTATTATGAAGATTCATTCAATAGCTACCTGGAAAAAGAAAAAAAAAAAAAACAAAAAAGACGACACCTACCCGGATTGTTGAGAAACGTTAACCCGTTCTGACTCTGCATTTAGGATTCAAAATGGTCTGCTTGAATTTAATTAGCTGTCCAAATCTGAGATTATTCAAATTGATCTGGACACAGCAACAGTCGACTGAAGACGCCATCTCACTAGCTCATTGGCTTGATTTCTTAAATAACAATAATAATAATAATAATTCTTTACATTTATATAGCGCCTTTCTCACTACTCACAGTATTTGGACCCCTTTGCTGTGGGTACAGGTGCCTCCCTTTCTCTTGGCCATCGTTGAGACGTTTCTACACCTGGTTTGAAGCCCACTTGACTGGACATGATCAGGAAAGGCACACACACCTCCTGCCTATAGAATAATAATCATTTTTTTACATTTATATAGCGCCTTTTCTCACTAGTCAAAGTGCTTCTGCCAGTTCAGCCTCCACTAATGTGTAGCATCCACCTGGATGATGACCTGGACACAGCAACAGTCGACTGAAGACGCCATCTCACTAGCTGATTGGCTTGAGCTCTTAAATAATAATGAAAAGTAATCATTCTTTACATTTATATAGCGTCTTTCTCACTACTCAAAGCATTTGGACCCCCTTGCTGTGGGTTCAGGTGCCAATTCTATTGGCCATCGTTGAGACGTTTCTGGTTTGGAGTCCACTTGACTAGACAGGATTAAAACAGGCACACACCACCTGCCTATAGAATATTAATAATTCTTGACATTTATATAGCGCCTTTTCTCACTACTCAAAGCGCTTCAGTGAGTTGGGAGCCACTTCAACCACCACTGATGTGCAGCACCCACCTGAGTGATGCGACGGCAGCCATATTTGCTCCAGTAAACTCGCCACACATCAGCTATTAGCTTGTAGCGGGGCTACATAGTAGTAATAGTGTTGTTTGTGTTCGTACCACATGCGTCTTGTTTACATCGTCCCGTTTACTGTTTGTGTGTGTCAGTGAATGCCGTCTCCGTAAAGGGGGACGGATGATGGAAGGAGACCGCAGCCCCAAACCTGGAAAACACTGGTTTTCAATCAATCAATTACATTCGTCACAGGACTATAAAAACAATCAAGAGGGAACGAAGAGAAAAAAAGGGAAAAGGAGGCGAGAGAGAGAAGGAGACTTTCATTATACGACCACGAACCACCTGTACCTGCTGTATTCCACATCGCGCATTTCCATCCAGTTTGTTTTTCATTCCGCTGGACTTACTCCAACACCCTCATCACGAGAGACCCCGCGGTCGGATCATTTTCCACCACCGCCGAGGATACACGGTGAGGCTGTTCCATTTTGTTACGGGAATTACAAACACTCCATATATCGGTTAACTAGTCATCTGCATTCAGGACAATTGTTACTCGGACTCAAGTTCACGACCGTTCATTTCCGTGTCTCATTCATTTTTTTGGTATTTGTGTTGTTAGTTATATGTTACAAGGGCAAGGGAGGGGTTGTTATATTCATATAGGGATTTGTCACGGTGTTGCTTTGGTAGAGGGATATTTATAATTTGTTTAGCTTTTCTGTTTCATTTAATACAATTTATCAGTTTAAGTTTACATATCTGTTTTTCTTTTGTGCTTATTTACACCGTCGATTGTGGGGGAAAGTTTTAATTTGTTAAAGGTACGGCTTGATTAGATTCAACCTCAGCAATTAATCCAGGCCACAGGTCTTGGAAGTGTAGCTGCCGGCCGGGTAAGGGGTCGGCCATTACAAGCTGGTGAAGGGGTGAGAGAGATAGCCAATCAGAGACAGGGGGATGATTAGGGGGCCAGAATGGCCAGACCATGGTGGACAATTTAGCCAGGACATCGGGGTACCCCCTACTCTTTATGAAGAATGCCCAGGGATCTTTTATGACCACAGAGAGTCAGAACCTCAGTTTTACATCTCATCCAGTGGACGGCGCCATTTTTACAGCGCATTTGTCACCATCACTGCACTGGGACATTGAAATCCACATTCAGATCACAGGGTAAGCGCCCCCTGCTGGCTGCATCAACAACTCTTTCAGCAGCAACAGAAGCTTTTCCTAATTGGTCTCCCATCCAAGAACTGGCCAGGCCCCTGAATGTGTTAAACTTCAGGTGGGTGACCACTTCTGAAGTACAGGTGGGAAGGCTGCAGGCTTCTGCAATTCAATTTTGCCCCCTTGTCCTGCCACACTTGTTTTCCCAAACAGTCCCCATAATTATGTTGACCCCTGTTGTAAGTCACTATGTATCTGCTGAGGACATTAATGTCAAAGGATGTCACCAATTACAACTCTCAGCCTTTTTCATGGTGGTTCCCTGTTGTTAGGTTTAGGGTTACAGACATCGTAACTCTGGAGGATTCCACCAGGTGGCAGTGTGAGTAATCATCACGGTACGAAAACAACGTCTGGTTTCTCTGTGCTGTGAGTTGAGGGAAGACAGAGATTGATGATAAAAAAATCCTTTGCATTCTGATGCTTTTGTGAAGGTGCAAGAAAACAACGACACAGAAGATGGTATGTGAGACTTTTAAATGTATCTCGATCTGTCTCGAATTTGCTTCCATTTCTTGTTGCACGTTTCGACAAGTAATGGCGTAGCTAGGGGTGGGCGGAGGGGGCGGTCCGCTAGGAGCGGCACATTTTTGGGGGTGGCATTATTGGCCAAAAGGCTCAGTACAAGCAGTGTGTAAGGAGCAGGGTTTGGAAAAATATCACTCATGAATAAACAAAAGGAAAATCCTCTGGTTTTTATATACAAATTCTTCGAAAATAATTTTCAGACTGTCCAGTTCAAATTTATGAGGCAATAACAAAAATAAACCTAAACATTACACCGATAATGAATTCTAGGAAGATAAACAATTCATTTACAATTCATAATTTCATTTCGTTATCACTCCGAATGTGTTCTTGCTCATCCCCACCTATCACTTGTACACTACACTGGTTCTGGTTTTCACAACGTAATTATATTAAACGTATTTATATTAAATTATATTATATTATATTAGAACACGGCTTATCAGTGCGTCTATACTATATTCTTGTCTAGTTCCATCCATCCATCCATTATCCAACCCGTTATATCCTAACTACAGGGTCACGAGGGTCTGCTGGAGCCAATCCTAGCCAACACAGGGCGCAAGGCAGGAAACAAACACTGGGCAGGGCATCAGCCCACCGCATCTTGTCTAGTTGATGCTTATAAATAATTATATGTGAAAAATTATTGTTGTTTCTCTATATATGAATAAATCTATGCAAAATTTATCTTAATTTTTCTCTATATGTGATTTTAATCCATCCATCCATCCATCCATCCATTATCCAACCCGTTATATCCTAACTACAGGGTCACGAGGGTCTGCTGGAGCCAATCCCAGCCAACACAGGGCGCAAGGCAGGAAACAAACCCTGGGCAAGGTGCCAGTCCACCGCAGGTGTCATTTTAATTTTCTATTTAAATTGGTTAACATATTCAGATATGTTGGAGCACGAGCATCACGAGCTCTCGCTACGCCACTGTCCACATGCACTTTCACCGAGTTGGCGATTTAATGCCAGCTGTTCCGATGTTTGTCACTCTGGAGCGGGGATGTCACATCGTAAAGATGACGCTAAACTCTAACCTGCTCTACCAGCTCTTCCTCCATGTTGATAGTAAAGAACGACACTGACGTCACCTACCAACACTTGGACACATACACGCCACCCAGAGTTTTGCTGGTACTGCAACTCGTGCATGCGTCTCGTTAATTTCTGACGACGGGCTCGGAGGATGCGTCAAGTGAGTGCTGGGAACGCCATGATGCGTGCGTGTAAGCGTTCTGAGCGTCACGTATATCCCGGCCCCTTAGACCGAGTGCTGCTAATTAAGCCTCCTGATACTCTGAGTCAGAAGGCCCAACAATGGATGGAGGGACCTCATCATGCAGCGCTGTGGATTTAAAGGCACAATACGTCAGAAGGGCTGCTTTCCAGTCTGACCTTTTCATTTCTCTGCAGTAAGTCTGCTTTGCCCATTTGAAGACTTTATTTAAAATTTTTATTATAACACATAATATGAAAAACATGTTTTTTTAAAGAATAGCTGGCCCCTTGTGACCTGAGGTCTGTCTTTATTTTTAATTGGAATCTTCAGTGTGGGATGAAAGCCCAAGTGTTGCACATAAGTGACTAGGCTGTTATGCCAATTAAAAAAACAAAAAAAAAAAACATAATGTTCCTGCATCTCGGCTATATCCATTTCGATTTTCCCCCAGAGGAACACTCAGATCATTTGCTCTGACTACTTGCTTCAGATCTGCCCTTCTTTGGGTGTAATTAACAGTAAAGCAGTGAAGAAGGCCAAACTTCTCCAGGATATCGAAGGCTCTGCGCTCATTCTTTTGTCCTGCCGCCGACTGACGATAATTTCCACTCGTTCTGCTAGAGCCGCAGCTTATTACGAGGCTTCAGGCCTGCCGTGCTTGTCTGATTCCATCTCCACTTAGCCGGCATCTAAACAAGTAAGTACTGTATGGAAGACAGAAGGCACCCTCGAGTCGTCCCTGAATTCACAAAGCCAAAGTGAAATCAAAGAGGTGTCGTTGATCGTAAAGAAACACAGACCAGGCGGAGCTGACAGGAGAATAGCTCAAGTAACAAATGGACAAAAGTAAGGGTTAAACTAGATGGGTCGCTCTGTCCATTAGATAAGGTGGCTACTCCACATGCCACCTCAGTAGCACCCAAGCACTCACTGCAAATGACGTGACCCTGTTTTATATTTATAGTCTGAGGTTGTAATGGCTGACACCTTACCCAGCTGGCAGCTACACTTCCAAGACCTGTGGCCTGGATAAATTACTGAGATGAATCTTATAAATCAAGCCGTACCTCTAACAAATAAAATTTTCCCCACAATCGGCGGTTTAAACATAAGCACACAAAAGCAGATATGTAAAAATAAGTGAATAAATATATTAAATGAACACAACAAAACACTACTGCACATTCCCCATGAAAAATATATATGTAGATATGTATAACCCTCCACCAAACTAACAATGTGACAACACCATATATACAATATCAAAACCCTCCCTTGTCCCAGTCACATATAACAAACACAAATCACAAATAACGATGAACGAATATGGAAAATGCCAATGATAGTGAACTTGAGTCCGAGTATACAACTGTCCTGAATATGGATGACTGGCCAACAGATAAGTGATGCGTTTGAATTTCCTGGAAAAAATGGAGAAACCTCACCGTGAATCCTCGGCGTGTGGTGGGTACTGTAGTCCAACCTGGGGTCTCTGGAGATGACTGAATTGATGTAAGTCCAGTAGAATGAAAAACAAACAGGATCCCAAAGTGCGATGTGGAAAAATAGCAGGTGCTGGTGGTTCACTGTAGTGAAATCTAATTTCCGTCTTTCTCCTTCCTCCCACCTCTGATCCCTCCTGATTGTTTATATAGTAACTAGCTGACCCGTGGCGTAGTATATGTCGCATAATTATGTATTGATGGGTGAACACGTCCTGAAAGACACAGTTGTCCAAAGGGGTGGGTTTGAGGATATGACTGTGAGTGAATGAAAAGATGGAACTCTGGAGAGAGCAACATACAATTGCCCGTGACTGAAAACTGGTTTTGGCAGATACAGGCATATCTTTTTGAAAGTTTGGCCCTGTGCCTTATTAATTGTCATTGCAAAGGTTAATCTAACAGGATATCGTCTGCGTGTAAAAGTAAAAGGCAAATTTGAATCTGATTGGGTCTGGGAAATCCGGGGAATAAGGACAGTTTGTGAGGTAGCAGATGCGATAGTTTTACATTCCAGTACATTGCGGTGAGTGCTGGTAACAGTCAGTCTAGTGCCATTACAGAGACCTCTCGCTGGCATTAGGTTTCTGAGAAGCATGACGACTGAACCAATTTTAATTCTGAGTTTATGCGGAGGCATGCCAGTGGGAGTAAGACTGTTAAGAAATTCTTCAGGGAATGAAAGTTGATCTGCGGGATCGTCTGTGACGATGGAGTCAACGCTGGTGAAAGTTACTTCGTCGGTAGGGATAAGTTTCAGTACTTGTTCATTAAGGTGTAGCGAATCTTCGTTGGTGATGCTTAATATAGCTCGTGTACTGAGTTGTTCCGGAGTGACAGTTGAGAAGTCGATGCCTCGAGAGCGAAGGTGGATGCGGGAGGAGGGTTAGAGTTGGCGGGCGGGGCTCTGTCGTGCGTATCCCATGACACGGGAGGGGGGTTAGAGTTGGCGGGCGGGGCTCTGTTGTGCGTATCCCATGATGCTAGGAGGAGGGTTAGAGTTGGTGGGCGGGGCTCTGTCGTTTGTATCCCATGAAGCAGGAGGAGGGTTAGAGTTGGCAGGCGGGGTTCTGTCGTGCGTATCCCATGACGCGGGAGGAGGGTTAGAGTTGGCGGGTGGGGCTCTGTCGTGTGTATCCCATGACGCGGGAGGAGGGTTAGAGTTGGCGGGCAGGGCTCTGTCGTGTGTATCCCATGACGCGGGAGGAGGGTTAGAGTTGGCGGGCAGGGCTCTGTCGTGCATATCCAATGGTCGGGCGACTTAGTCAATTATATATATGGATATATAGAAAAGCAGCCGGAACCGAAAAGAACAATGAAAAGTCAACGTGGCTCAGAGGTGCATGTGGACTGTAGCAGAGACGAAAGTGACTGAGGCTGTGTTTGGTGAGGTGTTGCGTGCGGGCACATGAGCAGGCAGTGTGCATGCCTCAAGAGCGAGGGTGGACGCGGGAGGAGGATTAGAGATGGCGGACGGGGCTCTGTTGTGCGTATCCCATGGTTGGGCGACTTAGTCAATTATATATATAGATGAGCTGGATGTAATTGACTGATTGTAAACAGGTGCTTTCCATCTTGGGGCTGCGGTCTCTCTCCATCATCCGTACCCCCTGTATTTATGGGGACGACATTCACTGACGCACTCATTATAAACACAACAAACAGCAAACGGGACGATGGAAACAAAACACACTCAGTACAAACATTGAAAACACTATTACTATGTACAGAGATGAAGATAAGGGCAGACCAGCCTGTTCCTTGTGGTGCTCCAGCATTGCATCTCCTGCATTTCTCCACTCTCCATTCGCTCTGTGTCCATACCCCTGTGACCTCCCCTCCTTGACAAAACAAAACATCCATCCATCCATTATCCATTTTATCCTAACTATAGGGTCACAGGGGTCTGCTGGAGCCAAACCCAGCCAGCACAGGGCGCAAGGCAGGAAACAAACCCCAGTCAGGGCGCCACACACACACACACACACGGTACAATTTAGAATCGCCAGTTCATCTAACCTGCATGTCTTTGGACTGTGGGAGGAAACCCACGCAGACATGGGGAGAACATGCAAACTCCACGCAGGGACGACCCGGGAAGTGAACTCAGGTCTCCTTACTGTGAGACAGCAGCGCTACCCAGTATGCCACCGTGCCACCCAAAAAAAAAAAAAAAAAAAAGTCAAGAGTACAAAGCTAATTTTGAATTCCGACACAAAATGACACCCGGAACTGAAATCTTTAAGGCCTCCATAGGTTTCCAGCAGTGATTTATGTGGAGCTCATTACCCTGTTGTGGAAAGAGCTGTGACACATTTATCTCACATCATGAATAAATGGACTATAGCGAGAGTGATGAATCTCATCTTTAGAGGAGGCGTTTTCGCTTTTCTCTTCTCTGGGTGTACATATTTGGATTCGCGTTATGGCCGTTGCTTTTGCCACGTTTCATCAAGTTTAATGTTATTTTTTGTGGTGACGCCTCTAAGCTTTATTACCGGGGACCTCGTTTCCTTTAACTACACATTTACGAAGGCAGAATTTCGCCACTGGCGGACTCCGGTATTGTTAAGCAAGTGGATGCTTTTCTTCAAAGTTTAATGGTTAAGAATTAGCCTGTAATTTAGCAGAAACCCGAAGAGACAAGGGGGAGGTTTTTGGCGGTTTACGTGATTGGTCTCATCCAGCTTCCAATAAATATGACCCTTTAATGAAGACCAAAGAGTTTTGCCGCTCACCCATTTAATCACGATAAAAAAAGGAAACCCACCGATTGCAGGTGTCATCCATCAACGTTAAATTATGTAAAGGAGCAATCTGTTCCAAAATGCAAAACATCAGAGGTGATAATAGAGACGTCAGCCGAGTGCGCCTGCAGTTCCCAAGCGTGGCAGGAGTCGTTTTTCTTTTTCACACGGTCGTGGTTCAACAAGCAGAAGTGCAGTTCGCTTCTGGGATGGCCGATTGCGTGGCATTCAGAAGGAAATGAGATTAGATTAGATAAAAGTTTATTAATCCCATGGAGAAATTCAAATGTATACAGCAGCAGGAGCATACAAAAAAATAAACAAGGACACAGACTCACAGGACAGGTAATACAGCCAATCATTCAATCAGTTAATCATTAAATAAATAAATTAGTAAAATAAACTTAACAGGGCAGCACGGTGCCGCAGCAGTAGTGCTGCTGCCTTGCAGTAAGGAGACCCTGGTCCTCCCTGTGTGGAGTTTGCATGTTCTCCCCGTGTCTGCATGGGTTTCCTCCCACAGTCCAAAGACATGCAGGTTAGGTGCATTGGCGATGCTAAATTGTCCCTAGTGTGTGCCCAGAGGTGGGCTGGCACCCTGCCCGGGGTTTGTTTCCTGCCTTGCGCCATGTGTTGGCTGGGATTGGCTCCAGCGGACCCCCGTGACCCTGTAGATAGGATATAGCGTGTTGGATAATGGATGGATGGATAAACTTAACAAGTGCATTGGGTGGAAGCATCAAAATGACTGATAGCAGTGGGCAGGAAAGACCTCCAGAGGTTCTTCTTAGCACACCGGGGTGGAATGAGCTGGCTGTGACTCAAAGTGCTCAGAGAGAGAGAGAGAAAGAGAGAGAGCCTCCTGGAGGGGAGTTTTCATGATGGTGTAGTGCCTGCAATCTGTATTTCTCATGTTTTTCCCCTCATGGACCCCGTGATCATCAGAGGTGACTGTGCAGAGGGTGCAGACCTATAAATACCTGGGAGTGCAGCTGGATGACAAACTGGACTGGACTGCCAATACTGATGCTCTGTGCAAGAGAGGACAGAGCCGACTATACTTTCTTAGAAGGTTGGCGTCCTTCAACATCTGCAATAAGATTCTGCAGATGTTCTACCAGACGGTTGTGGCGAGTGCCCTCT
This sequence comes from Polypterus bichir lapradei, assembly GCA_026402145.1. Taxonomy (NCBI): domain Eukaryota; kingdom Metazoa; phylum Chordata; class Cladistia; order Polypteriformes; family Polypteridae; genus Polypterus; species Polypterus bichir. Next base: position 50,380,951 of record JANRMT010062840.1, on the reverse strand, counting down.
TCTACGCGGTGGTGTGCTGGGGAGGCAGCATAAAGAAGAGGGCCGCCTCACGCCTGGACAAACTTGTTAAGAAGGCAGGCTCTATTGTAGGAATAAAGCTGGACAGTTTAACATCTGTAGCAGAGCGACGGGCGCTGAGCAGACTCCTGTCAATCATGGAGAATCCACTGCATCCACTTAACAGTGTCATCTCCAGGCAGAGGAGTAGCTTCAGTGACAGACTTTTGTCACTGTTTTGCTCCACTGACAGACTGAGGAGATCGTTCCTTCCCTACACTATGCGACTCTGCAATTCCACCCAGGGGAGTAAATGCTAACATTACTTAGTTATTGTCTGTTTTTACATGCATTTTTATTACTCTTTAATATTTTTTTTTTGTTTTGCTGCTGGATTATATGAATTTCCCCTTGGGATTAATAAAGTATCTATCTATCTATCTATTTCTCCATGCCGTATAAACGACAATGAGGTCAGAGGCACGTAGGGTCGAAACAGAAACTATTTACAAAAAATTCCTCAGATTTTCCAGAGATAACTATTTACAATATACATAGCTTTATACAATAAAAAAAATCCTAACTTTAAAATCATATATTCTTAACAAAAAATAAATAAATTACAGTAGCATACCTTACTGAAAACAAAGAGGGGGAAAAAAAAGAACAGGGCATCATATAAGCGGCTTCACTCCTATGCCTATTAAATAATAAATCAATTACAAATTATTTTAAACAACACTATTAATACAAAATAAATAAAATGCAAAATTAGAAAAAGCTTGGGGAGAGCTGAAAACTACCCCAACAGCATCCACTGCACTTCTGGCGGCAGAGCCAAGAAACGTGGTGTATGCAGGTTGTGTGGCGTAACGCTGATTAACGCCTGTAATACAACAAATTATATAATCGGCATGCTACTAACTATTTACAAGAAATAATTAATTTGGGGGAAATTCATAACTAAAACAAAACAAAATTACAAATAACATATTACACTTTGCTACAATGGCATCCACTTTTTGCCACCATCCTCTTTTCCAGCTTCCATTGTGTCCAGGGTTCTCCCTGTGATGGAGCAGGATGGCTCTCCTGATAAGTTCTTTGTAAAGCTGGAATGGAATATTTGGCCAGTCCAGTCTCTGTGAAGCTGAAACTGATCCTTCCTTAATAGGTGGGTCTCCTGTAAAAATACAATTTAAATGTTTAGACCTGTTAGGTGAGAGAATACTTTCTTTCTCTTTAATTCATGATTGAGACCTTTAACATTCCAGCTTACAAAGTGAACTGTTTGGTGATGAGGATATTGCTTCTGTATTTTTGTTGTCATTTTGTATTCTTACCTTAAAACAAGACAGATTTGACCTTAAGTTCCAGTTCTCCCAGGAGTTATTGCCATGAAGCCTAGTGTTACGTTGGCACTTATAATTATAAATATTCAAAGGACAGATTAGAAATAGCTTGCTCTCTTTCTCTCCTGATATGTTCTGTTGAGGCGTTATGCTTCATTTGACTTCAAGTTGCTTCCCCAGACGACTGCAGCGTACTGTAGTGGCCAAATGTCTTGGCAGTGACACAAATGTTGTGTTTTGTAAACTTTTCTGCTTTAGCATTTTCAGGTTATTTTTTTTTTTACATGTTTCTATGGTATACTGAAGAACAATTATAAAGATTTCATAATTTTCAAAGGCTTTTATTGGCAAATAGTTCCATTTATATCAAGAGTCAATATTTAAAGTGTGGACCCTTCTTCTTCATAACTTCTACAATTCGCACTGGCGTGCTGGATATGAGCTTCTGGGCCCAATCCTGACTGACGGTGGTCCATTCTTGCCTTTTTAGTGCTTGGGGTTGATCACAATTTGTGGCCTTCTGCTTGTCCTCCTGCTTTTTGAGAATTGACCGCAGGTTCTCAATTGGATTAAGATCTGGGGAGTTTCTTGGTCCAAACTTTCAATATCCTGATCTCCGAGTCACTTCATTATCACTTTTGTCTTGTGACACGGTGCTCGATCATGCTGGAAAATACACCGATCATCACCAAATTGTGCCTGGATTGTTGGGAGAAGTTGCTCTTGGAGGATGTTTGGATGCCATTCTTTATTTATGACAACGTTCTTGGGCAGATTGGATGAGAAGCAACCCCGCACATGGATAGTTTCAGGATGCTTCACTGTTGGCACGACACAGGACTCATGGTAGCGTTCATCTTTCGTTTTTTTTCCAGATGTCCCAAACAGTCGGAAAGAGGATTCATCTGAAAAAATAACTTTGCACCAGTCTTCTGCTGTCCAATCCTTGTACTTCTTGCAGAATTCCGGTCTGTCCTTGATGTTTTTCTCAGAAATAAGTGGCTTCTTTGCTGCCTTTCTTGACGTCAGGCTGTTGCCCAAAAGTCTTTGCCTTACTGTGCGTACAGATGCACTCCCACCCACCTGCTGCCAATACTGAGCAAGCTCTGAACTCAAAAATGAAAGTGAGGTGCCAGCATCATCTGATTGGTCCCCAGCTGATCGTGGAACTGAACACTTTTGTGTGGCTGATGTGCCAACACAAATGTTTGCCTGGTAGGACCACCCCGTATGATGTCAAGAGGTGCAAACCATATTGCGTCACATTGCAACCGCCAGCTGGCCCACTGTGCATTCCTACTGACAATCGATGTGCCCCCATGCAGCCAATTCCACCAAAGAGATGCTGAACATGCGCCAACAGAGACCACAGCACATAGCAACAGACGTTTTATGTTGACGTATGTGTGAAACCATTGCTTTGTGTGCTTTTCAGAAAACTGAGTATTTTGGAAAAAATGTTCAGCCCTCAAAGAGCTAATACTGGCAAGAGCTACCTGGAGGTTCCATGATGCACTTCTGGAGATCTCTTGTGTTCTGTTCTGCTCTCAGGCTTGACTTGCTAGGGTGGCCTGGTCTGGAATCTTCTGCACTTGATCTTCCAGATTGTGGAACTGTTGATTTCCAGTTGTGTGGCGATCTTTTTAAATCCTTTCCCAGGCTCATGGGTATCAATAACATTTTATTTTCTGGAGGACTCAGAGAGCTCTTTCAGTCTCATCATGGCGATAACACAAACTTCAACAACAAAGAGGTAACCAAACTAAATGTCAGAGGTTAAGCGTTCAGGTCTAATGATGTTCAGGTCATCTGCACCTCATTCTAATTTGAGATGTATGTGGTAAATGGAGGGGTAGGCTTACTTTTTGTATTTCAAATTTATTTAAATTATACAGTGGAGTCAAAATGTAAATGTGGCATGATGGTCGTTACGTTAAATCAACTTTATCTATAGATACTGTTCAAATGAAGATCAAATCTCGATGTGTCCACATATGTTAAAAACTTCCTTTTTCACATGACTATATTTCCTGCTTAACTCTCTTGGCATTTTTTCCTTCCTTCCTCTGTTTATTTTGAAATGCGTCCTTGTTCGGTATGTAAAGGCCCTTGTGATGCTGTCTTCTATAAATGGCACTCACTAAAACAAAGTCTGACTAATTGATTGACCCTGAATTGGATTATGTGGTTTTGAGAATTGAGGGATGAATTGAATGCCCGTCAGAACTGAGTGACAGTAACACCATAATACCGTTTATACGTGTAGCACTGACACTCGCCTTGAGCCATGATTCCAGTAGTTTCTACTTAAGGCTGTTTATTGTTGATAGGTGGATTGTCAGTGTGGTGGATGACATGCACGGACTGGCATCCCAAATGCGATGGTCGCTATTCCCTTTCATGGTTGAAATACCAATATTACAGAAGAACAGTGGGAGACCACGGTATACAAGATGGAAGCGTCCCTCTGGTGTGTTATGAAATGGAGTTGACTCCAAGACGACATAGGTATGAGACCTCTCAAAACAAACCAGGGAGTAGGCTACAAGGTTATTATAGTTAGCGAAAACTAAAATCAAAACTAAAACTACAGTGATACCTTGAGATACGAGTTTAATTCATTCCGTGACCGAGCTTGTAAGTCAAAATGCTCGTATCTCAAATCAACCTTCCCCATTGAAATTAATTGAAATGAGATTAATTCGTGCCAGCCCCCAAAAAAATCACCCCAATTTTTTGTTAAATGTTTTCAACATAAGAAAAATGTATTTATAATGAACAAATATTGTATACAAACGAAATAAAACATAATACATAAAAGAGAATCTAAAGAAATAAACAGATGTTGGCGAAGCCGATTAGCGTATTGTAATGTTTTTTTCTTTCACTTCACTTTTGCTTAACTTAATTTTCTTCTTTACTAGTTTTTTTTCTTTTTTGCCACGCTTTGGTCACTTTCATTCACAGGGCGTTTCAATAGAAACCTATCCAAGGAGCTTTGTTTAGTCCTCCCCTTTAGAATTTTTCTGAAATGAGTTAGGCAAGTGTCATTAAGTAGCGCCGCTGCACAACCAGTTGTAACTTTTCCAGAGTGTTTCTTTTCAATAAAGTCAAGCGTTAGGTAAGTGTCATTAAATAACGCCGCCGTACGATCAGTTGTAACTTTTTCAGGGTGTTTCTTTTCAATAAAGTCAAGAGTTAGGTAAGTGTCATTAAGTAGCGCCGCTGCACAACCAGTTGTAACTTTTCCAGAGTGTTTCTTTTCAATAAAGTCAAGCATTAGGTAAGTGTCATTAAATAACGCCGCCGTACGATCAGTTGTAACTTTTCCAGAGTGTTTCTTTTCAATAAAGTCAAGCGTTAGGTTGTAGCGCTGCCACATAAAGATAATGTTTTCTGCTGTCGATCGGT
>JANRMT010062840.1:50356097-50371191 GCA_026402145.1 Polypterus bichir lapradei | reverse complement strand
CTTGTTGTATATCAAGATGTAATTCAAACGGCTGAAATCAGAATGTGCTGGTCAACAAAACGTTTAACATATGGACAGAAAAATCACAAGTGAGTAACATTTCAGTTTATTTCTCAGGTGTCTGCTTTTTGTTGACAGCAATTCACTTGCCACTTCACACAGGAGAAATTGTTTTTACTTTCTCATGTACGAAGTATAGAGAAAGTACAGTAATCATGAAAAAATTCGACCTCGATATTTTGATGAATCTTGACGTTATAGACTAACCAGTGTCCAACAATACTGTTGTTTGGAATTGTGTGTGTACGTGTGTGTGTGTGTGTGTAAACATGATAACTCAAAAACGCAACTCGATAGATGGATGAAATTCGGCATGTGGTTGTTACACCACAATTGTAGATCTGTATTAACTTTTGGGACAAATCCATCACCTGGATGTGGTACTTTACCTGAACACATACTCGATTTTTTTTGTATTTATGCAGCTGCAGAGTCCGATTTATTCAACTTTGCTTTTATAATAATTGTCCATCCATCCATTATCCAACCCGATATATATCCTAAATACAGGGTCACGGGGGTCTGCTGGAGCCAATCCCAGCCAACACAGGGTGCAAGGCAGGAAGCAAACCCCGGGCAGGGCGCCAGCCCACCGCAGGGCACACACACCAAGCACACACTAGGGACAACTTAGAATCACCAATGCACCTAACCAGCATTTCTTTGGACTGTGGGAGGAAACCGGAGTACCCGGAGGAAATCCAAGCAGACACTGGGAGAACATGCAAACTCCACGCAGGAAGGACCTGGGAAGTGAACCCGGGTCTCCTAACTGCAAGGCAGAAGCGCTACTCACATGGTATATCTCCCATTTGGATGCCGAAGGGTCTTCATGAGACTTGCAGTTTCATGGACGGCCCTGTCATATGGAGGTTCTGCCTGAGCTGAAAGTGATACCTGAAATGCAAATCTGAAGTTTCAAACGTACTTTTGAGTCTGCCTTGGAAAGGAGCACATGAGTCGGGAGTGGAAGAGGATGAGGAAGAAAATGGTAACAGAGTTTCACTTGGGTTGTAAGCACCTTTGGGAGGCTTGTCTGTGAAAGAAGGTACTGAAGTTAATGGAAACGGCGTTTTTGAGTTAAGAATACGTCTCTCTGTCAGCTGTGTCTGGGGTTTGGGTTGCTGGATGCCACCCAACAAGCCGCACTGGTGTACTCAGGTGACAAATGATGTCATTGATGTTATGAAATCTGCAGCACAAAATGGCAAAAAGGAAGAATGTGCCTCAATATCAACAAAAAACATTTTGGGCGTGGCCATTCTGTGTTGTCCATTTCCTTGGGGATTTTCCCATGATGCATCGGGACGGCACCATTTGTGATGTCATTGATGAGCCCGTGTAAAGGTTACCCCAAAAATTATCCAGTATCCAAGACCGGAGCGAAAACTAGCGACTTACTTCTTTGTGCTCTTGATTATTGGTCATTTGAACCACAGCTCTGATTTTTTTTTGGTTTACCGTTTGGCTCTCACGTTTATCATTAGACCTTTCGGTTTTGACCTTTGCGTTGCCCTTGACTCCATTCTTCCTCACTCTTTATTTTTGAACGGACTACCCTTCCGTCTCCCTGATGCAGTTGCTGGAGGGTTGCATGGGAGTTGGATAACCCAGCCTTACATGCATTTTGTAGATTTGGAAGAAGCCTATGACCGCCTCCCTTGGCATGTGTTGCAGGAATATGGGGTTACAGGGCCGCTCTTGTATGCTGTTCATATGAACGCAGTGAAAGCTGTGTCCAAATAAAATTACTTAAATTCTAAAACGATACAACCAATTAAAAAACAGATCTAAAGTCTTCTTCTTCTTTCAGCTGCTCCCGTTAGGGGTTGCCACAGCACATCATCTTCTTCCATATCTTTGTGTCCTCCTCATCTTGTTCTGCTACACCCATCACCTGCATGTCCTCTCTCACCACATCCATAAACCTTCTCTTAGGCCTTCCTCTTCCCTGGCAGTTCTATCCTTAGCACCCTTCTCCCAATATACCCATCATCTCTCCTCTGCACATGTCCAAACCAATGCAATCTCGCCTCTCTGACTTTGTCTCCCAACTGTCCAGCCTGAGCTGACCCTCTAATGTCCTCATTTCTAATCCTGTTCATCCTCGTCACACCCAATGCAATTCTTAACATCTTTAACTCTGCTACCTCCAGCTCTGTCCCCTGCTTTCTGGTCAGTGCCACCGTCTCCAACCCATATAACATAGCTGGTCTCACTACCGTCCTGTAGACCTTCTTTAACACGAATGTAAGTTTAATGTCACTGTGCTCTGTACAAGAAATTATTTTATGGATTCATTCACATGTGCAGGCCAAGTTTGGCACACAGGGGCTAGGCGCTGCATTTAGAAACCACTAGTTTAGCACTTTGGAGAATGAAGAGGACAACTGCGAGGGTAGGCATTGTGGTATTCCTGTATTTTTGGAGGTGGGATTGAGTCCTTTCCTCTCCTTGTTTGGAGACCATAGAATGCCTGCATGTGGAGCAGACAGTATATAAGGCTTGGACTACTGCCAAAACACTTTGAAGCCGATGGATGGATGATGTCTTCCGTCCGGAAAATCCTTTCAGCGCAGTGACGAAAATGACAAACTATACACAAAATGTTGTCATGGCTTCCTTTCGTCTGTTATGCCGCGTAAATCGTCATTAAAGAAAGCTAAGTTATTTTTTCTCTTCTGTGATTTTTACCGCCGTGTCACTATGGGAGGGAAATCGCCTTTTACATTATATCTATATAGTTTCTGGTTACTTAAAACGGCGCAATTTAAAATAACTTATTCCAACAAGGGAGGTTTTGCTTCTAAAGGAAACACCTTCCCTTTCACTCTTGCTGGTACCCGTCTGTCACAAATCACTCCTGTCACTCTTCTCCACCCTGCCTGCACTTTTTTTTTCACTTCTCTTCCACAATCCCCGTTACTCTGTACTGTTGATCCCAAGTATTTAAACTTATCCACCTTCGCCAACTCTACTCTTTGCAGAACTAAAAACAGAACTAAAGTAAAAATAAAAATATTGGGAAAAACAACAAAAACTCGAAAATAAACTTAGGCCCAGGATGAGACCCTGGCCGACACCTAACAGTTTACTCCAATTCTCTTTTGTGTCTTTCGACCTCTGCCTACCCACTGACTAAAACCTCAGGGTCTAAAGCCCATTCTCATCTTCCGACTATTCATCTAATTCTTTTTCCACCTCGGGGTGTTCACTACACCTTAGCCCTGATTTTGTTAGCGTGGCCTCCATCTGTCACATGAATTAGAATATGTGGTTTCTATTATTCAAAAAAATCAGTTGATCGCCCGTCTGAACTGATTGAAAGTAACAGCATCAGTCTTTTGCAATGGCACAACTGGTGCATCCCTTCTCCCCTGTGCTGCTAGGGCTGGACCTCAGCTGCTGTGACCCTAAAAACTGGATTAAGCAGGTTTAGTGAGTTGATAGATGGACGTGTCACTCAACTTATTTTTGTAATTCCTTTGTCAAATTGACGCATTTAGATTGATGAAGCAGCATCTCACGCATTGTCGGTCGGCAAGCAGTGTGTCCTTGTGTTCTTCCAGCTTGGTTATCAAAACCATCCATCGGGGTTAAAAATAACCTTTTGCACAGAAGCATATTAATAGCATAAATGGATACAAAATCCTCCTCGTAATGTACTGTTTGTATCCTTGGTGGCTTTTTCAGTTATCGGCTGTGCCGCGGACGTCTTCTTGTTAATAACCTCTTCCGTTCCTAGCAGGCACTCCATACAGGTGGACTTTTTTATGGGAGGGAGATCCGTTTATCTTCCTTAACGTTTGGCTGCTAATCTGAGCCTCTGCTCCTTCTAGGGGTGATCATTGCATTCTTTCTATAGATCCACACAAAATTGAAAGAAAAAGGTGGCAGATTGGAATGTCAAAGGCAAAATTACGCTTTTGTAGAAAATAAATTGGTTTGCTCATGCCGGGTTACATTGTCCTGCCATGATCCGTAATAAAGAACCCAAAGACAGTCCAATATCTGTTTCTAGTTATAAAAGCTTAAACAAACCTGTCACCGGCACTCCTCTCAGAATTTGTAGTTTCATTTTCTGCCGTGTTACCGATGTAAGTTGCAACGATCAGCAGTTGCAAACTTTTGGAGACCAAGTCGTTAACGCAAATGTAAGCACGTAACACCACTTGAAGTCGCTGTGTTTTGGGAAGGGGGGGTGTCCGGTTGGCAGCAGATTGCCTGGTATAAGGTCAGCACCAGGATGGCACAGGGCAGGCCTAATTCCTGTAGACGCACTTCAGGACAAATGCCTTCTGAAAGTCCAGACCAATTATCTCATCTGCTCCACTCTGGTCGTATCCTTTTGTTGCCTCCTCACAGAATTCCCGCATGTTAGTAAAACACGACCTCCTTCTTCTGACCCCACGCTGACTGTTCAGAATAACTCCTGTCCTTGCCAGGTGTTGCTCAATCTTATTCTTAATAATCCCTTCCATTAATTTTCCTGTGATACACATTAAGCTTACTGGCCTATAGTTGCTTGGATCTGCCTGGTCACGCTTTTTATATGACGTGATAATATTTGCCATTTTCCGGTCCTTCTGAATCTCCCAAGTGCACAGTGACTTCCTAAATGATTTTAGCACACGGCTGTAACATAACAACAACAAGGTCTGAACATTTTCTGAATCCACTCAAGTTATAAAGGCACTTAGGGGGTGCCACAGAGTCCCCAAACCCTTACACAACCTCACAGACACAAGTCCTGGGTTCAGATAAGACATTTATTATAACTAAAGTACCTTTAAACGGGTTTCTTGTCAAATTCCAAACACGGCCACAACTTTCTTCTCTTTCTCTCTCTCTCTTCAAGAGTGTTGTCCTCTTCCACCCGACTCCAACTCACGTGGGTGAAGCAGAGCGGTTTTCTTTTTTTACAGGATCCAGGAGTAGTTCTGATGCTTGTGTGCACTTCCAGGTCAGGTGGAAGCTCCACAAAATAAGGACCACTAATCCTTACTGCTCCCCCTGCTGGCACCCATGCACATAGACATAGAATTACTAGACGCCGCATGACCAGCAGTATCATACATCAACGTCGCCACCATATTGTGAGTGGCACTGCTGTGGAGTGAAGTAATGGATAAAAATGCCTCACGCATGTGCTGCTTGGCATTGTAGAAACTGCTATACGCTCCAAACCAGATCCCGTGGGATTACATTTCATAGCTAAGGCTGAACAATTGTTTTGGTTATATTTAGCCATTAGAAAATCCCGTTTTATAATCTTAACTTTAGCTACACCGGGCTAAGCTAGCAAAGCTATGTATTTATGTGCTCAAGTTAGCCTCCAAACAACGTTTTGGCTAAACGTATTTAGTCACTAACTATGTAGATTGTTGTTAGCTGTTAACATTTCTCAAACTTTGAAGGTTTCCCAAAGAAATCCAACTCAGGAAGCAGTGGGAGGTCAGGTAGCCCTTAGACGGGATTTGGAGAAAGCTGTCCTGTGATGTGTGCCGTGCTTGTTTGGTAACAGACGCTCTACCGGCATCATATGATCAAAGCTACCACTCGCTCACATTAAAAAACCAAAAGAGGTTTGATGATTCCTTCTGAGGGTCCAGTCAAGGTGGTCAAAGTATCTGAGCGTGTTATCTGACAGTCCACATTAGGGCAAGCAGTCAGTGTGTCTTTGATCAATCAGTTTGTTCGGGCTGAGATTGGTTCAGATGAAGGAGCACATCGAGGAAACACAGATTGAAATTGACAACCACCATTTTATGCTCATGTCTTTAGTTGTGTCTGTCTTCCACAAACTAAGGCTGCGCCATATTGCCAGACTGAATCCTCTCAAATTACAGGATCTGAGTGAGTGAGAAGGAGTGTAAGTCTGCAGGAGATCAGTGAGGTAGGGGGAAGCTTTAAATGTTAATAGCGGCATTCAGTATTGTATTCAGTAGTGAAGAGGGAGCCAGTGAAGTTGAGAGAGAATCAGTGTGATATGTTCAGTGGATTTAGAACAGCAGAATTCTGAAGAAGTTGTAAGTCATGGAGACGTTTTTGTGGGATGCCAGATAGAATAGCATTACAGTAATCTATATGTAAGGTGACTCGGGCATTAACCAATACTTCAGTACTGTGTTGTGTAAGAACAGGACGAAGTCTAGAAATGTTTCGGAGATGGAAGAAGGAAGTCCGAGAAATGTTACTTATATGGGAGGAATTATTTATTAATAATAATAATAATTATTATTATTATTTAATAATTGCCATTATTAGTGTATAAATGGATATAAATAATTGCATTTAAATGATTCGCCAAGATCTGTTGTATGTAAACAATACTGTTTTAAACGTTATTGTTTTTTCACCAGAAAACCCGGTTTCCACGTCTACCTGTTGTGAAGGATAGCCAGGTCCCATGCCCGGCCGGGACGACCCTGCTGCATATGTTCCGGGGGAGCCACCATGGACTGCTCAATACCTCCCCCGGGACGCTTGGTGGCAGCCTCCCTGGCCGATGTTGATTCCCCAGTCTCCCGTGTGGCTCCATGGGACATGGAGTCCTCCACAGACTGGTTGGGAGCTGGGGTGGCCACTAGGGGGTGCTGCCGAGACTCAAGAACCCGGCTGGACGAGTCATCAGCCCCACCCGGAGGTGCAATTGGGATCAAGTGGTCAAGCAACAGGAACACTTCCGGGTGGGCTATAAAACGGGCCAGCCTCCACCACTCAAGGGCCAGAATCGGGAGGTAGAGGACGAGGTTGCCTGGGAGGAGTGGTGGTGCAAGGTGGAGAGTTGTTGGTGTGGTATTGTGAGCTTAAGTGTTTTTGGGACTGTGTTGGGCCTGTGGGACACGGGGAAGATGTGCCCCACGGCTGAAGAGAAAATAAAAGCTTGTGTGATTTTTACACGTGCCTCTGTGTCAGTCTGTGCCGGGTTGGGCGCTATATAGCGCCTTTATCACACTGTATTAGTTTAAATGCCACTTTTGCCACTCGCAATGTGGCGGATGCACTGACGTATTGTGTTGACTGGGCAACACAGTGAATGCGGTGTCTATCTATATATGTCTATGCCCATGCAACCCACACAGGGCTGCCCCAACGGGACTCCAGTTCCCAGCATGCCCTGCAGGTGTGCCTGTGGAGATCCTGGCCCAGGAATTACTGCCTACTAGTGTGTTGAGTGAGCCTGAAGTCCTAGCAGGCTTTCTCCTCCTGTCCCTACACTATGCAGGCCTCCAGGCAGGGTAAGGATCTTCGGTCCGGGGCCTCTGGGATGCCAGCGCCCCCACTTCTATTTTCACATTGGCATCTCCTACCAGCCTCCTGTCTGATGCAGGCAATGCTGTGCCTTTCTTCCTGGCCAATCACTACCAGCCCATACCTGCCACTCGTCTCAAACAAAATTGCCCATCTCTAGAGACCTCCATGAAGTGCCAGGCAGCACTTTTTCACGAAGTGTTGTTTTGAAGGATTCTGACTAAACAGCAAATGATTCACCCAAACAGAATGGCCTACTTTGTCAAAAGAAATTAAAATTGGAATTGCCAGCTCAGGGCTGATGGAGAATGTTAGCAAGACTATCCAAACTTATGATAAAGAGAGAAAAGAAATGGAATAAATACACTTTAGTCCCTTTCTTCCTTTATGGCATGAATATTAACCCCAAACCGCACTGAAATGTCAAAATCTGTAGGGGGCAGCGCTGTTTTGTTGATTGAAAACAGTATTAAGGCTGCTGAGCTCGCTGTTGGCGATGTGCATTATATAGGAAAGACTTCTTCTCGGTAATCATGCTGCTTTTAGTTGATTTCATTGCCCTAAATTCTGAATGTATGAAACATCAATATTTTTTGAAAACATTAAATGTCAAATTACAGTCACAGCACAAAAGGACCTTTTATTACAAATAAGGGGAAAAGGAAGCTTCTGTTAGTGCCGGAGGACTCTTAGTGGAGGTCTGTTTAAACTGAAAACAACCTTCGGTGTTCAAGATTGCGTCAGACAAGTGGGGGACGATAACCGCGCCATGATAGTTAAAGATGTCACCCACCCGGGGCTCGGTAAACCCCTATGGATAGATAGAGACAGAGAGAAAGAGAGAGAGAAGGAATCTGGAGACAAATCCGGACGGGACAAACGTCAGCAGTGAAAATGCTAAATCAGCTAAAGCCAAGGCCTTCTCAGTATAAACACTGGGCAGGGGGAAGCTGGGAAATCAAAAGGCAGGTGGCACCTGATGGAGAATGCTGAGCACCCTATAGACAGACGAATGAGTCATTGGGTGAAGCCTCAAGTCACACTCATGTCAGCCTTAAGCTCAAATATTGTGCACTTCTTTATATTCCTTGCTGTGTACTCCAGTAAGTGCGAGTCATCGGCAAAATACTAAGAACCCAATTGTGCTTCACTCCCTCAGAATATGGAACCAATGTAGGAAGCACTTCAAGATATGGAAGCTTTTATCTGTGGCACCTCTGCACGATGCCCACCTTTTTCCACCCTCTGAAACGTACACAGTTTTTAATGTCTGGAAAACGTTTGGGATTAAATCACTTCGAGATCTGTACATAGACAACGTCTTACCAACAATTACACTCCAAATTTAAGTTTCCATCAACACATTTCTTTCACTTCCTTCAAATTAGAAACTTTGTTAAACAAAACCTGCCCAATTTCCCTCACCTCCTACCTCCCTTTTTGACGGAAAAAATATCGATCAGCCTCGAGGATTCAGACAGCATTTCTGTAATATATAAAAATGTTTTACAGTCCCTGCCTTTCAAAGATCCAAGAGTACGGTGGGAAAAGGATCTCTCATGCAACTTCTCAGAAAAGGAGTGGAAGGCAGCAATGCAGAGAATCTCTCGAGCTCCATATGCGCAAAGCATAGAATTATTTAACTTCAAAACATCTATCGAGCACATCTGTCTCGCTTAAAATGTTTCCAGGGCGAGATCCAACCTGCGAACGTTGCAATCAAGCTCCAGCCTCACTGGGCCGCATGTTCTGGGCCTGCACCAAATTAACATCATTCTGGAGCAAAAGTTTTTAAAAGTCTTTCAGAGAGCTGTGGGGTCACAATCTCTCCTAATCCACTAACAGCTGTGTGTGGTGGGCTAACAGAGGGGCTTAAAGTGGAGAAGGACAAACAAACTGTAATGGCCTTTACTTCACTACTGGCACGTAGACTTGTCTCTCTCAACTGGAAGAATCCTATCCCACCTTTAAGTCAGTGTGGTAACTGATGTTATATATTATCTGAAATTGGAAAAAAATCAAATTCTCACTTAGAGGATCTGTGCGAAACGTCTTCAAAACCTGGCAGGACCTGATCGATAACATTTAAGAATTAGCATTTAAATTGAGGAAGCCTCTGATTGGCCGATTATTTTAATTGAGTTCATTGGTTGCACCTGTGGCTTCAGAAGTTGTTGTAATGACTTTCAGAAGCCTCTGATTGACCTCATTGGGGTGGGTGCATCTGTGGCTATATTTAAGGGCATGCCAACCTGCCAGGGTGTGGTAACAGTTGTTGTTGCCTTAGAATAATGTCATTTAGATATAATAAACCCATCAAGATCTAATGAGGAGTTCTGGCTCGTCTTTTCTAGAAGTCTCTCTAAAGCTACAAACAAATTTTTCGACCTTCTCGGCAGAGCCCAGAAATGGCCGTTTTATAGAGAAATAAAATGAAGACAAAGCCAAGCAAAGCATTCTTTGATCTTACAAGGCATAATAAAGGAAAAATGACCAAGAGAATCAGAGTGTGAGAGCAGGCAAAAAAATGTAAGAGATTTGACAAACGGGAGGAGGCCATTCAGCCCATCAGGCCCATTCGTTTCACTCACAGATTCTTCTTAAAGGTTGTTGAGGTTTCTGCTTCAGCTACAGGTCAACTTCTGTAAGGCCCAAATTGGGAGTTTGAACATCAAAACCGAAATGAGAACCACAAATCAGAGTCAGATTTGACTAGAGCAGGGATTCAGAAATTGGGAAGAGCAACAAATAATATTAAATAATATTAATAAACAAGGGGTTATCCATCAAACTCAGATACGCTGGCATTTCCGTTGATGTCGCTCGGATCATGTGTCCAACGAGCGTGTAGCAGTGAATCCTGGGAGCCATTACCTAGGAAACAGCAAATACAAAAGACTCTAAAAAGGCAGTGCTAATAGGGAAAGCAAAATGTCACGCTTCTTACTTAAGCCAGATACACCATTTCTGACTGCATATTTGAAATCCTTGCATCTTGAACCTCAGATTCCATATACCGTGGTGTCTCATACTTGAAACAATTCTAACTTTAAATGTTCCAGAGTTCAAATGCTAAATTCGAGATAAAATTTGATCCGGAGTTTGTATGATGCTTCTATGGTCAAACTGCGCATGCAGTTAAAAAATGCAGCAACAGATGGCGCTTATGCCACGAGCGCAGACGTCATCTGTTGTGCATCCAAGTCGTGTCTTGCGCTCGCTGTGAAGCGTCTCTTGTGTTACGCTTGTGTGTTTTCAGTGCTTTTTCACTTTATTTTTGGTGTGTTAGCATCCAAGAAGAGTGTGGAGGCAATAAAGCCTAAGAGGAAGGCTGTAGTATCAGCGATTGAGGCGACAAAGGAACTTATTGTATTAAAGTATGAAAGCGATATACGGACATCATCACTCCTCACTAAGCTGATTAAATGCATGTTTCATTTTATTATACAGTTTTCATGTTTTAATTTATTATTTTGGGAATTTGTGTTATTTTTTCCCTTAAATTATGCATATTTGCTGTTAAAGGTTATTAAAATGGGGTGTGCAAACAGATAAATTCACATTCTGTTATTTCTAATGGGGAAAACTGATTTGGTCTTCGAAAGATTTCAAGTTTAAATGGCCTCCTGAAATTAATTAAGTTCAAAGTACAAGGTTGCACTGTAAATATTGGCAGGAATATAATGAGGAAACACTGAATATATTAATAAAAATTTAGAATCACAACATGCATAATGAAAAGAAAACGTGAGAAACTGTAACATAATAATAATAGTAATAAATAGAAGGCTGGTTTGTAATACTGTAATACCATCCTGGGACATGAGAGGGTGCTGTCACTCACATATTCTCCCCTCTATCTGCAGATTAGAGGATTAAAAAGTTGATGATACTTGAAGACACGCCCACTTCCTCTCCAGACTCCTCCTATTCTGGTGTAATACATTACAGGAAGAAGTCAGTCTGTTACATGGACTTGCATCTGGAAAGACATCCAAATATTTTCTTGTTGTGTATGTTTTTCAATTTCATTTTCAGTTAAATGGGGACCACCAGCTGGTGCCCCAAATCTTTATTGCCTTATCTTTTACAATAGGCAGACTTTATTTGTCTCCAATGGAAAATTCAAACTATACAGAAAGATACTAAATATCAACATCATAAAAAACAAATAACAGCCCCCACAAAGACACATTCCATATACAGTGGAACCTCGGTTCACGAACGTCCCGGTTCACGTACAACTCGGTTCACGACCAAAAAGCTTGCCAAACTTTTGCCTCGGTTCACAACCACACACTCGGTATACGAACAAGCCAGTTTCCCTTGCCTGTCTGAGCTGAGCTGAGAGAGAAAGAGAGAGAGAGAGAGAGAGAGAGCAAGAGCGAGCGAGCACGTGTATGCTGGGGAGGGGGAGGAGGAGATTGCTGCACGTGTTTGCTGAACAAGCCAGTTTCCCTTGCCTCCTGAGCTGAGAGAGAGAGAGAGAGAGAGAGAGCAAAAGAGCAAGCGAGCACGTGCCTGCTGGGGAGGGGGAGAAAGAGATTGCTGCACGTGTTTGCCTGCCTATCTGTACGCAGCCTGAGAGAGAAAGAGAGCTGCCTAGCTTTTTCATTTAAGCAAAGCCGCTCCTTGTTCATTGTTTTCAATAAGACGTGCACTCTCTTTGTGCTCTACAGTATTTTGTGTGCTTTTGCAGTTAACTATGGCTTCTAAGCAAGTGAAGAGTGGTCAGAAGAAAGTTTTGAAGAAAATTGAAATCGAAGTAAAGAAAGAAATTACAAGAGGTGGAAAAACTGTTTACCAGTGTACTCATTTACCAATCTGAGAACCCTCGTGCTTTCAAGCAGCACAATGTAAACAAAGCCAGACTGCCAGTAATGTGGAGGGTCACAAGAACTTTCTTTTTGGAATGGCTGCATGAGGCTTTCACTCCCACCAGCTAAACAGCTAAAAGCACCAGAAACCCAAGAAATCACAAGAGAGAAAACACCTGAAGGAAAACACTTCATGCCAGAACTCGTCTCATGCAAGGTTAATTTTCTTGGTGGTTTTTGTATTACGGATTTTTCAAAAGTTAATTTTTTAGTTCATAATGTGATTTGTTGCAATGTTATTTTTCTCTTTTTTCAAATGTTCGCTTTTTTCCTTGTGCTTAAAACTCGTGAAAGTGTTTACAGATGGAGTTTTTCATAGCGCGATTAGGTGCGATGTTACATTTCTCTTTTTTCAAATGTTCGCTTTTTTCCTTATGCTTAAAACTCATTAAAAAAATTGTTTACATGGAGGATTTCATCGTGTGATTTGTTGCAATGTTACTTTTTTGGTTGCTTGTGAGTTGGTTTTTAAATGCAGTTCGGATTTGTGCGATGTTTTTTTCTGCTGTGCTTAAAACTCATTTTAAAAACATTGTTTACAGCGATCAGGCTTTAAGTTTAATAGCGTGATCTCCTGCAATGTTACTTTTTTGGTTGCTTGTGAGTTGGTTTTTAAATGCAGTTCGGATTTGTGCGATGTTTTTTTTTCTGCTGTGCGTAACTCATTTAAAAAAAAAAATGCTGCGCGAGCACCTGCTACAGAGAGATTAGAGAGCACGAGCGAGCAAGCTCAGAAAGAGAGAGAGAGCACGGGCAGCTGACAGGGAAGGGATGGGGGGGGGATAGGGGGGTGTGTGTGTGTGTGTGTGTGTGCACGTGCGCTACAGAGAGAGACAGCGTGTGAGCCAGGCTGCTCCTGTAGCTGCGGTAGGGAGGGAGGGGCTTTGGTGGTGTGTGTGTGCTACAGAGAGAGAGAGAAAGCGCGAGCGAGCCAGCTCGTGTAGCTGATCAGGGAGCCTGGGTGTTTTGTGTCAGTGTTATTCAATGTTTTTACATTAGTTTACTATTACACTGTGCATTCTATGGTGTAATTAACTATATTTGTGCTTAATCTTTACATATTTTTACATATTTACATGCAGTTTGTACGGTCTGGAATGGATTAATTGTATTTACATACAATCCTATGGGGGAAACTGCTTCGGTTCACGACCAACTCGGTTTACGACCAAAGTTCTGGAACGAATTATGGTCGTGAACCGAGGTTCCACTGTACAATGTAATCACAAATATGCCATTATGGCAGACCTGGTCATCATTTTTTATTACTGAATGAGGTGAAGTGTCATAACTCGGCTAATTTCGGGTTACATTGTTTTCTCCAAATTCCCACTTCAAAGGCTGTCCATGTTAAATTTCAATTTCCCGTCTGCGCCAAAGCGCATGAATGCTGCAAAAGTCTAACCAGCGCCAAGACGCCTTGCTAAGATGCACGTCCTACAGAAACTTCTAGAAATGAGTCAACGCACCCTGAAAATGTAGAAGAGTCACGTTGGCGTCAATTCCCTCTTGCTGTACGCCAAGTGTTTCCATTTGTTTGTGATCCCTCACTTGTGAAGTGTGTGTTCACCTCATCAAGCAGATTATTAACTTCTTCTCCATGACTTCATTGTGTATTTCATTCAAAGTCTTTGTAAACAACAACAAGAAATAAAGAATTGAGCCTGGCTTACAGCCGGCACTGCGGAGAAGTGCTGCCAGAGACCTGCTAGGCTCAGAATGATTGGCATGGAAATCCAACAGGATACAGTTCCAATAGAGAATGTTAGATGAATGTTATCAGGGGCTTCGCAAGATGAACTATTGTCTGAAATGAAAGAAGAAATTATCCACAGTCGGTGGAAATTCATCACATGCCGGGGAGCATAATGTACCGAATATCAAACTCTCCTCACGTGCCAACTGCGATACTAAATGCAATTATCTTCTAAAGAACACCGCGTGTACCCTTATTTTGAACAGGAGGATTACCTAATAGGATGTTTTATCCTGAAGTAAAAGAAACAAACAAAGCAAGCAAACGGTGAGACCCTGAAAAGCATTTCACTGCTTAATGTAATAAACTTTATGAACAAAACTCGGCATGATCTCCATTGAGCGGGCTTTATTAGGGGCAATCAGGCAGAGAATCTGTCAATTTTTACTGCGTCCTTAAGAGGCCTTGGCGTTGCTTTGTTTTCCCTATCGACTTCTGCGCTACATCTAATCTTGTTCTGAATCAGAAGGATGACTCACAAACAAGGTTATTGCTTTATTTAGAAAAATATTGATGTACAGTATTTACCGTGATGAAGTAGAGTGAACACCTAATGCATGGTATTTTAGCTAAATTTGACATTGAGGAAGAAATATATTGAACAGAGCAAATAACTGTTTTAAAGTCATTTTCACTTGTCACACTTGCTGAAAGGCAAGACTAGAACAAGGCCGGCGCACGCCGCAGGCATCTCTGTGCAGACGGCAGTGCAAACTCCTAGTCCTTCATCTCGAGTTCGTTTATCCCGCCATTTATCACTCAGTCTGGAAAGTTGAGGTGGAGACGTCATGTAAAGTTCATTCTGGTTGGAAGAAACTTTGTTACAGGTAACCAAGTCTGTCTTTCCTATCAAGCAGTGCTGGTGCTCTCTTCCGCTACACTGCTTATTTCTAAGAAGTCAGTGTCATGTTTAGTGATGTCTGCCCCACGGTGACCATCTGCATCTCCAGAAGGTGAGCCATCTGTAGATACCCATGGGGAAAAAACAGTCAAACGATTAAGGTGACATAGGCGGCCATTCTGTGGGGTTGTAGAAGTATGATAACAATGTCCACGTGATGTACACAAAGGGGTACTGTTTGTGTTTTTGAAGGTGCGCATGTTCCAGGCAATGAGGGGGACATCCCCTACCCGCTCATCAAACTAT
>JANRMT010062840.1:50309366-50355302 GCA_026402145.1 Polypterus bichir lapradei | reverse complement strand
CGCCCCCTAGGGACGAACGCATATGATAATAATGTCCACGTAATGTATACAAAGGGGCACTGTTTGTTTTTCTGAAGGTGCATGTGTTCCAGGCAATGAGGGGGGCATCCCCTACCCGGTCATCAAACTATGATCTAAATGAGTGGGTGCCATTAATGAGAATAAACCCAGAGGGGGACCTCCCCACCGGGATGTAGAAGTATGATAATGATGTCCACGTAATGTACACAAAGGGGCACTGTTTGTTTTTCTGGAGGTACACACTCCAGACACTGACCTTTCCCCCATCTGGATGTCAAAATATGATGATAATAAGAAGTTGCCATTAATGAAAGTAAACCCAGATTGCCCCCCCCACTACCACCAAGTATGATAATAATGTCTGCTGTATGTACACAAAGGGGCACCAGTTTTGTTTCTGGGTGCATGCACTCTGGACACCGAGGGGAACTCTCCCTACCTGGCTGTCAAAGTATGATGACAAAATGAAAATGTGCTGTTAATAAATGTAAACCCAAGTGGGATACCCCCCCCCCCCAGTATTCGAACTAGGATGATACCAGTGGGTGCCGTTAGCAGCTGGGCACTGTTAATTGAAGTAGAACACACGCTTATTGATGTCCGTAGTATATGCATGCTCAGAGAGCTTCCCTGCCTGCCCTGAGTGTGTTCCAAGGTCTCCTCTTTATTGGACATGCCCAAAGCACCTCCCCAGGGAGGCATCTATGGGGCATCCTAATCAGATGCCCAAACCACCTCAACTGGCTCTTTTTGATGCGATGGAGCAGAGGCTCTACTTTGAGCTTCTCCCTAATGTCTGTGCTCCTCACCTTATCTCTAAGATGAGCCCAGACACCAGACTGGAGGTGGTATTGAAGGGATGTGTGCTCCAGACACCAATGGGGACCCCACCCACAGGTTATCAAAGTCTAATAATACCGACTACCTGGGGCGATGTCCATCAATCCCACCTAGGGCTCCAAATATGCTTTGACTGGCACTGGCCACCAAGACAGAAAGTGGAATGAGCTCCTACAGCACTCAGTCCACAAAAGTGCAAATTGATAGAGCCAGTTGGGTGGTGGCGGGTAGAGGGGACTCCCCACTGAAATAAATCCCAAATGAGGGGCCCACCAATCGCCAAAACCTCCCACTTGGAAACCATCCTCCATAAACAATCACCCTTTGGAAACTTACCTCTGCAACACCACAAAACAAGACTCCCCTTCATCAAAAAATATAAGGTAGAGAAATGGAGGGCACTAACGTGCTTGTCTCTCCCAATTCAAAACCCTTGCTCTGCCACTGGTGGGAATATGGTGGAGATGCTAATGTAGGTGATTGGTGCCAGCAGGGAGAAGGAAATTTCTGGTAAGACAAACAAAGCAAAGGACATGAAACGGACCAAGCAGGAATTCGAGGACACGAGAGACTCGTACAGTGGTACAGACGGATGGATCTACAGTGCACCATACCTTTCATAGGCTGTGGTGTGCTAAACCAGTCACATCACTTTATTTTAATATGGCTTTCTCAGAGCTTCATTTTAGTATAACCCTGATATTCTGTATATGCATTTAATTATCATTTTGACCATGGCTCTGCAATCCGTACTAACCCCTACTTTCTCTGCTGTTCTTTTTCCAGTTTTCTGTGGTGGCGAACTGCGCCACCACCACCACCTGATCAGGGCACCATGCAGTTCCCTCTATTGAGGTCCACATGACAATCATCATCTAATTCTTCCACGTGAAGCCTGAATAGCACAAGGACTGACTGAAATCATTTATGTTAGGTGGAATACCCAGTGGGGGCTGGGTGGTCCTTGCAGATTTTGTTTTTTTTTTCTCCGGCCGTCTGAAGTTTTTTTTTTGTGTTTTCTATCATCCTGGCCATTGGCCCTTACTTTATTCTTTGCTACTTAGTATTGCCTAATCTTATTTTTATATTTTTCTTTTTTCTTTCTTCATTTTGTAAAACACTTTGGGCAACATCATTTGTATGAAAACGTACAACAGAAATACAGTATCTCACAGAAGCAATTACACCCCTCACATTTTTGTAAATATTTTATGATATCTTTTCATGGGACAACACTGAAGATATGACACTTTGGTACAATGTACAGTAGTCCGTGTACAGCTTGTATCACAGTGTAAATTTGCTGTCCCCTCAAAATAACTCAACACACAGCCATTAATGTCTAAACCGCTTGGAACAAAAGTAAGTACACCCCTAAGTGACAAATGTCCAAATTGTGCCCAATTAGCCACTCCCCCCCCCGGTGTCATGTGACTCGTTAGTGTTAAAAGGTCTCAGGTGTGTTAAATTTGGTGTTCTCACTCTCACACTCTCTCATACTGGTCACTGGAAGTTCAACATGGCACCTCATGGCAAAGAACTCTCTGAGGATCTGAAAAAAAGAATTGTTGCTCTACATAAAGATGGCCTCGGCTATGAGAAGATGGCCAACACCCTGTTAAACCGCTGTATGGTCTTGGCCACCGTGCTGCAGCTCAGTTTCAGGAAGTAAATATTATTGTTGTTGTTAAGAGAGGCCGACTGAAACAACAAGCAGCTCAGTTATGGGACACCCTTCTGGACCCACTGGATGTAGCAGTGGAGGAGATAATGAAGACAAAACTGATGGCCATTATGAACAATGCTGCCCATTCTATCTATGATACACTGGCATTGAGGACTTTCGAAATGAATGTGTGGACAGACGGGCATCCTGGCTGGGTTGGTTAATGGTGTCTTTCCTGGTCGGGATGTCATTGGAGTGGAAGGACAGAGTATTCCTCCATTATGCTTGGTGGCAACATCCCTCTGGTGTGGCTCCTGTTTGGATACCCACAGGGTTCTGTGGTGTAGTTGTGGTAGGCAAACTTCTTAGCCTCCTTTTTTGCTCCATTGGAATATTTCTTTTTATTTTTGCTACATTCTATTCTTGTAAATGCCAGAAGTGACTCTACTCTGTTGGGCCCTTGAGCAAGGCCCTTAATTGCTTTGTCCTCGGTATGACGTTAATCGACATCCAGCCCTGTAAGCAGGTACCCCCAACTTACAGGAGCGAATGCTCCCAACCGTCCATCCATGCATCCATTTTCCTAACACAGGGTCATGGAGGTCTGCTAGAGCCAATCCCAGCCAACACAGGGCGCAAGGCAGGAACAAACCCCGGGCAGGGCGCCAGCCCACTGCAGGGCACACACACACACCCACACACCAGGCACACACTAGAACCGCCAATGCACCTAACCTGCATGTCTTTGGACTGTGGGAGGAAACCAATGCAGATACGGGATGAACATGCAAAGTCCACGCAGGGAGGACCCGGGAAGCGAACCCAAGTCTCCTAACTGCGAGGCAGCAGCGCTACCACTGTGTCAACATGCCACCCTGCTCCCAACCGCTTGTAAATAAATAAAGATTCTTTGTGGGAGTTGTTTCTGCAAGCCAGAGTTTTCAGGATTTCTCTCTTGTGAAGTTTATTTATTGTTACTTTGGGATTTTCAAGAATATTTTAAACTTTTGGAGTCAAGGCCCCATTTGGCCCAGTGTAGACTGAAGCCAGCCTATAGAGTGGGAGCTCAGGCTACCTTGGAGTGTTACCTTTTCAGGGCAGGCTGGTGAGGATACCGGCCTGCTTTTGGCTCAGTGTTGGAGGCCTCACACCTTTGGCATTTATGTGCTCCTGCAATCAAACCATAATCGGCTCCAGCAACCCTGCTCATGGTAAGCGGGTTGAAAAAAATGAACGAATGGAGGGATGGATGGATTTCTAAATCCTGTAGTGACTCTTACCTGTGAGGAATCATGCAGGTCAGAATCTGCACGGGCAGAGAGCCATAGCTGCTGGAGTGGCATAAAATGAGCTGTGTGGCGGGAAGGAATGGAAAAGAACGAACCGTTGGACAGCACAAGGGGTGACAGCACGGCAACATGACATTCTCAGTCCAATCTGGGGTCTCTCAGGGCCAAAGCTTATCTGACAGCATGAGGTGAGCGTTATACGAGAACCAACCCTGGCCAGGATGCCAGCCCAAGCGTTTTATACATTACACTAAAATGTGATGTTTTTGATTAAATGGCTTAATAAACTCAAACAGCTTGACAGAAGCCCTCTAATCCAAAATTGTAAACGAGATAACTTAAGACCCTTATTGAATGTTGGATCGGCCTACTGGTAATCACAAGATGTGAAATAAAAAAATGAACAATTAGTGCTGCTCCATAAATAAGGCGATGCTGCTGCGTACCGCTGGACATAAACTGCAAGGCAGATCGCCAGGTCTGATTAATGAAAGGCTCCGGAAAGATATCATTTAAACACAGGGGCTCTGACACTAATTGTAACCATTTTCTTTTTGTTATTTTTTTTGGTTATTTTGATCAATATTTCTGGAGTGTCTGGGCATGAGATCCAGATTCTCACAATTAGATAAAGCTCTCAGAGGAAGCATTGGGATAAATTAACACAGATGGCAAGGGTAAACCCAGCAGAGGGAAAGGAGGCACCAAAATGAATATCGCCATCTGCTAGAGGAAGCACTGCCTTCAGAGGAATTTCTGTCCTACAAAGTGGAAAAGGGACAGTGGAGTGTATGGAGTGACAGTGTAAGGAAAATAATAATGGCAGGCCGTGTGGATTGGTGTGAGGCACAAGCTGACCAGGCACAATCACAGGGACAGGACCATCAAGGACAAGCAAGCCCCTTGGTGGCAGCTGAAAGTGACAAAAGAGCAGCCCGTCCCATGAACCACTGTGACGGATCAGTTGGGGTGATTGTCCTGGCTTAAGCTCATCTCTCGTATGTTGCATTATTTTGTTGATCAAGTTTCCATCTTTTATTACTTCTGTTTCTGCGTTAGGTTTATGTAAAATGATGTCATTCTTCCACAGGTCTGCAAAATTAAACTCATAAAAATTGTTGTAATTGTGAATTGTTATTTCTATTTGCATTCACAAACTTCATGAAAAAACAGACCGTCTCCATCACGTCACATTTAAGTACAAAATTGGAAAGAAATGTTAACAAATGACACAATTTATTCATGTACACAAATCATGAAGATATAATGAATATTATTATTAATAGCAGTGTTGTCACCACTCCTGAGCCCTCTGATTGGCTAATTAATTAGACTCTGATCAGGAGGACATGGCGTTAGGTGGAGATCTGGGACTTATGCTGTCTTTCAATGGATTTTCCTCAGGCTTTCTTACTTCTGTTTAAAGGATTACAGTTACGGGATTTGGATTTGGATTGGTTTATTGTAACTCCTTTTTGTCTCTTTTAGTCATTTTGCTATATTTTCAATTTTTCACAAATAAATCCTTTATTTATACAGATCCTTTGTTCGTAATTTTGTGCACAAGACAGGGATTTATGGTAATAAGTTGACCTTTTGCTTTATTTTGAAACATTTCTAGGTCTTTTGTCAGCTGCCCTTGTTGGGGTCTGCCAGGCTGGACTGAATGAGCCTCCTTTTGGCTCTGCCCTTCTTCTGGAAGCCCCACATGTTGGAGACTCCATTTTAGACCAGGTAGGATTCCCCAAAGAGGCGGGGCCACCCTGATGTCACTGCTGAAGGACCGCCCTTCAGCTTTTATGTTCTGAAGCTGGAAGCAAATCCTTCAGTGGTTCATTGATTGATGTTCTGAGAGGGCATTCATTGAAAGTTGCTTCTGTTTTTTTTGAATTCTTATTGTTGGATTATGCATCCGCACTTGCAGTATTTGCTCTGGTTTGCCTTTTAGGAAAATCCAGTTGCTTTTTTTTCACCTTTTTGCCATTTTGTGCTTTACAAATGAATGTGTAAAATTATCTACCTTGTCCATAAACTAGAGATTTTTTTGTGTGTTTTTCCTCTCCCATGCAGTGTATTTTTTATATTTGTGTATGTCTTGGTAAATTTAAGTTATTTCAAACTTTAGAAGGCTATTTTTCATTTTTTTGGGTTTGCTTAGACTGAAGGCCTGCCTGTGGAGTTCAGGATGCCTGGGGTGAGGCCTATTCTTGGCTGGCTAGGGAAGGCCTTGGCTTAATTTATGGGTCTTTTTTAAGGTCTCACATTCTTTCAGTAATTGGCTTGCACATTTGATTGGTGAAGCAGATTTTGTGAAATGTGAATATATATATATATATATATAAATACACACACACATATATATATATATATATATATATATATATATAGTCACACACATGCACATGGGAGACAGTTTAAGGCTTGAATAAATGTGTTTCACTACCAGACCAGGGGTTGGCACTGTTCTCTGACACTTTCTCCTCTTTTTCCATGCAGACCAGCAGAAGAACAAACCTCCTAGAGACATCACTTCTGCTTCCAGTCCCATAGAGTCCTCCTCTTCCTGTCTGCCAGATATATAACAGCCATGTTCTTGTTAATTTTCAGTATTGTTGTGGACTCAAGTCTGTAAAGTTGTATTATTGCTTTATGTTAAGTAAATGCGGTGGAATCCCCAACTTTTTATGACTGTTGTCTCCCTCTCTGTTTTACTCTATATATATATATATATATATATATATATATATATATATATATATATGTGTATGTATGTGTGTGTGTGTGTGTGTGTAAACAAGTCCATAATCCTGAAAAGTCAAAATGTTCTACCCACGTAACACATGGGCCAAATTTAGAAGAAGAAAATTGAAACAGTCAAAAAATAAAGCAAAGATCATAATGCAAGAACTACACCAAACCTGTGTTCATCCAGGATAGAAAAAAACAAACTTTTCAAAAGAAGGAATGGGAGAGAAGCAAAATTCTGAGGAAATCATGGCTCTCCTTGTGACTGCATTGATTTTCTCTGGCTATATTTGTTCCTTTTGTTGTTTTAAATGCATCTATTTAAGAATCTTGTCTTAATATAGCAACTTACTTTCCTTTTTTTTTCTATCTTCTATACACACAGAACTACAAATGTACAAGTGCCTTCTCAACTAAACAAATAAATTCAATTTATGGTCTTGGAGTATAACAGAGTGTCTTTCCTATCTATCTATCTATCTACTATATAGTATTTCTCTATATTTCCATTACATGCTGCCCGTCATACACTATATACATACTATATGTTGTTTATCTATGTAGCTCTTACATAGTACTTTTCATATATGTATACCATGCAGTGTCTATCTACTGTATAATATAGTGATTTTCAAATATGTATAACATATGGTGTATGTATGTATCTATCATATAGTGTCTTTCATATGTATATACTATGTGTGCCTCTATTTCTATTACATAGTGTGGTGTATGGCCAGCCGTTCATCCCGGCCAATACCCCCAAGCCACCAGGTGGAGCCCTCCCTGCAGTATGGAGGTTCCCCAAAGACCAGCAGGGCATCATGGACATTGGAGTCTTTATACACAGCCCTGCTGGATTCCATGGGGTCTCTAGGAGACGCTGCAGGGAGGAACAGTGTTTATTTAACATACGCCCCGGAAGTACGTCTGAGTCACATGGACAAGGGGAATGACGTGCTTCCGGGCTGAAGAAAAGGACTTTTGATCTGACCCGGAAGTGATAGAAGATCACATGGACAGGGGATTGGAACACTTCCGGGTCGGGGATTATAAAAGGATTATGGGAAGGAGCTAAGCTGGGTGGAAGGGTGGCAACGCGTCTGGGAGTGGAGGATTGTTTATTGTGATTGTTTTGAGTAATTTAATGAGTATAGTGGAGGAGAGGGTGCTTTGTGCACTGTGCTGTATTAATAAAGTCAACTTGTGGACTTTTATCTGGTGTCTGGCGTGTTGGACAGGGGTTCAAGGGAGCGATACTGCCCCCTATTTGTCACAATAGTTATGTCAGGACATTTTCTAATCTACTTGAACCAGACCAGGGCCAAGGGGGCAGGGGTTCTGGAGACTACCCCAGCCAGCAAAAGGTACAAGGCAGGAACAAACCCTGGAAATGGTGCCAGTACATCAGAGGAAGACCATTCCCCCGCACATGCACACACACACACACCTACATACCAAACTAGGGCCACTTTAGTTTTGCCATTTTACTTAACCTGCATGTCTTTGCAGAGTGTGAGGAAACAGAGCAGACATGCAGAGAGCATGCAGACTCCACATAGATAGGACATGGAACACAAACCCATGTGAGGCAGCGGTGCAATCATTGCAGCACTATGATTCTCAATTTCTATTATATAGTGTCTGTTATATCTGTGTATCTATCTATTATAGACTGCCTTTCATATCTGCATACTGTTTATATGTGTATCTATTATGCAGTACTCTTCATATCAGTATACCATACAGTGTCTATAATATAGATGTATCAAATGTGTATATTATCTATCTATCTATCTATCTATCTCTTATATAGTGCCTTTCACATCTATCTATCTATCTATCATATAGTGTCTTTCATCTCTCTGTAATATATAGTATCTGCCTATTTTAAAACATTATCCACATAAATTGACGTGAGTAACTTTCTGCATTTGTGTACAGTGTAATTTATAATAATAGTATGCTGCCACTCGAGGGTGTCTTGTCAGGCTAATTAATCGCGCTCATCCATTTGTCTTCATCTGGGCTCTTTCAGATGTCCTGAAGAAGCCTATGCTCAGTCGGCCTTCTCATTTCGTTCCACTCTCGTGGACTGTAAGCCAACACAAAGGGATGTCACACTAAATGTCTGCGTTTTTTCTCGAAGGAGGGCACGATGAGATATTCAACACTTCACCATGCTAGCATCTTGCCAAAGGACTCACCTGGGGACAGCTGCTGAACCATCTGCCGTGCCTGATGGCCGATCTTTCCAACTCAGCCTTAATTTGTATGTTACAGTGTTATAGGGCGGAAATGTCTCCCCAGTGAATGCTCTCCTAAGCCAAATGTTTACTTTTTACCAAGAGTATCGAAAATGAATGGGTGTGATGTACGTGCAGCTGTCCAAAGGACTCAGGAAGCCGAGTGAGTTTCATTTTGAAATGCCTTCGGTACGTTTTATCTTCTTCCTGTGTGGTTTTTGCAATTATGCTGACTTAATTGTCTTTTCTTTTATGTGCTTTTTGATCTGATGAGTAGCATTTTAGGATCACATTTGTAAAGAAGAGCTATGGAATGATGATGGAGAGCTTTGTTCTCTTGTCAGAGTTGCTCATTTGGCAGTCACCTCATCCGTGTCTTATTTCTGTTTACTGATAACCTTTTGTGCACAATCAAAATGTGAAGAATGTGGCATTTATTGTTAGTCTGTGGTACGCTATCATTTTATAGTCAGTTTAGTTTTGGTTTTGATCATGGCTGCCACAATGATGTGACTCATTTGCTCCTGTGACCACCTTGTGATGGCTGGAAGTCGTGTGGGGTGATGTTAGTGTACTGACGCTCCTTAAAACGGCATCACATTGTGGGATGGGTTCAGATAGAAATTGAGTTATTTGGCCACAGTATCAGAAGACAAGTTTGGTGAAAACCAAAGAAAGCATTTGTGCAGAAGTACCTGATGACAACTATCAAGCATGGCGGTGGAAATGTTAGGGTCTTGGTGCTGCTTTGTTGCTGCATCAGGGCCTGGCCAGTTCACCTTCTCAGAGTCCACTAGGAATTTCTCAATTTACCTGATGGATAAATGAAGATAATGTGAGACCATCTGTGAGAAGACTGAGACTCCAACGTAAGTGGATGTTGCAACATAACAGTGACCCTAAATCAGAACGGTGAATGAAAGAAATGGAGGGTCCTTTAATGGCCAGATCAAAGCCTAGATCTGAACCCCATCGAGCTGGGGGCTGTGCGTGCCAGACACCCCTCAAATATCTCAAAACAGGAAGAGGAGTGGGGAAGAAGTTTGTGCCAGTCAATGTGAGAGACTGCTAGACGGTTAATAAGAGCAAAAACAGACACTGAGGAGGCAGCCAGCACAAATCAGAAAGACTCGGACAAGCGTCAGAACACACAGGGTGTGTGAGACTAATGAGTGACCATCTGTCAACTGCTGCCGGTGCGCGACATGTGACGTCATTAGTGTGACATGTTACATACCGGTGTGGCACATCTTGTGAATTGTGTTGTCACACATAAGAGGCAGCTGAAGGACTCAAATGAGGGGAATTCCATGCCAGACCAAGGTGGTGGCAGAGCGCGCTAATCCTGTCTCTCCATCCACTGCAGGCCAGTTTCGGGAATTTCCTCCCGGCCCTGATGACGTCACTTTCCGGTCATGACCCCGATGATGTCACTTCTGGTCATGACCCTGATGATGTCACTTTAGCCCCCATCCCGAAGAAGCCACTTCCGGTCACGACCCCAATGACGTCACTTCCAGTCCCCAAGGATGCCATTTCCAGCCACGACCCTGATGATGTCACTTCTGCTCTCCCCCGAAGGATGGCACTTCCAGGCACGATCCCAATGACGTCACTTCCGGTTCCCGGGAATCCACTTTCTGGTCATGACCCTGATGATGTTACTTCCAGGCCCCCCACTTCCCACCCCCGAGGATGCCACTTCTGGTCACGATCCCGAAGACGTCACTTACGGTCCCCGGGATGCCAATTCGAGTCACGACCCTGATGATGTCACTTCCATTCCCTCTATCCCCCACATGCCCCACTGATGATGTCACTTCCATTCCCTCTATCCCCCACATGCCCCACTGAGGATGTCACTTCTGGTCACGACCCTGATGATGTCACTTCCACTCCTCAAAGGTGTCACTTCCGGTTCCAGTCCCGACATCATGTCCTCTGCCTTGATTTAAAACCGCCATCTTTACCTCTCCCTCTTCAGTCCTGTTTTGAACTCCTCTCTGTACACTACTGTAAAATTAAATTACCAATTTTTGCAGCCGGGTTCAAGTACACGGGGGGCTGCCCCAAACCTTAGTGACAGTGTTTTGATAAAAAATAACCTTCCTCAACATGTCGTGCTACTTTGTTCTGATTTTCCAGTTTCAATTTTCGTACACGGCCTTGTCTTCTCTGAGTTTGCTTCACGATTTTCAGCTTTGTCATTTTTTGATCTGCCTGTCCTCCCACTAATGGCTTTCGCTTTGATTTTCAACTTGTGTTCATTTCCTGGTCTAAAATCCCCTCTTTATTTCTTGTTGTTGTGCTCAGCCATTTACAAGGATGGCACAGCAGCATGTTGGCTGGTGCTGCTAATTTCGTGGACCCAGAGTCCTGCGTTTGAAACCTGTCTGGATGTTTTCCTCACATATGTGCTCCGGGTTGGGTCAACTGGTTATTTCAAATTGGACATGAATGGGACCTCTGATGGTCTGGCGCTCTGTCTGGGTCTGTCCAGTGCTGCCAGTGAAGGTTTTGTCACCCAGTAACGCTGAGTTGGATTCAGCAGGTTTGAGAAGGCTGTGATACAATGAAGTAGCTGCGAGAATGAACTCCTTCTAGTCAATACGTTATGGATATAATGCGTCAATATGTAGCAAGACATTATTTGTATTGAACTGCCCTGTCAGATTGTCAATGGATAAAATGAGAATTGTCTCCCAACTGACTTACCTGTTTAAATAAAAGGTACAGCAAATACCACTACTGCTGGAGCAGGCACCCATTTAGGAAGAATCCGTGTTTCCTCCTGCATTAGACATGGCATCCACCTGTTCACTTTTTCCCAATTTAAGATACGCGCTTCTCCTCTTCTGTGCTTCTCCTCTTTAATTGTCAGTCTGCTGGACAGGTGTAACGTGGCCTGTCACTCATCAGATCTTTCTTTATTTAACAAAGAGTTTTCGGCACTGATTCCCTGTTGGAATCATTAGGAGTCGGCTTACTCGCCTCACTGCTGCCATGTCAGGATATTTTATTAAAGAAGGAGCCTGTCATGCCAGAAGGTTTCTTGAAAGCTCATTACAGAGTGGGAGACACACCTGGAGATGATGTCAAACTGGGACATTTGAGTTTTCAAATTTCATGTGTTCTTCCACAAGCGTAAGGTGATTAGGATCTGTCCAACAGGTAACTGTGCCTATGCAGTTATACCCA
This sequence comes from Polypterus bichir lapradei, assembly GCA_026402145.1. Taxonomy (NCBI): domain Eukaryota; kingdom Metazoa; phylum Chordata; class Cladistia; order Polypteriformes; family Polypteridae; genus Polypterus; species Polypterus bichir. The sequence goes on along the minus strand of JANRMT010062840.1, from coordinate 50,343,297 downwards.
CTGAATGATTGGATGATTCTCGGAATTAATTCATGTTCTCTTTTGTCTTTTTGCTCCTCGGTTGCCTCTAATAAGGTAATGGGATCTTTGGGAATGGTGCTGCGAAACTTTCAAAATTATAGGATGGAGTCAAACATTTCTTGAAAGAAGTTAATTAGTCCCCATGACCCTGAACTGGATTAGACCGGTTTCAAAATGAACGGAATGAAAGATGGAATTTAATTACGAGACAAACTAGAAGAGCATCATAGCATAAAAAAGCATGGGATGACTAAGCTCGGTATGGAAGTCGTAAAGAAAAAGGCACGAGATAGCCGTCTCATTATAAGGATACTACAAGAGAATCCAAGGGTTAAAGTAGGACCTTGAGGTTTGCTTGTATTACTGCACCATTCTGAATGATGTCACCCTAGGAAATAAAAGGGTATAACATGCTGAAAAATATGCTGCAAATATATTGCTAGAAAAAAAAATATATATATATATATATATTTATTTATATATATGTGTGTGTGTATTCAGCAGGGGGCGCTAGCTCCCTTGTTGGAATAAGTTCTTTTTAATTGCGGCATGTTACATGACCCAAAACTATATAGTTATAAAGACGATTACCCTTCCCTTAGTGATACAGCGGTAAGAAATCACATAAGTGAAGTAACTTAGCTTTCTTTAATGACGGCTTACGCGGCATAACAGACGAAGGAAGCCATGACAAGACCTTTCGGGTAGTGGGGGCCCGATGTATAGAGTCTGCCATTTTCGTTGCTGCGTTGGAAGGATTTTCCAGATCGGATGACGTTACCTCCCATCCGTCTATCGGCTTCAAAGGTGTGCCGGGCAATGTTCCAAGGCTTTATACTCTTTCTTCATGTGCAGGACCTCCACTTAGGCGAATCATGACATTCCAAACAAAGAAAAGAAGATCCAATGTCATGCTGACTCTGACACACAGATATAGTATCCAATGCCCATTTCTCAGTTGTCCCCGTCTTGTCTTCTAATGCTTGCCTAGCAGTTCTAAATGATGAGCCCTTGCGCTAAACTTGGCTTTGTGTTAGCTGTACATGTGAGTAGAAAGAAAAGTAGGTTTATAAAATATTTTTGTACAGTGGACAGTGACACATTAAAGTTATGTTACAATATATATATAGACTGTTTGATCTCGTCTGTCAACCTGTCCATCACCATTGCAAAGAAGAAATGCTTCAGAGCCGATCCCTGACGTAATCCCACCTTCGTCACTCCTACCGCAGACCTCACCATGGTCACACTTCCCTCATACATACCCTGTACAACTCTTACGTACTTCTCTGCCACTCCCGAATTCCTCATACAATACCACAGCTCTTCTCGAGGCCCCCTGTCATATGTTTTTTTCCTGGGGGAAATAAAAAGTTAAGAATAATGACGTAAAAACTCAAATCATAACAAAGGCCACTGCAGGGGGTGATTGTGGTGGTGACAGGAGGATACCTCAACTGCTGTTTTCTAACAGTACCTCCATGGCTGTTTTGTACTTTCATATGTAACACTGCATCCTAGCATGCTGTGATCAGATGCTGGCGGGTACTTTGGATGGCTTTGATGGCAGTGCACCTTCTCTTAGACTCCTGGCCTTGGGCTTTCGGTTTCATCAGAGCAATCTGCAAGAAGTCACAGATAAAGGGAAAGCCCTTCCACCTAGAACTACTGCAACTTCTGCACTGCACTATACTGTCCCTGCACAACAGGTACTCATTATGATGTACCACGATTTTCCTGAGCTATTCAGACATAAAAGGAGTAAAATAAATCCTTCTGAACAAAAGAAAACTGAAGATTCAAAGTGATGGGCTTTGTTTGGCCGTTACTAGGCAACGGTCAACACTGCATTTCCAATGCGGCGAAAATTGTCCCGTTAACTTTTTTATTTATTCTCTCATATGGGATAATAATGATGCAGTTCATTTGTACAATATATTTTTTTTTTACAACCTCAAGTGTACAGATTCCATCCATCCATGTTCCAACCCGCTATATCCTAACTACAGGGTCACGGGGCTCTGCTGATGCCAATCCCAGCCAACACAGGGCGCAAGGCAGAAAACAAACACTGGGCAGGGCGCCAGCCCACCGCAAAAGTGTACAGATTACAAAAGATTATTTTCATCCGCAAGGGCAGGAACGGTGAGCAGTCCTCTGATGGCTTAGGAAGTGTCTGGTTTGTATTCAACATGTAGCTCAAAATCCAGAAACAAATGACCACCTATAAAAAGGTGCTGCTTATATACTGTTATGATCTTGAACTCGTTTTGGGGTGGGGGATTTCTGTTTTAGAGAATTTCATTTGTGCCATTAGTTTGTGGATTCTCATAATGTTTTTGCAGTTGTATAATGTTTTGGATCATTTCTTCCACTTGACCGAAGATCATTTGGAAGCCTAGGTGGACATCACCCGTGTGCTAAGTGTTCTGTGGCGCTGTGCGAATTTTAAATAAATAATTGCACCCCAAAAGGTGGAGGCTCCAATTGGATGTGGGTGTGTGCGAGTGCGTTTTGCGTTTATACATGAGGCCTCTGGACTCTGTAACCCTTGAGCAATTTGATTTTGAGGCTGCATGCCATGACATCCTTTGGCTGATAGTCCTCCTTCGCAGTCTCACCTGACACCTCAAAAAATGTACACGTGCCACTTGTTCACTTCAGATCGACTTACACTTTCCTGGAAAAACTAACAAAAACATCTCCACTGTGGCAGGAAGCCATAGTCTCTGGACAAGGACGACGGGGCTACACACAAGACATAATGGTGAATAGAAGGAATCTAGTCGTTGGGAGTTCATCTTTACCTCATCACCAATTACTCTGATAATCACAGCTGTTTAAAATCAGCAAGAGACTCCTGATTCTTGCAGACAGGACTGAATTAAGTTAAGCCACATTTCATTTTAATTTGCCAGTAATAGAAACACCAAATGAAAGAAAAGTAAGAAAACAAAAAAAAGAAAAATGGAGAACGCTCCCAGCGGCAAAGCTTGAAAGTTCTTGGACACATGAATGTGAAACACAAAATCTGGGCCATTTGCTTTGGATGAGCGAGACGGCTTTTTGATGCTTTACTGAGCTGATCCACAGAGAACAAACTCATATTTAATTCGCTGATCTATGAGGTTTCTTTACATTATTTAGAGAAACATTTCACCGAAATGTCTTTCCGAAAGGGCGTCATGGTGCTGCTGCAGCCTCACGTCTCCAGAGACCCATCTAACGGCTCCACCGGTCACAGTTTGTGTGGAGTGTTCACACTCTCTATATGTTCTCGAGGGCTTTTGGCTAACGTGTGTGAGAATTCCCCTCCAGTTAAATGGCATCCCTGTGCACAGAAACTATCATCCAATTCAAATTATTCTTATTAAATGCACTTTCACTTCTGCCCTGCTGTGCAGGCACCATTGAGGTCTCTAAGGCTAGTCCTACAGTAGAAAAAACAGCTTCAAACGAGTAAAAAAATGTGTGTGTTAAACAGTGTGTGCGTCAAACTGGTGTGTGTCTGTGGCACCAAATCCTAATCCTCGATAAGAAGGATGTGGCAGACCAGAATTAAGGTAGGAAGATCTCAATTAACTGCTGAACGATGCAAAGGAAAGAATAGTTGCAATGGCTTTGTAGAACTTAACGTTTATTTGAAGACAAATATTTATGTGTGGTTTCTGAAACAGAACAAATACAATAACATAAAATAACTCACAAAATAAAGGCTCAGAGAACGCTAAACAGGTAATGCCCAAAAGGGTCAGTAGATGGCAGCGCTATGACATGCTTTCATTGACAAAAGGTACTAAATAAAACTTACGAAATACTTTAGCGCTGTACAGACTCAGACAAATCAATACTTAAGCAAATATTACCAAGTCCATTTTCTTGAAGCTCTTATATATAACAAAGAAGCAACATTTCTGAATGTACTTATACAATCCTGAACGTTAAACTGAACACACCTTGACACAAAGGGCTGTCTGAACTTGTCAGCAAAACAACACTACAAGCTTTACCATTACTTGCAGAAAATTATTTCTATTAAAATAAACAGCAAAGCGTGACTTACATCAAACAGACGCACACAAAGTCAACAAACAATGGAATAAATGCGAGTGCGTGCAGACTCTCGAAAGTACAGCGCCTTCCGCGTACTAGACACAGAAAACAACATGTGCGCACGCTCACGCATACATAACCTGTGAGCGTGATGACGCAACAAACACCGACTTTTGTACAGTGTGCGTTTAAAGACTTGGTTACCTGGTTTGAAGGTTGGAGCATTTTAAAATGTTCAAGTCATTTAATTAAATTGTGTTTATTACATACTAGAAGTAGCACTCAGTGTTGCACTGGTAAGTAATTTTAAGCTCTGATCCTTTTGTCTGCTATAATGGCTTCAGGCTGATCTGGTGTTCACACATCTCTTAGCCACCAGGTGGCACTGTTGTTCAAAGTGAAGTTAAAAAAAAACAAAGGTGCACCCTGGGTCAGAAATTTGGATACGGACAGACAATAGTCTACAGTCATCTCCTGGTCAAATGAGCAAGGGGTGCAAATTTTGACAGTGGTTGGTCCAATGGTGTGATTTTATATACCAGACATATATCTTCTTCTATAATACGCTACCGTGGCTGTCCGTTTGTCTCTCCAGGATTTTAAATCACCTGTAGCTTGCAAACCGTTTGACTTGTTGACCTGAAATTTGGTACACATATACTACGTGATGTCTACTATCCGCTTTCGGGGTGCTGATTAACCTCCAAGGTTATTCCTCTTTTTATTTTTATTTTAATGTAGAATCAACTCTCGGCAGTGGCCATGTGGCTCATGCATATGGGCGGCGTTCTCATCCCTACCACCTTCGCCGTCACTTCTCCTACCTCTTCATATCTTAAATCATTCTTGAGGCAGATTGAAGACTGAAGTGCCAGCATAAGTGAAAAATTAAGGAAAACCTACTAAGTAATTGCAACACAAACAAGGACTTCATCAGTTTTAACGTGAAAAGATGTTGACGTTAGAAGAGAAGAGCTACTCAGGAAGCAGCAAGTTCATCAACCTCTGAGCAAACGAATGCTAAACATACAGAGAAAGAGGAAGAAAACTAGGAATGCTCATGTGAAGTGTGTTCACTGCACGTTATCATGCAGTCCGCTGTTACTGGTAGGTGCTCCTTGCGTGGGGCTTCGAACATTTAAAAGACCAAGCTTCGGCCATTCTGTCATCTTACTCTCTTCAACCAGATTCCCTCTGCTCTGGCCACTGCTTCCGAGCCACTGTACCCCATTGATGAAGAAGACTTTGTGCTCTTTTGGGCAGGAGTTGGGGCCGATGCGTGAAGTTTGACAGCTGTTCCTTCTGAAAGAGACTTGTGTTTGTATCAGCCTGGACAGCAATAAAGTTTCTACTCCTTGGAAAACCTTCGGTAATCTCCTGTGTAACTTTGTGGCCCAAGCTTGACAAGATATATTGTCACACATGTGTTCAAGTGATTTTGTTTCTCAGCCAAACAAGGGGCTGGCGATGTCATCTAATGCTTTCTCTCTTTGTCCCTTTGCAGACCAGCAGAAGGGCCCTCCCAGTAAAGTTGCTTCTGGACTACAAGTCCCACCCCTGATGACATCACTTCTGCATCACCGAATCCTCCTCCTGATGATCTCACTTTCGATCCCGGTTCATGAAATCCCACCACTTCCTGTCTACTCCATATAAACAGAACAGAACATCCTTCTCAATGTTTACCAGGTCAGTCGTAGACTCCTCTTTGTAAAGTCTCTGTAAAGAGTTTCTTTTTCTGCCATAATTTTTTTTAGTGTACAAGGGGCCCATCCATAAACCTTTTTCTGCCTCTTTCCAGACATTTTCCATTTCAGAATCCTTCAGACCACTGGGAACATTCAAAGCTTTACAAGTGGCTTGATCCCCTTGCTCTTTTCTCTGCCTCACCACAATTTGATCGCAGAGGTCTACAGAGAGTTCCTTGGACTTCATGGCTTTTCCTCCTGACATGCAGTGTGAATTGTGGGACCTTCTATACCCAGGGACACGTGTGCCTTTCTAAGTGATGTCCTGTCAATTGAGGTTGTTACAGGTGGACTTTAGTTAAGTTCTAGAAACATCTCACGGAGAATTAAAGCAAATAGGAGGCACCTGAGCACAATGTGGAGTGACACAGCAAAGCGTCTGAATACTTCCAGGAATGAGAGATAGCAGCTTTTGGTTTTTGATACATTTGCAAACCTTTCGGAAAACATAATAATAGTTGCATTTATATGGCACTTTTCTCACTACTGATTTACGCTGCGAGCGGGGGTCACGTCAACCACTACTAATGTGTTCGCTTTGCCATTTTGGGTTATTAAGTGTAGATTAAGGGGCAAATTGGCAAATGTGTCCATTTCAAATTAAATCGACAGAATAATAAAGGGCGTAGCAGAGAGTGATGGAGCCCAAATACTTCTGACTCCACTGTATGTATATATTTTACAGATCAAGGTTGTAGCAGCACTATGGATTAATGGACTCCATTTCCCAGCATGCTCCAAGGGTATTGCCCTGATCAGGCATCTGCAATGGGCACAGGGCTGCCAGGGCCAAGAAGGGCTGGCGGGAACTTTAATAAAATGGAGCCGGCTAAGCAGCAAAGACCCCCTGTTGCTATGTGTTTGTATTCACCTGTCTGTCTCGAATATCGTTTCTATCCTGGATCAATGAACCTGTAAGGATGCATGGACTATTCATGCATGCCTGTCTTGTGAGTAGTGTTGGAGTGGTCTTCGTACTTCAATGTATGGAACGCTCCCCAAATCTCGTCACCCCTCACCACATCAGGTCTACAGATTGGACTGTTAATATGTTACTTACAGAAAGCTGTTCCCTGGATTGTTATCTTTTCCATCCCTCCACTTCATCTTCTACCGTTGCATTTGGACTGTTTATGGCAGGGATCTCAAACTCCAGTCCTGGAGGGCCGCATTGGCTGCAGGTTTTCATTCTAACCCTCTTCTCAATTAACAAACTGTTTTTGCTGCTAATTAACTCTTTTTCCATCCATCCATCCATTATCCAACCCGCTATATCCTAACTACAGGGTCATGGGGGTCTGCTGGAGCCAATCCCAGCCAACACAGGGCGCAAGGCAGGAAGCAAGCCCCGGACCGGGCACCAGCCCAACACAGGGCTAACTCCTTTTACTTTCATTTTAATTGACTTGTTTTTTGAGATTTGTTCCTTTGATTTCCTTCATTTCTTTCCTTAATTGGCACCCAAACAGAAATGAAATGTGAAGTGAGTGAGCCAGCAGAAGACTAAGTCAGGGCCTCAAACTCCAACCAGCTGCTTCATTGGCGCCGAGTCTTGTTGTTAATTAAACCCGCTTTTTAATTCCATGGCTTGTTGCTGCTCTCATTGTGTAATAGCAGGCATTTCTGAAATTGCTGAATTTCTATTTTTCTAAGAGAATTGGGGACCTGAGAAGATTCACATTCCTGAGACCTTCATCTTTCTTTATTTTCAGACATTGTACATGGTTACAGCTTGCTGGTCATGTTTTGGTTCATTTTGTATCTCATTAATGTTTGGCTGCTAATTAAGGAAAAAGAAACAATTAAGGGGTCTGAGTCTTCAAGAGCAGGTCAATTAAAATTAATTCAAAAGGAGTTAATTAGCAGCAACAACAGGTCACTCATTAAGAGAAGGGTTAGAATGAAAACCTGCAGCCACTGCGGCCCTCCAGGATTGGAGTTTGAGATTCCTGGTTTATGGATTGGGTCATTAGTGTTTATTGTTAGATATTTATTGAGTTAGTAATTAATATTGTCGTGGGGAAAAGGGAGGGTTAGCTGTTTATTTGTTGTTTGTGTTTCATTACAATACAATACAATGGGCTGCAATGGGCCTTACCAGGCCCTGCCTTTTGACAGCCCCCCAGCCTTGACTCTCTAAGAAGACAAGGAAAAACTCCCAAAAAATGGAAAAACCTCGGGAGAGGCAGTTCAAAGAGAGACCCATTTCCAGGTAAGTTGGGCATGCGGTGGGTGTCAAAAAAAGAGGATCAATACAAGACAATACACAGAACAGACCACAAGTCATCCTCAATACAATATAATAGTGCAATAGAAATATTACAAGGACTGAGCAGAAATCAACAGTAGATGATATCACATAATAATATGATTTGGATTTGTTCATTCAATATATCGCATAGTTATTTATTTAAATTGCTGTTAAGTCGTGTCCCTGTGTGTGAGTGGTGCGATTTGTAGCCAAGGCTGGGTGCGTTCCTGGGATCTCCACCAAAAAAAAACCAAACAAATCACTGCCCCTATGACGGTGTGAATCTGAGCGGCAATGGACCACTATAAGGTGTTCTCCCATTCCCAATTTTAAAAAAGCCCCTGACTGGAGTTCACCCCTTCTTATCAGAACATTAGAAGCATTCAGACGAGAACAGACCATTCAGTTCAACTGATTTTCTCTCGAATAACACCAAGTCGAGTTTTTAAGGTCCCTAATGTCCTTCTCCCTACCACACTGCTTGGTAATTTGGTCATTTATGCTCCACAGACGTGATGTGGAATGACTGGATCTCCAAGGAGAGCACAGAGGTTTCAATGGTGACATCTTTACACGTCGATTCCTCTTTCAAGTAAAGGTACTGTCAAAGGGTGGCAGAACTTAGGACAAAGACCGAGAGTCGAGAGAGGACCGTAGTCTTTAAAAAGAGCTAAGGATCAAATCCTGGGAAACGGATGATTGGAACCACCAAAGACCCTAAGCAAATAGTCAAAGAGAAGAAGAAGAAGAACTACCACCCCAAAAACACTTACATTTGTTCGATTTGCAAAACTTGGGTACGGAAGACTAGAACATCCATCCATCCATCCATTTTCCAACCCGCTGAATCCGAACACAGGGTCACGGGGGTCTGCTGGAGCCAATCCCAGCCAACACAGGGCACAAGGCAGGAACCCAGTCCCGGGCAGGGTGCCAACCCACCGCAGGACTAGAACATTGTCATCTGAAATAGCTTTGTCACACATCATGACTTCTGAATGAGGTGCACTAACAACAGGAATCTTTACCAGAATCAAACAAGCTCAATCTGTCAGTGTCAACGGTAAACAAAATGGCAGCGTGTAAAAGAAACAAAATGACAGTAAAAAAAAAAAATAATAATAATAATAAACTAAAATCAATTTCTAAACTCACCAGCAAATGAAGGATTACTTTTTGTTTAAACGTTAAACTCAAAATTCATAACGACCGAGGTGATGCTTTCACTGTTTTGGAAATTGAGCTTTTCTGCCAAGCATTGGGGAACCGAAGCAACTAAAGGTATCATAATGAGTAGAATTACGAGCTCTCGGCTAATGAGTGAGGAGACGTCGGAAGGAATTAAACCTCATTAGTCGTAAACAAAGAATGCAACATGGAGACCTAATTAAACACACAAGGCGATGTGGGGATCTAATCCAGGTCTTCAAAACCCTCGAAGGCATCCATAAAATTGATCCAGCAGAATTGTTTCAGTTCAACTATTGTCTCGATTCACTCCTCCTTCTCCTAATTTAAGGGGGGGGTGTCTACAGGCTGAAACACCGGCAAAGGGACAAGGAGCTCTCGATGCCTCAGAGCTTTTTCTTCACTTGTTCTCGGGAAACACTAAAAATGACCCAAAGGAGTGGCAGAACGTTTCTCGTCCAGAGACCTGTTGATGAAAGGAAGGACCAGACTAGAAATCCACCTTGGGATTCTGAGAATTGCCGAACTCCGCCTTGCTATGGGTGTAACACATGCATAAAAAAAGTGCACTTGGTGCAGTGAAGAGGATTTAAAGGAAAAAGAGGCCGGAGGTCTCTGTGAGAACTAAAGAAGGCTATAAGCAAACAAGTCGGCCATGTTTAGAATCTTGAATGTCTGCTTGAAGAATGAAAGACCTTCTGAACGGAGTTTGAACTTCTGGTGTTAATTATTTTTTTGGGAAAATACAAATACTTCATTCTAGTAATGGAATAACAGAAGAGTATGTTCTTCACATGACATACCAAAGGACACCTATTGGGCAGTAAAGGGAAGTGCGTTTAATATGGAAGGCAGTAAATGTTCCTCGTCCAGAGATCTGTGATATAAAGAAGAACCAGACGTATTACCAGAAGTCCATCGTGGGATTCTGAGGAAGGCAGAGCTCTGCCTTGCTATGCGAGAGTCTTATTCATGGCTCAATAAAGGGGATTTAAAGGAAAAGAGGCCGGGGGTCTCTGTGTGAACTAACAAAGGCTACAAACAAACAAGTCGGACTGTATGTAGAATCTTGAATGTCTACTTGAAGAATGAAAGACTTTTTGAATGGAGTTTGAACTTCTGGCTTTATGTACTTCCCTGGGAAATTGCAAATTGTTTTTTTAATTAATGATGGGATAACAGAGGCATATGTGCCACACAGAAGATGACATACCCGTGGAAACTAAAGGGAAGTACGCTTAATATGGAAGGCAGTGTGTACTTCTTCATGCTGTTATAAGTTAGTTTTCTTTTTTTTGAGGTGTCGAACACAATTCTCTATTTGTTTCATGAATTTTGCTTTCGTTTTGAGAGGTGTTGTTATTTTTTAATATCACATTTTTGTTACTTCTCTGCTGCCAGTTCCATTTTCATAGGTTTCGCCAAGCTGTGCTTCTGAAATGTTTCTGTCGTTGGCCACAACCCTCGCTTGCTACTTCGTGACATCCAGAATTCACGACACATGGTGTCACCTCCATGATGGTATTAATTAGGTCAGTTGTGTCGACTTCCTGGTGTCCAAGATGGTGGATATTGTGGAGAATTCTGTCGTAATGCAGTTAGTTAACAAATCGTTACTGGAGCCTGCACAGACATAAAAATGGGGAAATGGCTTTAAAAGTTCAAAGTACCCAAAATTGCTAATTGAGAGAAAGAGGAACCATGAAAACCTCTGGCTTGATGGGAAAGGATACTCGTCCTCCCTTCCTTGCTGCTTTTAAAGCTTTGCTCTGGTTGTTAGCTCTCCTCTTTTTCTCTTTTTTTGAATTTTGGTTTGTTAAATTTTACTTGATGGCATGGAAAGTTTTTTGCTTAAAATTAAAATCAATAAAAACTATTGGGCTCCGCCCCTTCTCGCTTTGCTCGCCCACCCCAGGGTTTGGTTTCCTGGATATACAATTTAAAGAAATTGGTATTTTCATGGAAATTGTTACATATGCATTATTTTCACTTTTACTTTAAAACTTTTGTTAAAACAATATTTCGAATAAAGTTTTCTTCATGATCGCATTAAATTTTGATTTGGTGTTTGGACTTACATTGTGAAGATGTATATGTACATCTGCCTGTGAGTGAATATCGTTTCTTTCTCTCTAATAAATAAAATGACTTTCTGGAATGTTTGTCCATGTTCTTTCTTCTTCGCTTTGTCGTTGACGTGTCATCTAAAACATACAAAATTATTGTCCTGCTAAAATTTATAAGAGCTGAGAGCGAAGGAAGTGTGTTTGACAAAAGCATTCACACGACTGAGGTTAGATGACTGTGGTCTTGTACAGCAGCTGTCCTTTTGTCTCACTTGACGTCAAAATGTCTTTGGAGAAGATCACGTCTTGTCTCCCTCCCAAGATTTTTTTTATAATATATATATATATATTGTGGTCCCCGGCCGGGGCTGGAGCCCGGCCGGGACGCCCAGGAGGACCGGAGGAGGGCTGGTGCCTCCTCCAGACCGCGAGGGGGCGTCCGTCCTGGTTATGTTGGGGGCCTCGGGTAAAGGGCTTGGAAGCCCAGCCCTGTAGGGACCCGTGGCCACCGCCAGGCGGCGCCCCGATGCCGGTTCATCCCGTGTGGTCCCCGGCCGGGGCTGGAGCCCGGCCGGGACGCCCGGGAGGACCAGAGGAGGACTTGTGCCTCCTCCAGACCGAGAGGGGGCGTCCGTCCTGGTTATACTGGAGACCGCGGGTAGAGGGCTTGGAAGCCCAGCCCTGTAGGGACCCGTGGCCACCGCCAGGCGGCGCCCCAGTGCCTGATTGTCCCGGGAGCCCGGCACTTCCGCCACACCAGGAAGTGCCGGGGGGAAGACGACAGGGGACACCCGGACGGCTTCCGGGTGCGCAGCCGGCACTTCCGCCACACGGGGGTGTGTCAGCGGGAGATTGCCGGGAAGCAGCTGGAGCCCATCCGGGTTCCTATAAAAGGGGCCGCCTCCCGCCAGTCATTGACAAGAGTCGGGTGGAAGAGTGGCAACGTCTGGAGGAGGAAGGAGGTGGTCGGAAGAAGAAAGAGAGAGAGAGAGAGAGAGAGAGAGAGAGAGAAAAGAGAGAGAAAAGAGAAGAAGAAAGAGAAGGCATTGGAGTGGCCTGGACTGAGGAGTATTGGGGGTTGGTGAGCTGAGTTGCAAAGAAATGAAAAATAAACGTGTGTTTGTGGGTGACATGACCGTGTCTGCCTGTCTGTGTCCGGGTCAACCTTCACAATATATATATATATATATATATATATATATATATATATAGCTCAGTGAGATACGTCCCATTAAGAATGTTAGCAAATGAAGATATTTATTGACAAAAGGCAAAAATAGTCAAATACAGGGGTGGTCAAAAGTAGGTTTAGAGTTTTGCAAGTTATGATTATTCCGAAAAACTTTACTAACTCAAATGAATGTCACAAAGGCACAGTGCACTTAAGTACAATCTCAGAAGTGCTCAAATTGCCACCTCCATTATTTACACATTCTGGTAGTCTACTTGCTAAGTAAGGATACGAAAGGATAATAATACTAAGAAGAAGAAGAACACAAATAAGAAGACACACAATGCAAATAATAAAATTATTAATAAGTAAATAATAATAATACAAGAATAAACTCCATATTCTGCATGCAACTGTAAACCTACTGTTGCCCATCCCTGTTTACGTAATAAAAATATTTTTCAAAGAGCAAAAGGGGAGTTGTCTAAACAGGCAGACCCAATACACTAATCCCAACTCAAATCCAAAGACAGCAAGCAAAATAAAATCAAATAAAATAAATGAATTAATTAAATGGTAAATCCAAAGGAAAAGCAACAGTGAGAGCAACTCCAACTCCAACTCAATGACCCAACGCTGAGATCCTCTCTCCGACTCGGTAAACTGGCAGCAGTGACGTCAGGGTGGCACTTCCTCAGAACACGTTGAACTGGAAGGACATTTGTATGTAGATGTTAAATCATAAATGAATATTACAGAGATTACATAAGAAATGCAAAATTAACAAAATACAATAAAACAATGTATAAAATACAAGCCAGGAGAAATAAAAAAAATGGTTGCAACATTACAGTATGGATTACATTAGATTTGATAAACTTTATTAATCCTGAGGGGAAATTAAAATGCATACAGCATATAGACTCACAGAACAAATAATATAGTCAATCAATCAATCAATTAATCAATCAATAAAAATGATCAAAGTGTACATCGTGTGGAAACACTGAACTGCATGATAGCAGTGGGCAGAAAAGACCCCCAGAGGTGCTTCTTAGCACACCGTAGTGGCTGAAAGAGCTCCAAGACAGCACCTCCTGGAGGCCATTTTTCATGATGGCATTCATCGTTGCCACCATTCCTTTTTTTCCACATCAGCTTCCAGAGTGTCCAGGGTTGGTCCTGTGATGGAGCAGTTTGTTTCTTCAGGCATTGCGCTTCTTTTGAGCTCAGGTTGCTTCCCCAGGAGACTACAATGTAGACCGCCACAACAGCTACTCAGCTTGCTACACACACACATGCCTATCATGATAAGGGTTGAATTTTGGGGAATTTTGAAATGTGTATGTGCGGAAGGCCAAGCACCCCAATCAACCCCGGAGTGAAGTGGGACTCGATTATTTATTTTAAACTTGCCCAACGCCCCAGACCTCTCGTCACAAGGTAATGCAGTGATTCGACTGTAACTCATTTCTGGGCCTGGGTGCCTTTTATGTGGGTGGATTTTGAATGTCCTCCCTGTGACTGGGTAGGAACTCTTCCGTGGTCAAAAGGCATAATAGCAAGTTTGTATTGTGCCCGGGTTAGACGTGTGCTTCATTTTACCAAGTGCTGGACTGAAGTTCTTACCAGAATTAACCTGGTGTTGTGAAGGCTAGGGGGTGCCACAGAGCCCCAAACACGAACACACAAATACAGTCCAGGGTCCAAATAAAGTATTTTTTTTTAATTACAGTTACCCTGTACATACAATTAATTGATGTGTTCCTCTTCTTCCTTCTCTTTCTTTTCTCTGCCGCTCCTCCGGTGGAGTGTTGCCCGTCTCCACTCTCAGCTGTGACTCACCTGGGCAAGGCAGTGCTGTCCCTTTTGTTGAGGACCCGAAAGTACGTTCAGTGCCAGGGTTTTGCCCATTGGAAGCACTTCCGGGTCGTACAGGAAGTCCCAAATAGTAGGGTGTGTAACTCTGTGCTGCACCTTTTTGTGGCACCCACAGAATCCAGCACAGCTGCCCTACTGGACTGCAATTTCCAGCTTTCCCTGCTGGCGTCCAAATGGCCAGGGCTGCTGCCATCTAGCTTCTTGGAGGATTAAACAGCGCTTAAAGGCAGGTCTTCCCTGACCTTTCCTTTAATCCCGACCATGGAAGGAAATGTGAGGACATCTGGTCGGGATGACTGTCCAGCTGCCTAGATCTTCCCATCCGGGCAAGGAACCTTCTTTTTTCTTGGCTGGGATGTCAATCCATCCACCGGGGTCCTCCCATTTGGATTAGGAACCTTCTTCTCTCTTTCGGTCAGGATGCCCGTCCATCCACCTGGGCCCTCTTGTCCAGGGAAGGAACTTTCCCATCTCCTGGCCGGGATGTCCATCCATCCACTGGGGTCCTCTCATTTGGGTAAGGAACCTTCCTCCATTTTGGTCAGGATGCCTGGTCATCCATCTGTGGCCTACTGTCCAGGGAAAAGGAACCTTACCCTATCCTGGTCAGGATGCCCGTCCATCCCGTATGGCACGTACAGTGTATAAAACAGGCTCCAAAAATGGGTAGGCATTCGTATTTTCCTAGCGTCATCCTTAAATACGCGCCGTCCACGTGTAACTCTTTGTTACCACAAGTAATACATTCATCATGAGGTCTAAAAGTTTAAAATAAGTTCAACAAAATTAAAACTCGTGGGCTATTTTTCAAGTTGTGACTAAGTAGATTATTATTATTTTTTTTTTTTCTGTTTACCCCTTCAGCAAATTCTTACCACATACATACATCTTTTTACAGATAATACGTGCCAAAGTGTAATTTATTTATTTTTTTCCCCTGATTTGTCGAACCTCGTAGGCAGATGCTTTTTACACTTTCGATAATAAATAACAAAACGTAGAAGAGATGCAAGATGAATTGAGACGTTAAAGACGGCGTAAGAGGAAAGTAAACACAGTCGGGCCACAGAATGAAAAATGTGGGGAAGGTCTCATTGGTGGGGGGCTAGCGGTTAAAGACTTGGCGTAACGCTGCCACCTTCCTACTGGAAGCACTCCGGGCTGAAAATCCAAGTCTACAGCGCCTTGGGTGATGGGACTGGTGGGGTGACGTGTGATAAACGTCCATCAATCACCTTTAAATGAACGGGCTGGGGGGGCTGGGGGGGGGGGAGGTTGGTGATTTTTTTTCTCAGATCTGCTGACAAGGAGGCATTATGGCTCTTTGCTTCCTCCATTACTGCCTTATCTATTTCAGGTGTGAAGTGAATTATGCGCCCCTGTAGGGGTCCGCTTGCTCGCTCGCTCGCTCTCTCTCTCTCTCTGTCTGTCCGGAGTCGGCTTTGATGGAAAGACTCATTTTCAAGGTCACTGCCTTTTATTGGACAGACCTGTCAGGGTTGCTGTATTGTAGCCATTATCCTTTTAGGTGCCTTAAGTCTTCAAAACAAATTACAGGAAGACAGACAAATAAATAACATTAATCTCCGCCTGTTTTCATTTCCGAGATCACAGACCACCAGACGGATTGGTCTTGTTTTTTGTTATTAAAGTTTGCTTAATGTAATTAAGGAATTAATAATACGTACCGGGCGGCACGGTGGCACAGTGGGTAGCGCTGCTGCCTCGCAGTTAGGAGACCCGGGTTCGCTTCCCAGGTCTTCCCTGTGTGGAGTTTGCATGTTCTCCTCGTGTCTGCGTGGGTTTCCTCCCTCAGTCCAAAGACATGCAGGTTAGGTGGATTGGCGATTCTAAATTGTCCCGTGTGTGTGTGGGCTGGCGCCCTGCCCGGGGTTTGTTTCCTGCCTTGTTGGCTGGGATTGGCTCCGGCAGACCCCGTGACCCTGTAGTTAGGATATAGCGGGTTGGAAAATGGATGGATGGATAATACGCACTATCAAGAAGTAAAATACAGTGGATTGAGAAAGTCTTCAGAACCCCTCACTTTCTGCACGCTTTAATTTTTAAATTGATCCATGTGCTAATTTTGCCCATCAATCTACACTTAGGAATCCATAATAACACAGTGTTATATCGTGAAGGTTTGCAAATTTATTAACAATCAAAAACTGAAATCTCTCCTTCCTAGGAGTATTCAGGCCCTTAATACAGCACTTTCTAGAAGCTCCAGCTTTGAGTCCTCTTGCTGCGTCTCTAGAAGCTTTGCACACCCAGATTTGGGCAGTTGATCCCATTCTTCCTGGCAGATCCTCTCAGGCTCCGATAGATTGGAAGGGAATCGTCCACAAACTGCCATCTTCAGGTCTCTCTACTGATTTTCTATGAGGTTGATATCTGGTCTTTGGCCAGACCACTCAAGGACACTCCAGTGTAGTCTTGGTTGTGTGCTTCACGTCATTGTCCTACTGAAAAGTGAACTGTCGTCACAGTTTGGAGAGGTGTGCCCACAGAACAGGTTTTCTTCACGGATCTCTTTATTTGGCTGCATTCATCCTTTTCTCGGTTCTGACCAGTCTCCCTGTCCCCATAACTTGATGTTAGCACCACCACCACACTTCACTCTTTTTGACGGTATTAGGCAGGTGATGAGCAGTGCCTGGACTTCACCAGGCATAGTGCTTGAATTTCTGCCTAAAGAGCTTACCTTTTGTCTCATCAGACCTTCTTTCTCATACTCACAAATTCCAGAGGCCTCCATGTTCACCACTCTACCATAAATGCCTGATGGATGGCAGGCTGCAGAGACGACCATTCTTCTGACGGACTCTTCCATTGAAGCAGAGGACTTCTGAAGCTCTCTTAGAGTGACCATTGGGTTTGTGGTTACCTCCCTGACCAAGGCTCCTTTTTGGTCACACAACCAACTCTCCAAAGAGTTCTGGTTTTCCCAAACTGTGGTCCTCAAAGCTTTACAAATGGTTCAACCCCCTTGCCCTGATCTATGAGTCACCACAATTTGATCGCTGAGGTCTACAGAGAAGTCCTTGGACCTCATGGTCTGGTTTGTGTCCTGACATGCAGGGTGAATTATTAAACGGTGTCCAGTCAGTTCAATCGGCCACAGGTGGACTCCAATCAAGTTCTAGAAACATCTCAAAGAGAATGAAAGCAAACGGGATGGACCGGAGCACAATTTGCAAAAGGTCTGAATACTTCTAGGAATGGGAGATTTCAGTTTTGATTTTTAACAGATTTGCAAACCTTTCTGAAAGCATGTTTGAACCTTGCCATTAATTAATGAGTGCAGATTGATGGGCAAAAACTGCAAATGTATCCATTTTTAAAGTTTAAACTACAACACGATAAAGCGTGCAGAAAGTGAAGGGGTCTGAATAGTTTTGAATCCACTGTAGACAGATGAGACACAATATCATAGACAGAAATGTGAATGGTAATATACTGTATGTTAGATAGATACGAAAGGCACTATATAATAATAATAGATAGATACTGTAGATAGATATGAAAGGCACTATATAATAATAATAGATAGATAGATAGATACTGTAGATAGATATGAAAGGCACTATATAATAATAAATAGATACTGTAGATAGATATGAAAGGCACTATGTAATAATAATAGATAGATAGATAGATACTGTAGATAGATATGAAAGGCACTATATAATAATAATAGATAGATACTGTAGATAGATATGAAAGGCACTTATATAATAATAATAGATAGATACAGTGGGATGCAAAAGTTTGGGCAACCTTGTTAATAGTCATTATTTTCCTGTATAAATCATTGGTTGTTACGATAAAAAATGTCAGTTAAATATATCATATAGGAGACACACACAGTGATATTTGAGAAGTGAAATGAAGTTTATTGGATTTACAGAAAGTGTGCAATAATTGTTCAAACAAAATCAGGCAGGTGCATAAATTTGGGCACCACAAAAAAGAAATGAAATCAATATTTAGTAGATCCGCCTTTTGCAGAAATTACAGCCTCTAAACGCTTCCTGTAGGTTCCAATGAGAGTCTGGATTGTGGTTGAAGGTATTTTGGACCATTCCTCTTTACAAAACATCTCTAGTTCATTCAGGTTTGATGGCTTCCGAGCATGGACAGCTCTCTTTAACTCGCACCACAGATTTTCAATTATATTCAGGTCTGGGGACTGAGATGGCCATTCCAGAACGTTGTACTTGTTCCTCTGCATGAATGCCTTAGTGGATTTTGAGCAGTGTTTCGGATCGTTGATTTGTTGAAAGATCCAGCCCCGGCGCAGCTTCAGCTTTGTCACTGATTCCTGGAAATTGGTCTCCAGAATCTGCTGATACTGAGTGGAATCCATGCGTCCCTCAACTTTGACAAGATTCCCAGTCCCTGCACTGGCCACACAGCCCCACAGCATGATGGAACCACCACCATATTTTACTGTAGGTAGCAGGTGTTTTTCTTGGAATGCTGTGTTCTTTTTCCTCCATGCATAACGCCCCTTGTTATGCCCAAATAACTCCATTTTAGTTTCATCAGTCCACAGCACCTTATTCCAAAATTAAGCTGGCTTGTCCAAATGGGCTTGAGGAGACCTCAAGTGGCTCTGTTTGTGCTTCCTCTGCATCACTCTCGCATACAGCATCTCCTTGTGTAAAGTGCGCCGAATGGTTGAACGATGCACAGTGACTCCATCTGCTGCAAGATGATGTTGTAGGTCTTTGGTGCTGGTCTGTGGGTTGACTCTGACTGTTCTCACCATTCGTCGCTTCTGTCTATCCGAAATCTTTCTTGGTCTGCCACTTCGAGCCTTAACTTGAACTGAGCCTGTGGCCTTCCATTTCCTCAAGATGTTCCTAACTGTGGAAACAGACAGCTTAAATCTCTGGGACAGCTTTCTGTATCCTTCCCCTAAACCATGATGGTGAACAATCTTTGTCTTCAGGTCATTTGAGAGTTGTTTTGTGACCCCCATGTTGCTACTCTTCAGAGAAAATTAAAGGAGGAGGGAAACTTACAACTGACCCCCTTAAATACTCTTTCTCATTATAGGATTCACCTGTGTATGTAGGTCAGGGGTCACTGAGCTTACCAAGCCAATTTGAGTTCCAATAATTAGTTTGAAAAGTTTTGGAATCAATAAAATGACAACGGTGCCCACATTTATGCACCTGCCTGATTTTGTTTGAACAATTATTACACACTTTCTGTAAATTCAATAAACTTCATTTCACTTCTCAAATATCACTGTGTGTGTCTCCTATATGATATATTTAACTGACATTTTTTATCGTAACAACCAACGATTTATACAGGAAAATAATGACTATTAACAAGGTTGCCCAAACTTTTGCATCCCACTGTAGATAGATATGAAAGGCACTATCTTTCTATATAATACGCTACCGTGGCTGTTTGTTTGTCTGTCCAGGATTTTAAATCACCTGTTAGCTCACAAACCGTCTGAACTATTGACCTGACACTTGGTACCCATATACTACGTGACGTCTATTTTTATTACTATTTTTATTTTAATTTTATTTTATTGTAGAATCAACTCTCGGCAGCGCGCAGCAGGGCGGCCGTAAGGCGCATGCGTATGGTCGCCGTTCTCGTTCTCTACCACCTTCGTAAATCATTCTTGAGGCAGATTGAAGACTTAAGTGCCAGCTTAAGTGAGAAATTAAAGAAAACGTACTAAGTAATTGCAACAGAAAAACTAACTTAATCAGTTTAAACGCGAAATGATGCAGACGAAAGAAGAGAAGCAGTGGGCCTCTAGGGTGGAGAAAAGAAGAGCTGATCAGGAAACAGCAAGCGCATCAACCTCTGAGCAAACGAATGGTAAACGTACAGAGGAAGGGGAGGAAAACTAGGAATACTCAAGTCAAGGGTATTCACTGCACGTTATCGTTATAGCATTGCGCCGTTACTGGTATAGTATATAAATTATATGAAAGGCATTATATAATAGACAGATAGATAGATAGATAGATAGATAGATATGAGAGGGCACTATATAGTATATAAATAATATGAAAGGTGCTATATAATAGATAGATAGATAGATAGATAGATAGGTATGAAAGACACTATATAGTATATAAATTATATGAAAGGCGTTATATAATAGATAGATAGATAGATAGATAGATAGTAATGAAAGGCACTATATGATAGATAGATAGATAGATAGATAGATAGATAGATAGATAGATAGATATGAGAAGACACTATATAGTATATAAATAATATGAAAGGTGCTATATAATAGATAGATAGATAGGTATGAAAGACACTATATAGTATATAAATTATATGAAAGGCGTTATATAATAGATAGATAGATCGACAGTAATGAAAGGCACTATATGATAGATAGATAGATAGATAGATAGATAGATAGATAGATAGATAGATATGAGAAGACACTATATAGTATATAAATAACATGAAAGGTACTATATAATAGATAGATAGATAGATAGATAGATAGATCATTTTAATTTTTGTGTAGTCGGCAGGATAGATAGATAGATAGATTAGGCACTATACAGTAGGTATATGAATTGTAGTATACAGTATACTGAACTGATAGACATGAAAGGCATCATATAATAGATATATAGATAGACATGAATGGCATTATATTGCAGATGTATAAAAGTGGAAAGTGCTTTATCATATATTAGATAGATACCCTTAGACTTGATTTATACATAGACAGATAGATGAGGTACTATATAACGCACATGTGAATGGTAATTTAGAGTATACGTGAAAAATATATATGGCAGGCATTATATAATCAAATATTATATGCCATTTGTTATGGAATTCCTAAAAGCAGTGATAATGTTCATAATGTGCCGCCTGTTGGATTGACAAATGCAATGCATTTTATCACTACAAATGTTTGTGATGCACCATCTGTTGGAATGTCAGAGACAGAGCAACAAGACAGCCACACAGAAACACAGACATTCAGACAATTATCCTTTTATTCAGATAGATAGATATATATCATTGAACTTTATAATTGTTACGGTATAATAATGATTTAAGAATGGAACTCTTTAAAGATTACGGAGTAAAGTAAATCAATTTGTTCCTGCACAAAATGAAACAAAGCTCTGAGCTAATCAATCTGTGCCATTTAATTGTCTTTTTAATCTTAAGGAAGAGAGTGTTGGTCCCAAATTAAAGTCCCATCAGTTACGGTCTTGCCGGATGTAATTGGTCCATTAATTCTGGCCTTTCTTTGGTTTATTGCCTTCCTCGATACAAACCAGGCATAGAAACAATATACTGAAGCAATTATGTGCAGTTTGGCTCCTTTTGACCATAAAACCTAAAATAATAACCTTTGTCTCCTAACAATTTCCCAGTCACTTATTATGTTCCCAGCCTTTTTCCATTCACACACACACACGTGTACACGCTCACACCCACATGCTGTTGTAGGGATGCCCCAGGGACGCTCACTTCATTGTGATTTTTGATTCCTAACTCTGCTGATGAAGCTGAACATCACACAAAGGGTCAAGACACGCAATTCACAAAGTAAACAGTCTAACAAAAGCTGCCCTGACGGCGTGTCTGCCACCTTTGTGCCATTTGTTGTTGCTAGTACACTGTACTTGCCTCACTGATTACATTTTTATTGTATCTACTTTACTTATCATCCCTTGCATGGAGTTTGTTCTTGGCTTGTTTATTAATGTTGTCCAGCTGCTCAGTTTTGAGAGCAAAAGGAGAAGTCATTAAGTTTAACAACACGATAAAACTGCTGCCAGAGGAATGTCCGCGGACTGTGTGACAGACGTGGTGACGGCGGCCGTAAGGGACAGGCCAGCTGCAGTGTCATTCAGGCTTAGGGATACCAGTGTAGATCCTTAGCCACAGAGCCATAAACTGTAATGCTTAGTTAGGATACGTATCTTTTTTACCTATATATTGTATCCCACTAGTTGTACCCCTTTCATTTTCTTTTTAATTTCTCCTTTCTTTTTGAATTGAAATTCCTTTCATTTGTTAACCTTATTGGCAGTCTCATGGCCGATTCAAGCCACATTCCCCTACACGTTGTTCTTGTGTGACAGCGTATGTGACAAATAAAGAATCTTGAATCTCGTCTTGCTCCAAAAAAGCCTTAACCCTAACCCGATGTCCTCCGTGCTGGAATTTGGCTTGGACGACCAATCATGGGAGGAGACGCAGGGTCCAATCAGTTTATTTCTGCGTGGCGCTCAGCACCGTGTCTTCTTTATTAAAACTGAACACGACTTCACGTCATTGGCTGCGCAAGTCGACAGGTACGACTACGGACGCAAATTCATGGCATGTGACCAAACCTCCCGGTGGTCTTTATAGAGAAGGATGTGTGATCAGAGTTGCTGAAGCAATTAAAAAAAATAATAAAAAAGGTCTCCTGACTGAGAGTTTAAAAAAGGATTTCTCTCCTCTTGCGTTTGGAGATCCAGGCTGGGCCCTACATTACAGGAGATAAAGAAAGGAGCTTAGAGATATTTAATAAAGAGGAAATCCATTAAGTCCGTCCATCGGAGTGACTCAGTGGCGATCAAAAATAAAGGGCGTGATGCCTTAAGGTGGATTAAAGAAACTCCATTAAATGTACTTTCACCTCCATGGCCTACAGTGAAATCCATCCAAGAGAACAATTACCGTTATCATACGGCTGCAGCAGCAGTAATTGATTACAGGTCTTCAGGACCGCCGTGCATTAGGATGTCTCGCACAGGCTGCTTATCAAGATGCAGCACTGCTGACAAATTCTACTTTCAGTGGGCTCTCGGGGCACAAGTGTTGGGCTCCAGGTGGACAATGGCACTGATATCGAGGGGAGACACTGATACCGTACAGAGAGACAGGGAGGGAGTGAGCGGGCTGCTGAAGCCCCTTGGAGTCGGTCGTCAAGTTCTCTCTGTGCCTTTATTGCTGATGACTCCAAAAACTGCTTAGTGTGAGTGTGCCCTGAGATGAACTGGCACCCAGTGTGGCGTTGGTCCCTGCCTTGCCCCTCACACTGCTGCTCACGACCACTAATTGGACAGAAGGATGGATTAGTTATCTTGATGCTATTTCTTTCTATTCATGTGTCTTGTGGACTTGGAAAAGACCTATGACTGCGTCCCTCTTGGTGTCTTGTGGAAGGGGGCTTTGGGATTATGGGGTGCTGTGGGCGATTCGGTGCCCGTACAACCAGAATGAAGGCTTGGGTTTGCATTGCCGGCAGTATGTCACACTCCTTCCTGGTGGGTGTTGGACTCCCCCCGGGGCTGCCCTTATTTATTTATTTATTTTTTTACCAATTCTGTTCATGGGCAGCACATTGACGCAATGGGTAGCACTGCTGCCTTGCAGTAAGGAGACCCGGGTTCGCTTCCCAGGTCCTCCCTGCGTGGAGTTTGCATGTTCTCCCCGTGTCTGCGTGGGTTTCCTCCCACAGTCCAAAGACACACAGGTTAGGTGCATTGGTGATTCTAAATTGTCCCTGGTGTGTGCTTGGTGTGTGTGCACCCTGTGGTGGGCTGGCGCCCTGCCCAGGGCTTGTTTCCTGCCTTGCGCCCTGTGTTGGTTGGGTTTGGCTCCAGCAGACCCCCGTGACCCTGTAGTTAGGATATAGCAGGTTGGATAATGGATGGATGAATTCTGTTCATTTCTAGGTCTAACCAAGGAGTGGAGGGTGTCCAGTTTTGGTGGCCTCAGAATCACATCTCTGCTTTTTTTGGATGATGTGGTCCATCGGGATGTGACATTAGACATGCACTAGGTTGGTTTGCAGGTGAGGGTGAAGCGGCCAGAATGAGGATCTGCTCCTCCAAATCTAAGATTGTAGTCCTTAGCTAGGTGGAGTAGAGCTCTCTCTGGGATGGAGGATAAGGTGCTACCTAAACCGGAAGAGTTTAAGTATCTCAGGGTCTTGAGGGAAGCAGGAGATCGAACAGCATTTTGCAGTAATGTTGACGTTGCACCAATCAGTGTTGGTAAATAGGGAGTCAATAGACAAAGTTCTCGATGTAGTGGTCTATCTACCCTCACTAATGGTCACAAGGCTGTGGGTAGTGACCAAAAGAATTAGATCACGGATACAAATGATGAGCTGTGCACTAGGGTGGTTTGCATTTGAGTGTGAAGAGGCCAGGATGAGGATCTACACCTCCAAGTCCTTAGACAGAAATGGATGGAGGGAAGCTTTCTCTGGGATGGGGGATAAGGTGATACCTCAAACAGAAGAGTTTAAGTATCTCAGGATATTGAGGGGAGAAGGAAGTGGGAGATCAACAAGCAGATTCGATCAACATCTTGCAGTAATGTGGATGTTTAACCGGTCAGTGCTGGTAAATAGGGAGTGGAGTCCAAGTTCTCACTGCAGTGGTCTATCTACCCTCACTAATGGCCACGAGGCTATGGGTAGTGATCAAAAGAATTAGATCACAGATACAAGCAATGAGACGTGCACTGCGGGGTTTTGCAGGTGAGTGTGAAGCGGCCAGAATGAGGACCTACACCTCCAAATCCAAGGTCATAACACTCAGCTGGAAAAGGGTGGAGTGACGTTCTCTGGGATGGGGATAAGGTGCTACCTCTCGTTCACGACTGAAGAAAGAAGGAAGCAGGAGATCAACAAGTAGATCGGAACAGTGTCTTGTAGTAATGTGGACGTTGTACCGGTCAGTGCTGATGAATAGGGAACAGAGTCAAAAGACAAAGTTCTCAATGTAGTGGTCCGTCTACCCTCACTAATCATCACGAGGCTGTGAGTAGTGACGAAAAGAATTAGAACACAGATACAAGCGATGAGCTGTGCACTGGGGTGGTTTGCAGGTGAGTGTGAAGCGGCCAGAATGAGGACCTACACCTCCAAGTCTTAAATCATAGTTCTTAGCCAGAAATGGTTGGAGGGGAGCTCTATCCAGGATGGGGGATAAGGTGGTACCTCAAACAGAAGAGTTTAAGTATCTCAGGGTCTTGAGGGAAGAAGGAAGTGGGAGATCGACAAGCAGATTCAATCAGCGTTTTGCAGTAATGTGGACGTTACACCGGACAGTGCTGGTGAATAGGGAGCGGAGTCAAAAGACAAAGTTCTTGATGTAGTGGTCTATCTACCCTCACTAATAAACGAGGCTGTGAGTAATGACGAAAAGCATTAGATCACGGATACAAGCGATGAGCTATTCACTGGTGTGGTTTGCAGATGAGTGTGAAGCGGCCAGAATGAGGACCTACACCTCCAAATCCAAGGTCATAACACTCAGCTGGAAAAGGGTGGAGTGACCTTCTCTGGGAAGCTACCTCAAATAGAAGAGTTTAAGTATCTTGGTGTCTCGTTCACAAGTGAGGAAAGAAGGAAGCCGAAGATTGAAAATGCGGATCGGAACAGCGTCTTGCAGTAATGTGGACGTTGTACCGGTCAGTGGTGGTGAATACGGAGTGGAGTCAAAGGTGTTGGGAGGAGAGTGTAAAACAGCAGCCTAACACGCCGATCATTCTGAATGTAGGATGTGGATGGAGTCTTCAGGGTTTGAGGGGTGGAGAGTTCAATATACATTAGGCAGCCATTGGTGGATTTGCTTGCTTGTTAAGTTCTCTGTTAAGCTGAAAGAAGCATCTTTAAATTGATAATAAAAAAGTTAAGCTTTTGGAGCATTCAAACCTCATGTTTCGTTCCCTGTTGTAAGCTTGGACAAGAGAACTCAGGAAGATTGTTTTACCCCAGAGCACAACGCTCTGGCCCTGGAACTTCACACCACTGGACACGCTGATGGAGATGCTCCCCTGCATCATCCTGACCACATTCCGGAGACAGGCAGGAAAAGTTAACAAAGGGTAAAGCTCTTGATTTACCAGTCGATTACCCTCACCTATGGTCATGAGTGGTGGGCAGGGACCAAAAGAATTAGATCATGGATACG
The DNA here is from genome assembly GCA_026402145.1 of Polypterus bichir lapradei. Classification (NCBI taxonomy): domain Eukaryota; kingdom Metazoa; phylum Chordata; class Cladistia; order Polypteriformes; family Polypteridae; genus Polypterus; species Polypterus bichir. Next base: position 50,316,970 of record JANRMT010062840.1, on the reverse strand, counting down.
AGCGGTGGAAGGAGCTTCCCTTGCAGGATGTCTGGGCTCAACCTTAGTGATATGGTGAGGAGCTGAAAGTAAAGTAGAGTCGCTGCTCCTCCGCATTGAAAAGAGCCCAAGTGAGGCGATGGTCGGGCACCTGAATAGGATGGCCTTCTGGATGAAGTCCTTGCGGAGGTGTTTACAGGTGTGTCCAACTGTGAGGTGACCTCAGGGCAGACCCAGGACATGACGAAGAGATAATATCTCTTAGCAGGCCACCTCTGTATCCCTCTGGAGGAGTTGGAGGAGGTGCATGTTGTTCATTAGTAGCACAGAGCCACTGTGGTAATAGCAGTTCTAAACACTAGAGGGTGATCATGAGCATGACATGTTTTTCCATAGCTGCACAGAGCCACTGCAGTGAGGACATCCAAACACTAGAGGCTGCACATGAGCAGTGTGTGGTGTTCAATAGGAGCACAGAGACACTGTAGTAATAGAAGCTCCAAACACTAGGCTGCACACATGAGCAGTTAGCACTTCTAAACACTAGAGAGCCCCCATAAGCTTCACGTGCTGTTCAATATCATGTTTCCTCGAAAATAAGCCCTAGCATGATTTTTCAGGATGCTCGCAATATAAGCCCTACTCCGAAAATAAGCCTTAGTTACGATCCCGCGCAGGCGCCTTTGGATGAGCGATAAACGCCTACCGCTACCATATGTACACAGATGAACAGGAAATAATACGGCTATTTTGATCCACCGACAAGATGAGTGCAAAAAGAAAGAGCTATTCTGTCGAGCACAAGAAAGTAATTGCGGAGGAGTCCCAGGGCAAAAATCTTACTGCTTTCTGCAAAGAGAAGAAGTTGGATATCCGAATGCACTGCGAGCAGGCTACATGGACAAGAGGTGCTCATTTAAGGAAAGCTCAGGCACTAGACATGAGAGATTGGAGCCAATTGTTCTAAAGGAGTCGCAAGAAATTCATAATGGAATTTGGGGTTTTGAGAGTTATGATGATGTTCCAGAAGATGATAATAATAATAATAATTCTTTGCATTTATAGAGCACTTTTCTCACTACTCAAAGCGCTCAGCAATTGCAGGTTGAGGGCCCAACAGAGCAGAGTCCCTATTGGCATTTACGGGATTCGAACCGGCAACCTTCCGATTGCCAGTGCAGATCCCTAGCCTCAGAGCCACCATACCGTTACCCATGACATGACTGTATTTGAATAAATGTAGATTTTTGTTTCAGAATACTAGGGGGTTGTGCCCTCGGCTCACTTCACTCGCCCACCCCCCCCGGGGCGCGCTGCACGCCAGCCACTTCGCATCTCTGCCGCTCGCATTGTGAAGGTGGGGATTGGGGCTGAACGCAAGCTAAGGAGACGTGGTGGGATCAGCCGTTGTCTTACTGCTGTCATGCTGCGTGTCGATCATTTAAAAGCCTGTGCAGCATCTGTCCTTTTGTCTCACTGCCTTGTCTTGCGGGTCGTTAAAGAAAATCACATATCGTCTCCTTCCAAGCCTCCCAAGATTTTTTTTTTATAATAGAGAGAAATGTAGATTTTTGTTCGTGGAAAAACAAAACATCCCCTGAAAATAAGCCCTAGTGCGTCTTTTGAAGGAAAAATTAATATAAGACCCTGTCTTATTTTTGGGGTAACACGGTGGCAGCACAGAGCCACTGTAGTGAGGTCATCCAAACACTAGAGGTCGCATATGAGCATTGTATATTGTTCAATAGCAGCACAGAGCCACTGCAGTAATAGCAGTTCTAAACACTAGAGGGCGCACGTGAGCATTCTGTAATGCTGCATGTCCATGGGCTTTCCCAGTACTAAACGTTTTGTGCTCATTCTTATCTACGTCCAGCCCTATGACAGTACAGAGTCACTGCAGAAAGGCTACAGTCCATTTGATGGGACATATGATCATATTCTGGATTACTCTCAGCAGTAGTGCTTGCATGGATCGAGCATGACAGTGTTGTTCAAGTCTCTTAGCACTGGTGTCTACGATGCTGCACATCCAGTATCCTAGCACTGAACGTCAGTTACATGTCATTCATATCTACACCAAGCATTCTACTATACATCCATCCATTCATTCTTCTAGCAGGGAAACGGGATGTCTGGCCATCATGGATTAGACTGCATGCCGTCAAAACTCTGAACAAGATATGCGGCAGAAAATGAATTGACAGATGAATGGATGGAGCAGGGAGTTGCTGTCAGTTTTGACACAGCAAGGGTGAGCCTATTGACTATTTATCATTAAGGGGGCTAATCATTTTGGCCTGGTATATTTTTGTTTTTTCTTGTTTCGCCTCATTGCATGAGTATAATATTTTCCTGAACCTTTTTGTGGATTTTGCCTTTATTCTTTTGGGAAGTAATTATCTTGTACAGTAAAGACTTTCGGTACTGGTCACTTCCTTAGTAAAGCTAATGGATTTGTTCCATTGCTATTAGGGAGGCTAAGAAGTTTGCCCCTAACTGTATGTGATCAAGTAGGGTTAGGGTTAGGGCTAATTTAGGCCACTTGGCAGAGATCTGTTTTCACTTTGGAATTAAAGAGTCTCTTCTGCCCCACACGCTGCTATTTGTTGAGCTGTGCTCCCCCTTCAACTTGCCATTTATTAACACACCTGTCAGTCACGTCCCACACTCACAGTGGTGCCTTAAATGTCTATGAAACTCACGTAAAGCATGTCAGTCCCATAATAAACATTTGAATACATTACACCCCATTTGTCTCACGTAAGGCACCCCTTTATCTCTTGTTTCGGTCACGTCCGAAGTGTATCTATAAGATATATAAACCCCTGGGTCTGGTTAGTTGTGGTATGCAGCAATTTGAACCTCTGTCTACATGCTTCTCTTGGTCTTGATTCAACTATGGAAATCACTCGCCTTGTAAGTGTCTTTTAAACCTCTATTGTTTAATGTATACTGCCTGGGCAGCATGGTGGTGCAGTGGGTAGCGCTGCTGCCTCGCAGTTAGGAGACCCGGGTTCGCTTCCCGGGTCCTCCCTGCGTGGAGTTTGCATGTTCTCCCCGTGTCTGTGTGGGCTTCCTTCCACAGTCCAAAGACAGGCAGGTTAGGTGCATTGGCGATCCTAAATTGTGCTTGGTGTATGTGTGCCCTGCATTGGGCTGATGCCCTGCCTGGGGTTTGTTTCCTGCCTTGCGCCCTGTGTTGGCTGGGATTGGCTCCAGCAGGTCCACGTGACCCTGTAGTTAGGATGTAGCTGGATGGATGTATACTGTCTGCTATGTATCGCTTTTTAAATCATTATTTATTGTCTTTGGTTCTACAACTGTAAATGCCTGCATGTTTCTTTTGTATATATTTCAGTTTACGTCCAGTAAAAGCGTTCAAGAAAGCTCACCCCTTGTCGTTTTTATGTGGATGTGCCGAGTTGTTTAAGCCCTATGTGGCCGCAATGCACAGACAACGCAGAGTGAGGCAGAAAAGAGTAATTTTTCTGTTAGTCTACTGGGGTACGATATTGGATACTGTCACCCAGGTGTGGACAGGGGACAGCTACAGTGATTGCAATTCTACCGCCGCTCCAGGGGGTGACATAATGCCTCTCTCTCTCCCTCTCTCTTGTTCTTCCTCTCTCTCCAGACAAATTGATTGATGGCTACAGCACCTCTGACATCACTTCCTGTGCCCGTCCGCCTGGACCTGCCTCTTCCTGTCAGAAGGGGCCAAAACTGGAAGCTTCCCCATCTTGGGACAGTTCTGTCTTGATGGCAGAGATGATTTTTTGTTTAATCTTGCTGCCTCCAAATATATGGGGTGGCCACCTTGGCACCCCAACTGTTTATTGTTGTCCTCTCTTTCTGTTAAAGTACCAAAAACACAGGAAAACGTCAAAAGGGGTGACTACTTTTTATAAGCAGTCTAGCTTAACACATTCTTACCAGCAGGGAGCGCCACCACTTCAGACAAAGCTTTAGACACTTGCATGTACCACGTTGTGTGAACAGTGCTGACACCAATGGGCAGTCAGGGTCTCTCAGTAGCACTTTGTGCCCACAGGGGATGCCCCGCACCAACAGCACTTAGGACTTTGGGCGGTCACTTGTGATGAGTTACTAAGAAGTGATGGTGGGTCCAATCTTAAAAGTGTCTTCTTGGCCAAGAGGGACTTTGGGCATGGATTTAGGAAGCAGCTGCAGACAACATCTCAATCGATGGGAAGAAGGAAAGCCATGATAGGAAAAGAAGAGCACAAACCAAGGATTGTGTAGTGGGTAGGTGGTCCAGCTACCCCATAGGCTCCTTTGTTGAAGGTGGCTACAATGCTCCATTGTTTTTAACCCTCCTGTGCATTGTTCTCATTCCCCTGCGGCATGCATTCCTTCTTCTCTTAATAAAAGTCCATACTGTTGTGTACTTTGATGTCCTGGGTCCTCATTTAGGTCCAGCACCCCATAAAGTCCACGGTGGGCTTCCTTGGGATACTCCGATTTCTATCCAAATTCCAAAATATTGGCAGCTTTAAACACTGGAGTGGGTCGTTTCCATGGTTGGTTCCTGCCTTGCACCCAATGCTGCTTGGATAGACCCCATCCATCTCCTTGCAACTCTTTAGAAAAAGTGTCTCTGTTTGGGGGGATTTAAAGTCTTCTTGTCTTTTTTAAGGATACAAACTACGGTAACAATGCACTATAATTCATTGTTGACTTGAAAATAAAGCATCACTGCATAAATATTAATATGAAGCATTGTCAGAGTCTGTTGCCTAGCAATACTCATAAAAAACAGTAGCATCGCCCTGACTCCCCCCCCTCCCCGGGTTGCTTCTACATCAGTCCACCGGCTTGTGATGAAAGTTGGGCATGATGAGGTCACGCCAGTCGCTGGCTGTTCATTCATTGCTTCCTCCCGAGCTGTTTTGCTGATTTCAGTTCAATTCACTTTATTTTTGTCGAGGGCTCCCCACTGCAGAGCGTCGGGACACGAAAAAGCAAGCAGAGACTTTCACAAATTCCGAATCCAACTTTTTCATTCCATATTTTTGCACTTCTCGGTGGTTGTGGAGTACCGTCACATATCGTTACTAACAAGCCAGAGCGCACATTGAGATCTCAAGACGCCCGTGTCACGTGGGCCCGTCCGAGGTTTCCGTCAACTTCAGGGCAGCTCATCAGAGGTAAGCACGACCACTCCGGGACACGAGGGGGCACTGTCACCAACCGTATTGCCTCTTTTTCTACCCACAGCTCCAAGAAACCCCCAAATAAGGACAACTGACCGTTCCCCTTCCAGTCCAGTGACTATTTGGCCTGGGCCCTCCTGAAGGGAGTTGTCTCACCGCCGGATGGAGCTCTGACCTGAAACTGTGACCACTCTACAAAGCTTGATTGCTGTTCCTAGGAATGCTATTTGTGATTTTGCTTTCTGTTTTTGTGCCACTCTGCACCAGTTTCTTTTGTCCAACACCTTATTAAAAGGGGCATCCCAGTCAGTGCCCCAGTGATTCTTTTCTGGACTTGTGTGTTCCCTCGGTCAATGACACCGACCTACTTAAGACTTCAAGGATTAATAAAATAACAGTGGGAGGTCGAGGGTCCCGAAGCTGTGGAATGATCTGCCTGCTGATATAAGAGATGCCCCATCAATCTCAGGCTGAAGACTCGTGATTTTAGACTGGCATACCCTGACTAGAGCTGCTGATTAGCTGTGCTCACTGCATCTGTTTGTTAGTCATTTGTACAAAAATGTAAGTAATAAAATATTTACTAGTCCTCCTCTTTTCAGTTTGTCTTCTGGATATCAGAATGTGGCATTTGGTGACACTGCTCTACTGCCAGGCTGTTCTTCTGCAAATGGAAAAGTCATCTCAGATAGAAGAGCGCTGGAATCATTGGATGGCAAGATTCTCTCATCAGATAGGACTCGGGAGTGAGTGGGCGGTCATTTGGCCGAGGTCTCCAGGACTCTTGACTTTCTCTTTTACGATTTTAATCTCCACCGTTGTCAACTGGCCACAGTTTATCACTTAATTGACAGACAGATATGGTTGCTTTTCATTTCCGTTTAATCACTTGTCCCTTGTTCTCTGTGTGTCTTAACAAATCTGCATTTCTGTGTGTACCTGTTCTGTAATTAGTAATTAGTATCATCCATACTTGTATTGTAACTGAGAATTGTTCACAGAGCTCTGCGTCTGCACTTGGCGCCACACAAAAAATAAGTTGTATTGTATTGTGGTGTATGCTTTTATTGTGACATCTTATAGAACATCAGTGAAGACAGTGACATAGTAAGTGTCATTCTGAAGACCTGGAGGATACAAAAGTAAGGAAGGTGAGGGCCTTTGTGTTAAGTTCAGATTGTCACGTACACAGTGACATTCTGACCTGAGTCGCTCTTCAGAACACTGAAAGTAATCCAAACACACACAAAAAAAATTGAACAGCCTGTGCAGAATGTAACACACACACACACACTCCACATATATATAGAGCTACAGAATAAATTTAAAAAGATTTGAACTTTGATATCTCTGGCTTTAAGTGTACTGTCAGCATTCGTCCTACACGTTCCCTCCTTATCCTTGGGTGTCTCAATCTCTTCTCCCCGGTGCTTCCTCTCTCAATCACGCTACCATAAAGCCTGCTTCTTAGACTCTGCTATTTCGAGGTGCGTTGCTCACCTTCTGTCTGCTTGTTGACGATGGGCCCCATTACCCATTTTGAAAATATCATTTGTATTCTTGAAATACTTTCAGTGTTTAAAAGCTGCTCTCAGCATTCCTCGTTTGCCTTTCCTTGATGTCCTTGACTGTGACAACCTCCATTATCTACTGCTTCATGCCTTGGTCACTTTTGACTGAGTAACCACAATGAAACTGACCAATCAGATGGCTTGGAGGAGCTGGACACACATGGACTTTGGTGTTTCTTATGTAGATAGATGTACACTATCTATCTATCTATCTATCTATCCTGCCGACTACACTAGGATTAAAATTATCTATCTATCTATCTATCTATCTATCTATCCTGCCGACTACACTAAGATTAAAATTATCTATCTGTCTATCTATCCTGCTGACTACACTAAGATTAAAATTATCCATCTATTTTGCCGACTACACTAAGATTAAAATTATCTATCTATCTATCTATCTATCCTGCTGACTAAGCTAAGATTAGAATTATCTATCTATCTATCCTGCTGATTACGCTAAGATTAAAAATTATCTATCTATCTATCCTGCTGACTACGCTAAGATTAAAATTATCTATCTGTCTATCTTTCTATCTATCAAGGAGACATAAAAACCAGACAGTCACATACTCTATATACACAGACACTCAGACTCCTTTAATTAAGATAGATAGATAGATAGATAGATAGATAGATAGATAAGGCAGTACATAACAGATTGATAGATAGACAGGCACTATATAACAGACAGACAGATTAATACACACCATTAGCACTGCTGTCTGCAATGTGGCATGTCCATGGTCTTCTTTCATATCCACGGGCAGCAGTGTGAGTCACTGCGTTCAGTCCACTAGATGGCACACATGATCATGTTCTGGAATGCTCTTAGTAGTAGTCATGTCATGTCATTTTCTAACCTGCTTAATCC